>CM019074.1:89916168-90516168 GCA_009667805.1 Leptobrachium leishanense | reverse complement strand
AGACCGAGTCCGAGTACAAGAGGAAGAAGCTGGATGGCCAACTACAGGAGCTGCATGTCAAGGTGTCTGAGGGCGAGCGACAGCGAGCAGAGCTTGGAGAAAAGATCAGCAAGTTCCAGGTACTAACACCCCCTTACAGCATGAGCGGATAATCGTTGTGCACAGAGAGCGCATTAAGGGCTAATGTATTAATGTCTGACACGAATAAAACTAAACCAGACTTCAAGAATCACAACTTTCTGTCAAAACCTAAAAAATAGGCATCAGATGAATCCAGCAAAGCAACACTGTATACCATAGTTTCCGTTGGGGTCTTGCCTAAACAGTCAATGCAATAATTTGGTACCGCCTAAAATCAACCGCTAGTCCTCGTTCTGTGCTCTATAGGTACTGGCCATATAGCTGCCAACCTCCTGAATTCCCTCTATTGCCAAATACATTTTAAGCCGTTATTAATGTTCTACAATGGAGGCGCTATTCACCTAACACTGGTTTGTGTGTTTTAGAATGAGCTCGAGAACGTATCCAGTCTCCTGGAAGAAGCAGAAAAGAAAGGGATCAAACTGGCCAAAGATGCAGCCGGCCTGGAGTCCCAACTGCAGGACACTCAGGTGAGGGCGCGTTGGCATTGTTTAACGGTGGGCAGACTCTGAGGTACATTGGTTGCGCTGGATTGTCCATGCGCCGTTTCATTTTGAGACACATTGAGCGCTACTAGTGCCCACGATGTATTGATTGGTAAAATCCCAGGTAGCCTTTGCCGCTTTCACAGGATTTCAGGATTGGCCACGCTGGTCATATATTAACTGCCGCCACATCAGAGGCTTAAGGAGGACTCTGCCACCACTATGGCACGTATACATACAAGTGAGTCCTGCAGGATGTCCTATACCTTGACATCATTATGCGTGTACACGCTGCGAAATAAAAATGAATAACCTGGACATCTTTCTACTCCATCTGAACTGGTAATTTCCAACAATCCTCCTAATCTGGAGAGATTTGGATTCAAACTTTGGTTCTCACTTATTTAACTTTTAATTTGCTTAACAGTTATTCTTTAGGGGGGAATAAATCTTCTTTTATTTACAACTTGAGTCGATACAGATGAGAATATATAACCAACTTGGGGGAGGGGGGGGGTCTGAAAATAATATAAAAGGAACACATAGGGTTATGCCTAGGGATGCACCGATACCACTTTTTTAAGACCGAGTACCGATACTTTTGTTCAAGTACTCACCGATACCAAGTGCCGATACTTTTATTTTATGTCATGTGACACTTTCCAATAAGAACAGACCTCCTATAAAGCCCCCAGGTCTCATGGATATTGCCCCAGCTCATGGATAATTGCCCCCCAGCTCATGGAAATGCCCCCCAGCTCATGGATAATTGCCCCCCTGCTCATGGATATGCCCCCAGCTCATGGATAATTGCCCCCCAGCTTATGGATATCCTGCCCCCCAGCTCATGGAAATGCCCCCCAGCTCATGGATAATTGCCCCCAGCTCATGGATATCCTGCCCCCCAGCTCATGGATATCTTGCCCCCCAGCTCATGGATAATTGCCCCCCAGCTCATGGATAATTGCCCCCCAGCTCATGGATATGCCCCCTGCTCATGGATATGCCCCCTGCTCATGGATATGCCCCCCAGCTCATGGATATGCCCCCCCAGCTCATGGATATGCCCCCCCCAGCTCATGGATAATTGCCCCCCAGCTCATGGATAATTGCCCCCCAGCTCATGGATAATTGCCCCCCCAGCTCATGGATAATGCCCCCCTGCTCATGGATATGCCCCCCAGCTCATGGATATGCCCCCTGCTCACGGACATGCCCCCAGCTCATGGATATGCCCCCTGCTCACGGATATGCCCCCTGCTCACGGATATGCCCCCCAGCTCATGGATATGCCCCCTGCTCACGGATATGCCCCCCAGCTCATGGATATGCCCCCCCTGCTCACGGATATGCCCCCCAGCTCATGGATATGCCCCCTGCTCACGGATATGCCCCCCAGCTCATGGATATGCCCCCTGCTCACGGATATGCCCCCCAGCTCACTCTCCGCTCATACTTACCTTCCTTCAGCGACGCCGGGAAAGTCTTTGTGCGCGCGCGCGCGCGCGCGCTCCTTGGAAGGTCCCCAGCCGCGACCACGTGGGACCATGTGATCGCGGCTGGGGTCCTTCCAACGAGCGCACGCGCGGAAACTTTCCCGGCGTCGCTGAAGAAGGTAAGTATGAGCGGAGAGCAGCTGCAGGGCCTGTCCGAATGCTCTATCGGCATTCGGACAGGCCCTGCAGCTGCTCACTTTGTTTATACTTACCTTCCTTCAGCGACGCCGGAAAGTTTCCGCGCGTGCGCTCGTTGGAAGGACCCCAGCCGCGATCACATGGTCCCACGTGGTCGCGGCTGGGAACCTTCCAAGGAGCGCGCGCGAAGACTTTCCCGGCGTCGCCCAGGAAGGTAAGTATAAACACAGTGAGATGAGCAGCTGCAGGGCCTGTCCGAATGCCGATAGAGCATTCGGACAGCCGCCGCAGCCCCTCGGATACCGGCAAGCCGACTCAATGCCGGCTTCCGGTATTGGAAAAAAATATCGGGGGTACTGCACGAGTACCAAGTACTCCTGCAGTACCCGGTATCGGCACTGATATCGGAATAAAGATACGTGCCAATTAACCACTCACAAGCACAATCGTGATTTCAGATAAATTATATTACTGTCATCATTTATATAGCGCCAACAGTTTCTGCGGCACTTTACAATAACGAGATACAGATCAACGGACGTAGGAGGGAAACGAGGTGTAGAGGGCCCTGCTCATAGGAGCTCACAGTCTAGAGGGATTGGGGTTGAGGAAGACGAGGAGTTTTCCTGGATGGCAGGATCATTAGTGCCGTTGGTTCAGGAATGATGGGGCAATAGGAGCTTCAATCATGTGTGAGCAGAGGGATGAGTTGCATCAGTGATGTGGTACGCTAGTCTGAAGAGATGGGTTTTGAGAGATTTCTTGAAGGCCTGAAGATCAGGGGAGAGTTTGATAGGGCGAGGTAACTCATTCCACAGCACCGGAGCTGCCCTTGAAGTCTTGGAGGCGAGAGTTGGCCGTACTGGTGTAGACAGAGGACCGGCAGAGATCACCCGCTGACCGGAATAAATCATATACATCATGCCAGAATAAATCCAAATATTTACATTTATTGTGCTTAACGGGATAAAAACAAGTAATCGTTTCTGTAAAGATCACCCAGTCCACAAGCCTGTGCACAGCTGATTTATTTATTTATTTATTTATTTATTTATTTATAAAGGATTTTACCAGGAAGGATACATTGAGATTTCTCTCGTTTTCAAGTATGTCCTGGGTTCAAGAACATTGAAGTGTTACAGTTACAGAAATACAAAGTAATACAATGCAAGATATTAAAAAACAACAAGGAATAGGTCGTCCCTGGTAAAAGCTCAACGTGTTTTGTCCTTCCACAGACTTCATCAGGAGCATAATAAACCAATCCATCCATTAGTCATATATAAATACACCTCTCAACAGATGATAATGTGGCTGCAGACCATGTCTACCTGTCAATGGGGTCAGGACGAGGGATCCTTATCTTTCTGTCATTATGTCTTTGCACATTGCAGGAGCTGCTCCAGGAGGAGACACGCCAAAAGCTGAACATGAGCAGTCGAATTCGCCAACTGGAGGAAGAGAAGAATAACCTGCAGGAGCAGCAGGAGGAAGAGGAGGAGGCCAGGAAGGCCCTGGAGAAACAGATCCTCACCCTGCAGGCACAGGTCAGACTGGAGACAGACTCAGCCCTGTTTTGGAGTTTCATGATCTATGAGACTCAGCCAGCTTTAACGATGGCCAAGCATCAATCTTTATATAGTTCCAAAAAACATTTGGGGCGCCAAGGGTTAACACCAATGGCTTGGCCGATTATCTACGTTAAAGAAATACACAAAAAAAACTCTGGATCTAGGCTCTGGTTTGCTCGGCTGTAGTCACTTACTGCCTTTTTTTCTTAAGCTGGCCGACGCAAAGAAGAAGGTGGACGATGATGTGGGAACAATCGAAAACCTGGAAGAAGTCAAAAAGAAGCTGCTGAAAGACATGGAGGGATTAGGTCAGCGACTGGAGGAGAAAGGGCTCGCCTTTGAAAAGCTGGAAAAAACAAAAAACAGGCTGCAGCAGGAGCTGGATGACCTGATGGTGGATCTGGATCATCAGAGACAGATTGTGTCTAACCTGGAGAAGAAGCAGAAGAAGTTTGACCAGGTAATATCAGCAGCTTTCAACACGGAGCTGTAAGACTTTATTATGATGTAGAATCGGTCATTGTGTGAGTGCTAGATTGTAAGCGATCATCTCACTTTCTGGTGGTCATCTGTAAGGGTATGGTATGGTCCTCACGTTCTTTAACCCCTTTGCAGCTGCTGGCTGAAGAAAAGAACATCTCTGCTCGTTATGCGGACGAGCGTGACCGTGCGGAGGCAGACGCTCGGGAGAAGGAGACCAAAGCCCTGTCGATGGCCCGGGCCCTGGAGGAAGCGCTGGAATCTAGAGATGAGTTTGAGAGGCTGAATAAACAGCTCAGGGCAGAAATGGAAGACCTGATGAGCTCCAAGGACGACGTGGGGAAAAATGTAAGACGGCATGCCATAAGAACACAGCTAGGTGCCGCTTAGTGATACGTCAGCTAATTCAGTGTGAATTCAATTCATAAATCACACAAAGTTGTGCATTTTGAAAATACCTTTTTTTAATTATTATTTTTAATGCACAAAGAGTTAAGAATCTTCTTATTGGATGTTTGTAGGAAGACTGTTTCAGCTACTCTATATCCGCATCATTTTAATTATTCTCCTCCTGGCAGGTGCACGAGCTGGAGAAGTCCAAGCGGACCCTGGAACAGCAGGTGGAGGAGATGAGGACGCAGCTGGAAGAGCTGGAGGACGAGTTGCAGGGCACAGAGGATGCCAAACTGCGCCTGGAAGTCAACATGCAGGCCATGAAGGCGCAGTTTGACCGGGACCTGCAGACGCGAGATGAGCAGAACGAGGAGAAGAAACGAATGCTGGTGAAACAGGTAAGGTTGTATTTCCGGGCGGTTGAACTGATGTATTGTTTGTATATTCGTATAAGGGACCTCATAACAAGCTGCGGTGAAAGTGGGAGGCCGTACTTAATGCCTCATATTTTTAACCCTGGGCGTGCCAATCCTCAGGACTTGTTTCCTAATGAAAGCTTCATGTCCAGACCAGGTTTTGTTTATCTTAACCCATTTTAGTGTGGTGCCTTCAGCTCTAGTTTGAGGGCCTGTGGGACAACCTCCTCGTAATCTTTTTATAAAGGAACATCCCGTAGCCTCCACACAGGATCATTTTATCAGAAAAATCCTTTCAGCTCAACACGCTGTGTTTGTATATCAGGTCCGAGAACTGGAAGCGGAGCTGGAGGATGAACGCAAGCAGAGGGCACTGGCTGTCGCCTCCAAGAAGAAGCTGGAGATGGATTTGAAGGATCTTGAGTCTCAGATCGAAGCTTCAAATAAGGGACGGGAGGACGCGATCAAACAGCTGCGCAAATTGCAGGTACCGGAGGGGACGCATAGCGCAAAGTAACCAGATATTACTGGGAGGTTCTCTTCAAAATGTATCAGAGGATCACAGTCACAGTAGCGCAGGACCTGTATACGATGCGAGCGTTTGGGAGGGGCGAAAGGCAGTTGACAGTTACTGCAGAGACAGAGTGTAACTGTCACACCCTGCGTTAACCCTTTCAGCGCTGACAGGCTGGGTCTGATGACCGTGCAACTAAATTTGATTGAAATTAAATGATGCCTTTTAATTTAGGTCATCAGATTCCACCGAAACAAAAATCAACCCCTGATCTGCCAAACACTCCCTAGCCTCATGAGTTGGTCAGGACAATCACCTGCTTTGCCCTTTCACACCTACAGGCCCAAATGAAGGACTACCAGCGGGAGCTGGAGGATGCCCGGGCGTCGCGAGACGACATCTTTGCACAGTCTAAAGAGAACGAGAAGAAGCTGAAGAGTCTGGAAGCAGAAATCCTTCAGTTACAAGAGGTGAGTGAAGACCGGAGCGAGTCTCTGCCTACAGGGAAGGACCTGGGTATGAGTCCATGTGCAAACGGTGTCTGCAGAGAAAATGGCACAATGCCCGCGTTATCACAGAATAGGCTGGCATTACCTAGTTAAGAGATTAGATTAAGAATGACACAAAACAGAAAATCTGTCAAAAACAGAATGTCACAACCTGTCAATAGTGACCTGTCAATAGTGACTTGACGCGCAGGCTTTTCTCCCTTTTGTGGTAGGCAATTGAAGAAATAGAAAGGCAGAAGATTACCGTCACAGCAGCTGACACCCTACACCCCTTGGCACCGCTACATAAAAGGAGGTCACATTCTAAGGGGTGTAGGGTCACATTCTAAGGGGTGTAGGTTGTCACCTGCTGATAAAGTAGGTTAATTAGAACATATTGGAACAGTAAATCTGTAAAAATAATGAGACGTGATGAGAGCTGGCACTGGCTCCTAAACCTGCTGGGTGAGGCAGAGCGTTACTCTGCCACCTTGTGGTACTTTTTGGTAGAGAAGGTTTTAATAAAACTAAATCTGTTAAAAGACGTCAGATGGTTATTAACAACCGGAAGAGACGACCTTAACAAGCGAGCAATAAAGCATAGAACATCCTCTTATTGATCCACCTTACTACTATCTAAAGCAAGAGTAGCAAGAAAACTGCAGCGTGAACAGCCACCAAACCACTTGTTTGTGTCCCTATGGCCGGGCGTAACAAACGTAGGTTTGCACAGAATAATCTAGTAATTTAGGAGCCTGTGGCTTCCTAGCTGCTGGATTTGCCAAGCCCTGCTCTCTGGCAAAGATTCACCAAATGCCATCAAGTGTGCAGCGGATGATCACTGTCCATGATTCTCGGTAATGCGACGCCTGTCCGTATCGGTGAGCTTGATCAGGATAACACTCAGCAATACCGGCTGGGTGGAGTAGAGGTAATGTCACCGCTCTGCATGGAGAGAGCCTGTGGAGTCATGGGTTCGATCCCAGCGAGCAACCTCTCCAGTAAGTGTCCTTGGCAAGACACCTAACGGTACATACTCGCCACCCAGGACATACTTGAAAACGAGAGAAATCTCAATGTATCCTTCCTGGTAAAATCCTTTCACAAAAAAAAAAAAAAATACAAGGTATATCCTACCAGTCTGGACAAGGCAAATTCTTCAAAACCTGACATTGTGATAACGGCACTGATTAATGACCACTGTCGTGGGTTAATGGGTCCAGGAGCCACACACTGGGACCTCTGCTTTACGGATAGGTAGGGTGCAGTTGGATGAATGTTATTAGACCATTAAGATAGCTGTATAGAAATGTCCCCCAGCCTTTGAGCTTCCATTGGGGGACACTGAGGCATGTCACGCAGAGGAGCAGCCGCTTATTTTAATGTTACACTGAATATACTAATCCACCCTGCAGGACCTGGCAGCCTCTGAGCGCGCGCGCCGTCACGCAGAGCAGGAGAGGGACGAGCTTGCTGACGAGATCTCAAACAGCACGTCAGGAAAGTGAGTATTGAGCTAGAGTCAGCATACATGATGGTTTATTTCCATGCTTTGACATTAATGAGTACTTGGGGTTGGTTGGAAAGCGATGGCGTAGAACGATTGCCTGTCACGGTGTGGCGATTCTGATTGTTAGCAAATGTGATTTCCAGGTCTGCGCTTCTGGATGAGAAGAGGCGCCTGGAGGCGAGAATCTCCCAGCTCGAAGAGGAGCTCGAAGAAGAGCAAAGCAACATGGAACTTCTCAACGATCGGTTCCGCAAAACCACTCTGCAGGTGAGGGCAACAAATAACCCCCCACCCCATGGAGTGCTGAGGGACCTCTTCTAGGCAGAAAGCTTAGGGAATTCTGTTACTGCTCAAGGAAATGTGCTCATCCCACCAGTCATTACGGCTCTCATTCCTGAAGAGCCTCAAACATAACAGAGCCGTGGTTTCAGAAGGCCCCGCATCACATCATTCCATATATAGGGGCTGATTCCCACTTCAATGAGCCCAGCTTCTGCTGCTCACCATAGCTTATGTACAAAAATTCAGTCTCTGCTTAATTATTTGGAACGGCATTTCCCTGGAAGGGGACAGAGCATCATGGGAATTAAAGTTCCACAACATGTGGAGAGCAGAGTGTGAAGACCCCAGGGATGGGTAACGGATAGGAGGAGGGTCACTGCAGACTGGGATCCCTGTCCTTCCCTGCCATGCGTCTCTCTGGAGCTGCTTACTGCAAGCACTGTAAATGCTGATGGAAGATGAATTTGCTCCTTGTCGTTTTTTTTTAACCTACAGGTGGACACTTTGAATTCAGAGCTGGCTGGTGAAAGGAGCTCTGCCCAGAAGAGTGAAAACGCACGACAGCAGCTGGAGCGCCAGAACAAGGAGCTGAAAGCCAAACTGCAGGAACTGGAAGGCTCCGTCAAGTCAAAGTTTAAAGCCACCATCGCCACGCTGGAGTCCAAGATCGGCCAGCTGGAGGAGCAGCTGGAGCAGGAGGCAAAGTGAGTGAACAGGGTTAAATGAATTCCACTTTACATGAGAAGGTCACACAAAGAGGGACAGGTACTTCACACGCATCGCCTGTGCTTCCAACTATATCAGACAACTGCATCAACACTGAAAGGGTTAAACTAATATTTCACATCAATAACCCTTTCGCTACTATTTGCTTTCTGATGAAGAAAAATGTGTTTTTGAAATCTGGTGTGGGCAGTTAACACTTGACCCTTTCACTACCAGAAGCCGGCATACCAGGTATTGCGTCGTAAGATAAAATACGGTTATTTTATGCAGTGGTGTGCTCCCTTGCGAGAAACAAAATGCTGCAGATCTCACTCCTGGAAAGAAGCTGCAAGGAGCGGGCCCTGCTCTGACTAACAAGAAGTTCAACAAACTTTACTGCTGCATTACGACAGCCAAGGAGAGGGCAGAATACAGGGAGAACTGTGTAGTCACTACTGTGCAGGGATAAGATTCAGGGGGTTATAATGTCTTCTGGTGGTAATGGACTGGACTTGCCAAGGTTTGCTTCAAGAGAAGCGTTTTAGAAAGGCACGAAACGTCAAGCTGAAAGTGCAGGGTATTGGAAAAGATCAACAAATAAAAGCACCACGATGCCAGTGGTAGCATTCAGAATATATTTTGGTGTACAAAAGATTGTCTGAGCATCATGGGGGATGTAGTTGCCTCATCACTACACTAATGCAATATATTGGACATCACAAACTGTCTGTGATACGCCTGTTTCTCCACTCAGGGAAAGAGCAGCATCTAACAAGCTGGTTCGTCGGACAGAGAAGAAGCTGAAGGAGGTTTTCATGCAAGTGGAGGACGAGCGCAGACACGCGGACCAGTACAAGGAGCAGGTAAAACACTCGCTGTGGCAGCCTAGCACACGTGCAGCTCACTTATAATGAAACGTCCATATAAATGTGCCATCTCCTCCACAGATGGAGAAAGCCAACGCACGAATGAAGCAGCTGAAGAGACAGCTGGAGGAAGCAGAGGAGGAAGCAACCCGCGCCAACGCTTCTCGACGCAAGCTACAGCGCGAGCTGGATGACGCGTCCGAGGCCAATGAAGTCCTGATCCGTGAAGTGTCCACCCTTAAGAACCGGCTGAGGTAAGTGACCGTGTGTGAGCCATGGCAAAACCTTACAGGACTCGCCGTTACAAATAAATCCGAGGTGACACGGGCGCTGTGAGCACATCAACGAACCCCATCAAGTGGACCATGGAAAGGAGGGAACGTTGTCTCAAGAATGTAATTTCCTATGAAGTGAAATTCCAATTTAAATTTTCTGTAATGGCTAATGAGATGTTTAAGCCCCTTCCCATACATGGTAAATCTATTACAAAGTTTGTGCTTTCTTCCCGGAGGTTGGATTTGTTTTGTTCTTTGTTGAGTGACATTAGAAAGGCTCAATTTCCCAAAGAACTGAACAGTAAATGAGCCGCACAGCAACGTGATCACGCCTCTCCCTGCACTGGCACTCATGTACAGCCATGACCAAAAGTTTTGAGAATGACCCAAATCTTAATTTTCACAACGTCTGCTGCTACAGTGTTTTTAGATCTTTTTGTCAGATGTTGCTATGGTTACTGAAGTATAAACACAAGCATTTCATAAGCGTCAAAGGCTTTTATTGACCATTACATTAAGTTCATGCAAAGAGTCAATATTTGCAGCGTTGACCCTTCGTTTTCAAGATCTCTGCATTTCGCCCTGGCAAGCTGTCAATCAACTTCGGGGCCACATCCTGTCTGGTGGTAGCCCATTCTTGCGTAATCAATGCTTGGAGTTTGTCAGAATTTGTGGGTTTTTTGTTCACCCGCGTCTTGACCACAACAAGTTTTCAATGGGATCGAGGTCTGGGGAGCTTCCTGGACACAAACCCAAAAGTTTTATGTTTTGTTTCCCCCGAGCCACTTGGAGCACCTTGCCATAAGGCAGAAGTGATAACTATCATGCTGGAAAGGTCGTGTCCGTCATCAAACTGTTCTTGGATGGTTGGGAGAAGCTGCTCTCGGAGGATGTTTTTGTACCATTCTGTGTTCATGGCTGTGTTTTTAGGCAAAATTGTGAGTTGCTCCACTCCCTTGGCTGAGAAGTTACCCCACACATGAATGGTCTCAGGATGCTTTACTGTCGGCGTGACGCGGGACTGACCTTTTATTCTCCGGTCAAGTTCTTTTTCGGATGCCCCAAACAATCGGAAAGGGAATTCGTCAGAGAGCATGACTTTACCCCAGTCCTCAGCCGTCCGGCCCCTGTACCTTTTGCAAAATATCCATCTGTCCCTGGTGCTTTTCCTGGAGAGAAGTGGCTTCTTTGCTGCCCTTCTTGACACCAGGCCATCCTCCAAACGTCTTCGCCTCACTGTGCGTGCAGATGCCCTCACACCTGCCTGCTGCCATTCCTGAAGAAGCTCTGCGCCGGTGGTGTCCGATCGCTTGGCTTAATCAACTTTACGAGATGGTCCTGGCGCTTGCTGGACTTTCTGGTGCGCACTGAAGCTTTCTTCACAACAAATGCACCTCTCTCCTTGAAGTTGTTGATGATCCGATAAATGGTTGCTTTAGGTGCAATCTTACTAGTAGCGATACCCTTGCCTGTGAATCCCTTTTCATGCAAAGCAATGGTTGACAGAGGAAGAGCAATGATTTCTAGCACCTCCCTCCTTATAAAGCTTCCAGTCTGTTATTCTAGCTTAAACAGCATGACCGAGTGATCTCCAACACGCTGTCCTGTGTTAACGAGAGGACCTCTGACAGGATGTCAGCTGGTCCTTTTCAGGCAGGGCTGAAATGCAGTGGAAATGTTCTTTTACAGTAACTTCATTTTCATGGCAAAGAGGGACTTTGCAATTTATCTCCTCACTCTTCATAACATTCTGGACTATATGCAAATGCCATCTTAAAAACCTGAGACAGCAGATTTAATATTTGTGTCATTCTCAACTTTTGGCCTTGGCTGTAGGTTACGCTATGGCATACGGTGCAGACTCTGGAGCAGAGATTCACAGGACAGTAAGATTCAGGAAGACCTTTAAATCAAATGTGTTGAGTGTTGACCTCCACTCCACCTGTTATGGAGTAGAATGAGACAATTTGCAGTTAATACTGTTCCCTAGGAAAAACATTATTGACCTAAATTCTTTTCTCAAAAGAAAAATAGTGGAAACCCAGAACACACATGCAAGAGAGAGCGCTGCATTGTAGCACTTTATGTGATTGTAACACTGAGGGGATCTTATGGCAGTCATGAAAATGTTAAGAACCTTGGGCAGTTCTGAAATCTGCCCCAGCCGGGGCCACTTCAGACATGCTCAGTTTGGCAGAGTTACACATCAGCATACACGCACACCCGCATACACTGCTACCAATGTTTTATTCTATTCTGATCCAAATACCTAAACTTTATTCCTTTCTCCCTTCCCCCAGGAGAGGAGGACCAATCTCATTCTCTGCCAGCTCCAGTCGCTCCGGCCGCAGACAGCTACACATAGAAGGCGCCTCCTTGGATCTCTCAGATGATGAGCAGGAAACTAAGCCACCAGAGGTCAATGACGCGCCCGCACCCGCACCTGCTCCTACCCCAGCCGAATGATTTCCCACCCACCACGTTCCTCTCCTCCACACAGGGGGGACGAAGAACCAGCGGCAGATAACTGCACACTGAAGCACGCGTCCGCACAGACGTCCCGAGTCTTCGGAAGGGGCGCCTCTCCCCGCAGACTGAAGTGCTTTAAATAGTGTCTTTTTCTTTTCTCCTTTTATTTTAAAACGCTAAAATACAAATTGATCAAACCACTTTCCTGCCGAAGCTGCATTTTTCTGCGGGGATCTGGTCAAGCAGCCCAATACCCTCCTATCCGCAAACAGAGGGGCTCCGGTTTTTATTTTATGTTTTATCAATTTCAAGACTTGTTTCCATCACCTTATTTTTCTAACATTACGTAAGAGAAGTCTCCCCTATCTTCTGTGGCAATGGACGGAAAATGCAGACTGGGGGTAGTGTGGGGTATTTATTCATGCCCTTGCATGTTGTATTTCGTACAAAAGCACCTCCTACGCAGCAGGCGCTGCCCTGGGCCCCCCTTGACCCAAATCTCTGACAATTCTGCAACACTAAACTGTGAATCACAGAGGATCCGCTCTATGGATGGAGTAACCTTGCCGGAGCCACCAAGAGGCTGATTTCGTTTTGCCACAGCTTGTCAGTACTGGCCTCTGGCGATGAGCGGGTTAATACCAGCTAGCCGCTATGTTAATAATAAAAAGTTCAATGTCTATAAAAAAATATTGTGGAAATCAAAACTACTATTCCGAGCGTTTAAAACCTAACAAAACACGTCCTGACAAAAAGGTGCCTTAGCCACTAAGAAAATTGAGAATATTAAAGAAAAGGCGACATATCGATTCCTCCCGGCGGATTTCATGGGATTTCATTGTGCGTTATATCGCGTATAATTCCGAGGAAATACAAATACGTCAGTATTAACCTGAACACATGTGCTGGAACTTTATTTTACAATGTTTATGTTTTGTTTTGTTTGTTTTTTTATTATTATATGCTTCAAACCTTTGCTGTGCTAGGACGTCTGTGACTGCCGCGTCTCCCTGGCACAGCAAGGGTTAAATAGTCTATAAAACATTCTGTGCATACTGGTCTATGTTCATTATTATTATATAATATTTTATTTTTGTTTTCCCTTTTCTAAAGCTTAACAGCTGCTGGCTCCCCATCTGCTGAAATCATATCTTCCCCCTCCAAATCCAAGACCCTCCCCAGCCCCTCCCATCCCTGCTGCTGCCCCCCCCCCCCATCCATTTATCCCATATTTCTAGACAATGATTTTTGTAAGACAATAAACTTATTCATTATAGAATCCTTACAGGGTTGGGTCATCTTATTGGGTGCGAAGAACTGCAGCATGCGAAAGGGAAAGGTTAAAGCTAAACAGAGGAGATATAGAGGGTCCCTGCTGCAACGTACTGCACGCACTTTTTGTTAGGGGTGGGGAGAATTCATTTGAAACCCAGTAAACTAAAACAGTGATTTTAATTTTTTTTGCAATTAGTAGTATTTTCAACCATATTAAAATGCCAAAAATGGGCAAACTAAACCATATGAATAATGTACATTTTATCCTTCACAGAAATATTGCTGGGATGAAGTCTTCTAAAAGTTAGATCAGGGGGTCTAAAACTTGACCCCCCCCCCCCCTGTTTCTGCACTACAAATCACATGATTCTCTGGCCATCTATTTTAAAGAACTCTGGGAATTACACCCCATCAACATCGGGCAGAGTTTGATGTCCCTTACCTTGGACAATATCACACGGGGTCTGTATTATCAGCATACAGGCAGAAATGGCCTCTGTGTCAGACGCAGTAAATGTGCTGCAGAGCTGCAGACAGATAACACGGTGAGATCTCCTGCTTACGGGGGTTTGTAGTGATCATAATGAGATTATTAGCAATGCAATATCTGTATGTGCTGCATAATGCCTGTGTATGGCAATTACAGCAACACCTTGTATCTGTATGTGTCTGCATAATGCCTGTGTATGGCAGTTACAGCAACACCTTGTATCTGTATGTGCTGCATAATGACTGTGAGTGGCAATTACAGCAACACCTTGTATCTGTATGTGCTGCATAATGCCTGTGTATGGCAATTACAGCAACACCTTGTATCTGTATGTGCTGCATAATGCCTGTGAGTGGCAATTACAGCAACACCTTGTATCTGTATGTGCTGCATAATGCCTGTGTATGGCAATTACAGTAACACCTTGTATCTGTATGTGCTGCATAATGCCTGTGAGTGGCAATTACAGCAACACCTTGTATCTGTATGTGCTGCATAATGCCTGTGTATGGCAATTACAGCAACACCTTGTATCTGTATGTGCTGCATAATGCCTGTGAGTGGCAATTACAGCAACACCTTGTATCTGTATGTGCTGCATAATGCCTGTGTATGGCAATTACAGCGACACCTTGTATCTGTATGTGCTGCATAATGCCTGTGAGTGGCAATTACAGCAACACCTTGTATCTGTATGTGCTGCATAATGCCTGTGAGTGGCAATTGATAAAACTTTCTGTCATGGAATAGGAAAATTTAATTCTAATAATGACTCGGAGGCGCCTTAGGTCTCTTTACCTCCGCCGCTTTGGTTGCCCCGCGGTCAGGGGCTCTTTTGCGAGAGTCTGGCTCGCGAATCATTGAAGGCATTTGTGCGGGGATGCCAGCCCCTCCAGAAACACCCGGTGGGGGTGATATATGGGGATCTACATGCCCTGAGGGGAGGTGTCCTGGGTTTGCTTCTGGGACTAGGGGGGTTCAGGGGCTTGGACCTGGTTCCCCTGTGGGAAAGCGGAGCAGAGAGCAACTTGGGGTGGTACTTTCAGCGCATGAACAGCCTCCGCCATCGGACGTCTAAACGTACAATGGAGGTCTGCTACAGCCACTGAGACAGACTCCGTGATGGAGGAGCGGAGGGAGGCCTCGAGGGCTGCGAATTTTGCGGAGCTCACAGATTTTTTATGTTTGCTTGGGGGGGTAGTCCCCGCAGACATGGGAGCCCAGTGCATAGAGCTTCCCTCTGACCCAGAGCCACGGGTGAGGGAAGGAGACGGGCTGAGGTGGGATTCCGACATTCTACTTAGCTGCCTGCGTCGAGAGCTTTTAACTGCAATGGTGCTGAGCGCGAAGGAAGTGGGTGTGTCCTAGCGCGTGTGAGGAACTCCGATCTGCCTTGCGCGGGAATGCCACGAAGAGTGCGCCAGAACACGAAGCAGCAAGGAGTCAGCCTCCGCACGGACGAGGAGGAGTCCGTGCGGGGAAGCTGACCGCGCGAACGCCGGATCTGACTCTGAGCACAGCGGTCTCTGGGTCAGTTCTGGTGGGAACACCGACCCCCGTGATTATCACCGGAGGGTAGCAGTGTCCCAAGGAGAAAGCTAATGCTAGAAATTTAACCAGTAAAACACCAGAAAATACATTTACAGAAAAATATGTGCGGAGCACAATAAATGTATACTTATCTGCCAGAGGAGCAGCAAGAAAAAGGGATTTGCTGACCTCTGGACGGGACTATGTTCATTGGCTGGGACAGGATTGTGGGGTGTGGTTATCCCCTGTTGTGGGGGGAAGACTTTTTTCTTATTGTTAACTCTTTGCTGCTGTGAGGAAAGTAAAGAAAGAGATGGCAAAATAGGAGCCTCCGAGTCCTGTGATAAAATTACAGCAACACCTTGTATCTGTACTGTACAGGGATTTACACATTATAACCCCCTGAATCTTATCCCTGCACAGCAACGAGTGACCCCACAGCTTATTGCCTGTTGTAAAGCTGCAGCAAAGTTGAGTTTTTTGTTGCAGTGAGGATGGGGGCTGCTTTTTGCAGCTTGTTTTACAGTAATGCAAGGTGACAGGAGTGATATCACACTCTAATCTTGCCTTAAAATATGTGGGTTTTGATAGGATTATGATTGCAATGCAGAATAGAATTAACTCGATGTGACGGAAACTCCAGATCTGATCACTTACCCTCGCAGTATTTTTTTACGTGTGTCTTGATATGAGGAGGGGGGGGCACCTAGCAGGGTGTGGGAATGAGACACATTTGTTTAATACATTCTTTAAGTTGGGAATCACTGGCAAGAAGTGCAGCGAGCCTGATCAGAAGAGCTGACGATCTAGTGATGTCTGACAAAGGGTTCTAGTTCCTATTGGCAGTCATGGTGTGTGAGAGCAGTGGGAAAGCTATTTCTCCTGCAAGCATAGTGAGGGGAACTGCTTTCCTACGTGTACCTGCTCAACCTAATCCCTAAACTGCATGCATTTAAAAAAGCCACAACACCTTTACCCAGTGCAGTGCTGTCATGTCTTCACATTGATTAGAGCGCAGTGTTCTCACCAAGGATAGACCACCCAAAGCATCACCCGTAGGACAGGTTTGGGTACACCTGACATTGCTGCAGACTGTCACTTGTCATTCATCGACCTGTAAATCCTGACTTCGGATGCCTGGAATTAAAGATGTCACCTTAAAAACTGAAGATTTTTTTTAATTTATTTTTTTACCTTTTGGAATTTGCGGGGCTAATTCGGCGGTTTTCACCAATGTCCGATACCCACTACGCTGACTAAATTTTCAGCAAAATACAATGACCATTCAATAAACGGTGAATACGCCATATTTTTGGCAAAATGGAATCGCCAAAGACAGCTGAAATGGGTCGAATTGCAAAACGCCTAAATTGTGTTGTCAGTGCTTTGTGAATACAGACCCCGTAAAGTGCCGCAAATCGAAAACATGGCGCTATATAAGCAAGTCCACTAGTAACCACACAATACAGCGGATACAGAGCGCAAACAACTCCGAGATAAACCTACACCAGGAGAACTCTGATATAAGAATACCCAGCGAATCCGGAACCTGGATACTGAGCCATGAACACCGATATAAACCTACACGAGCCCGGAATGAGGACTCTGAGATCAGTGTATAAACATATGCCAAGAGTGAGCAACACTCATATTACATACCATGAGAATCTAGAATGCAGACACACAAACATTATACGGAACGTGGACAGAGCGCCCAGAACGCAGATAAAATCATACCCTGAAAAGCCAGAACATTGATACAGAGAGATGAGCATACCCTGAGAACCTAGAACATAAACACGGAGAGCCCTACCCCATTCCTGACGCTAACATGGAGGCGGTAAGCAGGATAATGTGCACTTTTTATTTTTTTAGAAAGGATTTTACCAGGAAGGATACATTGAGATTTCTCTCGTTTTCAAGTATGTCCTGGGCGGTGAGTATGTACCGTTAGGTGTCTTGCCCAAGGACACTTACTGGACAGGTGCTCTTGCTGGGATCGAACCCATGACTCCACAGGCTATCTCCACGCAGAGCAGTGACATTACCTCTTCTCCACCCAGCTTTTCCCTTACCATCTCCATGTGATATCTCAGCACCTCACCCCGGAACGCAGCCCTAACCTTCCTGGTACCCAGAGTAACGCTTCCACGCTGCTGTGAGTATCAGATCCTGGAGTCCAAAGGATTCCGTGGAGCCTTGCGCTTCCAAGCCGCGAGATCACGGAGGGAGACTAAGAACTATTTGTTCCCAGTCTCTCTCTGCTTCCAGCGAGAAGAAGCAGCAGATCTGGCCACCCTTTTCGCCGCGGGATGAGAGGCGAGTATGGGATTTTTTTTTCTTCATGTTACACGAATGAATCTTTTAGCACCTGCTTTTAGGAGGTGTTAACGTTTTTGCTTGCACATCCTGACGGTAAATTGTGTCCGTACTTTGGAATGCCTAACTTGTCGAGGCGCCCCATGTTACGAGACGCGAAATACAGTAAAGTCGCACAAGCTGCGAGGCGCAAAACCTATTTGTTTTTGACGTTCAAGTTTATTCGAGAAAGCATACATGACGGCCATACGTACACAGCAAATAAGCACGCAAAATACATACAGGGTTTTTCAGAGAGTGGTGAAAACCAGGGGAGTGGCAGGAGAAGAGAACAATCTAGACCAAAATAACCGATTTGGAAAGTGAGATAAATGGGAGAATTTTTCTGGTTTGGCCTAGAATTTTCCATTCTCCAGTCATTCTCCTGGTTTTCACCTCTTTGAATAACCCTGATAGTCACATAATGGACTTGGGTGAAGAAGTAGGGTAGGGGGCCTAAAGGGAAAGGGGGGGCCGCAGTGACATAAGATAAGTACGGCAGCCTGCACATGGCCATCAACACGATTCAGAGAATGGAAAATGATAATAGAACAGTAATAGAGCCGTCAGGTTCGGCAGTGCCCGACATCCAAATATGGGGGGAGACTACAAAAAGAGGGCGAGCATGGCCAACGACCTAGAGTCCCAAAAAGTTATGATCGCAATCAGATCGCCGAGGGGGTCGGGGACGCAGATGCGCCTCTATCAGCCAATCGTACCATTTAGCGGAATAATCCCCGTAACAATCGCAGACGCATAGGGTGAGCTCATTAACCGCGCAAAACATTTTCACCCCAGTTTAGCGTCAAGATCGGAAAATCGATGCAAGACGCTAAACGTCTAGAGATTACATATCGAGACGCGACATTATCACCGACTGGAATAGATCCCTCGTTTTTTTTTTTCTGTTTTATGTGATTTTTATTCTATTTCCCCCCAGTTTTGGCACTTAAGGCCCGTGTCAGACGAGCGCAGTGATCACGTCCGTGTCGCATCACTGTTTAATGTCCGTCGTAGCGTAAAATCATGATCAATAGAGACCCACACACGAAGTATGTGCGCACCGAACTGCGCACGCACAACGTAATTTAGGCTAGGGTCAGACTAACGCATTTTTCGCGTTGTCCGTGAAAAAGTGCGTTCGAACGAATGGACATATTTTTTTCACGGAATACGCGATAGCCGTCATACGATGCGCATTTTCGTCCGTGATTTTGTACGGATCATCAATAAAACCCTTTTTGCGTCTGGATGTTATGTTGGCCGGACATGAGCAGCGTCTGACGTCTCCTAATCACACACACACGCCGCTAGTGGACGCAGCGCACGCTGTACGTCAGTAGTAGCGGTTTGACGCTCTCGAAAAAATGCGTTCGTTTGCCACTTGCGTTGCGCAGCCGCACTTTCGTGCGGCCGTTCTTCGTATGCTGCCCGGCATTGGACGTCATTTGCTGCTAGCACGGCCGCGATTAAGTGCGGCTAAACGCACGTTAATACTGCGCTCGTCTGACCCTAGCCTAAGGCAACAATGTAAAACCGCTACCACGGACTGCGGCATGTCTGCGTAGCGTTCTGTGTGAGATGTCAGACGCAGCGCACTTGCGACGTCCAGCACCTTGACGCACAAAATGGCTTTTCAAATCCTTTTCAAATTTTTATCATTTTTTATATTAATTTTGTTTCCCATAATTCCCTTTTTTTTTTGTTCCCTACGTCCGTCAAGAAAAACGTATCGTGTGGTGTCTACAGTATCTTCCGTCAGTACGTCCGTCCGTTGTGCACGCACGCAGAGTGCGCTCTGACTGCGTTCGTCTGACATTAGCCTTATGGTGGGAGGTGGGGGCGGTGTGCTCCAGATTTCTGTGCCTATGTGAGCTGTAAATAACACCCTGGTTATATATAAACCTACCTGCGCAGCTGTATAGACACATTTCTGTTACATAAAATGAGTTTTGATTTTACACAATTCCTAAAATAAGCCCATGAAAACCTTCAGCTCCAGCCAGGCCCATGAAGAGCTTAATCCGGCCCTGCCCTGTGTGTCTGAGGGTAAACCTGTGTCCGTGTCTCCGGGTGTGTCTGTGACTCTGTCAGTGATTCCTGTGTGTCTAAGTGTAAACCTGTATGTATCTAAGGCTGGGGTCAGACTAACGCATTTTTAACGTGCGTTCTGGCGCACTTAATTACGGCCGCAGTAGCTGCAAATGACGGGCAATGGTGACCAATATATGAAGTACGGCTGCATGAAAGTCCGGCCGCGCAACGCAAGTGGAAAACGAACGCATTTTTTCGAGATCGCAGAACCGCTAGTACTGACGTACAGAGTGCACTGCGTCCGCTAGCGGCGAGTGTGTGTGATTAGGAGACGTCAGACGCTGATAATGTCCGGCCAACATAACGTCCAGATGCAAAAAGAGTTTTATTGACGATCCATAAAAAAATCACGCACGAAAATATGTGTCGTCTGACCGTTTTCGCTCATTCCGTGAAAAAGTATGTCAATGTGTTCGGACGCACCTTTTGACGGTCACTGTGAATAATGCGTTCATTTGACCCTAGCCTTAGAGTGTGTCAGTGTCTCCGGTGTGTCTGTGACTCTGTCAGTGATGTCTGTGTGTCTGTCAGTATGAAAAACAAATCGGGATACTACACATTGGCAATATGTGGGTCTGGGGGTTCCTGTAGAACATAGGAGCTAGTGGTGACCAGACCACCCAACTCCTGGTACTCCACCCAAGAGGACCAGGCAACATTTTTTTATTTATTTTTTCAATGGTAACGGCTCATCAATAGAACTGCCTAAAAGTTTTAATCATAACTCAATTTTGTTACAGAAAGCAAAGTAGGTATCCCACAGATGCAAAACAAAATGAACATGTTGGGGGCGGGGGTTATTAAACTACCTTATATTTCATTACTAACTAAATGTGGTGGACATGAGCATTTTAGGGTCTCTGCCAATGTACACTGAAGAAAAAAAAAACACTGTTATTTACCAGAATTCTTACGAGGGACGCTGAAACATTACATAAAAAGAGATAATTTGCACATTTATACCAATTCTTGGGTCGTGCTGTACATATGGGGGAGCAGGGGGTTGTGTGTACATATTCAAAGGGTCACGATGCACTGTTTTCATCAGTCCCATGTTAGGAAGGAGGTAGTGCCCTTCACAACAGAAATGGCTACACACATTTGTAATTAAGAGCGTAAGTGCCCTGTTTGGATGGATGACAATCTTCAGTTTTGGGGAGGTGGAGGAGGAGGGGCAGGAGGCATTGAGAATGGAGGTATACCAGGAACACCCATTCCCATCATAGTAACAAAGTTAGAGTGATCAATGGGTGGAGGTGGTGGTGGGGGAAGAGCATACAGAAGACCAGATGTTCCTGGATGCGGCGGAGGAGCACTAGGCGGCAGCGGTGGCTGGACTCCTGGGGGTGGTGGCACTAAGGAGCCTGATGTCTGCATGTTAGATGATGTGCCAGCTCCTTGCTGCTGCCATGGCGGAAGAGAGGCTGTGCCAGAGGCAGTGTTTGCTGAACTCTGCTGCCAAGGAAGTGGAGCACCTGGTTGTGGGGCACCTGTAGCCTGCTGCTGTTGCCATGGTGGTAAGGATGGGGTTGTGGGTGGTGGTGCAGGTGCAGGCCTGCTGGGGGGTGGTGGTGGTGGAGGCGGAGGCATTAGTCCCATGGGGTGGGGGTGCAGAAGACCCATATGAGGGCTATGGGATGGGTCCCGTGGTGAGGCTGCATCCAGTGATGTTGAGGACCAGTAGGATTATGCTGGAGAGGAGGACCATTCCCAGCTGCACCCATAGGATGAGGGAAAGCGTGTGGACCACCATGGATAGACTGAAATGGACGATCTGACCCCATCCAGGGTGGTCGGTTCATTAGAGGTTGACTTGCTGTTAGTGTAGTAGGCCGTGGTGCTCCATGAATGGGAGTATGGGATTGAGAACTAGTTGGGCCCATAGAAGAGGGAACTGGTGCTTCCCCCAACTCTGCCATGAGAGAGAGATATTCCTTATCCATTCTTGCTTTTGTCTTGTGCCGATTGTGGCTCTCCAGGACGAATAGGAACACTGTTAAACTTGCAGTCAGATGCTATATGCCCTGCACCACCACATTTTGTGCAGAGCGTGTTGTTTGTTATGCTTCTAGTTTCAGTGCTCTGCCATGGCCGCAGGATCCAGTTGTCATCCTCACGCAATGTTCCATTGAGCCTGGCTAATTCACGCAGCTGCATTTTGCGTAGGTCGTTCTGATCTTCTGGAGTTCCCTGTTTTAGGATATTATGGATCTGATCTACCGCTTTCTTGACATTTTCCATAGTATTTGCTGTTACCAAGGCATGTCATGGCTCATCCTCACCAGGAAGCATCTGCCCATCCTTCCGACCCACTTTTCCCTCCTTCACAGAACCCTTGCCTCTGATCATAATCTTGGCATTACATTCTTTCTCTATATTTTTTAGTGTATTCCCCCTGGGTCCAATAAGTAAACCAACAAAGTTAATCTCTGGGTATTCATCTTGAGGTATCATAACCTTATCACTGACACGAGTAGCAGGAGGCTTGTAATCCACAGGTGGCTTGAAATCTGGGTTTAATCCCACCATCTCTGTTATCAAGTTATGGCGCTCCTCTTCAAGTTTCTTCCGAGTCCTAAACTCACGTGTGTTTAGGCTAGGGTCAGACGAACGCATTTTTCACGTGCGTTTAGCCACACGAAATCACGGCCGTGCTAGCAGCAAATGACGTCCAATGCCAGGGAATATACGACGAACGGCTGCACGAAAGTTCGTCCGTGCAACGCAAGTGGCCAACGAACGCATTTTTTCGAGAACGTCAAACCGCTACTACTGACGTACAGAGTGCGCTGCGTCGGCATAGCGGCGTGTGTGCGTGATTAGGAGACGTCAGACGCTGCTAATGTCCGGCTAACATAACGTCCAGACGCAAAAAGTGTTTTATTGATGATCCGTACAAAATCACGGACGAAACGGCGCATCGTATGACCGCTATCGCGTATTCCGGGAAAAAATACGTCCATTCGTTCGAACGCACTTTTTCACGGGCAACGTGAAAAATGCGTTCGTCTGACCCTAGCCTAAGACGTTTACCTTCACTGTTGTATATTGGCTCTGGGGATGGAGACCTGTCTTCTGGGTTAGGGGGGATTCCCAGGTCTCCCATGCGAAGCTTGCGGGTCAGATCCTCAATTTGCAGTTGAACTATGTAAGCTCTTTCCTGCTCACGGCTGAGCCCTGGGGGTATAACTGTTGACATTCCTGGGATGATGGTCTTCTGGTCAGGAGTCTCATCATTCCAGCGACTTCGTTTACGCTTCCGTGAGAAATCCATCACGCGGCAGCGCTTGCACACACACTACGAATAATGGCTCCTCCTCCCTTACTTCTAAAAAACGACTCGACCAGGCAACATTTCCACTCAGAATGCGTCTGTGTCAGCTCGTCGCTCAGGATTCTCATCTGGAATCAGTATTAAAAAAGAAATACCGGCTCAGAGAACCCGATATGACGTGAATTTACAAAATTCTTCATAAAGAATCTATACTGCCGTCATGTCCCGCATTGCAAAGGACGGCAGAATCCACGACCCCCTCCTGTTTGCTCTTGCATACGGACTCTGAGACACAGAGCAAAGGTGACATTGCGCATGTGTGACTGGATGCTGACCCAACCGTGTGCCGCCATCACAGGGAGACCTTCATACGCAAAGTGTATACTCAACATAAAAAGATATCCTGTGCGATGTTTGACTTGACGGAATGGTGGCGACCCTGTCACCAGAGAGGATACAAGTATATCCAGTATATATTTAAAGCTTCATGGTTCGAATTCATTTCCTTTTCTTGTTTCCTGAATGTGAAAACACCCGCTTTCATCAACACTATTTATCCACACACCTTTTTTAATGCTAAAAGGCCTTTTCTCTACAGATAATGCTTAAAGCGCTGCGCTGCGCTGCGCTGCGCTGTGTGTCGGCTGCATTGAGTAGTGGTAACGTCTCTCCTGTGATACCCAGGTTTGAATCCATTCCCTGCAGTGGCGTGGCCGGCGTTACAGTCACCCGGGGCAGAATAAAATGTTGCATCAGTCATATCTTAACACTATTTATCAATGTAAAGAGCAGAATTTTTCTGTAAAAATGACTTGGTAATAACACCGTGTCTGTTTAAGTATATATAAGAATTGCGTCATACGGGTGTTTTTCTGCTCTTTGCATTGTATCTCGGGAATCTTAGAGGTTGTAGATCCCCCAACGCTCCCAAACACTTTGGCTGCACACAGATTCCAGAAAATGTTATTAATAAACTTACATAAAGCATTGATGCTGTTACAAAACCCCATACATTGCCCCCCCCCATTACTATTTATCAACGTTCCTTTTTTATATACTGAAAGGCCTTGTGTACAGATAAACCTTGAAACACTGCGGCGCTCTAGGTTGTAAGCCGGCCTCATGGCGCAAAGGTAACGCCGCTGCCGTGGAACAGGGAGGGCCAGGGCTCCAATCAAATCAGCCAATCTCAGCACTATTTATCAACGCACCCTTTTTAAATACTGAAAGGCCTGGTTTACATAATTAACTGCAGCGGAACTCTATGTTCTAAATGGACTGCATAGCACAAAGGTAACGCCGCTGCTGTGGAATGGGGGATCAGGGTTCCAATCATCAGATCGGCCAATCGCAACACTATCAACGTTTCCTTCTTAAATACTGAAAGGCCTTGTTTACCTAGAAACACTGTGACGCTCTAGGTTCTTAAAGGACTGCATAGCGCAAAGGTATCACCGCTGCTGTGGAATGGGGGATCAGGGTTCCAATCATCAGATCAGCCAATCTCTTTATCTACGTTCCATTTTTAAATAGTAAAAGATCTTGTTTACGGATAAACCTAGAAACACTGTGACGCTCCAGGATGTAAATCAGCCACATAGCACAAAGGTAACGCCGCTGCCGCGCAATGGGGGGCATCAGGGTTCCAATCCCCACATCAAATCAGCCAATCTCAACGTAATTTATGAATCCACCATTTTCCAATACTGAAAGGCCATGTTTACAGATAAACCTTTACAGACTGCTGCGCTCTACGTTGTAAGCTGACTGCATGGCCCGAAGGAAGTGTCGCTGCCATCGAATGGGGGGGAACCAGGGCTCTGATCTCCACATCATCCAATCTCAAATTAATTTATCAACACACAACTTTTAATTACTGAAAGGCCTTGTTTATGGATACACCTTGAAAAATGGCAGCAATCCATTAATGGGCTGTATAGCACAAAGGCAATGCCACCGCTATGCAACGGGGGCACCAGGGTTCCAATCCCCTCATCAGATCAGCCAATCTCTGCACTATTTGTCTACATTCCATTTTTAAATACCGAAAGGCCATGTTTACGGATAAACCTTGAAACACTGGCAAGCTTGGTTGCGAGCTGACCATATAGTGTAAAGGTAACAGCATTGCCATGGAACTGTGGGTACTAGGGTTCCAATCATCAGATCAGCCACTCGCAACACCATCAAGGTTTCCTTCTTAAATACAGAAAGGCCTTTTTACGGATAAACCTTGAAACTTTGCAGCGCTATAGGTTCTTAAAGGGCTGCCTAGCGCAAAGATAACACTGCTATGGAATGTGGGGATCAGGGTTCCAATCATCAGATCAGCCAATCTCTACACTGTTTATCAACCTTCCCTTTTTAACTATTGAAAGGCCTTGTTTACGGATAAACCGTGAAAGACTGTGGTGCTCAAGTCTACAAGGTGGCCGCATAGCAAACACCAGTGTCATGGAACGGGCAGACCAGAGCTCCAATCCCCACATCATATCAGCCAATCTCTACACTATTTATCAACATTCCTTTTTCAAATACCGAAAGGCCTTGTTTATGGATAAACCTTGAAACACTGCGGCGCTTAAGGCTTTAAGCTGACTGCACAGCACGAAGGTAACTCCACTGCTATGAAACATGGAAGACCAGGGTTCCAATCCCCACATCAGCTCAGGTAATCTCAATACAATTTATCAATGTGTCTTTTTTTAAATACAGAAAGGCCTTGTTCGCAGAATAACCTTGAAGCACTGCGGCGCTCTAGCTTGCAAGCTGGCCGCATAGCGCAACGTTAATGCCACTGCTATACAATAACAGATGAGCCAATCCCCAGATGAGCCGAACTCAAGTCTGTATATCAACATCCCTTTTTTTTAATCCTGAAAGGCCTTGTTTACGGATAAACCTTGAATTGCTGCGGCGCTCAAGGTTGTAAGTTGGCTGCATAGCGCAAAGGTAACTCCGCTGCTATGGAACATGGGGGACCAGGTTTCCAGTCCCCACGTCAGTTCAGCCAATCTCAGCACAATTTATTAAAATGTCTTTTTTAAATACAGAAAGGCCTTGTCTACAGAATAACCTTGAAACATTGCGTCGCTCTAGGTTCTTACTGGGCTGCATAGCGCAAAGGCAACGCCGCTGCCATGGAATGTGAGGACCTGTGTTCTAATCCCCATGATGCCATTCCACCATTAAATGTCCGTGGATTGGGCAGCCACGCCTACCCCTTCAAAGGTGTCATTTTATAAATTCTCACATGCCCTGTTCTCAGGTTAATAGATAAAATTACCGGCGGCGCGTGTCTGCTGTGCATGAGCTGGATAGCGTGACGGTAACGTCCCTGCCTTGGAGCTGTGCGATGCAGGTTCGAATCCCGGTGAGGCCAGTCTATATCCCAGAGAAGGTACAGGTGTTGTGTATCCAGTGTCCTTGTGACTATCCAGCTCTTGTACAGATGCGGCCATTGCTGGTAATGGGAACACACGATGTAAGAGATGGTTATGGTGAGCGATATGCAGGAGGATGGATATCAAAGTCCCATCCTCAATTGGCAAAAGAGCGGAAAGGTGTTAGATTTGGACGTGTGAAAAAAACTTAATAAAATATATCCAGGATTTACTTTCAGCAAGTAAATCCTGTATATATTTTCCTAAGTTTTTTCACACGTCCAAATCTAACACCTTTCCACTCTTTTGCCAATTGAGGATGGGACTTTGATATCCATCCTCCTCCATATCGCTCACCGTAACCATCAACACCTGTACCTTCTCTGGGATATAGACTGGCCTCACCGGGATTCGAACCTGCATCGCACAGCTCCAAGGCAGGGACGTTACCGTCACGCTATCCAGCTCATGCACAGCAGACACGCGCCGCCGGTAATTTTATCTATTAACCTGAGAACAGGGCACGTGAGAATATAAAATGACACCTTTGAAGGAAAAGGCTGGAGAGTGTGGCTGCCCAATCCACAGCCACTTGGTGGTGGGATGGCATCATGTGGATTGGAACACAGGTCCTCACACTCCATAGCAGTGGTGTTACCTTTGCACTATGCAGCCCAGTAAGAACCTAGAGCGACGCAATGTTTCAAGGTTATTCTGTAGACAAGGCCTTTTTGTATTTAAAAAAGACACTTTAATAAATTGTGCTGAGATTGGCTGAACTGATACAGGGATTGGAGCGCTGGTCCTCCACGTTCCATAGCAGCAGAGTTACCTTTGTGCTATGCAGTCCGCTTAAAGCCTTTATCGCCGCAATGTTTCAAGGTTTATCCATAAACAAGGCCTGTCAGTATTTAAAAGAGGCCTAGATGATAAATAGTGTAGAGATTGGCTGATATGGGGATTGGAGCCCTGGTATCCCTGTTGCATAGAAGTGGCATTACCTTTGAGCTATGCGGTCTGTTTAGAACCTAGAGCGCCGCAGTGTTTCAAGGTTATTCTGTAAACAAGGTCTTTCAGTATTTTAAAAAGGAACATCGATAAATAGCATAGAAAGTGGATGATTTGATGGGGTATTGGAGCCCTGATCCTCCTGTTCCGTAGCAGCAGCATTTCCTTTGAGCTATGGAGCCAGTTTACAACCTAGAGCACCGCAGTGTTTCAAGGTTTATCCGTATAAATGGCATTTCAGTATCTAAAAAATGCACATTGATAAACAGCGTTGAGATTGGCTGATCTGGGGATTGAAACCCTAGTGCCCACAGTTACATGGCAGTGCCGTTACCTTTGTGCTATGCGGCCGGCTTACAACCTAGAGAGCTCCGCAGTGTTTAAAGGTTTATCCGTAAACAAGGCCTTTCAGTATTTAAAAAAATGCATTTTGATAAATAGTGTAGAGATCGGACGATCTGATGTGGGGATTGAGGCCCTGATCCCTGTGTTGCGTAGCAGTGGCGTTCCCTTTGAGCTATGCCGTCCGTTTAGAACATAGAGCACTGCAGTGTTTAAAGGTTATTCCGTAAACAAGGTCTTTCAGAAGGAAACATTGATAGTGTTGCGATTGGCCGGTCTGATGATTGGAACCCTAGTACCCACAGGTCCATGACAGTGCCATTACGTTTGCACTATATGGCCAATTTACAGCCTAGAGAGCTACAATGTTTATCTGTAAATAAGGCTTTTTACTATTTAAATAAGGAATGTTGATAAATAGTGTTGAGATTGGCTGAGCTGATGCGGGGATTGGGGCCCTGGTCCACCCATTCCATGGCGGTGACGCTTCCTTTGTGCCATGCGGCCAGTTTACAATCTGGAGCGCCACAGTCTTTAAAGGATTATTTGTAAACAAGGCCTTTCGGTATTTAAAATAGTCATGTTGATAAACCGTGTTGAGATTGGCTGATCTAACGTGGGGATTGGAACTCTGGTGCCCCACATTCCATAGCAGCGGTGTTACCTTTGTGCTATGTGACCAGTTTACAATCTAGAGCGCTGCAGTGTTTCAGAGTTTATCCGTAAACATGGCCTTTCATTATTTAAAAAAGGAATGTTGACTAACTCAGCTCCCCACTACCTGTCCTCACTAATCACCAAATACACCCCAGCCCGCTCCCTAAGGTCAAACAGTGACCTGCGCCTAGCTTCTCCCCGCATCACCTCTTCCCATGATAGACTGCAGGATTTCTCACGCGCAGCCCCCACTCTCTGGAACGCTCTCCCTCGTACTGTCAGACTTTCCCCTAACTTCTCTTCCTTCAAACGCTCCCTGAAAACATTCCTATTTAGGGAAGCCTACCACCCAACTCACTGACGCAACCATCAATCACTCTCACCTTACAGTCCTCTCCTCCTGTTTCCAACCCCAACCCTCCCAGATTGTGAGTTCCTACGGGAATAGGGCCCTCATCTCCTCCTGTACTGTTTGTCAAATGTTGTTCAATGTATTGTAACCCTGTCTATACTGTGCTTATTGTACAGCGCTGCGGAATATGCTGGCGCTATATAAATAAAGAATAATAATAATAATAAATAGTGCTGAGATTGGCTGATCTGATGATTGGAGCCCCTGATCCCCCCCCTGTACCATAACAACAGTGTTTCCTTCGAGCTATGCGGTCTGTTTAGAACCTAGAGCGCCGCAGTCTTTCAAGGTTATTCCGTAAACAAGGTCTTTCAGTATTTAAAAAGGGTGCGTTAATAAATTATGCTGAGATTGGCTGATCTGATGATTGGAACCCTGATACCCCCATTCAATGGCATTGGCTTTGCGCTATGTGGCTGACTTACATCCTAGAGCGCCGCAGTGTTTCAAGGTTTATCCGTAAACAAGGCCTTTTACTATTTAAAAAAAGGAGCATTGATAAATTGTGTTGAGATTGGCTGATCTGATGTGGGTATTGGAACCCTGATCCCCTGTTCCATGGTAGCGGTGTTACCTTTGCGCTATGCGGTCCATTTAGAGCCTTGAGTGCTGCAGTGTTTCATGTTTATTATGTAAACAAGCAGGGTTATTCAGAGAGAGGTGAAACTCAGGAGAATGACTGGAGAAATGAAAATTCTAGGTCAAAATAGCCAAACCATAAAAATTCTCCCATTTATCTCACTTTCCAAATCAGCTATTTGGTCTAGATTGTTCTCTTCTCCTGGTTTTCGCCTTTCTCTGAATAACCCTGTATGTCTTTCAGTATTTAGAAAGGGTGCGTTGAAAAGTAGTGTTGAGATTGGCTGATTTCATTGGGAATTGGAACCCTGGTGCTCCCCGTTCCATTGCACTGGCGATACTTTTGCGCTATGCAGCCAGCTTACAACCAAGATCGCTACAGTGTATCAAGGTTTATCCGAAAACAAGGCCTTTCAGTATTTTTAAAAAAGGCACATGGGGGGTCGTGGCCAGCTGCAGAAGGGAGTGGAGGTGTTCTGGTGGAGCTCTGCTGTCTGGAGCCTCGTTAAGGTTTTTTTTTCGTCTTAAACACTCCTTCATTTCCCTTTATTTGGGGTCCCCCTGCGGCTAGCAATTGGGTAGCTTAGTCTGGAGCCCTTTCTGTCCCCTCCCCCAGACAAGAGACTCGGGATTTGGTAGCTGATTGCTTCTCTGGTGGCCATCTTGCAGCCTACCTCGTCGCTGGGAGCCCTACTCGGCTGTTTCTCTGTTCCTTTGGAGGATGAGGCCCAGCGCGGGCTGTGGAGATGGAGGGCCCCCATCTCCTGGCCGTACAGGGTGTCACTGCAGTGGATGGGGACAAGCAGCTTGGATGCCAGCGGCAAGGCGCCACCCCTCTCACCCCGGAGCTGTGGTTACTGTGATTACGGGCCCGGACACCTGCTTGGTGCTGCTGACAGAGGTAGATGACAGGCCGCTCACCAGAAGAGAACGGTACCGTCTGACGGCTGTATTTCAGGAGTGCCTGGATCCGGGGGCTCCGTGACCATGGCTATCTTGTCTCTGGAGCCTGCCGACGGCCTGACATCTACTGCAGCTGAGAGGGAGCGCTCTGTTGCAGATGGCGACCCAGGTGGGATGCGGCTGCCAGATTCCGTGGCCCCGGCGGAGTCTCTGGAGTAGTGTCAACTGTCTGCTGGCCTGCCGCAGAGGTCGCCGGGACAGCCAAACTGAACTCCCCTTTGGAAGCAAAAGAGATAGTGGTGTCTGAGTGGGGGTTGCACACATGGCAAGCCCTCTGCGTGGTGGTTGAGCCCGGCAGGGATGCCCACCCTGCCCTATAGCTGGACACGGGCTGAAGCGGACTGCCCTTCTGCACCTTTTACCCATTTTTGGTCCCTGACCCATTTTAATTTAAGGAGTTCCCCCTCAAGCAGTCTTTTTCACTTTAATCCCCCAGCATTTTCTCTCCCGTATGCTGAAACTTTCTGTGTTTGAGTCCCCCCCCATTTTTATTTGAAAAAGTTTCAGTGAACATTTTTTATTTTCTGCGGTTTTTTCCTTCTCAGATGACTTTTAGTTTTATTTTGTGATCCACATACTCCCACACAATACCATGACCAATTCGTTTTTGTAAACCAGTGTCATTAATAGGAATACCTGTGGGGGGAAAAAAAACATACTGTAAACTAAGCGGGGCATGACTACATATCCAACAAGTCATTTTTCTTGGATACTTGAAAAAAATAAACCGAGCAGTTTTAATATACACATCATCTTTTTCCCATGGTGACTGTGACAGTTCTCATACAGATCTGTGTAAAGAAATGTTGGCCTGTGATACATTTGAAACTGAAAAATATGAAAACAGAATGTAGGTGAGAAGCATCCACACCATCCACTATGCCATAGCAAGGACATGGGGATTAAATTGCTTATTCCTTCTCTAATTCATAGTCTCTTCCTGGTTGTCGTCTTGTGACAACCTTCTGTGCGTTGCAGTTGCTGACTTTATCAGACTTGCATGAATCCATGCTGGGTGCTCGTCTGTAATAATTGCGGTTCTGGCAACTGCAATCACAGTAAGCGCTGCGAAAAGAGACTCTGTCTCTGGGTTTGAAAGGGTGTGCTGGAGCACCTGTAGGTAAAGGGACAGAGACACATCACCGTAGATGCCACTCAATGTGGAAATAAGCTTATCAACATTCTTTTCCTGTAATATTGCTACATCTTGGCTTATTAGCGACCTAGGACCTTTGGTTGACCATGGGATAGGAAATGGCCTACCCATTAAAACCTCGAAAGAGAGAACTCTGTAGTTTTATTAGGGTCATACAGATTTCAGTTAATACAGAGGATGGTCTGGCCGATTGGCAAATATACCTTTTCTCGGTTTATCTTTGATGGTGTTATTTACTCTTTCCACCTGTGCTGAGGACTGTGGATGGTAGGGGGATATGAAACTTCCAGTCTATGGCCAACACGAAAGCTAGACCCTTATCACTATTTACCTCCCTGGCGGTATTCCCGAGTGTGACTCGGGGTTAAATTTCACTACCGTGAACGGTATCCCCGAGCCTCACTCGGGCTGGATGCATACTCACCTCCTCCTGGCTCCCTCGCTGTCCCCGCAATGTGATCCCAGCGAGCTACTTCCTGGAAGGCTCCCTGCGAGTCACACGATGCAGGGTGGGCGGGGCCAGCAGAACACTTAGAAAAATATAATTTTACACTGTAGAAAACAAAGTGCAAAGTTTATGAACGGCCACTAGGTGGCAGTACAGGATAAGAAATATACCATATATCCTCTTACCCTTGTTTTCAGACAGATTTCAGTGTTTTTTGTTGTATTTTATTGAATATCATTTATTTGCATTATTTTGGAGAATTATTTTTGAGATAAATTATTATGTCGTGTTTCAAACTTTAATCGGACTCAGTGTATTTACTAATTTTTTATTTATAAAGGATTTTACCAGTAAGGACTCTTGATTGCACGGATTTCAGTGCGTGATTCCTAATTATTACAGGCCAACGATGTACAAAAAACCCGTTTCCTTAAAAAAAAAAAAAAAAAAATTGAGATGCTTTTAGACACGAAATTTTGAAAAAATTAGACCCCCAGGGAGGTTAATGGGCATTGGGCATCCATATATAGGAATGCTCTTTACACAATATTTTGGCTACAGTTTTAGCATTTTCTCGAGGTGGGAAAAGCTTCCACCCACTTACTGAATTAATCAGTGATTACAAGGTATTTTAGGTTTCCTTTTACCTTGGGCGTATGTGTGAAATCAATTTGCAGGCTTTGCACAGGACCATCTGAAGAGGATAAATGATCAGGTTTGGCAAATTTGAGTCCTCCAGGGTTATTCTTTGAGGTTGCTTTCTACTGCACCATCAACACCACGTATACATAAGCGAGAGGCGATTGCATTGGCAGTCTGTTCTTTACCTGTATGACCAAAACCATGAAAATGTCAGGCAATGATGCCTAGAAAGCACCATTATTCCCTCTTTAAATCGGACCAAAGACTATACTGGTCTTTTTGTCAGATTATGCACTGTCCACTAATAAAGATCACCTGGGGACACGTAGACCTGCAAAGAAACAAGATCTGCATCAGGAAGAAAATGGCGTGTCATGACCATGATTAACAGTTGAGAAGGTATAGTGACGCCATCAAAAGGGGCTACAGGAGCATGAACAGCAGCTTGTTTAGCAACCTCACCAGCAAAGGCATGCCCCGAGTCACCAGTATGTGTTTTGCATTTCACTATGGCAATCGAATGAGGAAACAATAGTGCGGACAACAAATCTTCCACCAATTATTGCGCAGGAGAGATTTCTTTACCTGATGCTGCAACAAAACCTGCTTCCAAATTGACACCGAAATCATGTACTACCCCAAAAGCATAATGGGAGTCAGTATAGATGGTAACATCCCCATCTGCAAAGAGGTAACATGTCCTAGTAAGGGAAATGAACTCTGCGGCCTGAGCTGAAACGAAAGGAAGAGAGTACGCTTCGAGCACCAGACCTGGATTCTGAACAATAGCATAACCTGTATGAAAAGCACCAGAGGGTCGAGAGCAGGAGCAGTCAACAAATACTACATCAACCTGGGAAAGTGGGGTGTCTTGTATATCATTTCTGGGTGAAGTGTTGGTCTGTATTAGCGTAATACAGTCATGCTCTTCCATGGAAGATTCTTAGACATTGATTATCTTTTGTAGTGGTGCAGCTGGGCCAGAACAAGTAGGAGTCTATTTGATAATGAGCTTCTGAGTGTATGAAAGGATAGTTTCATAGCCGGACCTCCTGTGTGCAGTCAGGTGTTGTGTGGTAATGTTAGTTACCGGTATTTATGAAGCACCAACAAGTTCTGTAGCACTGTACAACGGGAGAGACAGAATAACAAATATACAAACAAGTTAGACACATAACAGTAGGAGAAAGGACCTGCACAAGAGCTTACAATCTGAGAGGAGAGGGGTGACACACTAGGTGAGGGTAAGTGGCAGAATGTGAAGTATTGGGGTGCAAGTGGGGGCAAGAAATGCACAATGGTATAGAGAAGCCTATCGGCTCACTCCATAAGTAATATGTTTTCAGAGACTTCTGGAGAGACGGGGAGAGTCTGATGTTGCAGGGGAGGGAGTTCCACAAGAAGGGGCAGTTCGGGAGAAGACCTGAAGGCGAGAGTTGAGGGTACGGGGAGAAGAGAACATCAGATCACTGGCAGAGCGAAGTGGTCAGGTCAGGATGTACCTGCTAATAAGGGAGATGTAGGCAGCGGTGCGGTTATGTTGTTAAGCACTTGGATGATCTTGTGTTTTGAGTAGAGCCCACGCATGAGAAAGGACAAGGAGCTGGACACTTTCTACCTGTGACACACTCATTTTGAGGGGTCCACTCCCCCCGCTATTCCTTGTACTACGTGGTCCCTGACAGATGGTTGTGACGGAAGCCCCTCCACCATTTAAGAGACTATTGGGGGATTGATGGACCTTTCAAAACGATTTCGCTTTTCACTGTTTTAAACATCCGCCAGCAAACAAGAGTACTGATTTTTGTATAGTCTCGTGTATTTTGCGTACATTCCCTCAATTATCTAACCTATCTCTGTATAGTACCTGCTCTCTCTATTGTGTATGTTCTCAAAATTCCTTTTGTTTATTCTGCCTCCTAGGAAATCCCATTGTTCATTGTTTGAAGGTCCTGTGCAGATATCTGCTTGATTGTATGTAAAGGAGGTTGGGGGCTGACTGTATCTGTGTGTGTGTGTCTGAATAAACGGACATTCTGCTGTTTGATTTCGAATGGTGAGCCTCATTCTTTCGGCTGCGGTCAAAGCTTTGAGGGAGCTGTTAGGGAAGATTGCTCCGGTGACTGTTACATGGAAGAGAGTCCACGGACGGAGGTACTCAAGGTACAGTCGCTCCGTCACACTACCATTATAGCACAGGCAGCTACGGCTCTCAGACATGCCGGCATCCCCTGTACCACTTTGGAATAAAACAATACGAGTCTGTACCCACCACCATGGTCCTGGGCCAGGAACCCTGAAGCAGTAGAGGTGGAAAGGCAGTGGGTAGTTAGGAAGGCCTCGAGAGGGCAGTAGGCAGAGTTCATAGACTCTGTCCAGTCAATAGTATCAGGGGCCACCGACTTTGTAGCTGCCCTAAGGATGTGGTCATAAGGGGGGGGGGGGGGAGGAAAGAGACGAGCGAAAGACAGGCGAGGGGGGGAGACAATAGCGAAGAAAAGGGAGAAAATGGGAAAACAAACAGGGAAAAGCGAAAACATGAAAAGGGAGAGAGCATGAATAGGGGGTGAAAAAAATGTAATGTAATCGGAATATAAGGAAGCAAGGCTGTTTTCTATGACTGAACACACACACAATAATATGAAACATCTATAAAATATCTAATAAAGAAAGGCAGCAGCAGACGTGTCACTTTCACAATGAAGGTTTTTATTCTTTCAGGAAAAAAAATAATAATGTTCACGGGCCCAGAGAGCCGATCGCCATCTCGATTCAGAGACCTCTTCTTCGTGTGGCAAGTGTGGGATTTTACGCCGCCCTGCTTTAAACATGCCATATAGAACTTTCAATAAATAGAGCTACGGACGCCCAAGTTATTTACAAATATCTTAGGCAAAAAAATATTATGTTTACAAATCTATATACAACAAAAAAAAAATATTGTAAACTGTCATCACGAGTTACAACAGTAAGAACAGGAGGAGAGGGGGAAAATATACAGGATTATATATATATTTAACCGTTTAAAGGTAAGTGTTAAAATTAAGTGTGCTTAAAAAAAAAAAAAAAGTGGGGCAGGAGAATTAACACTTTGCAAGGAGCGGTCATATTATGGTCTTTGATTACAAAGTGTGTGACGCTGGGGAAACGCAATGGATCCCGCGTGGAAACACAATAGGATAAGGCGAACCTGCGGCCAGAAAGGAGACGGAAAAATGACGGTGACACAAGAACCGAGAACTAAAACCCAACATCAACATGGGCGCTGCCTAGAGGAAGGGGGAAAGAAACGAATGGTTTATCGGCTATTGGGATGTTCAAACAGAGGCACAACAATAGGACGATACCGTCTCGGAAGAGATACCTTACCCAGACATGTGGCTTTAGAGAGTCACAATGTAGGATGAGCCCTGTAAGCGAGAGCGCAGCGATCACGCCAACAACGGTCAACAAAATTAAAAAAAAACAATTAGAGGAATATGGCCGACTCGAAGTCAGCTGCAACCCTGTAACTTAGCATGTTGGAAGGGAAGGAGGTTTCCAGAGAGAAGCTTACTCGTCCTTGGCGGGTGCCAGACAACCCATTGATTGCCAAGTCCACCCGCTGCGTCAGTGCCTTTTGCAGGAGTCGGGTGAAAGGTAGTGGACAGTGAGAACAGTGTATACATGAAACCAGTCGATTCACCAATAGGACCGATAAAGGCCAATGTCCACAAGGTGGCACCAGCAGCAAAATATATTTTTGTGCGGTCTCCGCTTCAGCCCATAAGAGAAGAAACGGGGGGAGGGGACGGGGGACGTAACCCCCTTCAATGCCAACAGGCTGCAGTGCTGGTCCCCTGTAGACAGTGACGAAATAAAGGTGAAGCATGTATTGTCTTCTGTGTTTCACACAACACCCACGAGAAATATTGCCGAGTCCTTCCATAAAATCCTATTTTTTTTGTTCATACGCTCAGGGGGAGCAACGCTGGAGGAGACGGAGGTCGTGATCCTAAAAGCCCAGGTGAGTCGTACCCGTTCATTGCCCTGAAGAAAGATGGCGGGAAGAGAAAAAAAAATAAGTTATTTAAATACATTGCAATTAGTCAGAAACAGGAGGCACATGATTCAGCACAGACACCCCCAAAAGCAGCGCTTTGTTTGCCCGGCTGGTAATAAAAGCGCCCGCCGATACCTTGGGGGTGCAGCGGGCACCAATACAAGAGGGGCCGCAATATGCGTTTACCAACCGAGCAAAGAAAGAAAGAAAAAAAAAAAAAAAATCAATTCAAAAGATTTACCCGAACCTTCAGCTTCGAGAATCGAAATGGGTCAGAATTTTTAAGGTGAACGCTTAACCCTTTCAGTCCCATGGGTATGAAGCACGCCAAGAGCGATAAACCCAGAAGGTGAGGGACGCAAGGGTTGCATGGTTTACCAATTCAAATGCAGGACCACACACATAGCGTCTCCCTGTCATCAACACTCACAGGATGGGGAAACAAGGGGCGAACAGAAGGCACATGGGGGGGTAGGGGCGGCAAAACAAGCCATATCGTCACTGCGCATGATCGCTGGGAAGAGCGGCTTGTAGTTGCTGTGCATGGATATTTAGTAGCAGGACTTGGCAATGCCAGTTAATAAACCCTGCAGCCCGTCCAAGGAGTCACGCCAGATCCCAAACACTTACAACCAGTACAGGGCAATTAGAGCAGCGCAGGAACTGCTTGTAGGTGTCCCAAGCCCTTTATTAACCTAGGTTCTACGTTCATAAACTGGAGCGTCCCGGAGCGTCCCTCTCCCAGACGCCGATTAACAGCAATAGTAAGAGATGGAGACAGACGATGCCAACACATGGGATCTTATGGTAAAGTCGCCACCTTGTGGATGCAGATGAAAACAATACAATCATTAAGGTCGCGGACTCGAAAGCAGGAGACCTCAATTCATTGTCGTATTTCTGTACGAATTTCTCAGGAACAAATCAAAATGATTTAAATGCAATCTACCTTCAATTTAGGGTTACTGTCAGGCTTAGAATAAATAAAACACAAGAGAAAGTGTCGGAGTTTATTCCTGTAACACAGTGTGAAACAAAACACAATTAGAGGTTTTAGTTTACTTGATCCCTTTCTTTCATGTTATGTTTTGTACATGTTACTGGGCTGGATACATCTGGTGGTAGCAGCCGCCCCGGTGGGGATCAGGCGCGTCGTCGTTTTTTCTGTATTCTGCATATTTTGTTGTATTTCCAGCCAGGTCGTCTTTGCAGCATATTCCAGTCTGTGGTTTGGTTTTTGATCCCATGGTGGATTTGTTTCTGGGAGGGTATAAATGAAAGCCCACCAGTCTTCCTCGTGACGGAGAAGCAGCGTGAGCCTAGGTGTTTTGCTAGAGAGCAGCCTTTGGTTTCATTAGGCTTTGACGTGGCAGGCGGGTTAAAAACGTCAATGGGCATTCAAGTAAACCAAAACCTCTGTGTTTTGTTTCACACGGTGTTATAGGGATAAGCACAGATGACACTTTTTTCTTGTCATGTTTTATACATGTTACTGGGCTGGATACATTTGGTAGTTGCAGCCGCCCCGGTGGGCCCGACACAGTTTTTTCTGTATTAGAATAAATAAAGCCTAAAAACCAATGGCTTCAGAAAAACAGCTTTGACGGCTCTTGAAAACGTTAAATTGCTCCTTAAGAAACACAAGGTGTGGAATTTGGAAAGCGCGGAATCCTTTTTTCCCCCCATTCTGAGACTTCATCGTCGCATTGTTTTCTTATGTGACCGCAAGGTGGGGACTTTAATAAACCACCTGCAGCGGTGTTTGTACGGGAGAAGGGATCGGGCATTCTGGATTTTTTCCCCCTAGGGCAGGTTTATTGGATGGACATCTACAAGCATAGTTTCGGCTCCACATGAGCTTGGAAAAGGATCATGAGGTGTCCCGAAAGGTTGCTTCTTTAAGTACAAGAGCACGTGATGCGCATGTACGACCAGAAAACCGGCCCTAGGAAGAGACAGTCCTTTGTGCTTCGGTAGACTAGGGGCCAAAAGAACCTAGGAGGACATTAAAAACTAAAAAAAATGCAACCCTAATGGAAGGTGCGTTGATAAAGGGCTCTGGTGAGGAGCAGCTCCTCCAAGTCTCCTAGCTCGGGGCTCAAAGACAAAAGGAGAAACCTGCATATAAAATAACAGAACCTGCAGCACAAAGCAAGAAGACAACAAAACAATGACATTTGGACCACGTGGTCAGATTAAATGGATTGCCCCGAATGTCAAAGCTAAGTTGCTGACGCTTGGGAGAGAGCAGAGAGGAAATCCCTGGCCAGAGAGCTTGCAATCTACCCATCACTCCCACCTTCTGCTTCTAAAGCTAGACGTCCTCCTGGAGAATTGCACAAAGTAGAGACATTGAATACCCCGGGCGGCAGAGGCCTCGGTATGAGACACGACAGTGACAACACGGACCTACCCTTTCCTAAAATGGAATGTAAGCTCCATTGCTCTGGGTTTCGTCTAGACAGTAAATTAAAGTGCTTGAGAAGGATCCTAAGGATTGCTCCAGGGATCTCAGGGCATCGCGTCTGTAACAATCCACTACACGGAGATAAACGGGTGTATATACAGATGTATCAGTAAAAAAGGGGAAAAGGTTAAGCACTGGGCAAAGAGATCATGTATATTTATAAACGATGGCACGCACAAATAGCCCGTCACCCATGAACAAGACACAACCCGGACCAACACCCAAGATTGACCAGAAGATACGGTGGGACGTCCAGCAAGGTGGCGCGGGGGCCAGACTAAAAAAAAAAAAACCACATTCTGCAGAGTCCACCATAAGGTTAAACACGGACTGAAAGCACAGCGCACACAGTTGTTTGTTAGAGGCGTAAGCAACACATTTAGCACCATTTATAAACGGTGATGCTCAGTGGGATGTGGGAGGAAAGGTGCTGCCTGGGCAATCATCTACGCTGACCCCAGAAAAGTTAAGAGAGCCGAGTGTATGAGTTTACGGAATGCGATGCGGCTCATGTATCATCAAGTAAAAAATGAGAAACACTGCGTAAAGGATTCACCGTGTGGAGAGATGGAGGTTCAGAGACAAACTGAATCCTGAAACCCCCCCCCCCCCACTTCATCCTTCACAATTATTTTCTTATAGAATTGCATTTCCAGTGATTAATACTCGGCAGCGTCCCGTGCGCAGAATAAAATGCTCCACATCTTACATTAGACACTAGGGACGTCCTGATTTACCCCATGTTATCGGGATGGAGGCGGTGATAAGAGTATACACATATATATACATTTATTTTACATATATAAGCACATTAACCTATTCACTGCCAAACACTAATAAAAAAGTGTTTGTGAAACACGGGGTGCACGGTTAACACGTGAATGTAGACTAAAATACGAGAAATCTTTGCACAGATTCTTATTTTTGGCTACTTAAAATACTGTAAACCTGCTCATATTTTCATGATGTTTATTTATCTGTATTACTGGGATGAAAGGTTCTAAACTCGAGATTGTTTTAGATAAGAGACGCAATGACATGCTTCTGTCCTCTCCCTGGCTGCCGTAAAGTTGCACTAAAACTTGCCGAGCTTTCTGTTACAGTAAGGGTGGGGGCTGCTCCTTGTAGCTTCTTTACAGTAATACAGGGTGACAGGAGTGAGATCTTGCTGAGATTTGGAATTCTCCTAATGGAATGCAAATAGGGTTTTATAGGGGAACGTGTGTCACAATGCAAAATAACCTGTATACATTTTTGGTAGTGAGAGGGTGAAGTATTAAACATTATATATGTAACATTACATGTAGCTTTGCCGGTACCGGCAGTTCATATTATATTCAGAGGAAAATAAACTGATTGCACCGGGTCCAGCAAAATGGAAGACTTAAAGCCGCGATGAAGCCGAGTGATCAGCTCCGTAAGAAAATCCTCACAAACAGCATCAAATCCAGAAATTTCCCAGTAAAAGAAACCAACACCTGCACCTCCTCCCTACAAGTCTGTTAACCCAGAAATCTCCACAGGTAACCCCATGCGGTTAGTCCGGCGGGACAGAGGAAAGAGGTGTTAAGAGTTTGGCGTCCACAAGGCAAATCCCAGCATGCACCTTATCGCTAAAATTCAAATTACCCATATACAACGCAGGGAAAATGACCTTTTCCTGCCTATTTGAGGGAAAGAAAAACACACGTTATTTCAGCCACCGGGTGGTGAAGCTGGAAGTCAACAACATATAAATAAAATTATTTAACAAGACTTAAACTCTACCCCGTGATTCTACGAGCAGGAGGCGGCAGCGGAGGAACGGCCTGATGGGTAATATAACCAAGAAAAGGAGCGGGTAGAATGTCCCGGGAAATATCCTTCAGATAACACTCTACAAACGCAGGGATAACGTTCATGTGGTTTTCAACGTCTATTGAATCTGCGAGGCACCTCGTGGTGCACCGATACGGCGTCTGGTCCGTCTGGTGTCCCACGGGAGCAGCGCAAAGCAATTTCCATTACTGCAAAATAAATTTGTTCGTGTTGGGGCTGCAGGACGTACCCCTAAAGTTTCAGCACGTTGGGCATGATGTTTAGGGCGCCAACACGTTTTAAAACTAGCTGGGAAGTGTGACATCTCCCCAGCTGATCCTAGGAGACAAGAACCGCAGTAACTTCTTTTGGCCAGTAGATGGCACCATCCGCCTGCCAAACAGGTTATTACAGTAAGGAATACATTGGAAATATTCCAAATGTTTATTACGGTGTAATTAATTAAAAGTGAATTTCAGAAAACCCCCGCTGGTTCCTGAAAATGGTTTTTTTTGGAGAATCCTTTGGCGGCGAAGGGGTTAAGGAAATCATATGCAGATCCTCCATTAACATGACGTGGCATCCTAGAGAACAGACAAACGTAAAGTTTTATGACGTGGCTGCGCAGACAGAGGCTCTGTCCAGTATACAGGCGCATTTCTGGCATTTTTTTGTTGCAGGAACAGAACCTGTTCAGATGTGGGCGAGATGACCCAAAAAAGCAAACAGGGCTCTTGGTGAAGCCGATGAAAGCCACGTGGCAGCTGCCGTTGGCTTGATGGACAATTCCAGGTCCAGTTTTCTTGTGAATGGACCTGCTGTGCTGCGAATCCCAGGAAGCCTGGCTGGGTGGGTGGGCTCCAGGGATGGGGACAGGTGGATATTGCCAATAAAAACAGGAACTTTAAAAGTCAGTGTTTATTTATTTAAACTGCACCTGTCCCGACATCCCACTGGGGACGGAGCCTCGGTCTTAAACGTCAAAGCAAATCATCATCCCTTGACGAGATATCGCAGCTGGTACTTACCCTGCTCCAGCGCTGGGAGCTGCCATCTTCATCCTCCACGGGTGGCGCTTACCTAGCGCCATCGATCAGCACTGCAAGATTAACCCTTAGTGACCTCAGCATGCTAGGTGGATATCTGATGCACAAAGTGAGTGCATGGCTGTCCTGTAACATGGCTCTTCTACTCGCAGCTCTCCTTCCCCAGCAGCATGTCACCAATAGTAAGCGACAGCCAAACGTCGACGGGGAAATTACTCAAAACAGAAACACATATCGATAGGGATTCCACATCAAAATCATCGCTAACATATGGCGATTCTCCCATCAATATGTATAGCGCCAACAGTGTCTGCAGCGCTTTACATTAACCAATGGGAAGAAGACACAAACAGTAAGGGATACTAGAGGTGTAACGGGCCCCGCTGGGATGGGCTTCCATGTTATTTTCCCAGGTTGTAAATCTCTGCCTCGATGAGACCAGAGATAGTATGTAAGCGTGAGAGCAGACACAGATTCCTTTTATCGCCTTCGGGTGTTCATGTAATGGCACAGGCAGGAGGATGGGACAGACACAGAATAAAATCATTAGTTTTAGCTCTCATTTCACTAGTGGTTTTGCAAAACATCACACAAGCTGTAACAAGCACGATCGAGGTTAACGGTGAATGAAGGAATTCGTCCGAATCCTGCAAATATGACAGATTCACCAACTGATTGAGACGTCCTACAAAAACACATTTATTTTATTCAGTCTTTGCCATTCGTTTGGCCTCGTGAGCAAATTAAAAAACCAGGCGCCTGCCATGAAGGTGTAACAAAGGTGCAGCACTGAGCACTTTTACAGAAACAGGTTGAGCACCCCTTATCCGGACGCTCAGGACCCGTTGTATTCCCGATTCCTCCAGATTTCCGAATCCAGGAAAACCCAATGTTTCAGAAGAAGGAGATCATGGCAGGAGAGCTGAGATCCCCTTCCTGCTGCAGCTCCATGCTGGAAGCACTGTTTCTCCACAGATGTGGTGCACGGAGTCAGAGTGACTGAGCATCATGTCCACGCTGGGGCTGCCCAGAGGCTCTTTGAGTGCTTGGGAATTAGGTTTCTGAGTGGCAGGAGCCATCCGGAGGCCCCTGTTCCGAAAATTCAGGTTTTCAGAGCCTTCCAGATAAGGGGTGGTCAACCTGTAGTTTAAAAAAAAGGTAGGGATCTCCAGACACGGCTCCCCTTAATATGTTTCTGAACTACAACTCCCATGGCTCTCTAACCATCTATTGCATTCAAAGATTTCTGAGCGTTGTAGTTCAGCAATATCGGGGTGGCTGCAGACTGGAGATCCCTGCACTAAAATAAAAACAGGGAAGGACTCTCTGTTCCTCGTGACCGTTTAAATGGTCATGATGGCTGGAGTGTTCCTTTGTCACCCTCGAATGTATCGCATGACCTGCTTTAGCACTGGTTTTTGGATAGCAGTCCATAGGGGGCATCTCTATCTCCTGGGTTCAGTGTTTATTCATGCACTGAAATGTTTAAAGCACCAATTCTCCCGTGTTGATGCAGAGCAGTATTGGCAGCTGTTCTTAAGCGCTGGTGGGAATTATCCTTTGCTCGGTGTGTCTGAAACGCCTGGTGTGCCAAGCTCAGCAGTAACTATCACCTGACCTTTTGCCATTCTCATCCCTTGCAAAGCAACTTACCCTTTGTCAAAGAAGGATGTGTGGCTGGCAAGGGGGTATTTTGTGCCGCCGTTGTTGAGTATACTACTGTTGCTGCTGCTGTTCATGTTCCCTGGGACATAGGATTTTCGAGACGCCTGGTCCTTCGCAAAGTTTCTGCATGCTGCCAACTTGGATTCCAAGGCCTGTAACGAGCGCAAAAAGGACAATGATAAAGAGGCAGCGGGTGTATACAATTACAAACTGTTTATAAAGTGTCAACATATTCCGCCGAGTAGTAAAATGGATAAAACCAGACAAGGAGAAGAATAAGGTAAGACGGGTCCAGGTCAAGGTTTGTAGACCTCAATTGTGTCAGATCAACCACTGAATTCAAAGATTAAATGACTAGTGACAGAATATACCACAAATATTTCCACCATTGAGATCTAGTGAACGGGAGGGGTGATCCGGGGGGGGGGTTAATTTCTACCCCTTTCCTTCGTATTAATTTGGGGTACAGGAATTAATGACGCTGCACCTCCTTCCAAACACGTGTCAGTCAGCTCCAAGTAACTTGTAGTTTGGACAAAACACGATGTAAAAAAAGAACATTAAAGACACGCGGTAAGGTATGAAACAGTCACTATGTTACACGCGAGAGGTTTACTTATACCAGCGTTGGATTGGCCGTCTGAGTGAAGGTTCTAATGACCACGTACAAATATATATCAAGTCCTGAGATGACGGTCCGGATGAAAGGTTACCGGCCACCACAAATGCAGGTGAATAGCATTTTTTCCTTCTTCCAAAACCTGCGAGGTTCAGCATGTTGTTATTTTGTGGCCTCGTCTTGTTATGTTTAATGTAATCACTGCGTAACGTGGTTATACATCACAAAAGCCAAACCAGTCTGCTACCACTGCTCATTAGATCTTCAGATATCACCGTATCGGATGGTTTTAGCAGCACGTGTCTCGTGTGTTTTACAGGTTATGCTGGATTTAAAATAATGTACATACCCCAACTTTTCTCAGCAAGTCTCCCACAATGTTAAGCGCAGATATCCTGGCTGAAGGAGCGAGTGGTGTGGTTCCAAAACCGTTTGGTACACCTGGGGGAAAAAAAAGAAAACCAAAACCTAAATTCTAGAGAAAAGCATTCAGTCTGAAACTTATGCATCTATACACTCCTAGAAAACTAAAACGCATAGCCGTCAGATTTCCCACCGAGCCATAAACTCTGACTCAGGATAGAGAGCTAAGCTATGCTACAGCTTGGGGGGGGGGGGGGAGCCAGGCAGGCCTTAAAGTGAATCGGATGCAGGTTCGGTGGCTGGCACCCTCTCTAGTGAACTACATGCCCACCCAGGACACCGGCGTGACCCTACACTAACCCCCCCCATCCTTGTGAAATGCAAAAGGTGCTGCATAAACCGCTTGTAGCCCAAGTCTTTCAACTAGTTCTGTATTGTGAAGGTGTAACCCTCGGACAATCCCAGAGCGAATTTTAGGCTCCGCAAACTGGTGGCCAGCAGGGCAAAAAGATACTAACGCAGACTGTGGAGGTACTATAACGTGGACATCCTGTGTACACACACACACACACACACACACACTTTCCACTCGCGAGTGGAAATCAAGTGGAAATGCACACACAGGCAGCACAATAAATTATTTTCTGCTGCCTATTCCGGTGGTGCCGTCGTGCAGCCCCCCCCCCCCCTTCCCCAGGCTGCATGGTGGAAGGGATCCGCTGCCTAACCTGACCCAGCTTGTCTTTGTCACTGGCAGGGGGTTGGAGAGGAGATTCCCAGCCTCCTCGCTCTGCTCACACGGGGCTCTGATGTCTGGGTATTAATGTACCTGGGGTCTGATGTCTGGGTATTCATGTACCTGGGTCTGATGTCTGGGTATTCATGTACCTGGGGTCTGATGTCTGGGTATTCATGTACCTGGGGTCTGATGTCTGGGTATTCATGTACCTGGGGTCTGATGTCTGGGTATTCATGTACCTGGGGTCTGATGTCTGGGTATTCATGTACCTGGGGTCTGATGTCTGGGTATTCATGTACCTGGGTCTGATGATGTCTGGGTATTCATGTACCTGGGGTCTGATGTCTGGGTATTCATGTACCTGGGGTCTGATGTCTGGGTATTCATGTACCTGGGGTCTGATGTCTGGGTATTCATGTATCTGGGGTCTGATGTCTGGGTATTCATGTACCTGGGGTCTGATGTCTGGGTATTCATGTACCTGGGGTCTGATGTCTGGGTATTCATGTACCTGGGGTCTGATGTCTAGGTATTCATGTACCTGGGGTCTGATGTCTAGGTATTCATGTACCTGGGGTCTGATGTCTGGGTATTCATGTACCTGGGGTCTGATGTCTGGGTATTCATGTACCTGGGGTCTGATGTCTAGGTATTCATGTACCTGGGTCTGATGTCTAGGTATTCATGTACCTGGGGTCTGATGTCTGGGTATCATGTACCTGGGTCTGATGTCTGGGTATTCATGTACCTGGGGTCTGATGTCTGGGTATTCATGTACCTGGGGTCTGATGTCTGGGTATTCATGTACCTGGGGTCTGATGTCTGGATATTAATGTTCTTTTTGTAACTTTATTCTAAATAAAACCTTTAACAGTGTAATTTCATAAGATAATTTAAGGGGGTGTGTTTAGGGGCAGAGATAAAGGGCTGGGTAGGGGTTAAGTGGAGCAACTGGTGGCGAGTAACTCTTATGGCCTGGTTAATAGCACAGGACTTGAAATTTTGAGCCCTGAACACACTATACAAGTATAGTGTGTTTATCTACCTATCTGTACCTCTTTGTGTGTTTATATGCACATTTGCCTTTGCCAAACCAGAGAGATATACATGTGGTCAGCCAGCACAGCTGGAGAAAACACACCCAAGTACAAAACTCCCACCTCGCGCCGCACCCACACCCCGAATCCAACTCGCATGGGCACTCTAATTTCGCTCAGCTAAATATTCACCCCCATCCCACTCAGCCACTCATTTGCATTTCGGTAACAGACACAAATCAATGAAAGGATCACCAGACACACACACACACACACCGCAAAATAGATTATCGCCTCTGGGCCAGAAGCTTCTTGCACCGGCCTTCTGCACGGGCACGGGACTAACCTTTAGGGGAGGTAAAACTGTTGTCCGGTACTTTGCCCACTGGCGTGGCGGGTAGCGAGAGCGACGCCTGTACAGCGGAGTCTGCTTTCTCGCAGTCCAGCGTGGGGGAGCTCGGTGCAGATTTTCTCGTTCCGTCCGTTTGTCTTTCTCGTACAGCCAATTCTTGTCTTAAATCTGACAAAATAAACCGATTACCTTTTGTCAATACACAAAGCGAGGCATGTGGTTACCGCGTGTATCCATGGCGACAGTGAAAGCAGCTTTAAAGATTTAATGTATTAGGTGTTTAGGGTCATTCGGCGAGAAACAAAAATGACAGAGCCGCCACAATATGTATATAGCAAACACACAAAAGGTGTGTTTTTGTCAATGGGGAAAGGTGTGTTTAAAGCAAACACCTATAAAGGGAGGGAGGAGATTTATCACCTGGAAAGACATTCTTTTGTTCCTGCTTTGCAATAGGTGGAGTTTTGACATTGATGGAATGGATTGGCGATATGTGAATATTGTGAAGGAGACAACACCCTGTGTATCCAGTGAATGGCCGCGTGTGAAGCATCACTTACTACATTAAAGGAATATCCTATTAAACCGAGCTCCTTTTTGCCTTTTAATAATTGGGCAGAGGCTGCGGACTTTAAAGGCAACTGCCCAATTATTACTTTTTATTTATGGTTATTTTCCTCCCCTTTTCGCTCTCGCCGCTGCTCTTCCTCCTCCTCCTCCTCAGCTCAGGGATTTCTGTACCCTGAAATCACTCTTTTCTACGCAATTTGTGCTCCTATGCAAACTTGCATAGTGTAGGAACCACAAATTGTGCACCGCTATGGGACTCGCGCACCTTTAAATATGCAAGTTCCGTAGCGCCTGCGCAGAACGATGGATCAGAGCTGCGTGCGCATGGGCAGATCTGATCCATCGGACGCCTCTCAGAGACCACTTGCTATTGCAGGCCGTCTCAGTGACATGATGGCATGTTATCTGCATGTTGAGGTCACTAGTGACCGGCAGCCAGGAAATTCAAAATCCCGGCTGGAGGAAACTCCTTTCGCCCAGTGTTTTCTCCAGATCGGGGCAGCGGGAAGAGGGAGGGGGGGGGACGCTTCACATCCTGATCGCTTTAAAAAGAATGTGGTCAGGGTGAGTAGATAGTCCCTTTAAAAGGATCCACACGATACCTCGAGCTTCATCTTTTAGCCGTTGCACCGAGAACAGCAGGGACTCCTTCTCGTCCAGCTCGCTCTCCAAGAAAGCATTCCTTTCGATCGCCTGGTTCAACCTCTGCTCAAAATCCTCCAGAGACACGATGGTTGCCCTGGACAACGCGAGACAGAAAACAAATGGTTATTTCAGACAATAGATTACCTGATAGAATGACATCTGGGGGATTGGGAGGGAAAGAAACGAGTTATACCGTCTGGAAACCTGCACCGATGGTGACCTCATACAGGCAAATGATGTTCCTCACTTACGGTAACAAGACGCGGGAGGATGTGATGACGGTCATTAACCGCTTCATGTACTTTTATATTAGGATTTTTACACGCGTCTTGAAAACTGATAGTAAAGTAAAATCCGACAAATGGGTCTGACACTTTTGCGAGATTGACGTCAGAGCTGAACACTTTGTAGCGGTCACAAACACACCTGGATACAATTTCATAGTATAGCACGCACTACATTGTACAGCGCTGCAGAATATGTTGGAGCACAGATATTCATTCACGCGCAGAACAAGGTGGCTCCACTTACACGGCACATGCATTTTTTCATAAGGGTCGAGCAGAAATGAACAGCACCAATATGAAATTTGTACATTCAGTGCGCCCTGCACGTTCCATCTGGAGGATTGATGGTTACCCCACTCGGATCGGCCCCCTCCGTGTCACAGGTTGCCAGTTTTGCAGACCTGTATAAACCTTGAACTGCAGAGTGCCCCGAAGAGCAAGAGTCAGCAACCTTGGCCAACCAAAGGTGTTGGATCTACATCTCCCATGATGCTCAGCCACTCATTTAAGGCTGGTAGAGACTCATGGGAAATGTAGTTCCAAAACCTCTGTAGGACCATGGTTGCAGACCCATGCCCAGGAAGATGCCAGTCCCAAGTCCACTACCTGGTGACATGAACGTAATACAGCCGGAACCATGTCTGGCCGAGGGGGAAATGAACCTCCCGGCGTGACCCTTTCCGAGTATCACCGCTGGTTACCATCGAAATTAAATACTACCATTACAGCTGCCAGGTTGGCCGTGTTTTGCCATTTCATGCAGAGGGAGAGCACGGGGAAACATGTATAAATCATATGCTACAGGAGGGAAATCAGGGCGGATCACCTGGGATTCATTTATTTCTTACCTGCAGTGTATGGATTCTACATGCTGCAGGGTGGCATCTTTCATGCACTGCCCATCAGCATGAATAAATTATGTGCATGCATGAAAACCCTTCCCTCCGTGTATCTCAGGCGCAGACAAGTAGCTGAGCTCCCTGCGTATGGTAGTTTGATCCCAGGAACATGCAGGATTGTGTTAAGTCTGTCATTTCACCTCTATCACAGTCTTTGGGTGGGGGGTGGGAATCTTGCCGACGCGCCCAGAGGCTATGGAGTTTAGGCTGGTGACTTGTTACAAATCCCGATTTAATCCGCACACACACACACAGCTCGGAGGAGAAGTGCTTACAATTCCGTTTCATTCGCTAATGACTCCTAGCATTAGCTCGACGCACAAGACCCGGAAATCTAGAGTGTGTTAATTAACCCTGGTCCCGGATCCACCCTGTAAACAGACACGGAGTCGTGCAGGCTTCCCGGCCCGTCACATGCAAATAAAAACAAAAAGGAGGGGAGATTTAAAAAACAGACTATAAAACGCGTCGCCTCCTCCTTAGAAAGGGGCATTCTAGAGTTTTATTCAGAACTTTAAAAATGATGGTTAAAAAGAGCCCCCCCCCTTCTGTGCCCATAAGTAATTGGACACCGGCTGCTGACAGTATTTGAGTGATTTTTATTCACCTTTTGACCCTCGTCAGCTTCTGGATCCGGACGTCCATGTAGCGCGGTGTCATGTACATACGTCCTGTAGAGCCTGCGCAGAATGATGGATCGAGGCTGCGCGCGCATGCACAGAACTGATCCATCGGCTGCCTCTCTCTGACCACTATCGCTGGTAGTCTCCGGATTATATCAGTACACTCTACATACTGATATCACTAGTGACCGGCAGCCGGGAAATACAAAATCCTGGCTGCCGGTGACACTGGGTGGAGGAGGAAACTTCTCCACATCACCCTGCGAATACAAGAGATTGGGGCAGGAGGGGGGGGGGGGGAACTCTACACAACATTACTTCGGATGCGCGTTCCTGAAACAAGCCCCCCCCCCCCCCAATAGGCAGCCCTTATAAAGCAGGAGCTTTACTTGCCAGTCAGGTCCATGCCTGTCAGAGGCCAAAAGTCAAACCTGAAATACTTCACAAATAAAGAGGTCGCACAGCAGTGCGCAGAGGAAGCGGGATTCGGTGCAGTGGTTTAGCTGGTTAGTAAAGTGCATGTGTTTTTGGTCACGGTGGATTCTTCGTAATAAGATTGAAAGTAAATCCTGGATTGATTTAGGAAATTATAATAACAAAACACAATTGAAACCTTGAAGTCTTCTGCTCACGCTCTGATTGGCTGTCCGGCAGCAGGGGATTTATTAAAGAAAAAAGTATATATGCAACAAAAAAAAAACCAATGCAAGTGTGTATATAAGGCACCGGATGAAAACGCTGCGCTATTCTCGCTTATAAAACACGGGTAGAGAATGATCCGGAACACTTGGGAAGAGAGACACGGTCTGGGACAATAGGATGAGGAACACACAAACCATTTTTCGGATTTATTATATAAGGTGCTTTTATGTATTGTAAGCCGGGTATAAATAGCATTATGAACCAACACTGGATTTAAAGCTGTCATGTGCCGGACGGCTGCATTACCCAGAATGCCTTCCTACTTAAAACATAAAAAAGTGTCATTTTATTTAAACTTTCCGTTTCACGTGTTACAAACCCCAGACCCTTCAACAAGTCTGATGCGTGGGCGCTTAAATTGTGAATAAGCCTGCGCAGCCAATGAAATGCATCTGAGAACCGGCTCGTTGCATGGAGAGAATCAAGTCTGGTTTCTCCCGTGATGTTCGATACATCCATCTTCTATTTACAAATACAGAACCAAAGATACATTGAAGAAAGTTGCAACGTGTGGAAAGAACCTAGAGTTACCCGGTGGCAGAGGACCCATGGGTGGCGATATTGTCATCTAATGGATTAATTACAGGAGGGAAGACAAAGTGGGGGGGGGGGATTGAGATGGGTGGGAAGCAAGAAGGGGCTGCCGTCCTGATCACAGGAGTTTACAATCCAGAGGAGCAGGAATCCAATGCCATTTACAAACATCATCGAGGAACAAAGTTTCAAACGTTTCTATTTGTGCGCGTGTGCATATTTATGGACTTTATAATGTCTGTAAAAGCTGCTTGGGGGTCCTGGGCTAGTGACCCCAAGGGCAGATCAGGAGGCTGACATAAAACGGTAGCACTTTCACATCAAAAGCAATAAATAGCCCATCGTCCTTCGCAAATTCCAGACTTCTACCCGGTCGAGCGATGCATTTACATACAGACCTAGGTCAATAATATCCTGGAGGAAAGAGCTGGGAGCGATGCAAGTTAGAGCTTAGGTCTCTCCTGATCGGTACGTAGGACAGATGTTCTGTTTCTGTAACGCGTATCTGAGCTCGTCATCTCGTTAAGGACCAACGATACAGAATGCATGTTATGATACAAATTCAAATTTACCCAACCCTGGTGCGTGTAGAATACGCTATACTTTACATAGCTCCAGCAGATTCCGCAGCGCTGTACAAGACTTTTATAATGAAACGGCAGAGAGGCTGTGATTAAAGGGAGCCGCCGCCGCCCCCCCCCCCTCCCGCGGCATATGTACTATGAACTATGGTGGAGACGCCCATATCGGGCTCAGACGTCCATATCCCCAATCTGATTGGGGGCAGTATTCAGGGTCAATAGGGAATTCGGGAGCCTCCGAATTAATTCACAGTGTCTTCCCTACCTGCTCTTTGACCCACGATGAGGTGGGCACGATGCTGTAAATCAAAGAGGTTCAGAGACTCCAGCTAGGAGGCCTGGCTTTATGCCTTACATTTGCAGGACTCGGGGTCGGACAGGCTGGATAAAATTATAAGATCGAATCTTGATCTCAGGGATTGATAGGGACATCCCTAGACTATAGATTCAGCCTTCCCCTGGAGTTCTTGCTGTCCTTACTAGACATGGACCCTTGGTTTTCCCTGCGGAGATTTTGTCCTGTAACGGCAGCCTTTGCTTACTAACTGCCAAAAAACACAAGGGAACTAATCCAGGTAACCCGAGTCTGGACTCACCGTTTCGCTCTCTCCAAGTCGTCGTTGGCCTGTTCGAGCTCTCTCACGTATTTGTGGAGCTGATCCTTGATGCTGCGAGCCCGGCTCAGCTCGTCCTCCAGGAGGGAGACCTGTTTGTAGCTCTGTGAATACTGATGCTCGAGCTTCTCCTATAAAATGCAATGAATCCCACGTCAGCCGCCACGTAAGCAACACCATGCAGTCGATGAACAGGACAGCGGAGGACACGGATAATACCTTTAAGGAATCCACTTCGTACTTAAGTCTTTGGTTGTCGGCTAACAAGTCGCGGTTCCTCTGCTCGGCCTGTACCAGCTGCGCCTCCAGCTCGGCCTCCAGCTCTCTGCTCCCCTCCTGAAATTCCACCAGCTCATCACGGGCCTCCCGGAAACTACAAACACACAGTTTGGGAAATGGCGCGAGACTCGTTAGACATCAATAGGTTAACTCAGAAAAAAAAAATCCTTAAATCAAAAAAGCAGTGATTCGATAAGGATGGGGTGGCTCGGCAGGTCAGCAGGCATCTCAAATTTTGAGGATCCACGATTACCAGAATTCTTTGAATGCTACAGAAAACTACAACTCCCATGATTCTCTGGCTAAGAAACATATGGGGGGGGGGTTGAGATTCTTGCTTTAGAGAGTGCTGCCTGTGAGCCGCAAGAAGGTAATGGGTTCAGGAGCTCAGGAGGTGTTTAGAACTCTAAAAAGAGAGGCTATAATGCAAACATGGCTAAACGTGGCAGCCCTGAGGCCTCTGGGGAGGGGGGTACACGTCACACAATGCTCGTCCAGCCTTAACCCTTTCACTACCAAAAACACGAGTTAGCATTGTAATTAGGAATGGGCGACTCGTGAAGCGAGATTTTTCAGCTGGTGGAGCGCCCGTCTGTGCGTCAGCAGAGCCAGACAGGTGCTTTGCATCACCTGTCACCTCTGGCGAATCTCGTACGGATACTACGCAAAAAGAAAAACAACACCAACACCCCGAAAATCCTGGTTCCTTGATTTTTTTGATTTTATTTTTTTTACAGCGAATTAGAGCAACCCCCCCCCCCGAAAAATATATAAAAGTCGCCCAGCTGTAATTGCAAAGAAAAACAAAATCATATAGAATATATTTGCACACCTATTTAAGGAAGGATTCGAGCTCTCCCTGGTGAGAAAGAAACCTCTTCAGGGGTTTATCCCCTCCGTGCCCCCCCTCTCACATTTTAACCCTATAGTGTCCATTTGTTACAGTTGCCCTCCAGCTATAAACACTAGAGGAGAAGTCTCTGAGGCACTGGCTCGTTGAGAATTGTGGAAGATCTAATCTAGCAAAGAGAAATACATATACAGGTCTATTCAAAGAAAAGGTGAAACTCAGGAGAATGCCTGGAGAAGTGAAAATTCTAGGTCAAAATAACGAAAACCAGAAAAATTCTCCTATTTATCTCTTTCCAAATCGGCTATTTGGTCTAGATTGTTCACTTCTCCTGCCAGTTCTCCTGGTTTTCACCTTTCTCTGAATAACCCTGACAGGGTCTCCAAAATGGCAAAGTGTGGGAGAATGAGAAGGTGCCAGGAGGACCGTCAGGTGCCTGCCTGGGGTATCGGACATATACAAGACACAGACACATACCTCCGTTTGACAGTCTTGCACAGCTCTTTCCAGTAACCGATCTCTTCTTTAGGGCTCAGAAATTCTGGTACCTCTTCATTGTCCATGTTTACAGAAATCTGTCAATAAATCAGAGAATTAAGAACGGTATTGCCACAAAATAACCCGCGGGATGATGTCAGATATACAGATTTTTTTTTTTTTTACTTCTATCACCTTCACGGGTGACATGCTTAGGGTTGCCATGGTGACATGCTTAGGGTTGCCAGATCGGCCATGTTTTCCAGGACACACATCATTTATTCACACAGATGGGCAGTGCACGAAAAATGCCACCCTGCAGCATGGAGAATCCATACACAGCAGGTAAGACATCAAAGGAATCCCAGGTGACCTGCCTCAATTTCCTTAAGGCATCATATGAATTATACATGTTGCAGGGCAGCACTTTTCCCTGTGCTCCCCTCAGTATTGTGTGTCCAAGAAAACATGGCCGACCCTGGTGACCCTAGAGCCGCTACGGAAAACACTCACCCTGAGCTTCTGAAAAGGCACAATAAATGTGATTCACTCCGCTGTGAATTGTGAAAGTCCCGGGGTAATTGCCCAATTTAGGCCGAATCAGCCCAGTATTTATTTCATTCCATTCTTCAACGTATTAGAGAATTAGCCCTGAGAGAAACTACTCAGATTCACCAATGACGCAAAACATGGAGGAAGGAATGAAGAATTACAGCATTTGGTAGGGATATCCCGATCAGGCTTTTTGCGCCCCCGATCAGAGTCGTTCAATATTCGGTTTGGGCCGAGTCCTGGTTAGGGTTGATCGAGCCGCCATGCTTTCCTGGACACATACAATTTATTCATGCTGGTGGACAATACATGAAAAATGCCACCTTGCCGCAGTCATACGCTGCTGCTGAGAAACCGGAGGAATCCCAGGTGACCGGCCGTAAATGCGCAATTGATTTCCCTACTCTCGCAGCATATAAATTATACATTGTCCAGGGCTGTATATTCCCTGTGCTTTCCCTCTGGAAGAAATAGAAGAAAAAAAACATGTCCAGGACCCCCCCCCCCCCCAAAAAAAAGTCGACCTGACAATCCTAGTCTGGATACAATACACCAATTGATACCACAAACCGCCATCTAGATGCAAGGCCGCAGCCATCACCTTCTAACCCCCTGGGTGAGAGAGTGGGGAGGACCCCTAGATCACCAGAACCCCGGACCAGGGTATCTCCGCGGGCTCCATGGTGCCGCCAGCCTGATAGTCCTTCCCTATGTGGTTGGATCGGCTTAATACAGCCGATAACCGATTAATAATAAATCAGCTCCTGATCTGTCCTTGAGATCGCGTCGGCACATCGCAGTAAATGAGGTATGATACACATGGTACAAGCCATACGGTGTACGAACGGTGGTTTTCTTTGGCAAACTACGGTAAATTCTCTATTTAGGAGAATTTTATTGTGTGACCACACGAGCGCAATAAGTGGGTCTGCTGTAGCATTACCATGGCTCGTCTGGGAGGACCACACGATGCAACGAGCATACCTTTAACGCACCTTACAACAGACGTGGAAATTACCTCCCTGTTGAGCCGCTACGACCGATGCCAGATGGGTCTACAAAGTGCGAGAGGAGGTCCATGCTCTGCAGAGCGAGGGGGCCACACTGGAGCACATCCGTTCTCACAGACGTTCTTTGCTGTATGGCCTTGTGCCTCAGCCTTAGAGACCTACCACTACGGTTCCTCCGGTCCTTCCACCCTAGCTCCTGCCGAAGTTATTGAGGGTAGCATCCGATGTAGTCTGTATTTCACTGATCACACAACGGTGCTTAGTGAATAACCCCCTCGCCTGTTAATGATCACGAGGCATCGTGCCAATAGATTTTGATCCTGTGATCGACGGGGAAACGAACAGCACGTGACACAAGAGCGAGCCGGTGTCCAATCACAACACAGACAATCTGACACACACGGTGGGGACAGCTCGATCGCCTTTTGTGCCATTTGAGGCAAAACGTGCAGCAGATACAACTGGGGCCGCGGCACTGGATGTGGAAAGCTTGGCACGCCGGGGAGCCTGCAGCCAGACGATGAGCCTTTTGCTGAGCTTGCATCTAGAACGTCAGAACTTCAGCTCCCGTTCCAAGGCTTTCCAGCTACTTCTGCGCTTGCAGACACAGAAGAAAAACCGTAATGACGCCAAACGCCTGTTACAGCGAGCAGCCCAGACCAGTCACTCCGCAGCATTGCACCCTAGGCTGCACCGGTAGCGGCAAACGATCACGAACACGCAGAGAGCCCGCATTCCTACCCAAAAAAAGAGCAGCCCTCGCGGGGCTCTGAGAGCAAACACCCAAAAACACAGGCACGAAAAAAAACTAAAAAAACCGCCTTATCGCGTGTAGAGGGGGTATGAACGGGGGGGGGGGGGGGATTTCAGAGAGGGAAATTCCCAAGTAAATGGTTTCTCTGACGTTGCGGCAGCGAACGCAATCAGGTTTTGCCTCCGGTTTACATAATCGCAAACACTGTATTTTTAGGTTCCAGTTTCCGGCTCGGATTCATGTTGCAGGGTTTGTGTTCTATATTAAATACAGGCTTCCTGGAGCGGCGCCTCCTCCGATTACATGAAAACCTCCCAACATTTCAAATGGGCAAACAGGGGATCCTTACCATAGGATTGCAACCAGAGACCGGCCCAGAAACACGGCTATAAAGCAGAGCTTTCACGTAACGTAAACAAAAACAGGGATTACAAACGAGCAAAGCATCTTATTTACACACAGCGACTTCTAACAAGAATTCCTAGATCAGACACGCTGGAGTCTCACAGCTTCGCAGCCGTTACACAATCGCAGCACAGCCAAAACACCCCCCCTAAAAGCACACCCGGACACCCTGTGTATGTGAAGTAGCCCCAAAAACACATATACACAACTCGAATAAACTGAAGAGCCCCTAAAAAGACACCCGCACACCCTGAATATATGGAGGAGCCCCTAAAAGATACCCACACACCCTGAATATATGGAGGAGCCCCTAAAAAGACACTTGTTCACCCTGAATTTATGGAGGAGCCCCTAAAAAGACACCCACACACCCTGTATATATGGAGGAGCCCCTAAAAAGACACCCGCACACCCTGAATATATGAAGGAGCCCCTAAAAAGACACCCGCACACCCTGACTATGTGGAGGAACCCCTAAAAAGACACTTGTTCACCCTGAATATATGGAGGAGCCCCTAAAAAGACACTTGTTCACCCTGAATTTATGGAGGAGCCCCTAAAAAGACACCCACACACCCTGAATATATGGAGGAGCCCCTAAAAAGACACCCACACACCCTGTATATATGGAGGAGCCCCTAAAAAGACACCCGCACACCCTGAATATATGGAGGAGACCCTAAAAAGACACCCGCACACCCTGAATATATGGAGGAACCCCTAAAAAGACACCCGCACACCCCGAATATATAAAGGAGCCCCTAAAAAGACACTTGTTCACCCTGAATATATGGAGTGACTAAAACGGGATGTAAGGAAAGATTAGAAATACGCTACAGCAAGGAAAGATCGAGGCAAACCGTCAGGGATTGCAAAAATCATGGCATTTCTCCATTACCGCATCCAGCCTCCCAGGCTCCAGAACGTCACGTGGGAACCTCCACTATACAGGAGTCAGCAGAGCTATTTTAACAAAGGGCACACATGGAACGTGAAGGCCAAGACAGACTGCCTCCTCATCCAGCTTTAGTCCCACTCTGTGTTACATCACCCGCATGGAATGCAGGAAGCCTCTAAACGGAGGCTGATGGAAACGGAGGCCCGGCCAGCACTAGCCAAGAATAATATCTTCGCCGAGGATCAAAGCTTTGCTAACAGGATTGCCAGTCCCATCACACAGACTATCCATAGCCCTAACAGGTACGCACAGGGATTCTTCCAAGGGTCCAGGATCAGAACCAACCTGTTACATCGTCCATCATCTTCTCACATCCAGAAAAAGGACCAGAATTCATCTTTCAGATCAGTGATTCCCAACTGTGGTCCTCAGGTCCTGCCAACAGGCCAGGTTTGCAGATATGTGAAGCACAGCTCAGGTGATAGGATTTGCTGCTCAGAGATTGCAGGATTCAGTCTGCATTTCCGCAATCCTTAAAACCTGGCACTTGAGGAGCAGTGCTGGGAGCCACTGCTCTAGACTAACCCGACTGGTAGCCCTGGCACTGCAAAGAGGTTGCCCAGAAGGGCAGAGTCAATGCAAGCATCAGCCAGACACACACAGAGCAGACCGTTTCACTCCACATTTCCTTCTACCAGTCACTTAAAAACACCAAACCGGTACAATACAGAGCTGCTCCTGGACACGGGGTAAACAACGGTCAGACTCCAATCCCAATATACATATCCTGACAGCGAAGCCAACATCAAGACAGAGGCTGCCCCTTGCTTGTGTGCTGCCTTCGCTGCCATGGCCCAGTCTGTGGGCAGGAGGCTGGCATCCACACTTCTGAGGGGCACAAAGTCTGTATTTATTGCACACTATATATAGAGTGGATGCTGTAATACAGAAAAAGATCAATTTAAGGAGCGGAACCCGCTCTGCCTTCACGTCTCGCCCCGATAGGTTTGTAACCTCTGCAGAATATGTTGGCGCTTTACAGATAATAAATAACTGCGTGTCGTCTCAGAAATGATATTATATATAAACACACACACCTGGTTCTTTATAAATAATTCTATTACTTTACATATATAGTCACAGAAATCATATCCAAGCAGATCGGAGCTATATATAGATCACAGTATAGTGAATGACGATTATATATAAATCAACGCATAGTTCAGTAATCACAAAAAAAAAAAAAATATCGATAAAAGGATTTAAACAATGTGAGACGCACCCTGGGACTTACAAACTTTATCTCATCTCTTAACCCCTTCACTGCTGAGCCGTTTCACATTTTTAAAAAAAAAAAAAACACATTTCTTTTTTTATTATTATTTTTTCTTTTTTAACCTTCAACATGGTCATGTTTGGTATCATTGGAAAGGCCATGCTCTGGCCTAATGATACCAAACATGACCCTGCTAGCTGCCAACAGTCGGGAGATATCGGGGTTCAAAGGAACCCCCTATATCCACCCCTATCTTTCCTTAGGAGTCAATGAGGACGTTCCCCCACACGTCCTCAGCAGTGAAAGGGTTAAAGATGCTTAAAGGCCGTCGTTTCAGCTCCTTCGGAGTAGAATGAGCCAAAACGCCGCGCTTTATGAAGGCTTTAAAAAATAAATACAAAAATATTAAATAAATGTTGTTTTATTTAATAAGTCAGAGTGCATCTGTCAGTGTTTACAAATATACACGCTGTGACGTGGGATGTATGCTCTGACTAAAATAATTTATCTTTTTTAAAAGGGGAAATATGTCGCCCCCCCCCAAGAGCGCGTCCCACTTCACAGCGTCTAGAGATTTGTTTTGCTGTTGCACCAGGGCATCTTTTAGAGTTGTGACACTTCAGGGGGCGAGTGAGAAAAATACACAACACACACTTCTGTGCAAAGTAATTTGCACCCATTGTTATGGGGTTGTGGGATCCCAGGACGGGGCACGATGGGCGGCTCATTAGAATGTGAGTGCAGACGGAGTGACCTGGATACAGCGCGACGAGAGCCGAGTGTGGGAACTGCCTGAAATCTTAATCAATACGGATTAATAGCAGCTCAGGGAAACGGGAATAATAGCTCAATCCACAACGTTAAAAAAAAAAAAAAGATCGATGAGTCTAACCGGCGGGGAGAGAGGATTTAAATCCGGCTGCACGCCGCTACGTCTCATACTCATATTACCCGAACCTTTGTGTGTCACCCCACTCAGATTGTCAGCTCACTGGGGTAGGGTCCTCTTTTCCCATTGTTCCCTGTAAGTAAAACTTTGTTTAATTTTATGTTAGTTTGTGCCGCCCTCTGTACAGCGCTGCAGAATATGTTGGCATATTCCAACTAATGAACAGAGAATGTCATCCGATGACAATGAGCCTGGGTAATACGCAAAAAACATTTTTCACCTTCTTGTGTTAGACATGAGCTGGATAACCCTGCAACACCTCAGAAACAACAAGCCTCACATAGCAGTGCAGACACAGAGACACACACACACAGAAACAACAAGCCTCACATAGCAGTGCAGAGACAGACACACACAGAAACAACAAGCCTCACATAGCAGTGCAGACACAGACACACAGAAACAACAAGCGTCACATAGCAGTGCAGACACAGACACACACACACACAGAAACAAGCCTCACATAGCAGTGCAGACACAGACACACAGAAACAACAAGCGTCACATAGCAGTGCAGACACAGACACACACACACACACACAGAAACAACAAGCCTCACATAGCAGTGCAGACACACACACAGAAACAACAAGCCTCACATAGCAGTGCAGACACACACACAGAAACAAGCGTCACATAGCAGTGCAGACACAGACACACACAGAAACAACAAGCCTCACATAGCAGTGCAGACACAGACACACAGAAACAACAAGCGTCACATAGCAGTGCAGACACAGACACACACACACACAGAAACAAGCCTCACATAGCAGTGCAGACACACACACAGAAACAACAAGCCTCACATAGCAGTGCAGACACACACACAGAAACAACAAGCCTCACATAGCAGTGCAGACACACACACACACAGAAACAAGCGTCACATAGCAGTGCAGACACAGACACACACAGAAACAACAAGCCTCACATAGCAGTGCAGACACACAGAAACAACAAGCCTCACATAGCAGTGCAGACACACACACACAGAAACAAGCCTCACATAGCAGTGGAGGCACAGACACCACACACACACACACACACACACACACACACACACAGAAACAACAAGCGTCACATAGCAGTGCAGACACAGACACACACACACAGAAACAAGCCTCACATAGCAGTGCAGGCACAGACACCACACACACACACACACAGAAACAACAAGCGTCACATAGCAGTGCAGACACAGAGACACACACACACAGAAACAACAAGCCTCACATAGCAGTGCAGAGACACAGACACACACAGAAACAACAAGCCTCACATAGCAGTGCAGAGACACAGACACACACAGAAACAACAAGCCTCACATAGCAGTGCAGACACAGACACACAGAAACAACAAGCGTCACATAGCAGTGCAGACACAGACACACACACACAGAAACAAGCCTCACATAGCAGTGCAGACACAGACACACAGAAACAACAAGCGTCACATAGCAGTGCAGACACAGACACACACACACACACAGAAACAAGCCTCACATAGCAGTGCAGACACACACACAGAAACAACAAGCCTCACATAGCAGTGCAGACACACACACACAGAAACAAGCGTCACATAGCAGTGCAGACACAGACACACACAGAAACAACAAGCCTCACATAGCAGTGCAGACACAGACACACAGAAACAACAAGCGTCACATAGCAGTGCAGACACAGACACACACACACAGAAACAAGCCTCACATAGCAGTGCAGACACACACACAGAAACAACAAGCCTCACATAGCAGTGCAGACACACACACAGAAACAACAAGCCTCACATAGCAGTGCAGACACACACACACACAGAAACAAGCGTCACATAGCAGTGCAGACACAGACACACACAGAAACAACAAGCCTCACATAGCAGTGCAGACACACAGAAACAACAAGCCTCACATAGCAGTGCAGACACACACACACAGAAACAAGCCTCACATAGCAGTGGAGGCACAGACACCACACACACACACACACACACACACAGAAACAACAAGCGTCACATAGCAGTGCAGACACAGACACACACACACAGAAACAAGCCTCACATAGCAGTGCAGGCACAGACACCACACACACACACACACAGAAACAACAAGCGTCACATAGCAGTGCAGACACAGAGACACACACACACAGAAACAACAAGCCTCACATAGCAGTGCAGACACACACAGCAGTGCAGACACACACACACAGAAACAACAAGCCTCACATAGCAGTGCAGGCAGACACAGAAACAACAAGCCTCACATAGCAGTGCAGACACACACACAGAAACAACAAGCCTCACATAGCAGTGCAGACACACACACAGAAACAACAAGCCTCACATAGCAGTGCAGACACAGACACACACACAGAAACAACAAGCCTCACATAGCAGTGCAGACACACACAGAAACAACAAGCCTCACATAGCAGTGCAGACACAGACACACACAGAAACAACAAGCCTCACATAGCAGTGCAGACACACACACACAGAAACAACAAGCGTCACATAGCAGTGCAGACACAGACACACAGAAACAACAAGCCTCACATAGCAGTGCAGACACACACACACACACACAGAAACAACAAGCCTCACATAACAGTGCAGACACACACACACAGAAACAACAAGCCTCACATAGCAGTGCAGACACACAGACACCACACACACACAGAAACAACAAGCCTCACATAGCAGTGCAGACACAGAGACACACACACAGAAACAACAAGCCTCACATAGCAGTGTAGACACACAGAAACAACAAGCCTCACATAGCAGTGCAGACACACACAGAAACAACAAGCCTCACATAGCAGTGCAGACACACAGAAACAACAAGCCTCACATAGCAGTGCAGACACAGACACACACAGAAACAAGCCTCACATAGCAGTGCAGACACACACACACAGAAACAACAAGCGTCACATAGCAGTGCAGACACAGACACACAGAAACAACAACAAGCCTCACATAGCAGTGCAGACACACACACACACACAGAAACAACAAGCCTCACATAACAGTGCAGACACACAGAAAAACACAAGCCTCACATAGCAGTGCAGACACACAGACACCACACACACACAGAAACAACAAGCCTCACATAGCAGAGAAGACAGACACACAGAAACAACAAGCCTCACATAGCAGTGCAGACACACAGAAACAACAAGCGTCACATAGCAGTGCAGACACACAGACACACACAGAAACAACAAGCCTCACATAGCAGTGCAGACACACACACAGAAACAACAAGCCTCACATAGCAGTGCAGACACACACACACAGAAACAACAAGCCTCACATAGCAGTGCAGACACACACACACAAACAACAAGCCTCACATAGCAGTGCAGACACAGAGACACACACACACAGAAACAACAAGCCTCACATAGCAGTGCAGAGACACAGACACACACAGAAACAACAAGCCTCACATAGCAGTGCAGAGACACAGACACACACAGAAACAACAAGCCTCACATAGCAGTGCAGACACAGACACACAGAAACAACAAGCGTCACATAGCAGTGCAGACACAGACACACACACACACAGAAACAAGCCTCACATAGCAGTGCAGACACAGACACACAGAAACAACAAGCGTCACATAGCAGTGCAGACACAGACACACACACACACACAGAAACAAGCCTCACATAGCAGTGCAGACACACACACAGAAACAACAAGCCTCACATAGCAGTGCAGACACACACACAGAAACAAGCGTCACATAGCAGTGCAGACACAGACACACACAGAAACAACAAGCCTCACATAGCAGTGCAGACACAGACACACAGAAACAACAAGCGTCACATAGCAGTGCAGACACACACACACAGAAACAAGCCTCACATAGCAGTGGAGGCACAGACACCACACACACACACACACACACACACACACACACACACACAGAAACAACAAGCGTCACATAGCAGTGCAGACACAGACACACACACACAGAAACAAGCCTCACATAGCAGTGCAGGCACAGACACCACACACACACACACACAGAAACAACAAGCGTCACATAGCAGTGCAGACACAGAGACACACACACACAGAAACAACAAGCCTCACATAGCAGTGCAGACACACACAGCAGTGCAGACACACACACACAGAAACAACAAGCCTCACATAGCAGTGCAGGCAGACACAGAAACAACAAGCCTCACATAGCAGTGCAGACACACACACAGAAACAACAAGCCTCACATAGCAGTGCAGACACACACACAGAAACAACAAGCCTCACATAGCAGAGTGCAGACAGACACACACACAGAAACAAACAAGCCTCACATAGCAGTGCAGACACACACAGAAACAACAAGCCTCACATAGCAGTGCAGACACAGACACACACAGAAACAACAAGCCTCACATAGCAGTGCAGACACACACACACACAGAAACAAACAAGCGTCACATAGCAGTGCAGACACAGACACACAGAAAACAACAAGCCTCACATAGCAGTGCACAGACACACACACACACACACAGAAAACACACACAAGCCTCACATAACAGTGCAGACACACACACACAGAAACAACAAGCCTCACATAGCAGTGCAGACACACAGACACACACACACACACAGAAACAACAAGCCTCACATAGCAGTGCAGACACAGAGACACACACACAGAAACAACAAGCCTCACATAGCAGTGCAGACACACACAGAAACAACAAGCCTCACATAGCAGTGCAGACACACAGAAACAACAAGCCTCACATAGCAGTGCAGACACAGACACACACAGAAACAACAAGCCTCACATAGCAGTGCAGACACACACACAGAAACAACAAGCGTCACATAGCAGTGCAGACACAGACACACAGAAACAACAAGCCTCACATAACAGTGCAGACACACACACAGAAACAACAAGCCTCACATAGCAGTGCAGACACACAGACACCACACACACACAGAAACAACAAGCCTCACATAGCAGAGAAGACAGACACACAGAAACAACAAGCCTCACATAGCAGTGCAGACACACAGAAACAACAAGCGTCACATAGCAGTGCAGACACACAGACACACACAGAAACAACAAGCCTCACATAGCAGTGCAGACACACACACACACAGAAACAACAAGCCTCACATAGCAGTGCAGACACACACACAAACAACAAGCCTCACATAGCAGTGCAGACACAGAGACACACACACAGAAACAACAAGCCTCACATAGCAGTGCAGACACACACAGAAACAACAAGCCTCACATAGCAGTGCAGACACACAGAAACAACAAGCCTCACATAGCAGTGCAGACACAGACACACACAGAAACAACAAGCCTCACATAGCAGTGCAGACACACACACACAGAAACAACAAGCGTCACATAGCAGTGCAGACACAGACACACAGAAACAACAAGCCTCACATAGCAGTGCAGACACACACACACACAGAAACAACAAGCCTCACATAACAGTGCAGACACACACACAGAAACAACAAGCCTCACATAGCAGTGCAGACACACAGACACCACACAACACACAGAAACAACAAGCCTCACATAGCAGAGAAGACAGACACACAGAAACAACAAGCCTCACATAGCAGTGCAGACACACAGAAACAACAAGCGTCACATAGCAGTGCAGACACACAGACACACACAGAAACAACAAGCCTCACATAGCAGTGCAGACACACACACACACAGAAACAACAAGCCTCACATAGCAGTGCAGACACACACACACAAACAACAAGCCTCACATAGCAGTGCAGACACACAGACACACCACACACACACACAGACTAAAAGGTTTCAGACTAAGCAACAACAGTCTTCTCCATCAGTGAGGACGGGCGCGCCATACAATGTGGCCTTTACAATCCCTGGAGCCGAGCTTTTGTGCGAAGTGATACTGTTCCAGGTTATAGAGTCGCGGCTGGATAAGGGCTTCCTTTATGCCGAAATTGGGCATTAATGATCCCGCAGTCATAATGGTGTCATTCAAACAGCTCGGCTCGAGTTCGTCAGCAGCGACAGAACAGAAAGATATTACTGTCCTGCTCAACTGGCATCTTACAAAAGGCCCCGGGGCGGCCCCTTATACTGATGTATCGAGTTGTGGGCGCCGGGCCCCGTGATCGGTGGCGTTTGGCGCTGAATTTAGAGGACAGGAACGCAGAGGCCAAGCCAGGGTACGTTCAACAAGCTAACCTTAGGATAGGGGTGTCAGACGCCGGACCCCTAGATGTTGACAGCCTACAATTCCCAGAACACTTTTAGGGCAATCAATGGTATTCGTAGTTTAGAAGCCGGAGGGGGGGGGGGGGGTTTGACAGCCCTATTCCAGTGTTGTTACGCATAAACGCGCGACATTAGTGTCTCCTATACGTTGCAGGGCCCTCTGCTCCTAGGTTTGCTTTAGTTTTGTCTTGTTCCCATCGGTTGTTGTACAGCGCTGCGGAAACTGTCAGCACTATATAAACGTCATGAATTATCATTCATGTTAGTTCGCATTCCTCGCCACGAGCCGGTATTCTGCAAAGACTACGACAGACTTAGAAACCAGCACCAGCGATTCTGCCAGCGCAGAGCGATAAACCAGCGCCCAGCGATTCTGTCAGTATCCTGTGGTAGAGAGAATAAACAGCTTATGACGCCCTTGTGATTGCCAGAACTCAAGCAGTGGCTGACAGCTAATGGCATGTGATGAGGAACTTCTCCATTGCGTAAGAAATGTCCAGCAGGCCTTTGAGATGTGTACGTACGCCTAAATTGGGGGGGGGGGGGGTTTTATGCCTTTTCAGAGTAATCTGTCCATGCAGTTAAAATAAAGCTGATTGTGACAGATCTCGAGTTAAGAAAAAAACTGAAGTGTGAAAATAGAAAAAAAAAAAGTCACACGGTGGATGACATGAATACGGATTGTTCAGCGCTATGGAATGTGTTGGTGCTTTATATACACAGTATAATGATCGTAACAGATGGGGGAAGTTTGTTTACTTTCCTCCATACCGTTTCTGACCCCATTTAATAACCTCTGCCGTTAGGTCTGGTCATGGATATTTGGGGACAGGTGGTGGACACCCACAGAGTCATGGCTAATATCCGTAAGGCAACGCATGTACATTGGGATTAAACGTCCCAATATGAAGCTAGCACATATTTTTCATGGACATCCCTAGAGGATGCGAGGCCATTCACCGGGCAAGAGGCTCATTATGTGGCCATGTGAAGCTCCATAGGAGGCCCTCAGGCCAAGACCACAGATCACCCAGAGACCAAACTGAAACACTGGCAAGAGTTTCAAAGTGAAGAGGTGTCACCCTGAAAAGGGCACGATGCACGGAGCGATGCGCAGGGCATATATTATTATAGACAGGTTATAACACGGGACGATTCAACTCTCAATGTATCCTTCCTCGTAAAACACTTTGCAAATAAATAAATAACCCGATGACGAACTCTCCAACTCTGGCCTAAAACGTGCAAGGGCTCTGGTGAAGCTCTCGTCTATAGAGTCAATAAATGCTGTTTATTTACTGTTGTTGCAAACAAAGGAAAACAAAACAAACAAAACACTGTTACCGTTACTGCCGCAGTCATACAGGCGCGGAGGAACGTCTGTGTGAACAACGGGCATTCTCTACGCTCGGACCCCCGTGTGGCCACTTCACCGAGCATACGTCGTAGCTTTTTGACGTGAGAGGGTTTCAAAACGTCCGGTGTAACATGCGATACTATTCCGCGCGTTACACCGTGTGACCCACCCCGTCGAGCCGTCAGAAAGCTGCGACGAATGCAGAGACAAGGGGGGGGGGTCACACGGACGCACTCAGGTTCTGAGAGTGAAAAGCAACGAGCGGCGGACGAAGTTGCTGCAAACAACGGCGGAAAACAGTATTATTGTCCTTACTGAAAATGCTGGGCAGACGTCGGCGATTTTTAAGTGACTATCTCCAAACTACGGCAAAAAATAATGCGGGGCAACACTGGCTGATCCGCCGTTGGACAACAGGGTTAAATAACAAACACGGACCCTACCTCGGAGATACCAGTGGGAAACCCATTCAAACCTGTGCCGAGAACAACTCCAGGCAACTTTGGCAGAATATACCACAGACTGAAAGGCAAACTGCGGCGGCTGTCTGTTTGTACCTGCTCCGCTATACATCCCTGAAGTAAAAGCACCGTTCTGCCAACGACAGGGTGATGGTTAGTGAATAACTCCCTACAGGAGGTGCATGTTTAAATCATCACACCCCAGTTCCTCTTGCTGGTACTAATGGGGAAACCACAACTCAAGGTCTTGATGGATTGGCAGAGCGTTGTGCTCAATACAAGAAAGATGGGGCTGACTTTGCAAAGTGGCGCAGTGTGTTGAAGATTAGTGAGACCACTCCATCTTCTCTTGCCATCATGGAAAATGCCAATGTACTGGCTCGCTATGCCAGCATCTGCCAACAGAATGGGATTGTTCCAATTGTGGAACCAGAGATCCTCCCTGATGGAGACCATGACCTGAAACGCTGCCAGTATGTGACTGAGAAGGTTCTTGCTGCTGTGTACAAAGCGCTGAGTGATCACCATGTGTACCTGGAGGGCACCCTCCTGAAACCCAACATGGTAACAGCTGGCCATTCTTGTCCCCACAAATACTCTTCTGAGGAGATTGCCATGGCCACTGTAACTGCCCTGCGTCGCACTGTGCCCCCTGCTGTACCAGGGGTTACATTCCTTTCTGGTGGGCAGAGTGAAGAGGAAGCCACCATTAACCTAAATGCAATAAACAATTGTCCCCTGGCTCGGCCCTGGGCACTCACATTTTCCTTTGGTCGTGCCCTGCAGGCTTCTGCACTTAATGCTTGGCGTGGCAAGAGAGAAAATGACGACGCTGCAACTGAGGAGTTCTTGAAACGTGCAGAGGTAAATGGCCTTGCAGCCTGTGGCTTGTACGAACACAGTGGTGATGAGATTGGGGCGGCTGGCCATCTCTGTATGTGGCCAACCATGCATACTGATTGCTGTAGCCCCTCAAGCACTGTATCCCTGCACATGGCTTCCTCCTACAAGCAACCTCTGACACTCCCTGCAGTAATGGTGTGGATTAGACATCGCCCATCCTGACCCTACACTGCTAATGTGATCTCTTTGCAGTTAAAGCTGGAGGTGGTATATTGGACGGGAATCTACAATGTTGTAACACTTGTCTAACCAGAACATTTATTTTTGAAGATAGATTTTATCAGATATATAGCTAAAGGTGTATACAGATATTGTAACACTCAGAGGAAATCACTGGATAATATATGGAGGAATAATCCCACAATGTAAACATTGCACCTGTAAATGTTAAATGGTTCTCGCACTGCTCTGGTAGATTACTTGGTTCCGTGGCCTACTTAAATTTCTTGCCACTCACTGCAAATTGGCTTTATTTACTACTTGGGCAAAAGGCTAGATTGTCAAAGAAGGGGTAACCAATGCTGAAGCGTGTTGTGATTTAGTGTCTGTCTTTGTATGCAGCTGATGTACCAACTAGACAAAGAATAAATCCTGTAGAAAACTGTCAAAAAAAAAAAAAAAAAAAAAAAATCATCACACCCCCCCCTTCCTGGGAATGAGCAGACATGATGCAACTCTAACAGGGTTATTCAGAGAGAGGTGAAAAACAGGAGAATGAATAATCTTAGACCAAAGAGCCGATTTGTAAAGTGAGATAAGAGAATTTTCCTGGTTTGGCTACTTTGACCTAGAATTTTCACTTCTCTAGTCATTCTCCTGGTTTTCCCCTCTCTCTGAATAGACCCTGCATGTATTTTTAGCACAGAATCTCGACACGTGACATTGAGAAGCAACACCGGAAAATAACGCACAAAGGGCGCACAGAACATAAACACTCCAACACTGCACTGGAAATATACACCAGGCTTAAAAAAAGGTCCTCCACAAGATTTGTTATGGGGTTTTTCAGTAACGTCCTGCGCCGCGGATGTGAAAATGGGTAAAAATATAGAAACAAGCGCTGGTCGTGAAGAAAAAACGCCCCCGCGACGTCCGCTACGAGACAAGACAAGAGGGGGACACCGGGAAAGCACTGATAGAAAAACTGGCTACTTTTTGCTGGATTTTCCAGATTTCAAACAAAACACCACGGGTCGGGACAAATCCATAAACCTACTCTTGTTCTACATGTTTTTATTGCACCGTATGGTTTTGTAGTCAGGACAGTTCTGGGTTGCGGCTCGTACGGCGTTGGCTATAACTGTACGCGCAGTGTTTGCAGCCTGCCGGACGTCCGCGCTCGTTTGTATTTAATGGGGATTTTGGTGGCATCCCCCAACGCCGTGTTCCGAGCCGGTTATTTATCCTGGCCAAGGTTAGGATCTCGGCTTTATTGCAGGGATTTGCCAAAAGCAGCCCTCCAGCTGCTGCTGAACTACGACTCCCAGCATCCCCTGGCCATCTGCAGAATTCAAAAGCATTCTGGGAACTTTAAGCCATCGACATCTGGGGGGGGGGGGGGTGGGAAGCCGGCATTTGAGCGCCCCCCTTTTACGGGCTACTCCTGCGTTAAACAAGTCGATATATCCAACAAACCAACAGAAAGAAAAACCCCAAAAACTGAAACCAATAGAAGCGAAAAGTACAAAGCGTACCCAAAAAATGCAAAGAGCCGAAATGAATCACGAGTACTCCTAGCCGACCATGACAAACAGCATGATGAGGCATTTTACAACCTCCACTTGCTGTAAAGGGATTATTAAATTGCCATCAATGACAGGCGGCGGGGTCCTTGTTTTTTTTTTTTTTAACCCTTTGTGACCAGCAGCTGGCTGTGCGTCCTGAGAAACCTAATCCAAAGCGACTAACAGACCAGACGCCCAAAGTGTGGTAAGGGCTGTGAGCCTCTACGTACAGACATGCAAAGTCAGGAAAACCTGTTTAAATTCCAACATAATAAGTCTACGGTTACCCGAGCTGGAGAAGAAGGTAAAGGAGCAGGTGGAGGACGACGCCTGGGTGCAGAACACCCCCAAAGTTAGCGAGTCCAGAGTGAAGCGGGGATAAGTAACAAACCTGAATCTGCAGGGTCTATAAATCATGCCGGAAGAAGCAGCACTCACCTAGCATGGTATTCAGCGCTCCCCTCCCTGAGGGTCTAAGGGAAGGGGTTGAGGCTCCGACGACGACGTGTCAGCTTGCTGCGATGGCCACAGACACAACAACACAGGCCATGAGTGATGCTGGGTGCAACCTATGACGAAGAGCCGCTTCCCGGCACAGTGACCTCCCACCGCTGCCTGCCAATAGCCGGGGAAGAAGTGGGAGGGGATATGGCTGAAAGTTGTCACCAGTTTGGCATGATTTGAGAAGGGGGGGGGGGGACCAAGAAAGCTTCAACACAGGACCAGAGCCTGATGCATTCAACTACATGTACTTATAAAGTGCCAACAGATTCTGTAGCGGCGTACAATGGGTTTGGGGGGGGGTAAAAAATATAAACGTTAGACATACTGAGAGCAATGGGAGACGAGAACCCTGCTCAAGAGCTTACAATCCTACGAGTAGGGCCCTCTGCACCTTGTTTCCATCTTATGTCCGTTTATATGTATTTCGTTCCCTTTGGTTATTGTACAGCGCTGCGGAAACTGTTGGCGCTATATAAAATGATAATAATAAACAGAACAGGGGTAAAACAAAAAAAAAACTTTACTGATCACGACACAGAACGACTGGAGCGTGATCACTACCACTCATTAATCTGTGTTGGGCACAGCTAACCTGCAGAGGCTTCTGAACTACATGTCCCATGATGCTCCGCCAGCCTCAAAACGGGGAGTGTAGTTTAGAATGGGACAACAAGGTTAGACGTCGCTGGACAGGGCTCGCCGGGAATTTGGAGGAAGTGATCTATTTTAGGCCACACCCACACAAAAAAAAAAATATATAGAGCAGGAAATAGATCAAGAATTGTTCCCCTGTGTGACTATTCACACGGGAGACGCTGGAGATCCGCCCAAGACGGAGAGCAAATTCATTTTTATTATTAGCCAAGAACGAGAATAAGAAAAAAAATAAGTACATGACAATATCTGCAGGACAATAAAAAACACATAAAAAGCACAGATCACTACATAATGAGGAAGCGCGATTAAAGCAAGTGACATCCTAATGACACACGTCCCGCAAAATTCTACAGAGAAGGAAGACTATACGACATGTAGCAGTTTGTGCAGACACAGATGTACACAAAACATACAGCAAGTGTTCGATGCGGTATCTGTCAAATCACAAAAGTGTACATAGATAATAAAAAGAGAATATTGACAGGACATCATAAGTTACAGTGTAGCTGCCCCCTAGACGTGACAGCCAGCCCCAACCAGAATCCCACATACAATGTAGAAAATAGACAAGAATACGTAAAATACGCAGCTCAACGGCAAACTTCAGTGTCACCCACTGCATACAGCCAAAATATGAGGAGATCATACATTTACCTTGAGAAAGCAGTAACACGATGACGAAACACGTGGGATATTCATGTCCAAATTGATTTTAATATATAGATTGTAATAAAAGAGTGCCGTTTAAGGCTGGGGTCAGACGAACGCAGTGCGAACGTGCGTTTAGCCGCACTTTATTACGGCCGTGGTGGCAGCAAATGACGTCCAACGCAGGCCCACACACGAAGTACGGCCTCACGAAAGTTCGGCTGCGCAACACAAGCGGCAAACGAACGCATTTTCGCAAGAACGTCGAACCACTAGTACTGACGTACAGAGTGCGCTGCGTCCGCATAGCGGCGTGTGTGCGTGATTAGGAGACGTCAGACGCTGCTCATGTCCGGCCAACATAACGTCCAGACACCAAAATTTCCTGGTTTGGATCCGTATGAAATCACGGCCGAAATTGCGCATCGTATGACCGCTATCGCGTATTCCGTGAAAAAATGTGTTTGGACACATCAACGCACTTTTTGACGATAGACGTGAAAAATGCGTTCGTCTGACCCTAGCCTTAAATCGATATTTCAGCATCTTTATTTTGCCAGTGCAGTGCAACCATCCAGATCCTTCAATCCTGGTGTGGAGCTGGTTTTCTGGAGTGATCAGTGATGCTGGAGGTCTGCGTATTATACCTGATGTGCCCAAGGCTAGGGTCAGACTAACGCATTTTTCGCATTGTCCGTGAAAAAGTGCGTTCCAACGACTGGACGTATTTTTTCACGGAATGCGCGATAGCAGTCATACGATGCGCATTTTCGTCCGTGATTTTGTACGGATCATCAATAAAACACTTTTTGTGTCTGGACGTTATGTTGGCCGGACATTAGCAGCGTCTGACGTCTCCTAATCACGCACACACGCCGCTAGCGGACGCAGCACACTCTGTACGTCAGTACTAGCGGTATCACGTTCTCGAAAAAATGCGTTTGTTTGCCGCTTGCGTTGTGCGGCCGTACTTCGTATATTGCCAGTCATTTGCTGCTACTACGGCCGTGATAAAGAGCGGCTGCACGCGCGTTCGCACTGCGTTAGTCTGACCCCAGCCTTAAATATATGGAATTCCTCTGAGCATTTCCAGAAAGCGGGGGGGGGGGGGGGGGAAGAGATATATAGAGCAGTACAGTGATAATATATATATATGTTTCATAGAGTGACCCTCACATTTGCCATAGTCTCACACTTGGGTGGTCCCCCAGGGGTCTACGCACTGCTAGGGAGGGTCAAAACAGCACTCTAGAGAGCGGTGGTCTCTGACTCTTGTACGAGGAGGCCTCGGGTTGCAGATGGGTTTGTTGCACCGCGCTCCGCCACTCACTGTTTAGGCAAAAGTGGCAAGTCTAACGAAGTAACGTCATTTATTTAAGAGACGACAGGACGCAAGGGGGTCGTCCACTAGATTAATATCATTTCTATAGCGCCAACAGTTACCGCAGCGCTTTACAATAACCAAGAGGGACAAAACACAAAGAAAAATAGGATGGGCACAAGAGGTGTAGAGGGCGCTGCTCATAGGAGCTTACAATCTAGAGCAGCGTTTCCCAAGCTTGTCCTCAGGATCCGCAACAGGCCAGGTTTGCAGGATATGTGAAGCACAGCACAGGTGATACGATTTACTGCTCAGTGATTGCAGGATTCAGTCTGCTTTTCCCCAAGTGATCGTTAAACCCGGCCTGTTAGGGGGACCTGAGGACAGGATTGGAAAACACCGATCTAGAGGATGACGATGTTCAGCGATTTTGTCACTACGTCGATCCAGGATTCAACTCATGCAGGCGAATTTACTGCAAACAACGGCACCGAATGCTGGACTATTTTGTTGCCGTTCATGATTACGGTCAACACCGACTTTACTTTTATGGTGAAAAAAATAAAAAAGACCTAAAAAGGAACGGATTTATTTTAAACAACAAACCGTCTGTCCAAGAACCGGCATAGAGGAGCTGACCGGTTCGGCAAACGCCTACCCAACCTGTCGGCTCTGCCTTTGCCCGTACAGACGGGCCACCGGTTAAATATTAAAAATCAGTGTCGACCGGAAACTAAAAAGAAAAAAAATCATCCAGTTCTAACATTCTTCTGTAAAATAAGTAAACTCCGGCCTTTCTCCATTAAGCGTTATTTTACCCTAGTTTGCAACACCGGCGGCTAATACATTTGAGATTTTTAATTGGTGATCTCCAGGAAAAAAGGACGGAAGGAAGGAAGCTCTACAGGACGGAAGGAAGGAAGGAAGGAAGGAAGGCAAGCCTCCTCTACAGGACGGATATGGAAGGAAGGAAGGAGAGGAAGGAAGGAAGGAAGAAGGGAAGCAAGCCTCCTTCTACAGGGACGAAGGAAGGAAGAAGGAAGGAAGGAAGGAAGAAGGAAGCAAGCCTCCTCTTACAGGACGGAAGGAAGGAAGGAAGGAAGCAAGCCTCCTCTACAGGACGGAAGGAAGGAAGGAAGGAAGCAAGCCTCCTCTACAGGACGGAAAGGAAGGAAGGAAGGAAGCAAGCCTCCTCTACAGGACGGAAAGGAAGGAAGGAAGCGAAGCAAGCCTCCTCTACAGGACGGAAAGGAAGGAAGGAAGCAAGGAAGCAAGCCTCCTCTACAGGACGGAAAGGAAGGAAGGAAGCAAGGAAGCAAGCCTCCTCTACAGGACGGAAAGGAAGGAAGGAAGGAAGGAAGGAAGGAAGGAAGGAAGGAAGGAAGGAAGCAAGCAAGCCTCCTCTACAGGACGGAAGGAAGGAAGGAAGGAAGGAAGGAAGGAAGGAAGGAAGGAAGGAAGGAAGCAAGCAAGCCTCCTCTACAGGACGGAAGGAGAAGGAGGAAGGAAGGAAGGAAGGAAGGAAGCCTCCTCTACAGGACGGAAGGAAGGAAGGAAGGAAGGAAGGAAGCAAGCCTCCTCTACAGGACGGAAGGAAGGAAGGAAGCAAGCCTCCTCTACAGGACGGAAGGAAGGAAGGAAGCAAGCCTCCTCTACAGGACGGAAGGAAGGAAGGAAGGCAAGCCTCCTCTACAGGACGGAAGGAAGGAAGGAAGGAAAGCCTCCTCTACAGGACGGAAGGAAGGAAGGAAGCAAGCCTCCTCTACAGGACGGAAGGAAGGAAGGAAGGAAGGAAGGACGGAAGGAAGAAGGAAGGAAGAAGAAGGAGCCTCCTCTACAGGACGGAAGGGGAAGGAAGAAGCAAGCCTCCTCTACAGGACGGAAGGAAGGAAGGAAGCAAGCCTCCTCTACAGGACGGAAGGAAGGAAGGAAGCAAGCCTCCTCTACAGGACGGAAGGAAGGAAGGAAGCAAGCCTCCTCTACAGGACGGAAGGAAGGAAGGAAGCAAGCCTCCTCTACAGGACGGAAGGAAGGAAGGAAGCAAGCCTCCTCTACAGGACGGAAGGAAGGGAAGAAGCAAGCCTCCTCTACAGGACGGAAGGAAGGAAGGAAGCAAGCCTCCTCTACAGGACGGAAGGAAGGAAGGAAGCAAGCCTCCTCTACAGGACGGAAGGAAGGAAGGAAGCAAGCCTCCTCTACAGGACGGAAGGAAGGAAGGAAGCAAGCCTCCTCTACAGGACGGAAGGAAGGAAGGAAGCAAGCCTCCTCTACAGGACGGAAGGAAGGAAGAAGCAAGCCTCCTCTACAGGACGGAAGGAAGGAAGGAAGCAAGCCTCCTCTACAGGACGGAAGGAAGGAAGGAAGCAAGCCTCCTCTACAGGACGGAAGGAAGGAAGCAAGCCTCCTCTACAGGGAGGAAGGAAGGAAGCAAGCCTCCTCTACAGGACGGAAGGAAGGAAGCAAGCCTCCTCTACAGGACGGAAGGAAGGAAGAAGCAAGCCTCCTCTTACAGGACGGAAGGAAGGAAGGAAGCAAGCCTCCTCTACAGGACGGAAGGAAGGAAGGAAGCAAGCCTCCTCTACAGGACGGAAAGGAAGGAAGGAAGCAAGCCTCCTCTACAGGACGGAAGGAAGGAAGGAAGCAAGCCTCCTCTACAGGACGGAAGGAAGGAAGGAAGCAAGCCTCCTCTACAGGACGGAAGGAAGGAAGGAAGCAAGCCTCCTCTACAGGACGGAAGGAAGGAAGGAAGCAAGCCTCCTCTACAGGACGGAAGGAAGGAAGGAAGCAAGCCTCCTCTACAGGACGGAAAGGAAGGAAGGAAGCAAGGAAGGAAGCAAGCCTCCTCTACAGGACGGAAGGAAGGAAGGAAGCAAGCCTCCTCTACAGGACGGAAGGAAGGAAGGAAGCAAGCAAGCCTCCTCTACAGGACGGAAGGAAGGAAGGAAGCAAGCAAGCCTCCTCTACAGGACGGAAGGAAGGAAGGAAGCAAGCAAGCCTCCTCTACAGGACGGAAGGAAGGAAGGAAGCAAGCAAGCCTCTACAGGACGGAGGAAGGAAGGAAGGAAGCAAGCCTCCTCTACAGGACGGAAGGAAGGAAGGAAGGAAGGAAGCAAGCCTCCTCTACAGGACGGAAGGAAGGAAGGAAGGAAGGAAGCAAGCCTCCTCTACAGGACGGAAGGAAGAAGGAAGGAAGGAAGCAAGCCTCCTCTACAGGACGGAAGAGGAAGGAAGGAAGGAAGCAAGCCTCCTCTACAGGACGGAAGGAAGGAAGGAGGAAGAAGCAAGCCTCCTCTACAGGACGGAAGGAAGGAAGGAAGGAAGGAAGCAAGCCTCCTCTACAGGACGGAAGGAAGGAAGGAAGCAAGCCTCCTCTACAGGACGGAAGGAAGGAAGGAAGCAAGCCTCCTCTACAGGACGGAAGGAAGGAAGGAAGCAAGCCTCCTCTACAGGACGGAAGGAAGGAAGGAAGCAAGCCTCCTCTACAGGACGGAAGGAAGGAAGGAAGCAAGCCTCCTCTACAGGACGGAAGGAAGGAAGGAAGCAAGCCTCCTCTACAGGACGGAAGGAAGGAAGGAAGCAAGCCTCCTCTACAGGACGGAAGGAAGGAAGGAAGCAAGCCTCCTCTACAGGACGGAAGGAAGGAAGGAAGGCAAGCCTCCTCTACAGGACGGAAGGAAGGAAGGAAGCAAGCCTCCTCTACAGGACGGAAGGAAGGAAGGAAGCAAGCCTCCTCTACAGGACGGAAGGAAGGAAGGAAGCAAGCCTCCTCTACAGAGACGAGAGGGAAGGAAGGAAGCAAGCCTCCTCTACAGGACGGAAGGAAGGAAGGAAGGAAGCAAGCCTCCTCTACAGGACGGAAGGAAGGAAGAAGCAAGCCTCCTCTACAGGACGGAAGGAAGGAAGGAAGCAAGCCTCCTCTACAGGACGGAAGGAAGGAAGGAAGCAAGCCTCCTCTACAGGACGGAAGGAAGGAAGGAAGCAAGCCTCCTCTACAGGACGGAAGGAAGGAAGGAAGCAAGCCTCCTCTACAGGACGGAAGGAAGGAAGGAAGCAAGCCTCCTCTACAGGACGGAAGGAAGGAAGGAAGCAAGCCTCCTCTACAGGACGGAAGGAAGGAAGGAAGCAAGCCTCCTCTACAGGACGGAAGGAAGGAAGGAAGGCAAGCCTCCTCTACAGGACGGAAGGAAGAAGGAAGGAAGCAAGCCTCCTCTACAGGAACGGAAGGACGGAAGGAAGGAAGCAAGCCTCCTCTACAGGACGGAAGGAAGGAAGCAAGCCTCCTCTACAGGAGGAAGGAAGGAAGGCAAGCCTCCTCTACAGGACGGAAGGAAGGAAGGAAGCAAGCCTCCTCTACAGGACGGAAGGAAGGAAGGAAGCAAGCCTCCTCTACAGGACGGAAGGAAGGAAGGAAGCAAGCCTCCTCTACAGGACGGAAGGAAGGAAGGAAGCAAGCCTCCTCTACAGGACGGAAGGAAGGAAGGAAGCAAGCCTCCTCTACAGGACGGAAGGAAGGAAGGAAGGAAGCAAGCCTCCTCTACAGGACGGAAGGAAGGAAGGAAGCAAGCAAGCCTCCTCTACAGGACGGAAGGAAGGAAGGAGCAAGCAAGCCTCCTCTACAGGACGGAAGGAAGGAAGGAAGCAAGCAAGCCTCCTCTACAGGACGGAAGGAAGGAAGGAAGGAAGCAAGCCTCCTCTACAGGACGGAAGGAAGGAAGGAAGCAAGCCTCCTCTACAGGACGGAAGGAAGGAAGGAAGGAAGCAAGCCTCCTCTACAGGACGGAAGGAAGGAAGGAGGAGCAAGCCTCCTCTACAGGACGGAAGGAAGGAAGGAAGGAGGAAGCAAGCCTCCTCTACAGGACGGAAGGAAGAAGGAAGGAAGAAGCAAGCCTCCTCTACAGGACGGAAGGAAGGAGGAAGCAAGCCTCCTCTACAGGACGGAAGGAAGGAAGGAAGCAAGCCTCCTCTACAGGACGGAAGGAAGGAAGGAAGCAAGCAAGCCTCCTCTACAGGACGGAAGGAAGGAAGGAAGCAAGCAAGCCTCCTCTACAGGACGGAAGGAAGGAAGGAAGCAAGCAAGCCTCCTCTACAGGACGGAAGGAAGGAAGGAAGCAAGCCTCCTCTACAGGACGGAAGGAAGGAAGGAAGCAAGCCTCCTCTACAGGACGGAAGGAAGGAAGGAAGCAAGCCTCCTCTACAGGACGGAAGGAAGGAAGGAAGCAAGCCTCCTCTACAGGACGGAAGGAAGGAAGGAAGAAGGCAAGCAGCCTCCTCTACAGGACGGAAGGAGGAAGGAGGAAGCAAGCTCCTCTACAGGACGGAAGGAAGGAAGGAAGGAAGCAAGCCTCCTCTACAGGACGGAAGGAAGGAAGGAAGGAAGGAAGCAAGCCTCCTCTACAGGACGAAGAAGGAAGGAAGGAAGGAAGCAAGCCTCCTCTACAGGACGGAAGGAAGGAAGGAAGGAAGGAAGCAAGCCTCCTCTACAGGACGGAAGGAGGAAGGAAGGAAGGAAGCAAGCCTCCTCTACAGGACGGAGGAAGAAGGAAGGAAGGAAGCAAGCCTCCTCTACAGGACGGAAGGAAGGAAGGAAGGAAGCAAGCCTCCTCTACAGGAAGGAAGGAAGGAAGGAAGGAAGCAAGCCTCCTCTACAGGACGGAAGGAAGGAAGGAAGGAAGGAAGCAAGCCTCCTCTACAGGACGGAAGGAAGGAAGGAAGGAAGGAAGGAAGCAAGCCTCCTCTACAGGACGGAAGGAAGGAAGGAAGGAAGGAAGGAAGCAAGCCTCCTCTACAGGACGGAAGGAAGGAAGGAAGGAAGGAAGCAAGCCTCCTCTACAGGACGGAAGGAAGAAGGAAGGAAGGAAGCAAGCCTCCTCTACAGGACGGAAGGAAGGAAGGAGGAAGGAAGCAAGCCTCCTCTACAGGACGGAAGGAAGGAAGGAAGCAAGCCTCCTCTACAGGACGGAAGGAAGGAAGGAAGGAAGGAAGCAAGCCTCCTCTACAGGACGGAAGGAAGGAAGGAAGGAAGGAAGCAAGCCTCCTCTACAGGACGGAAGGAAGGAAGGAAGGAAGGAAGCAAGCCTCCTCTACAGGACGGAAGGAAGGAAGGAAGGAAGCAAGCCTCCTCTACAGGACGGAGGAAGGAAGGAAGGAGGAAGCAAGCCTCCTCTACAGGACGGAAGGAAGGAAGGAAGGAAGGAAGCAAGCCTCCTCTACAGGACGGAAGGAAGGAGGAAGGAAGGAAGGAAGCAAGCCTCCTCTACAGGACGGAAGGAAGGAAGAAGGAAGGAAGCAAGCCTCCTCTACAGGACGGAGGAAGGAAGGAAGGAAGGAAGCAAGCCTCCTCTACAGGACGGAAGGAAGGAAGGAAGGAAGGAAGCAAGCCTCCTCTACAGGACGGAAGGAAGGAAGGAAGGAAGCAAGCCTCCTCTACAGGACGGAAGGAAGGAAGCAAGCCTCCTCTACAGGACGGAAGGAAGGAAGCAAGCCTCCTCTACAGGACGGAAGGAAGGAAGCAAGCCTCCTCTACAGGACGGAAGGAAGGAAGCAAGCCTCCTCTACAGGACGGAAGGAAGGAAGCAAGCCTCCTCTACAGGACGGAAGGAAGGAAGCAAGCCTCCTCTACAGGACGGAAGGAAGGAAGCAAGCCTCCTCTACAGGACGGAAGGAAGGAAGCAAGCCTCCTCTACAGGACGGAAGGAAGGAAGCAAGCCTCCTCTACAGGACGGAAGGAAGGAAGCAAGCCTCCTCTACAGGACGGAAGGAAGGAAGCAAGCCTCCTCTACAGGAAGGAAGGAAGGAAGCAAGCCTCCTCTACAGGAAGGAAGGAAGGAAGGAAGCAAGCCTCCTCTACAGGAAGGAAGAAGGAAGGAAGCAAGCCTCCTCTACAGGAAGGAAGGAGGAAGGAAGGAAGGAAGGAAGGAAGGAAGGAAGGAAGGAAGGAAGAGGAAGGAAGGAAGGAAGGAAGGAAGGAAGGAAGGAAGGAGAAGGCAAGCCTCCTCTACAGGACGGAAGGAAGGAAGGAAGCAAGCCTCCTCTACAGGACGGAAGGAAGGAAGGAAGAAGCAAGCCTCCTCTACAGGACGGAAGGAAGGAAGGAAGGAAGCAAGCCTCCTCTACAGGACGGAAGGAAGGAAGGAAGGAGAAGGAGGAAGGAAGGAAGCCTCCTCTACAGGACGGAAGGAGGAAGGAAGGAAGCAAGCCTCCTCTACAGGACGGAAGAAGGAAGGAAGGAAGCAAGCCTCCTCTACAGGACGGAAGGAAGGAAGGAAGGAAGGAAGCAAGCCTCCTCTACAGGACGGAAGGAAGGAAGGAAGGAAGCAAGCCTCCTCTACAGGACGGAAGGAAGGAAGGAAGGAAGCAAGCCTCCTCTACAGGACGGAAGGAAGGAAGGAAGCAAGCCTCCTCTACAGGACGGAAGGAAGGAGGAAGGAAGCAAGCCTCTCTACAGGACGGAAGGAAGGAAGGAAGGAAGCAAGCCTCCTCTACAGGACGGAAGGAAGGAAGGAAGGAAGCAAGCCTCCTCTACAGGACGGAAGGAAGGAAGGAAGGAAGCAAGCCTCCTCTACAGGACGGAAGGAAGGAAGGAAGGAAGCAAGCCTCCTCTACAGGACGGAAGGAAGGAAGGAAGCAAGCCTCCTCTACAGGACGGAAGGAAGGAAGGAAGCAAGCCTCCTCTACAGGACGGAAGGAAGGAAGGAAGCAAGCCTCCTCTACAGGACGGAAGGAAGGAAGGAAGCAAGCCTCCTCTACAGGACGGAAGGAAGGAAGGAAGCAAGCCTCCTCTACAGGACGGAAGGAAGGAAGGAAGGAAGGAAGCCTCCTCTACAGGACGGAAGGAAGGAAGGAAGGAAGGAAGCCTCCTCTACAGGACGGAAGGAAGGAAGGAAGGAAGAAGCCTCCTCTACAGGACGGAAGGAAGGAAGGAAGGAAGCAAGCCTCCTCTACAGGACGGAAGGAAGGAAGGAAGGAAGCAAGCCTCCTCTACAGGACGGAAGCCTCCTCTACAGGACGGAAGGAAGGAAGGAAGGAAGGAAGCCTCCTCTACAGGACGGAAGGAAGGAAGAAAGCAAGCCTCCTCTACAGGACGGAAGGAAGGAAGGAAGCAAGCCTCCTCGACGGAAGGAAGGAAGGAAGCAAGCCTCCTCTACAGGACGGAAGGAAGGAAGGAAGCAAGCCTCCTCTACAGGACGGAAGGAAGGAAGGAAGCAAGCCTCCTCTACAGGACGGACGGACGGACGGACGGAAGGAAGGAAGCAAGCCTCCTCTACAGGACGGAAGGAAGGAAGGAAGCAAGCCTCCTCTACAGGACGGAAGGAAGGAAGGAAGCAAGCCTCCTCTACAGGACGGAAGGAAGGAAGGAAGCAAGCCTCCTCTACAGGACGGAAGGAAGGAAGGAAGCAAGCCTCCTCTACAGGACGGAAGGAAGGAAGGAAGCAAGCCTCCTCTACAGGACGGAAGGAAGGAAGGAAGCAAGCCTCCTCTACAGGACGGAAGGAAGGAAGGAAGCAAGCCTCCTCTACAGGACGGAAGGAAGGAAGGAAGCAAGCCTCCTCTACAGGACGGAAGGAAGGAGGGAAGCAAGCCTCCTCTACAGGACGGAAGGAAGGAGGGAAGCAAGCCTCCTCTACAGGACGGAAGGAAGAAGGAAGCAAGCCTCCTCTACAGGACGGAAGGAAGGAAGGAAGCAAGCCTCCTCTACAGGACGGAAGGAAGGAGGGAAGCAAGCCTCCTCTACAGGACGGAAGGAAGGAGGGAAGCAAGCCTCCTCTACAGGACGGAAGGAAGGAAGAAAGCCTCCTCGACGGAAGGAAGGAAGGAAGCAAGCCTCCTCTACAGGACGGAAGGAAGGAAGGAAGCAAGCCTCCTCTACAGGATGGAAGGAAGGAAGGAAGGAAGGAAGCAAGCCTCCTCTACAGGACGGAAGGAAGGAAGGAAGCAAGCCTCCTCTACAGGACGGAAGGAAGGAAGGAAGCAAGCCTCCTCTACAGGACGGAAGGAAGGAAGGAAGCAAGCCTCCTCTACAGGACGGAAGGAAGGAAGGAAGCAAGCCTCCTCTACAGGACGGAAGGAAGGAAGGAAGCAAGCCTCCTCTACAGGACGGAAGGAAGGAAGGAAGCAAGCCTCCTCTACAGGACGGAAGGAAGGAAGAAGCAAGCCTCCTCTACAGGACGGAAGGAAGGAGGGAAGCAAGCCTCCTCTACAGGACGGAAGGAAGGAAGGAAGGAAGCAAGCCTCCTCTACAGGACGGAAGGAAGGAAGGAAGGAAGCAAGCCTCCTCTACAGGACGGAAGGAAGGAAGGAAGGAAGCAAGCCTCCTCTACAGGACGGAAGGAAGGAAGGAAGGAAGCAAGCCTCCTCTACAGGACGGAAGGAAGGAAGGAAGGAAGCAAGCCTCCTCTACAGGACGGAAGGAAGGAAGGAAGCAAGCCTCCTCTACAGGACGGAAGGAAGGAAGGAAGGAAGCAAGCCTCCTCTACAGGACGGAAGGAAGGAAGGAAGCAAGCCTCCTCTACAGGACGGAAGGAAGCAAGCCTCCTCTACAGGACGGAAGGAAGGAAGGAAGCAAGCCTCCTCTACAGGACGGAAGGAAGGAAGGAAGCAAGCCTCCTCTACAGGACGGAAGGAAGGAAGGAAGCAAGCCTCCTCTACAGGACGGAAGGAAGGAAGGAAGCAAGCCTCCTCTACAGGACGGAAGGAAGGAAGGAAGCAAGCCTCCTCTACAGGACGGAAGGAAGCAAGCCTCCTCTACAGGACGGAAGGAAGCAAGCCTCCTCTACAGGACGGAAGGAAGCAAGCCTCCTCTACAGGACGGAAGGAAGCAAGCCTCCTCTACAGGACGGAAGGAAGCAAGCCTCCTCTACAGGACGGAAGGAAGCAAGCCTCCTCTACAGGACAAGGAAAGGAAGCAAGCCTCCTCTACAGGACGGAAGGAAGGAAGGAAGCAAGCCTCCTCTACAGGACGGAAGGAAGGAAGGAAGCAAGCCTCCTCTACAGGACGGAAGGAAGCAAGCCTCCTCTACAGGACGGAAGGAAGCAAGCCTCCTCTACAGGACGGAAGGAAGCAAGCCTCCTCTACAGGACGGAAGGAAGGAAGGAAGCAAGCCTCCTCTACAGGACGGAAGGAAGGAAGGAAGCAAGCCTCCTCTACAGGACGGAAGGAAGCAAGCCTCCTCTACAGGACGGAAGGAAGCAAGCCTCCTCTACAGGACGGAAGGAAGCAAGCCTCCTCTACAGGACGGAAGGAAGCAAGCCTCATCTACAGGACGGAAGGAAGCAAGCCTCATCTACAGGACGGAAGGAAGCAAGCCTCCTCTACAGGACGGAAGGAAGCAAGCCTCCTCTACAGGACGGAAGGAAGGAAGGAAGCAAGCCTCCTCTACAGGACGGAAGGAAGGAAGGAAGCAAGCCTCCTCTACAGGACGGAAGGAAGGAAGGAAGGAAGCCTCCTCTACAGGACGGAAGGAAGGAAGGAAGGAAGCCTCCTCTACAGGACGGAAGGAAGGAAGGAAGGAAGCCTCCTCTACAGGACGGAAGGAAGGAAGGAAGCCTCCTCTACAGGACGGAAGGAAGGAAGGAAGCAAGCCTCCTCTACAGGACGGAAGGAAGGAAGGAAGCAAGCCTCCTCTACAGGACGGAAGGAAGGAAGGAAGGAAGCAAGCCTCCTCTACAGGACGGAAGGAAGGAAGGAAGGAAGCAAGCCTCCTCTACAGGACGGAAGGAAGGAAGGAAGGAAGCAAGCCTCCTCTACAGGACGGAAGGAGGAAGGAAGGAAGCAAGCCTCCTCTACAGGACGGAAGGAAGGAAGGAAGGAAGCAAGCCTCCTCTACAGGACGGAAGGAAGGAAGGAAGGAAGGAAGCAAGCCTCCTCTACACAGGACGGAAGGAAGGAAGGAAGGAAGCAAGCCTCCTCTACAGGACGGAAGGAAGGAAGCAAGCCTCCTCTACAGGACGGAAGGAAGGAAGGAAGCAAGCCTCCTCTACAGGACGGAAGGAAGGAAGGAAGGAAGCAAGCCTCCTCTACAGGACGGAAGGAAGGAAGGAAGCAAGCCTCCTCTACAGGACGGAAGGAAGGAAGGAAGCAAGCCTCCTCTACAGGACGGAAGGAAGGAAGGAAGCAAGCCTCCTCTACAGGACGGAAGGAAGGAAGGAAGCAAGCCTCCTCTACAGGACGGAAGGAAGGAAGGAAGCAAGCCTCCTCTACAGGACGGAAGGAAGGAAGGAAGCAAGCCTCCTCTACAGGACGGAAGGAACGAAGCAAGCCTCCTCTACAGGACGGAAGGAAGGAAGGAAGCAAGCCTCCTCTACAGGACGGAAGGAAGCAAGCCTCCTCTACAGGACGGAAGGAAGCAAGCCTCCTCTACAGGACGGAAGGAAGCAAGCCTCCTCTACAGGACGGAAGGAAGCAAGCCTCCTCTACAGGACGGAAGGAAGGAAGGAAGCAAGCCTCCTCTACAGGACGGAAGGAAGGAAGCAAGCCTCCTCTACAGGACGGAAGGAAGGAAGCAAGCCTCCTCTACAGGACGGAAGGAAGGAAGGAAGGAAGCCTCCTCTACAGGACGGAAGGAAGGAAGGAAGGAAGCCTCCTCTACAGGACGGAAGGAAGGAAGGAAGGAAGCCTCCTCTACAGGACGGAAGGAAGGAAGGAAGGAAGCCTCCTCTACAGGACGGAAGGAAGGAAGGAAGGAAGCCTCCTCTACAGGACGGAAGGAAGGAAGGAAGCAAGCCTCCTCTACAGGACGGAAGGAAGGAAGGAAGCAAGCCTCCTCTACAGGACGGAAGGAAGGAAGGAAGCAAGCCTCCTCTACAGGACGGAAGGAAGGAAGGAAGCAAGCCTCCTCTACAGGACGGAAGGAAGGAAGGAAGCCTCCTCTACAGGACGGAAGGAAGGAAGGAAGAAAGCCTCCTCTACAGGACGGAAGGAAGGAAGGAAGAAAGCCTCCTCTACAGGACGGAAGGAAGGAAGGAAGAAAGCCTCCTCTACAGGACGGAAGGAAGGAAGGAAGAAAGCCTCCTCTACAGGACGAAAGGAAGGAAGGAAGAAAGCCTCCTCTACAGGACGGAAGGAAGGAAGGAAGGAAGCCTCCTCTACAGGACGGAAGGAAGGAAGGAAGGAAGCCTCCTCTACAGGACGGAAGGAAGGAAGGAAGGAAGCCTCCTCTACAGGACGGAAGGAAGGAAGGAAGAAAGCCTCCTCTACAGGACGGAAGGAAGGAAGGAAGAAAGCCTCCTCTACAGGACGAAAGGAAGGAAGGAAGAAAGCCTCCTCTACAGGACGGAAGGAAGGAAGGAAGGAAGCCTCCTCTACAGGACGGAAGGAAGGAAGGAAGGAAGCCTCCTCTACAGGACGGAAGGAAGGAAGGAAGGAAGCCTCCTCTACAGGACGGAAGGAAGGAAGGAAGGAAGCCTCCTCTACAGGACGGAAGGAAGAAGGAAGCAAGCCTCCTCTACAGGACGGAAGGAAGGAAGGAAGCAAGCCTCCTCTACAGGACGGAAGGAAGGAAGGAAGCAAGCCTCCTCTACAGGACGGAAGGAAGGAAGGAAGCCTCCTCTACAGGACGGAAGGAAGGAAGGAAGAAAGCCTCCTCTACAGGACGGAAGGAAGGAAGCAAGCCTCCTCTACAGGACGGAAGGAAGGAAGCAAGCCTCCTCTACAGGACGGAAGGAAGGAAGGAAGCAAGCCTCCTCTACAGGACGGAAGGAAGGAAGGAAGCAAGCCTCCTCTACAGGACGGAAGGAAGGAAGGAAGCAAGCCTCCTCTACAGGACGGAAGGAAGGAAGGAAGCCTCCTCTACAGGACGGAAGGAAGGAAGGAAGAAAGCCTCCTCTACAGGACGGAAGGAAGGAAGGAAGAAAGCCTCCTCTACAGGACGGAAGGAAGGAAGAAGAAAGCCTCCTCTACAGGACGGAAGGAAGGAAGGAAGGAAGGAAGAAAGCCTCCTCTACAGGACGAAAGGAAGGAAGGAAGAAAGCCTCCTCTACAGGACGGAAGGAAGGAAGGAAGAAAGCCTCCTCTACAGGACGGAAGGAAGGAAGGAAGCAAGCCTCCTCTACAGGACGGAAGGAAGGAAGGAAGCAAGCCTCCTCTACAGGACGGAAGGAAGGAAGCAAGCCTCCTCTACAGGACGGAAGGAAGGAAGCAAGCCTCCTCTACAGGACGGAAGGAAGGAAGCAAGCCTCCTCTACAGGACGGAAGGAAGGAAGCAAGCCTCCTCTACAGGACGGAAGGAAGGAAGCAAGCCTCCTCTACAGGACGGAAGGAAGGAAGGAAGCAAGCCTCCTCTACAGGACGGAAGGAAGGAAGGAAGCAAGCCTCCTCTACAGGACGGAAGGAAGGAAGGAAGCAAGCCTCCTCTACAGGACGGAAGGAAGGAAGGAAGGAAGCAAGCCTCCTCTACAGGACGGAAGGAAGGAAGCAAGCCTCCTCTACAGGACGGAAGGAAGGAAGCACAAATGAAGTTGACCAAAATAGTCAAAGCCGTATAGAAATTCAAAAATATCTGCAGAGGCCGGCGGAAAATCCCTCATCACCCGGCAAACCAAACATGACCCCCACCCAGAACAATATCACCCCTAATGAGAGCCGAATAAAGCTTCCTGCAGCCGAGAAACGTCGCCACGGCTCATGGATAGAATATATATTACACACACGCTAATGCATTTGTTAAATGTCACCTCAATAGGAGTCCTGATCTGGGTATATATGAGCCTGAGCCAACAGCGTATGCGGAGCACACAGGCGCTCACTCCCATCACTCTCAGGACTAGATGGGGGGAGTGCCAGGAGATATCCTGACTGAGTAACCTGCAATCCCACCTAAACCATCAGGAACGTCATAGCCCAGTCCCAGCTTCACACACCGGTCTAACGGACCCCCCACTCAATCCGTGTGCAGAGCCCCTGGGACCCCCCCCCTCCCCAGTCTGCGTGCAGAGCCCCTGGGACCCCCCCTCCCCAGTCTGCGTGCAGAGCCCCTGGGACCCCCCCTCCCCAGTCTGCGTGCAGAGCCCCTGGGACCCCCCCTCCCCAGTCTGCGTGCAGAGCCCCTGGGACCCCCCCCTCCCCAGTCTGCGTGCAGAGCCCCTGGGACCCCCCTCCCCAGTCTGCGTGCAGAGCCCCTGGGACCCCCCTCCCCAGTCTGCGTGCAGAGCCCCTGGGACCCCCCCTCCCCAGTCTGCGTGCAGAGCCCCTGGGCCCCCCCCTCCCCAGTCTGCGTGCAGAGCCCCTGGGACCCCCCCTCCCCAGTCTGCGTGCAGAGCCCCTGGGACCCCCCCTCCCCAGTCTGCGTGCAGAGCCCCTGGGACCCCCCTCCCCAGTCTGCGTGCAGAGCCCCTGGGACCCCCCTCCCCAGTCTGCGTGCAGAGCCCCTGGGACCCCCCCCCTCCCGAGTTGCAGCCGAAATGACGCTGCCAATCTGAATGTCAAGCTTTCCCTGGAAACCCCCCCCTCGGTGTGTAAATCCCAGTGCCCCCTCCTCCCAAATCGTGCCCCCCTCTCCGCTTCCCGAACCCCTCTTACCCGGCCGCTCTCCTCCGGACTGGCAGTTTCCGGTTGACACGCAGCGTGTTACGTCAGTAACGGGTGGGGCGGCCGTGACGTTGGTTGGAGGCGCGTGTCCGCTCAGACATCACGTGATGCAGCTCACAGCACAAATCCTATGTGCTCTGCTCATCACTCTCTGTGCAGTGTGTGTGTTATATGCAGTGTGTGTGCTATATGCAGTGTGTGTGCTATATGCAGTGTGTGTGTTATATACAGTGTGTGTGTTATATACAGTGTGTGATGTGCAGTGTGTGTGTTATATGCAGTGTGTGATGTGCAGTGTGTGTTATATGCAGTGTGTGATGTGCAGTGTGTGTGTTATATGCAGTGTGTGTTATATGCAGTGTGTGTGCTATATGCAGTGTGTGTTATATGCAGTGTGTGTGTTATATGCAGTGTGTGTTATATGCAGTGTGTGTTATATGCAGTGTGTGTGCTATATGCAGTGTGTGTGTTATATGCAGTGTGTGTGTTATATGCAGTGTGTGTGTTATATACAGTGTGTGTGTTATATACAGTGTGTGTTATATGCAGTGTGTGTGCTATATGCAGTGTGTGTGTTATATGCAGTGTGTGTGCTATATGCAGTGTGTGTTATATGCAGTGTGTGTGTTATATACAGTGTGTGTTATATGCAGTGTGTGTGCTATATGCAGTGTGTGTGCTATATGCAGTGTGTGTGCTATATGCAGTGTGTTATATGCAGTGTGTGTGTTATATACAGTGTGTGTGTTATATGCAGTGTGTGTTATATGCAGTGTGTGCTATATGCAGTGTGTGCTATATGCAGTGTGTGTGTTATATACAGTGTGTGTGTTATATACAGTGTGTGTGCTATATGCAGTGTGTGTTCTATGCAGTGTGTGTGTTATATGCAGTGTGTGTGCTATATGCAGTGTGTGTGTTATATGCAGTGTGTGTGTTATATGCAGTGTGTGTGCTATATGCAGTGTGTGTGTTATATGCAGTGTGTGTGCTATATGCAGTGTGTGATGTGCAGTGTGTTATATGCAGTGTGTGTGTTATATGCAGAGTGTGTGCTATATGCAGTGTGTGTGTTATATGCAGTGTGTGTGTTATATACAGTGTGTGTGTTATATACAGTGTGTGTTATATGCAGTGTGTGTTATATGCAGTGTGTGTTATATGCAGTGTGTGTGCTATATGCAGTGTGTGTGTTATATGCAGTGTGTGTGCTATATGCAGTGTGTGTTATATGCAGTGTGTGTGTTATATACAGTGTGTGTGCTATATGCAGTGTGTGTGCTATATGCAGTGTGTGTGTTATATGCAGTGTGTTATATGCAGTGTGTGTGCTATATGCAGTGTGTGTGCTATATGCAGTGTGTGTGTTATATACAGTGTGTGTGTTATATGCAGTGTGTGTTATATGCAGTGTGTGTTATATGCAGTGTGTGTTATATACAGTGTGTGATGTGCAGTGTGTGTGTTATATGCAGTGTGTGATGTGCAGTGTGTGTTATATGCAGTGTGTGATGTGCAGTGTGTGTGTTATATGCAGTGTGTGTGTGTGTTATATGCAGTGTGTGTTATATGCAGTGTGTGATGTGCAGTGTGTGTGTTATATGCAGTGTGTGTTATATGCAGTGTGTGTGCTATATGCAGTGTGTGTTATATGCAGTGTGTGTGTTATATACAGTGTGTGTGTTATATGCAGTGTGTGTGCTATATGCAGTGTGTGTGCTATATGCAGTGTGTGTGTTATATGCAGTGTGTGTGCTATATGCAGTGTGTGTGCTATATGCAGTGTGTGTGCTATATGCAGTGTGTTATATGCAGTGTGTGTGTTATATACAGTGTGTGTGTTATATGCAGTGTGTGTTATATGCAGTGTGTGTTATATGCAGTGTGTGCTATATGCAGTGTGTGTGTTATATACAGTGTGTGTGTTATATACAGTGTGTGTGCTATATGCAGTGTGTGTTCTATGCAGTGTGTGTGTTATATGCAGTGTGTGTGTTATATGCAGTGTGTGTGCTATATGCAGTGTGTGTGTTATATGCAGTGTGTGTGTTATATGCAGTGTGTGTGCTATATGCAGTGTGTGTGTTATATGCAGTGTGTGTGCTATATGCAGTGTGTGTGTTATATGCAGTGTGTGATGTGCAGTGTGTTATATGCAGTGTGTGTGTTATATGCAGAGTGTGTGCTATATGCAGTGTGTGTGTTATATGCAGTGTGTGTGTTATATACAGTGTGTGTGTTATATACAGTGTGTGTTATATGCAGTGTGTGTTATATGCAGTGTGTGTTATATGCAGTGTGTGTGCTATATGCAGTGTGTGTGTTATATGCAGTGTGTGTGCTATATGCAGTGTGTGTTATATGCAGTGTGTGTGTTATATACAGTGTGTGTGTTATATGCAGTGTGTGTGCTATATGCAGTGTGTGTGCTATATGCAGTGTGTGTGTTATATGCAGTGTGTGTAATATGCAGTGTGTGTGCTATATGCAGTGTGTGTGCTATATGCAGTGTGTGTGTTATATACAGTGTGTGTGTTATATGCAGTGTGTGTTATATGCAGTGTGTGTTATATGCAGTGTGTGTGTTATATACAGTGTGTGTGTTATATACAGTGTGTGTGCTATATGCAGTGTGTGTGTTATATGCAGTGTGTGTGTTATATGCAGTGTGTGTGCTATATGCAGTGTGTGTGTTATATGCAGTGTGTGTGTTATATGCAGTGTGTGTGCTATATGCAGTGTGTGTGTTATATGCAGTGTGTGTGCTATATGCAGTGTGTGTGTTATATGCAGTGTGTGATGTGCAGTGTGTTATATGCAGTGTGTGTGTTATATGCAGAGTGTGTGTTATATGCAGTGTGTGTGTTATATGCAGTGTGTGCTCTATATGCAGTGTGCTCTATATGCATGTGTTCTATGCAGCGTGTGCTCTATATGCAGTGTGTTATATGCAGCGTGCACTATATGCAGTGTGTGTTATATGCAGCGTGCACTATATGCAGTGTGTTATATGCAGCGTGCACTATATGCAGTGTGTGTTATATGCAGCGTGCACTATATGCAGTGTGCTCTATATGCAGCGTGTGCTCTATATGCAGTGTGCTCTATGCAGTGTACACTATATGCAGCGTGTGTTATATGCACTGCAGTGTGCGCGCTATATGCAGCATGTGCTCCATATGCGTGTGTTCTATGCATCGTGTGCTCTATATGCAGTGTGTTATATGCAGCGTGCACTATATGCAGCGTGCACTATATGCAGTGTGCACTATATGCAGTGTTTGCGCTATATGCAGTGTGTTATATGCAGAGTGTGCGCTATATGCAGTGTGTGTTATATGCAGTGTGTTATATGCAGTGTGCTATATGCAGTGTGCACTATATGCAGTGTGTGTTATATGCAGTGTGTGTTATATGCAGTGTGTGCTATATGCAGTGTGCGCTATATGCAGTGTGTGCTATATGCAGTGTGCGCTATATGCAGTGTGCGCTATATGCAGCGTGCACAATATGCAGTGTGTTCTCTATATGCAGTGTGTGCTCTATATGCAGCGTGTGTGTTATAGTGTGTGCACTATATGCAGTGTGTTATATGCAGTGTGTGTGTTATATGCAGTGTGCACAATATGCAGTGCACACTATATGCAGTGTGTGCAATATATGGAGTGTGTTATATGCCGTGTGTGCTATATGCAGTGTGCACTGTTTGCAGTGTGAGTTATATGCAGTGTGATGTGCAGCGTGTGCTATATGAAGTATGTTTTTGTTATATGCAGTGCAGTAGTGCACGATACGTGCAGTTTATGCGCGTTATATGCAGTGTGGTTCTGATATATACAGGGTTCGGTATATACAGTGTGTTATACAGTATATGCTACGCTTCATACAGTACGGTTGTTATAGTTGATGCACACTATATGTGCTATATAGGGCACGCTGCATACAGTACGGTTGTTATATTTGGCGAACACTATGTGTGTGTTATATAAGGCACGCTGCATACAGTACAGTTATATAGGGCACGCTGCATACAGTACAGTTGTTATAGTTGGCGCACACTATATACAGTTGTGTTCAAAATTATTCAACCCCCACTGAAATTTAGTGTTTTGGCCAGTTTGACATTGATTTTGATCATTCAGTCATCTTGCTTACAATTAAATCAAAGAGGCACGTGTAGGTCAGACAAATATAACATAACATTTATAATGAAATAACCACAAATGTCTTTTCTGTGCTCACATCATTATCAGTTTTATTCAACCCCCAAGTGACATTCAATCTTAGTACTTAGTACAACATCCTTTTACAGTTATAACAGCTTTTAAACATGAAGCATAGCTTGACACCAAGTGTCTTGCAGCGATCTACGGGTATCTTCGCCATTCGTCATGGGCAAAAGCCTCCAGTTCAGTCACATTCTTAGGCTTGCGCACTGCAACTGCTTTCTTTAAGTGCCACCAGAGGTTCTCCATCGGATTTAAGTCAGGTGACAGGATCATTGTCCTGTTGAAAGGTCCAACGTCTCCCAAGCCTCAGGTTTGTGACGACTGCATCACATTGTCATCCAATATCTCCTGGTACTGAAGAGAATTCATGGTACCTTGCACACGCTGAAGCTTCACTGTACCTGCAGAAGCAAAACAGCCCCAAAGCATGATTGACCCCCCCCGCCATGCTTCACAGTAGGCAAGGTGTTCTTTTCTTCATAGGCCTTGTTCTTCCTCCTCCAAACATAGCGTTGATCCATGGGCCCAAACAGTTCTAATTTTGTGTTCATCAGTCCACAGAACACTATCCCAAAACTTCTGTGGTTTGTCCACATGACTTTTGGCATACTGCAGTCGACTCTTCTTATTCTTTGGAGACAGCAAGGGGGTGCGCCTGGGAGTTCTGGCATGGAGGCCTTCATTACGCAGTGTGCGCCGTATTGTCTGAGCTGAAACTTCAGTACCCACATCTGACAAATCTTTTCTCCGTTCCTCAGCAGTCACACGGGGACTTTTCTCCACTCTACGCTTCAGGTAGCGCACAGCAGTCGAAGTCAGCATCTTCTTTCTGCCGCGACCAGATAGCGTTTCAACAGTGCCCTTTGCCTTGAATTTGCGAATGATGCTTCCTATGGTCTCTCTTGGTATGTTTAACATCTTTGCAATCTTCTTATAGCCATTGCCCTTCCTGTGAATAGTAATCACCTCTTCTCTTGTCTTCCTGGACCATTCTCTTGACTTCACCATGTTTGTAACCACACCAGTAAATGTCTAGAAGGAGCTGAGTATTACAGTCATTTTAAAGCTGTCTAATTGGTGCTTATTATGCTTTATTGCTGCTCCGTGACATCCACAGGTGGTTTCAATACCTGATTGAAAACACTTGAATGAACCTCTGTTCTTCAGAGTGGTAGTCTTTAAGGGGTTGAATAATTGTGTCAATGAAGAATTCACAAAAGAAACATTTACTACTGTATTACAAAACCAATTGATGTCATTTTAGTTGCATATGGTTCTTTAAAAAGTCCTTGTAGGATTTCATTCTGAATACAATTACAAATGTACACTAAATTCCCTAAAACCCTTTACAGCATTGGGGGTTGAATAATTTTGAACACAACTGTATGTGTTATATAGGGCACGCTGCATACAGTACAGTTGTTATATAGGGCACACTGCATACAGTACGGTTGTTATATTTGGTGTACACTATATGTGTGTTATATAGGCCATGCTGCATACAGTACGATTGTTATATTTGGCGCATACTATATGTGTTATATAGGCCACGCTGCATACAGTACGGTTGTTATAGTTGACACACACTATATGTGTTATATAGGGCACGCTGCATACAGTACGGTTGTTATATAGGGCACGCTGTATACAGTACGGTTGTTATATTTGGCGCACACTATGTGTGTGTTATATAGGGCACGCTGCATACTGTACAGTTGTTATATAGGGCACGCTGTATACAGTACGGTTGTTATATTTGGCGCACACTATATATGTGTTATATAGGGCACGCTGCATACAGTACAGTTGTTATATAGGGCACGTTGCATACAGTACGGTTGTTATATTTGGCGCACACTATATATGTGTTATATAGGGCACGCTGCATACAGTACAGTTGTTATATAGGGCACGTTGCATAAGTACGGTTTTGTTATATTTGGGGCGCACACTATGTGTGTGTTATAATAGGGCACGCTGCATACTGTACAGTTTGTTATATAGGAGCACGCTGCAGATACAGTACAGTTGTTATATAGGGCACGTTGCATACAGTACGGTTGTTATATTTGGCGCACACTATATATGTGTTATATAGGGCACACTGCATACAGTACAGTTGTTATATAGGGCACGTTGCATACAGTACAGTTGTTTTATAGGGCACAGTTGCATACAGTAACGGTTGTTATATTTGGCGCACACTATATGTGTTATATAGGGCACGCTGCATACAGTACAGTTGTTATATAGGGCACGCTGCATACAGTACGGTTGTTATATAGGGCAACTGCATACAGTAGTCCCGCCTCTCCCCCCTACAATCCATCCTGAACGCCTCCGCCAGGCTAATTCACCTCACCCGCCGCTCTGTCTCTGCCGCTCCCCCTCTGCGAGTCCTTCACTGGCTCTCCCATCCACTGCAGAAATAAGTTTCAAAATCCTTATCCTTACCTACAAAACCCTCACTAACTCAGCGCCCCACTACCTGTCCTCACTAATCACCAAATACACCCCAGCCCGCTCCTAAGGTCAAACAGTGACCTGCGCCTAGCTTCTCCCCGCATCACCAACTCTTCCCATGATAGACTGCAGGATTGCTCTACGACGTGCGCAGCCCCCACTCTCTGGAACGCTCTTCCCTGTGCTGTCAGAAATTTCCCCTAACTTCTCTTCCTTCAAACGCTCCTGAAACATTCCTATTTAGGGAAGCCTACCACCCAACTCACTGATGCAACCATCAATCACTCTCAACCTTACAGTCCTCTCCTCCTGTTTCAAACCCCAACCCTCCTAGATTGGTGAGTTCCTACGGGAATAGGGCCCTCATCTCCTCCTGTACGGTTTGTCAAATGTTGTTCAATGTATTGTAACCCTGTCTATACTGTGCTTATTGTACAGCGCTGCGGAATATGCTGGCGCTTTAATAAATAAAGAATAATAATAATAATAATAAATAATACAGTACAGTTGTTATATAGGGCACGTTGCATACAGTACGGTTGTTATATTTGGCGCACACTATGTGTGTGTTATATAGGGCACGCTGCATACTGTACAGTTGTTATATAGGGCACGTTGCATACAGTACAGTTGTTTTATAGGGCACGTTGCATACAGTACGGTTGTTATATTTGGCGCACACTATATGTGTTATATAGGGCACGTTGCATACAGTACAGTTGTTTTATAGGGCACGTTGCATACAGTACGGTTGTTATATTTGGCCCACACTATATAATGCTTTATATGACCTGGTCCAGATTATTATTATTACTATTGGAGGTGCGCAGCCTGAACTTGGCTCATGACAGACTGTGAGAGCTAATAAAACAGAGCTTAGAAAACATTACAAAACAGCAGACTTATTCAGCTCCATGATCAGTAAATTTGTCATCTTTGATTATATGAAACACAAATTCAGTACGGCTCAACACTCCCACTACCTGGGTGGCAGCGTACCCTTTTAATATTCAGCCCCCCTTCCTGCGGCATTATATGCCAATGTAACAAATGTTACACAAAAGCAGATATTTGTAGAAATTAGAGCTCAGCGTCTGTCTTTAGAGGCACAGCAACAATTTATACATTTTATCAGGGTTTTTTGTCACATTGCGTGGTTACTTTGTATACTGTATATATTTACACAGGAATAAAAACGGTTGCTGGGCAGCACATGAAAAGTGTTTCCCTTCAGTGCAATGAGTTCTTATTCCAAGGCAGCCCTTTTCATGCAGGGTCAGGAACAGTTGATCAGTGTATTGCCCAAATGTCATTATGAATGTGTCTTCTCCTTTAAGTAGATGAAAAGAGCAGAGCTTGCAGGCGCAAAATGTCCAGGGACGGCTGTATTTTCAGTTTTTTTTCGTGGAGATTCTCATTTCCCTTTTAGAAGTGTAAACAAGGTGCGCCTCGGGACACACAGGAGCTACAAAAAGTGTTATTCAATAAGAGCCTAATTTGCCACCCAATGGTAAATTGTTGCAGATTGACGATTCAGAAAGCTGATTATTTGCCAAATATGGTCAAACTGACAGCAAAATAAGGTGCAGATCGCCGCAGAGCAACACAATTCAGCAATCAATTCAGAAAATTCCAAACTGCACCAAAATGCCCATATTTTCAGTGGTACGGTTCAACAGATTTAAACAGACGAATACCATAAAATTCAATGAAAAAAAAAGTTACTGTTTTTATTCAACCATTTATACTTTTCATTTGCAGCAAAAAGTCTGGAGAAATTTTAGATTCAACCAATAGGATATTAAGTGTCAAAAAACAGTAAGACCAGTGTTAGACAAGCGTAGTGTGCTCGCACTGACGCGCCTCCCGATGGGGCGGGCCGCACGAGTTGCGTGCTCGCTACAACGGACGTGCTAAAACCCTCCATCAAAATGCTACTACAAGCGGTTGATGGGGCTGCAAAGCACAATCCTCCAAAAGGAGGATTGAGCTTTGCAGCGCACTAACTGCACGCAAAATAGTTAGGCAGCTGCGTGGCTTTTTTGGCGACCCTGGGGGAACGCAGAATTTATCGCAGGGTAGGCAAAACGAAATCACTAAGAGCTCACCAAAATTTCAGTGCTCTCTGAATAAGCCCCATGGTGTACTTAGCCCTGGCCAAGTGTAACGTGTAGTGATGTAGCCCCCCAGGAACTCAGTGGCAGGGAGCCTGACAGTAGCATATAACAGATTGACAGTGGACGTATGAGCCATAACCAGGCATAGAGTGTTTTAAGGTCAGATCTATAATAACCAGTAACAATGTGGATGACCTCTGGACTCACGGACAGTCGGCCTTCCTCTGGCAGGAGAGAAAACCAATTGGGGGAAACCTCTGGGGAACTGTGGAATAAAGAACTTCACTTCCCTCTGGGCATTAAGAGGTTAGGGTAAAGCTTTTCTGAAAATGGATTGTTCCATTTAAGGGAGAATTGAGGAGAGACATGTAGATAAACAGACCTGTATAGACAGACAGCTATAGTATATATACATACAAAAACATCCCATCTGTACCTGCTCTGCCTCTTTACCCTCCCCCAACCATCACCTCCCCTACACCGTACCCTCCTTACCATCTCCCCTACCCACCACTACCATTCCCCTGCCTTCCTTACCAACTCTATCGTCACCGCCCCTACCATCTCTCCTACCCACCTTACTATCCTCACTCACCTAACAGTCCCCTACCCTCTCCCGTACCCACCAACCTTCCTTACCATATCTCCTTCCTGCACCACCCCTGCCATCTCGCCCATCATCTCCCCCCCACCCTCCTTACAATCATCCCTATCTTCTCCCCATCATCTCGCCCACCCTACCCACCCCTAACATCTCCCTTTGTCTTCTACCCTCTTTACCATCTCCCCAATCCTCCTTACCATCACCCTTACCCACAAAACCTCCCCTAACCTCCATACCATCACCCTTACCCACAAGCCCTCCATACCCGCTCATATCCACCCCTACCCTAACCTACATATCCTCCCCCATACTCACCCCTACCCTCCTTTCAATCTCCCTCTATACCCTACCCTCCATATCCAGCCCTACTCTCCTTACCCTTATCCACTCCCCATCTCCCCCTATCCATCAACCCTACTTTCCATACCCTTACCATTCTACTGCCATCTACCCGAACCCTCCTCTGTACCATCTACAATTCCCCAACCTCTCCTGCCCTGATCTCCTGCCTTCACTACCCTACCACCATCTCCCCTACCCTCCTTGCTATTTCTTTACAATCTATGCTACCCTCTTTACCCCTACCATCCAAACCATCTCTGTACCCACACTGACCCTCCTTACCCTACCACCTCCCCCACTCTCACATCAACTATCCCCTACCATCTCTGCCCACTCACATCAGCTATCCCCTACCATCTCCCCCACTCTCACATCAACTATCCCCTACCATCTCCCCCACTCTCACATCAACTATCCCCTACCATCTCCCCCACTCTCACATCAACTATCCCCTACCATCTCCCCCACTCTCACATCAGCTATCCCCTACCATCTCCCCCACTCTCACATCAACTATCCCCTACCCTCCTTACAATCTCTCCTACCCTCACCACCATCTCCCCCTACCCTTACCAACCCTACGCACCCCTATGTTCTCCTTACCAGCTCTCCTATCTCACCACCCCTACCACCATCTCCCTCTAACCCATACCCTCCTTACCATCTCCCTCTACCCCATACCCTCCTTACCATCTCCCCTTCCCTCCTAACCATATCCCAAACTACTGAACTCTCCTTGCCATCTCCCCTACCCTCTCGGTACCCACCCTTACCATCTCCCCTACCTTCCTTACTACCAGAGCCGGTGCTTCCACTAGGCAAGCTAGGCAACCGCCTAGGGCACACTGCCACCTAGGGGTGCAGCCGGCCCCAAACAGGTTCCATTATTGTACCCCTTCCTCATTGTTTGCTTGTTTAGCTGGCAGTGGCAGCTCGCAAAGTGGAACTCCCTAGCACTGCAGAAGGTGGGTGTCTTATGGTCACACCAGATGACGTGCGGGTGCCACAAGAGGCAGAAGAAAGATAGAGGCACAGACCGATCCTGGGCCCCACCAGTGGAGGGGTAATCTGATGGGCACCAAACGACTGTGTGCAGCCCCCATGCTGTGTGTGTGTGTGTGTGTGTGTGTGTGTGTGTGTGTGTCCCGCAATTCAACAGTTTACAATTATTTCAGGGGGGGGGGGGCGCAAGTAGCTGGTCTTGCCTAGGGTGCAAAATAGTCTTGCACCGGCCCTGCTTACTAGTACTACCACCACCTCCCCTTCCCACCAAACAGTCCTACCCTCCATACCCACTCCCACCCCCTTCCCTCAACAGCATCCACCATCCTTTTTACCATTTTCCCCACTCCCTACATACATACATTTTATGCTCTGCATATCTTGTTAGTTGCGGCACTGACGTACCTGCGCTCCCCTTTTTTGACCCTTAAAAATCGATTGTTCCTCTAGTACCTAGACATAAAAAAATATTTACAAAGATACTTTAAGCCACAAAATATAAAACATGAGATAAAACCTAGCTATTTTTCTTTTACATACAATTATTTAAAAAAAAACCTGCAGCATATATTTTATAATTTGTTTTTGTGTGGTGTACTTTATAACCCCAAGTTTCCCTTTGCCCGCTCTAAACTTCGTGCCACAGAATTTCCAGACAGATTGCAAAAGCAACATAAGCCCCTTATATTTTATAATATATCTTTATTTTAGAACATTCCCAGTTCAGGGATACAGGGAAAAAAAAATAGGGACCAGGAGGCAAAAAAAATATATATATATTTAAAATTTTTTAAAAAAAAACCAGCAAAAACAACCCATAGCAAGATACAATACAGGGATCGTGACACCCTGATGTAGTTGGATATTATACATTATAATGTGACCCTGTGCTTATTTCCTTGTAATAAAGTGCATTACTCTCTGTATACAATAATATTTAGAAAAAACAATATTCTAAACCATTTAGCTTTACCCGTTTTATAAGAGCTTATGGAAAACTTGAATGTATGATACTAAAGGAACATAATTTTCTCAATTTTTTTGTGCCAACTAAAAAGGCTATATTGTATTTGAGAGTGTTTATATTGTAAACATTCACTTTATCATAACATGTTATAAACTCTTTATTTAAACTAAAAGGTTTTCAAATTTAATGTATGACATACAAAATTTCTATTGATCTTTTGTTAGACCATACAATAGATGTTTATACATTATAAATTAAACAAATGGGTATTGTATCTATAAAGTGCGTTATTATGTCAATTTTAATAATCTTTAAAATATTTTTTAAAATGTCTTTGAATACTTTAATCAAGTTCTACCTATTATTATTATTCTTTATTTATAAAGCGCCAGCATATTCCGCAGCGCTGTACAATAAGCACAGTATAGACAGGGTTACAATACATTGAACAACATTTGACAAACAGTACAGGAGGAGATGAGGGCCCTATTCCCGTAGGAACTCACAATCTAGGAGGGTTGGGGTTGGAAACAGGAGGAGAGGACTGTAAGGTGAGAGTGATTGATGGTTGCGTCAGTGAGTTGGGTGGTAGGCTTCCCTAAATAGGAACGTTTTAAGGGAGCGTTTGAAGGAAGAGAAGTTAGGGGAAAGTCTGACAGTACGAGGGAGAGCGTTCCAGAGAGTGGGGGCTGCGCGTGAGAAATCCTGCAGTCTATCATGGGAAGAGGTGATGCGGTGAGAAGCTAGGCGCAGGTCACTGTTTGACCTTAGGGAGCGGGCTGGGGTGTATTTGGTGATTAGTGAGGACAGGTAGTGGGGAGCTGAGTTAGTGAGGGTTTTGTAGGTAAGGATAAGGATTTATCCTAGTGCTATGCAATTTGTCAAAGTGTATACATTTTCTAATGTGATTAACAAAATTTATAAACTTACAGGTCTATTCAAAGAAAGGGGAAAATCAGGAGAATTGGCAAGAGAAGAGTACAATCTAGACCAAATAGCCGATTTGGAAAGTGAGATTAATGGGAGAATTTTTCTGGTTTGGCTATTTTGACATACAGGGTTATTCAGAGAGAGGTGAAACTCAGGAAAATGGCTGGAGAAGTAAAAATTCTAGGTCAAAATAGCCAAACCAGAAAAAATTCTCTCATTTGGTCTAGATTTTTCTCTTCTACCAATTCTCCTGATTTTCACCTCTCTCTAGAATTTTCACTTCTCCAGTCATTCTCCATACACAAGTCAGTAAACCTAAAATGTTGCAAATGGACAGGTAAATTTAGGGCCCGGGGTGTCTCTCGGGGGTCACCTGATACGCTGATGAAGGTGTGTATTTCTCCTACAGCCACAAACTACACAATGAATAAAACATTTCCCACAGCATCCCGTTACTCTTTGTGTCTCGCGCAGCGCAGGCGTGCTGGCAGCCTCACACAGCCCAGTGACTCGCGCACAGTCCACAACCGTATCAGCCAGGATAATATCATCCAAATGTTACTCGGCTCGAGGGTGATGACTTTACAGAAAGAGCGGCGCGTCCTGAGGATCCACCTCCAGCCGCTGCCACGCCGACTTGTTTTAGGAGGCAGATTTAAAAATTGTCTTTTGCAGGAAAGTCTGCGTCATTATTTTATTCCCTACACTCAGGCTGGGGTCAGACGAGCGTAGTGTTCACGTCCGTGATTGCGCCTAAAAGTACGTCCGTGATACTAGCATGAAAGAAAGTCCATCGGAGCCCGTTACACAAAGTACGTCCGCACTGAACTGCGGACGCACAACGGCCGCGGCCCACGGACGCAAGGCAGGCAAGAACGTACAACCCCTAGAACGGCCGCACAAAGTGCGCTGCGTCCGCAACGTCTGCATAGCTTTGTGTGTGAGTGATGGAACGTGGTCAGACGGACTGCATTTATACGTCCAGCATTTTTCACGGACAAAATGGTTTTGCTTTTTAATTTATTTTCCCTCCTACGGCTAGGGTCAGACGAACGCATTTTCGCGTTGTCCGTGAAAAAGTGCGTTCGAACGAATGGACGTATTTTTTCCCGGAATACGCGATAGCGGTCATACGATGCGCCTTTTCGTCTGTGATTTTGTACGGATCATCAATAAAATCCTTTTTGTGTCTGGACGTTATGTTGGCCGGACATTAGCAGCGTCTGACGTCTCCCAATCACGCACACACGCCTCTAGCGGACGCAGCGCACTCTGTACGTCAGTAGTAGCGGTTTGACGTTCTCAAAAAAATGCGTTCGTTGGCCACTTGCGTTGCACGGACAAACTTTCGTGCGGCCGTTCGTCGTATGTTCCCCGGCATTGGACGTCATTTGCTGCTAGCACGGCCGTGATTTTGTGCGGCTAAACGCACGTGAAAAATGCGTTCGTCTGACCCTAGCCTTATCCGTCAAAATATACGTCAGTGAATAAACGGACTCTGTGGCCACTACTGCGTCTTCCGTACTGACGTACGTCCGTGTGTAAGGACGTACAGTCCGTAGAAATCACGCTCGTCTGACCCTAGCATTACAGAAAGTTTAATAAGCAGGCGTCGTACGTTCCACTATGTACTGGAAGCAAGGGTCAACAGATGCAATTCAGTACTGCCGAATTGAAGTTTTCCTGTTCGAGGGTATAGGCTAGGTGCTAGGAGCTTTGCTATTGGACGCAGGGATCTCAAGCCATGCCCCAGGTGTTGGTGGCCTACGTTTCCCCCAAAATTTATGAATGCAACAGCTAGCTGCAGAATCATGTGAATTGTAATTTAGAAACATCTGGGGGTGGGGGGGGCGGCAGAGTTTGACGTTCGGGATTTAAAGGGACACTAGCCACCAGGTCTATATAAGCAGTAAGCTCACGCATTGAGATCCACTAATATTGACCGGGCGCCTGATTGCGCGTCCGACCCGCTGTCGTAGCTCTCACAGTTGCAACTTAGGCTGGCGTCAGACGAGCGCATGTGAGCCCGTACTGACATGCTTACCGGCGTCCGTCGCACTTTCCAAATCTGCTATTTGGTCTAGATTGTTCCTTTCTCCTGCCAATTTCCTGGTTTTCACCTCTCTCTGAATAACCCTGATAGAATACAACTCCTCCAGTTGCACGTTATGTTTCTACAGCCATAACCGTTGAATATAGAAAAATTTGAATAATTTTTATATATTAAAAGTTTATGGATATAGAAACATAACGTGCAACTGGAGGAGTTGTATTCTATAATTTTATATATATATATATATATATATTCAAAGTTTATTGATTATATAAACATAAAATACCCAGGACATACTAGAAAACAAGAGAAATCTCAATGTATCCTTCCTGGTTGAATAAATAAATAATATGACTCCGTTACAAGCCATTATTTTTTCATGCTCAAAGTTTATAAAAAAAATATATTCTAGGAAAATAGGGAAACCTAGTGCAGTATCCAGGAAGCAATGACCAGACGGCTCCGGGGTTCGCCAGGTATCACATTGGTCAGCATGCCCAAGTGCAAAAATACACAGATCCTTAACAGGGTTATTCTAAGAGATCCGAATGGCTGCCGAAAGATAACCGAACACTGAAAATCAGTGTTCGGTTACCTTTCTTGGCCATTCGGCTATTCAGAGAGCAGGCAGTTCGCCAAATGTTGGCGAATTGCCTGCACATACGGTGCCTGTTCGAGGGCAGTGAAATCCCCCATAGAGAAGCAATGCTTCATCTATTCAGAGAACACAAACCAGCAGTGAAAAGTTGCCGAATTGCCCTGCCATTCGGTGATTTCATTCGACAGGTTTATTCAGGCGAATCCCATAGGCTTCAATGTTAAAAAAATTCCCATTTTAATCCAATATCTAATAAACCGTTGATTATAATAGTCTGCAGTAAAGAGTCTCTTTATTTATAGATTTTTTTTTTAGGATCTTTTAAGCATTTTTCGGGATTTTTTTTCAAAACTTTTTTCCAATTTTTTTTTAAATTATTTTTTAAACTTTTTTCTGTAACAGTCCTTTTTATAATCATTCATTGGATCTTATATGTAAATTGCAGACATTTTCGTTCAGTAGTTTCTTTGCAAACAGCGTTTCACTTTTTCAGACATTCAAGCGTACTGTTTTTTTTTTTCTCTCACTCCATTCGTCTGCGGTGTCGGGTTTTTACAACGGCTGCTCTGCACTCTGATCGGCTCCTATTTGGGATTCTCCGGCGTGTTCGGCGGGGTTAATCCAGATGTTTTTGCGGGTTTTCGGTGTGCCGTTGTCGGCTGGTTTTCTGCGACTTATCCCTGCAATTCGGGGACCCTGTGGTGCTTGCTGAATACACCGCAGGGTCGCCGAAATGGGATCGCCAAATCGAACCGAATTGAGGAGAACGAAAAGTCACCGAACGTGCGGTGACTTTTCGATTCTCTTTGACTAACCCTGTAAATATTCAAGCCTGAATGAAGCCGCAGAGCAGGTCACCCAATGGCTGCGACTCATGACGCGCAACCTGGCGTGCAATGCAGCTGGAGATGGCGGAACTAAAGGGAAAAGAACAAGTACAGAGGTTGAAGAGATCAGGCAATAATATTATTTTTAATAGCACAGTAACAGTGTCACTCAAATATAACGCATCCAAACAGATTTTTAGTTTTAACTTATAAAATGCAAATACCCATATGAAGTCAAAAATTAAAAGCCAAATTTAAACACAAAATTTCAATTAATTCAAATAAATTTTGGGTGAACTTTCACAAGTTGGCCAAACCTGTGTCCTTTAAAGCTAGGGTCAGACTAACGCATTTTTCGCGTTGTCTGTGAAAAAGTGCGTTCGAACGAATGGACGTATTTTTTCACGGAATACGCGATAGCGGTCATACGATGCGCATTTTCGCCCGTGATTTTGTACGGATCATCAATAAAACCCTTTTTGCGTGTGGACGTTATGTTGGCCGGACGTATGCAGCGTCTGACGTCTCCCAATCACGCACACACGCCGCTAGCGGACGCAGCGCACTCTGTACGTCAGTACTAGCGGTTTGACGTTCTAGAAAAAATGCGTTCGTTTGCCACTTGCGTTGCGCGGACGAACTTTCGTGCGGCTGTTCTTCGTATGTTACCCGGCATTGGACGTCATTTGCTGCTAGCACGGCCGTGATTTCGTGCGGCTAAACGCACGTTAAAAATGCATTCGTCTGACCCTAGCCTAAATCTGGGGCTGATTGAGCGTACAAAAAAAACAAAAACAAAAAAAAAACAGTCCATGCTGTTAAGTGAAGCTGCACGCCTTTATCCCAGCACAATGTATCCTTCCTGCCAAAACACTTTCTAAATATATTAATCTGATCAGCTCGCCCCGGGCCGATGCCTCTCTGAACTTGTCAGAAGATATAAAAAGCCCACAAAACGTCATGAAGGAAATGATGCGCCCATGAATACAGACGCCAGAAAAATGGAGGTGAATGTGAGAGGGGGGGGCATCGCTGAGATCCACGTCCTTCCTGTCTTCGCTAAGTTTCCTGTGATTCAGTATTTAAATCCTTATCTCATCCTCAAAGACCCCATTCCCCGGCGCCACGCGATTGCCCGCTCTGCCCAGGATGTGGATACAGGACAGACTAAAGGGGTTACTCACTAAACTCCGAATTGGCCCCGAATTGCCCCAAACGTTGAATTTCATCACTCGCTGCAATTTCTGGTGAATTCATCTATTCACGAAGTTGTCAGTTCACCAAATACAGGCGAATTACAGATCTCGAGATACTCGAGTATACCGCTAGATTTTGGTGACAAAAATCTACCTTAAAATTGGAGGGGTCGCGTTCTATTCGAGACATCTGCATCGCATGTAAAAACAAATAATAAAAAAAAATCCCTTGTTCTGGATCCCAAGTCTCCCGGAAGTTCCTGTAGTCTCGCTGAAGTGAATGCAGGCTCCCTGATGCTTGCAAACACTTCAGGAACTCCCAGATTTGAGATTTGGGATCCATCATGGCCAGAGGGCACGCTCCGTTTAAGCCAATCATTCACCTCGCTCGCCTTCTGCCGGCCATCTAATCGCTAGCAGAAAAGACGAGTGACTGGCAGCTTCATACTTAGTAACAACTGCAATCATTCTAGAGCAGAACACCCTGAGCGGTAGCCTGACTGTGTTAAGAGAACCTGGAAGGATTTTAAGTGTTTAGCAGTACAGTAAAATTTTGTTCCTCGCGTTATATTCGAGTCTTCAGTATTCTCTGATTGTCATAATAAATCTCTATCCATCGCGTTATATTCGGGTCGCTATTCTCGAGTATCTACGGTAATAGTGAAATACAATACAGTTCGGAAACACCGAAAACTATCATGTATTCTATTCACAGAATGCCGAATGGCACCGAAACACCTGCAAAAAGCCCTGACTTGACAGATTTAAACAGGCGAATCAAACAGGATTCAATTTAAAAAAGTAATATTGTTTAAAAAAAAAAAAAAGATTTTGCAGAAACACTTTTCATTTTTTCACTTTTTAAAAAAGACCGTTTTGTATTTCTTTAGATATCTTTTTAAGGACTTTTTTATTAGACGCTTTTACTGCATTTTTGATTTGAAACTCCTAGTAGGAGAATAGGAGACTTTTTCTTTTTTTTTTTCATCTTTCAGTTCGGTGGAATTCTACGATGCCAATTCTGTGCAGTTCGATGGACTTCGCCGACGTCTAACTGCTTCGGCAACTCCAATTTCGGCAAAGTACGGTGACCTATTGCCTAAATGGTGACTTCACCGTATTTCTGGCAAAATGGAGTCGCCGAAGTGAGACGAAAAGGGCCGGAACACAAAGTACCTTTTGTGAATAGACTTTTACCTTTATTATGTTATTTGGAAGAGAAAAAAGTGCACGTGCATTGAGGGGTCAGTGAACACTTCCTTATCAATATTTGTTTACTAGATGGGACAGTGATCGTGTTGCAGTTTTTGTGCTCAAGCATACACTTAGGCCCCTATTACATTCTTCGCGCAAATTAGTCCGCGCAGCGCAATTTTTTTTGCGCGCAGAGTTAGGCTAGGGTCAGACTAACGCATTTTTCACGTTGTCCGTGAAAATGTGCGTTCGAAGAATGGACGTATTTTTTCACGGAATACGCAATAGCGGTCATACGATGCGCAGTTTCATCCGTGATTTTGTACGGATCTTCAATAAAACACTTTGTGCATCTGGACGTTATGTTGGCCGGACATTAGCAGTGTCTGATGTCTCCAATTCACGCACACACGCCGCTAGCGGACGCAGCGCACTCTGTACGTCAGTACTAGTGGTTTAACGTTCTCGAAAAAATGCGTTCATTTTCCACTTGCGTTGCGCAGCCGGACTTTTGTGCGACCGTACTTCGTATATTGGCCGTCATTGCCCGGCATCTGCTGCTAGCACGGCCGTGATTAAGTGCGCCAGAACGCGCGTTCGCACTGCCTCAGTCTGACCCTAGCCTTAAGCGTTATCGCACAAAAATTAACGGTGGTATTTATTACGATCCGAACGCTCGTAAATAAAATAACGTTCGTAAAAACGACGCGCAAAATGAAGAGTAATACGGGCGCAGTAACGTCGCGCACGTAAATCAGTGTGCGGACTGTTTTTTTTCGCCGGATGCAGCCAATCAGAATGAAGAACCTTAATTGACATCAATTTACCTTAATTGACTCACTTAAGTTTTTGCGCCTGTCAAAGTACATCTGAGTATACATGCTGCAGCAATAAAAAAAACACGCACAAATTCACAATTTTATTGTTTGGGTATGTGTAGAATGTGTAATTTTACTGCGCTGTATTTTTTTTTTTCGTGCTGGTGTATTTTATTTCGGGCAGAACGTTCCGGTTTGCCGTTACCACCAGCTTTTAAAAGACGTTAAAATTATGCGCGCAAACGTCGTTCGTAAAAAGATGCGCATCGATTGGAATACCATCCGCGTACCAGCGCACGAACGAATTTGCGCTCACAATGTTAAGTATAGGACGCGCACAGTTCATCACGCTCGCGCAGGTCCATCCTCGTTAAACGATAACGCGCATCGTTTGCGCGAACGATGTAATACAACGTTCAGCGCAAAGGGTTTTGCCCCTTGCGCAAATGTATATTTGCGGGTGCAAAAACAAATGCGCGAGGAATGTAATATGGCCCGTAGTCTGGAGCCACACAAGCCCAGTAAGTATGTCTGGTAAATGGACATACTTCTGCACGGACGTTCTTGTGGACACCACGCGATGTGCATGAATTTTGATGCTGAAAAAAACAAAACAAACGACAAATATAGAAGTTGACAAAGCTCTAGCTTTTTGTGGTCTTCGTTTCTTACACACGTGACAGACGTGCAGGACTGGACGCACGTCTGATGTCATGTACTTCCTCCTACAGAAACATCATGTCCGTAGACATGTGTCGACGATCGTCCTAGGGTTTTGACACAAACCAAAAACCCGCATTCGTGAAAAAAGTGCTCATGTACGTTGTGTGCTGATCCATTCCTTACATGATCCATCAAAACTCCGTGACCGTCATCATGATGCGCGTTATAAAGGACACATATGAGACGCTCCACTCGTGTGGCCCCAGCCTAAATGGTGCATTGGTATTGCTTGACCACCCCCTCCCCATTTTTTTTTTTCTTGTGAAAGGATTTTACCAGGAAGGATACATTGAGATTTCTCTCGTTTTCAAGTATGTCCTGGGTGGTGAGTATGTACCGTTAGGTGTCTTGCCCAAGGACACTTACTGGAGAGGTGCTCTTGCTGGGATCGAACCCATGTCTCCACAGGCTCTCTCCACGCAGAGCAGTGATGTTACCTCTACTCCACCCAGTACATTTAGGCCCTGACCGTTCATCTTTTGGATGTTTCTTTATGGGGTTCTGGGCGCACAGCCTATATCTCTATACTTACTGTATCACCGTATGCTGTTGGTCATTGCTAATTAAAAACATATATGTAGTCCTAAATCTCTGAAGTGCCGGCTTGCAGCTACAAAAGTGGTCCATGAGGGTGTCCCACCCCCCCCCACCCCCAATGGGCTGTGCATTGGTAGGGAACATCAGTGGGGCACAAACACACTGGATGGAAAGACACCATAAACTGTAACCGAGAAAGAACTCAACTAAAAGAGAAACATATCAGGGAAAATGCATGAAGGGCCACTCAGGGCAGGGCTCTAAAAACTTGACATTCCAGGTGTTTTGAAACTACATCTCCCATGATGCTCAGCCACGCATTAGGCTGACAGAACCTCATTGGGAATGTAGTACCAAAACGAAAGCAAGGTTTGAGGACTTAGGTAAGGTTGCAAAGCTGACCCCTGTTCTAGGGTTAAAGTGGGAGAATCATTGCAGTTAAATATTAACCTCCCCCACCATGCATTTCCCCCTTTTTGACACATAAGCGCACATTAATACTTCCCTTTTAGGCTAATGTCAGACGAACGCAGTCTGAGCGCACTCTGCGTGCATGCATAACGGACGGACGTACTGACGGAAGATACTGTAGGCGCCACACGGTCTGTTTCCTTTTTTTTTTGGACGGACGTAGAATAAAAAAAGGGATATTTGGGAAACGAAATTAATTAAAATTAAATGACCGGTACAGTCAGCCAGACCAAAAAAACCTCTTAGCGTCAACGTGATGGACGTAGCAAATGTGCTGCGTCTGACGTCCCGTAATCACACATACAGAACACTACGCGGACGCAGCGCAATCTGGGCGTCTGTCAAGGCGCATTTACGTTGAGTCCTAAATGGCGTCCGTTGCCACCTGTGTGGTGCGTGCGCACTTCGGTGCACACGTACTTCGTGTGTTGGTCTCTTGATCACAAATCAGTGCTACGACGGACGTTAAGCTGTGCGGCGACACGGACGTGATGACAGCGATCGTCTGACACTAGCCTTAATTTGTTGCTGCTCTGGTCACAGCTTAGGCAGGTGTCAGATGAGCACACTATGTGCACCCCTACTGACGAGCTTCCCGGTGTCCATTGCAGTGTTGTGATGCTGCGACAGGCTGGCCACACTATGTTGCGTGCGCATGAATTGCGCATGCGACAGCGGCCATGTTGCAAGCCTTCCATAAGAGGATCGAGCCTTGCAGCGCTGAGCGCACTAACTGCGTTCAGCGAAATGGCCAGACGGGTGTCAAGTGGAAGAAACGTCCAATCTCACGGACGTTCCTTCTGCTCTTAAAAACGCTCATCTGACCCCAGCCTTACAGCTCCTGTTAACTAAGGCTAGTGTCAGACGAGCGTCTTTGGGGATCGGAAGGATTGTCCGTGAGAGTGGACGTTCCTTCCACTCGACGCCCGTCTGGCCACCTCGCGCTCTGCGCTGCAATGCACGATCCTCCATAGGAGGATCGCACTTTACAGCCCGTCATCGCGCATCCTAGTGCATCGATGGTGAGGCTTTGATAACGGACACTTGTTGCGCTCGCATTTCGTGCACGCGCACAAGCGTGTGACCGGCACCGTTGCAGCATCACAACGCTGCGACGGACGCCGGTAAGCATGTCAGTACGGGCTCACATGCGCTCGTCTGACGCCAGCCTAAGCTGCAACTGTGAGAGCTACGACAGCGGGTCGGACGCGCAATCAGGCGCCCGGTCAATATTAGTGGATCTCAATGCGTGAGCTTACTGCTTATATAGACCTGGTGGCTAGTGTCCTTTAAATCAGGAACGTCAAACTCTGCCGCCCCCCCACCCCCAGATGTTTCTAAATTACAATTCACATGATTCTGCAGCTAGCTGTTGCATTCATAAATTTTGGGGGAAACGTAGGCCACCAACACCTGGGGCATGGCTTGAGATCCCTGCGTCCAATAGCAAAGCTCCTAGCACCTAGCCTATACCCTCGAACAGGAAAACTTCAATTCGGCAGTACTGAATTGCTTCTGTTGACCCTTGCTTCCAGTACATAGTGGAACGTACGACGCCTGCTTATTAAACTTTCTGTAAGTGTAGGGAATAAAATAATGACGCAGACTTTCCTGCAAAAGACAATTTTTAAATCTGCCTCCTAAAACAAGTCGGCGTGGCAGCGGCTGGAGGTGGATCCTCAGGACGCGCCGCTCTTTCTGTAAAGTCATCACCCTCGAGCCGAGTAACATTTGGATGATATTATCCTGGCTTATACGGTTGTGGACTGTGCGCGAGTCACTGGGCTGTGTGAGGCTGCCAGCACGCCTGCGCTGCGCGAGACACAAAGAGTAACGGGATGCTGTGGGAAATGTTTTATTCATTGTGTAGTTTGTGGCTGTAGCAGAAATACACACCTTCATCAGCGTATCAGGTGACCCCCGAGAGACACCCCGGGCCCTAAATTTACCTGTCCATTTGCAACATTTTAGGTTTACTGACTTGTGTATGGAGAATGACTGGAGAAGTGAAAATTCTAGAGAGAGGTGAAAATCAGGAGAATTGGTAGAAGAGAAAAATCTAGACCAAATGAGAGAATTTTTCTGGTTTGGCTATTTGGACCTAGAATTTTCACTTCTCCAGTCATTCTCCTTGTTTTCACCTCTCTCAGAATAACCCTCTGTTTCTACATCAAAAATCTTTACAAAAAAATAATAAACGTCCAACTGGAGGAGTTGTATTATAATTTTGGACAGAGGATGACCCAGTCCTGTCCATTTAAACTCTGCAGGACACAAATACAAGTATCCATTCAACAAGAAACAAAAGATGCCTGTGTCTGACAGATGGAGATTCCTTCACACACTCAAATCAGTGGCCGTCAGGGTAAAATGAAGAGACGTGGGACCGCTTTTTTGGGGGGGGGGAAGGCTAGTTGTTGCACGGGCATCTGATATTTTAGTCATTACGCAGCGAGCTCTATAGATTACATCAAGGAGTGAGATTGTTAAAACCAAATCTCTGATTTTGCAGATTTTTCCAATTTGTCATCTAATTGGTTTGAAGGCCTGACCCTGTACCACTACTCACCTTCCTGTAGATAAACCCCATTTGTTACAATAATTCAAGGAATTCGGTTCGGTTTTGTTTGTTTGGGCCGTCTTATGCTGTTTTAGGAGGGGTTACCACCTCTGACTGAAGGCCGTTGCATGAATCCACTGCTTTTTGTTTTCCAACATGAACAATTGTGATCACCGAGAGACATACGTCGCTGTACAGAACATGACATCACAACGCAGGTTCCAACGAGAGAAATAAAGACCTTTATGTCACAAACAGGCATCATTTTCTGCAAGATTTTAAATGCAGAATTGGTGTGTTTTTTTCTCTGGTCTTGGAGTTTGCAAAGCCACGCTTATCTGATCTGCTCTGGAGCTGAAGGGAAACTTAATCCGGGAACCAAATGGTTGGGAAAGAGGGTGAGGGGCCAGCTTTTTGTATAGCAAGCTCACCCAATACTCAGGGTATTTTGATAGAAGACTTGGAGAGAGTAACATCCAAAAGAATCTTCTGGGACATCTGAAATCTGGAAATACCCGTGGAATCAACTACTCCCCTTAGATTTTCTATGTAAGTCCCATTTTATTTCAAGAACTGTATTTGCACGTTTAACATATATTTTGTATGTCTTTTTTATGTGATACTGGCACTGTGTAAAGTTGTATTTTTTTAATCTTCTTCCATTAAAACTTAAAACCCAGTACTGTCTGCTCTAGATAAATTCATGCTTCGCGAATGCAATCGCTTAGGTATCGCTACTGTAATATTTAGCATTTGGTAAATATATATAAATATTTATCTATATATATATTTAGCTGTATATGGTTGGGCTCCTGGATTGGGGTGGTATACAGCTAGTGGGGTTTCGAGAGTGTTCTATTACTTTCGTGGTGGCAGTGTATACATTCGGAAGGGTGGGTACGTTGTAAGGGGGTTAGGTTGGCATAACGTGGGGCCCTTTGCGCGGGTAGAGTCACTAAGTCCAGAGGTTTGGAGCTGTAATCCCCTTGTACGCTCTCCTTCAGCACGTCACGGGAAAGTAGCTTATGTAGCTAGCTCTTTTCTTTCCGTGACACTTTAATGTAAAAACCTGTATTGTTTTTCAGCTATGTGGATCTGCAGAAACCCTGGTATCTGATTCACGAGGAAATGGAGCAGTGACATGCCCTGAGCGACGTGCTGAGCAATTACCAGGCGTTCTGCATAGCTACATAGTTACGTAGTAAGAACAAGACATACTTGAAAACGAGAGCAATCTCAATGTATCCTTCCTGGTAACATATTTTGCAAATAAATAAAGAGCAATGTCCATCAAGTTCAACCTCTCAGATACCCCTATGGCTGCAAATGATCCGAAAGAAGGCATAAAAATCCTCTTGTTGCATTTTCCAATTCTGCCCAAAACTGGAAAAAAAATCCTTCCTGATTCCATGTCAGATTTCTCCCTGATCAACATGCAATGCATTAGAATTTTAGCTTCTATATTTATATCATTCTGGGCTGCGGTCAGACGAGCGTTTTGCAGAGCGGGAGGAACATCTGTGAGAGTGGACGTCCCTTCCACTCTGACGCCCGTCTGGCCACCTCGCTGAGTGCATTTAGGGCACTCAGTGCTTCAAGGCTCAATCCTCCTATGGAAGAACGCGCTATGCAGCCCAGTCGAACTCGCGTCGTATTGCTTTGACATGGAGGCTTTCAGAACGTCAGCAGCACACCTGATGTAGCGTGCGCAATCTGTGAGTGCTACAGCGTGTGGCCAGCCCCGAAGCGTCAACACTGTGATAGACACCAAGAGGCATGTCAGTACGGACACACGTAGTTCGCTCGTCTGACCCCGGCCTTACCAGAAAACCATCCAAGCCTTTTTTTAAAGGCATCAATTGAATTGGTTGAAAAGAGATCTTAAGGAAGAGAGGTCCAGGTTTTATTGTTCTTACTGTAAACAAAATGCCCAAAACATTTGTTTGTCAATTGCAAAGTCTTCTTTCCTGCAGTCTCAGTGGATGAGCTTGTGTCCTTTGTAATGTCTTGCTAATGAACAGGTCAAAGAGCTCATTGTATGGGCCTTGGATGTATTTGATAACACAGTATTAGGATAGAATGCTGGGGCGGAGATGACAGCACATGTTTTATGTTTATAAACATTTTATAGAATTCAGTGCCACCGTATTTCATCTGTATCTGGCGAAATGACAGCCTAGGCTGCGGTCACACGAGCGCACTTTTCGCGGCCGTCTGACCGCAATGTTTGCTGTCCGTCGTAGCTTTTCAAAGGAGTTAATAGAGAACAAAACACGAAGCACATGTGCCCATTTTCACGCGCGGGCAACGCATATTGCAGCGGATGCCAAAATAGCATCGACGTGAAAAAGCTACAATGGAGGTAGAGAAACCCCCGCATACAGCTTTCTCTTTGTATCAGTTAGTTTTGACTGACGTTGAGAAAATGTAACCACAATCTGTTATAAAGTGCATCCGATTTAACAGACGCACTGTGTGCACTCAGAGAATAGATGATCTGCCCTGAAATTGCAACGAACTGAAATTCACAGTTCGGTGCCATTTGGGGCTTAGTGAACAGACCCTTAAAACTAACCTTAACCCCAATCATAAAACAAAAATGGTAACTATAACCTTATATATAACCCTAAACCTATAACAAGTGGATTTAACAGCCTAACCCTAAGGCTGCGGACACACAAGAAATTTTCAGAGTGGAAGGAACGTACGTGAGCAATGCATGGACGTTCCTTCCACTCTGACGTTCGTGTGGCTACCTCGCTGAGCGCAGTTAGTGCACTCAACGTTACAGCCCTGGCTGTGTCCGTTGCAGCTTTTTACGACAGTGGTAACACGCGCAACCCCATGTGGCCCTCCCCGTCGATCCGTCACAAAGCTGCGACAGACGCCGGGACGTGCGGTCACATGGACGCACTGGGTGCCCGCAGCCTAAATGTAACACTAACCTCAATAGTAAACCTATAAGTAACCCTATTTTCCAAGTATGCCGGACCCGTCCGATAGAGCTGTCCCATAATTTCGGATCAATCTGAATAGGAAATTTCTGAATCTGAAATCTTTTATATTGGGAAATATAAAAGTGTAAATTCTCGACTGAGCGGGTGTCTCTAGGAGGTGGTGGAGATGGCACAGGTATCATGAGAGTTAGGGAAAAGTATCGACACTCCGACAGAAGTAAACGGAATGTGATGGAATGCTGACCATGGGCTCGATTATCCAAACGCCCCCCAACCCTCCCCATATCTACTCCCCACAGTAAAGCCATGCTGTGTGAACAGACCGAACGTGAAGTCTCGCTCTCATGGTAATAGCTTTATCTAAGCTTCCCCAGAACAATCCCTTTCCCACGGCCGAGCGCGGATCTCTTTACCCACCCGGCGTTATTCCCTAGTCTCTTCTCAGGGAGAACACAACAAAAGCGGGTGATAATAGAGCTATTCACTTCTGTGCACGCTGTGTGTGAAGGGAGGAGGGGGCGCAGAAATGGCATGAAAAAGGATTTACCTACTTGGCATCTCTACCTGACATCCCAACACAAACCAAGTCAACATCGGAACTCTGTATACAAGACTGGTGATATTTATACTGTACGTATACAGAATTATATTGCCACGCGTGCCAAGAACACAGACACCCAGGAGGCCAGGGGACACCTCGCCGAGGATTGCCTCATTACCGCATTTATACAGTCTGTTAAATATTATAATTACAGACAAACCAGCTGCCTTTGTGGAAGTCATTCCACCCCCAGCACCCACATTCGCTTTCAGGGAGGTATTTCTGTTTCTATGGCAACTAAAAGAAACACCATTTTCGGGGGAAAGATAACCAAGCGATTTCCTGTAAATGCGACTTACCAGGGACCCAGTGCAAAAACAAAAGACATGTTCACAGAAAAATATAATAAATACGACAATACGTGCTCTAGCTAATGTTTATCGGGTCACCAGGTCGGCCACGTTTTCCTGGATACATTATTTTACAATTTCGTGCTGAGGGGAGTACAAGGAAAAGTGCTGCCCTGCATCATGTAAAATTTATATGCAGCAGGAAGGAATTTAACCCTTCACTACCAAGTGATTTTCAAAAAAAATTGTCAGAAACCAGTGGTTTTATTGAAAAATCATTTTAAATTAATTTTAAAAGAAATATTTGAGTTTATACCCATTGTATTTCCTACTGTTAATAACATTTTTGGCCACTAGATGGCGCCATCTACTGGCCAAATTGAGTTACAGGTTTAAGCGGCTGGTCTATTTTCTTTTTTCCCCTGCATCGGCTGCTGAAAGGCCGATATTTCAGAGCTTTGAGAAGCAGATTTTACAGTTTTAGCTTTTTGGGCACTGTGCGCACAAAACTTTGGGGGCACCTTCTGCAGCTCAAAAGTAAACGATATTTGTTTGCACCAAACGAATTTCATTTGCTATTGGGCTGCAGATCAGCTTATAAAGATATCTCGATAATAGCGGGGCACCAGATGGTGCCGTCGAAGCTCGAGATATCTCTATATCGGTAGTGAAGAGGTTAAAGCAGGTCTCCTGGGACTCCATTGAGATTTCTTAACTGCAGCGTATGGATTCTACATACTGCAGGGTTGCATTTTTCATGCACTGCCCATTAGCATGAATTAGTTATAGGTGTCCAGGAAAACATGGCCGATCTGTCAACCCTACCTGCAACATGTGTAATTCATATGCTGCAGGAAGGAAACCAAGGCAGGTCACCTGGGATTCCTTTCGGATCCTACATGCTACAGGGTGGCATTTTTCATGCAATGCCCATCAGCATTCATTAGTTATGTGTATCCAGGAAACCATGGCCGATATGGCATCCTTTAGATATCTAGAAGCAATACATATACCCACACACTGTACGCACGGTTCTGCTCTAAAGATTCACATTATTGGTAAATATTCACAGAAAGCCGCAGACCATACTAAAATCCTGATGGCACAGCCGTGTGGGTATTTATGGGTTAATTCATATGACAGGCAGGTACGAGTGCCCTGGAGAATTTTCCAAGGATTAAAATCATCTGGGAGTATTTTTATATGGGTGTAAGGGTGGGTTCATGGGGGGTGCCTGCGTGTTTTGGCTGCAATGCCAATCAGACACTAATAACTGCAATTATCCTGCAAGACGCCCGCTCCTCCCCCTGCGCCGCAAGATTAGCAATGTGATGCGCGCTTTGTACCAAGTGCTCAGAGTCAGCACCATTACTAGGATCTATAAAATACTCAAATATTTCAAGTCAGGAAAGAAGGAAGGTCGGTATGGGCGCTCCTGTCTAGGTGTAGGTGCTTATTATAGTTTGCTGCCGTCTAGGAAAGGGCACAGACTCTCGAATTGAGTGTGCAAATATCAATGGAGAAAAAGGGGGGGTTCCTAGTGGCGCAACAGTTATGTACAACACATCACAGTGCCGTACTTATGAGCCAATGGATACGTGTAAATCCTTACAGTTCATATAATTGCAACTTAACTGGTAAAAAATTAAATAAGGTGCTGATGTCACAATTAGTGATATAAAGTGCAACAGTTTATGCAATATAAAGTGCAACAATCAATGCGATATTAAAGTGCGACAAGGTATGCGTTATTAAAGTGCAACAGTGACAGCCTAGGTGCATGAAGAGAGCTAGCACAGCATGCTGATGGATACTAGAAATAGGATAATGCCGATATCCGCATCGGCGCTTGTGGTGACCAGTGCAGTCTGAGTATAGATACTCGACGTCTGTTGGTGAATATGCAAAAATGACCTTACACTGATTTCCCGTGTATCTTGGAGATCTATTGTCCTTAATGTCTTTGTTTTCCAGAGGTCCTAAGGTGGCAGAATATACACTAAAACGTGTTCTGCTTTATGCTTGATGTAGCAGCTCCTCCTATAGCGTTGATTAACTCCGCTCAAACGGGAGATAAAGAACGGGGGGAAGAGAAAGGAAATAACAATAGTACAGCAACGTTTTGGTATGGGTGAAATTACTGGTGCTCAAAAATTGCGCACTTACAGGAGCCAGAGCCGCTTAAATCCGGGCTCTGGAGTGAAACGCCTGGTGTCAACTATAGGGTGATCACTGCCCTTCTTTAATAAGACGCCTTCACCTCAGGTAGAGGGACATAAAAAGAGGAAAAGGGTGCTCTCATGGCACAGCATCAGTGATTACTGACTCGCTATAGTAAGAAGGAGGTTGGTTACACTCACCGATTTGGGAGCCTTATCATTCCAGGCTCAACCGTTGTGCATTTGGTACTGCTTGATGGTGCGTACCTGGACCCCTCTTAGCTGGTTCTTTAGGTGCAGGTTGCGGTGTCCGTGGTGGATCCTGGAGGACCGGCCTATTCAGGTTGGTTTGAATTACCAGTGATTCAGTGATCCAAATACTCCTATGTACTTAAAATAGGGGTTTATTCAATAAAATACATGGATTACAGACAATATATATGGTCGAGGGGGGGGGTTGGTGATATCTCGAGACGCGTTTCGGCGCTGTCTGCGCCTTCCTCAGTCGATGTAGTGAATGAAAATGGGGAATCTAAAGCTTTCCAGGGGTCTCCTTTTTATTTAAAGTTCATTTCCTGTGTTTTTCCCATTAAGAATGTCCAACTTCCGGGTTTGTGTGATATCGCGGTCACATGGTGTGAATCGCGTCATCAGTCTGCGTCGCGGCCATTTTGGATCTGCGTTCCACCGTTTGTTTGCGTTCCATTCGGTGGATCGCAGCGCTGGCCATAATAACAGAGGGATGCGGAGTCAGGAACTTTGCGCTGGTTTAAAGTTCAACTAAAATTGGACCTTGCACATACTTAATCAGTCTCTGTCAATGAGATCACGCTGTATGGGGACCAAATATGCATATGTTACGTACAGTGTGGACTGCGGGTCCTGGTTTCCATAATTTATACAGGCTAGTGATATACATAAGACAAATGGAGATGCATACATAAAAATTGTATACCTCCTATGGGACCAGTGGTCATAGAGAATTCCCAGTGACTAGATAAGGTTGCATTTACTTGGTTACATATATCTATCAAATGATTAAAATACGTGCATAATACATGTACAGTGCAGAATTTAAATATTAAAAAATTAGAAAATTAAAAAATAATAAATTAATAAAGTGCAGTTGGGGTCAGCGTCTGCATAGATTAGCAATGTGATGTGCGCTTTGTACCAAGTGCTCAGAGTCAGCACCATTACTAGGATCTATAAAATACTCAAATATTTCAAGTCAAACTGCTGATAGAGTTGGTGCCAGGGAGCCAGGAAGGGCATCAGCATGTGGCAAGATTTTCCCTCATCAGCTCCGAGTTACCAACAAGGTGCGAGTACGGCCCCTGCTCTTTACTTACCAGTCCCTGCATTCACATTTAATTCTGCTGTGTGTTAATTTTTGTCAAGCACGTTATAATTTCACGGTTACGGTAAATTTTAGGGTTAGTATTTGTGCTCTTTTTTAGGGTTACGGTTAACCCCCAACCAACAAATTCTGGTCATTCTCCAGCATTCAAATTTTTATTTATCCAAAAGGTTTGCATAACATGTCGGCGGTTATTCACTAATCTCCAAAATTGCCATCGAATTGCACCAAATGGTGAATTTCACAGTTCAGTTCAATTTCGGAACAATTTGTCTATTCACAAAGCTGTCAATTCTCCGGAATTCCACAGCACTGAAATTGTACCATTGTCCCATCTATTCACAGAACGTCAACCTAAACCAAATTTTCGGTGTAAGGTTTTAACCACTTGGCTGTGAAGGGTGCGCTCAGCGCGTCATCTCGATCGCGCTCATCATGCAGACAATGCACTGAGAGCGTCCTCACTAGGGATGGGCTGCTGATTCGAAGTTCGATTCGAACATCGTCTGTTAGAAAATTCGCAAACTTTTCAGGACGTTCGCGGGAAAGTTTGAGAACCTTTTTTTTCAAATTAATTCCAAAAAATGCTTAAAACGATCCTGAAAAAAATCTAAAGAAAGACTCTTTACTGCAGAATATAATAATAATAAACGATTAGATATTGAATTAAAATGGGAATATTGTTCTCATATATGTTCATAAACATTTCCCACTCCTTGCGGGTCAAACATTTCCCACTCCTTGGTGGTCAAACATTTTCCTCTCCTTGGGGGGGGGTCAAACATTTCCCACTCCTTGGTGGTCAAACATTTCCCACTCCTTGGTGGTCAAACATTTCCCACTCCTTGCGGGTCAAACATTTCCCACTCCTTGCGGGTCAAACATTTCCCACTCCTTGGTGGTCAAACATTTTCCTCTCCTTGGGGGGGGTCAAACATTTCCCACTCCTTGCGGGTCAAACATTTCCCACTCCTTGGTGGTCAAACATTTCCCACTCCTTGGTGGTCAAACATTTCCCACTCCTTGGTGGTCAAACATTTCCCACTCCTTGGTGGTCAAACATTTCCCACTCCTTGGTGGTCAAACATTTCCCACTCCTTGCGGGTCAAACATTTCCCACTCCTTGGTGGTCAAACATTTTCCTCTCCTTGGGGGGGGTCAAACATTTCCCACTCCTTGCGGGTCAAACATTTCCCACTCCTTGGTGGTCAAACATTTCCCACTCCTTGGTGGTCAAACATTTCCCACTCCTTGGTGGTCAAACATTTCCCACTCCTTGGTGGTCAAACATTTTCCTCTCCTTGGGGGGGTCAAACATTTCCCACTCCTTGCGGGTCAAACATTTCCCACTCCTTGGTGGTCAAACATTTCCCACTCCTTGCGGGTCAAACACTTCCCACTCCTTGCGGGTCAAACATTTCCCACTCCTTGCGGGTCAAACACTTCCCACTCCTTGCGGGTCAAACATTTCCCACTCCTTGCGTGTCAAACATTTCCCACTCCTTGCAGGTCAAACATTTCCCACTCCTTGCGGGTCAAACATTTCCCACTCCTTGCGGGTCAAACATTTCCCACTCCTTGCGTGTCAAACATTTCCCACTCCTTGCGGGTCAAACACTTCCCACTCCTTGCGGGTCAAACATTTCCCACTCCTTGCGGGTCAAACATTTCCCTCTCCTTGGTGGTCAAACATTTCCCACTCCTTGCGGGTCAAACATTTCCCACTCCTTGCGGGTCAAACATTTCCCACTTGCGGGTCAAACATTTCCCACTTGCGGGTCAAACATTATACATACATACTTTTTTCATTGTTTCCTGTCCCCCAGGGCAGTACCCAGACCCCCATACACCTTTTATGGCCATTTATGGAAAAAAGACGAGACAGATGAGATATGATAGAAACATTTAAATACGTAAAGGGAATCCACAAGGTAGAGGAAGGGAGTATATTTAAATGGAAACAAAGTAGCAAAACAAGAGGACATAATCTTAGATTAGAGGGGCAAAGGTTTAAAAGTAACATCAGGAAGCATTATTTTACTGAGAGGGTGGTGGATACATGGAACAGCCTTCCAGTTGAAGTGGTTGAGGCCAAAACAGTAATTGAATTTAAGCAAGCATGGGATAGGCATAAGGCTAAGTATCCATGTAATTGGGCAGACTAGATGGGCCGAAAGGTTCTTATCTGCCGACATTTTTCTATGTTTCTATTATCTTGCATATATGCCCTCTTGGAGGGCACTTTCATTTTCGGAAGTTTGACCCCCATTGGCTTGCATTATATTTAAGTTCGAACTTTTCGGCCGTTCGAGTGTTCGAGTTCGAACTGAACACGGGCGGTGTTTCGACCCATCCCTAGTCCTCACTTTGCAGCCGCAATCGGCCATTATTCTGGCCAATCGCTGTGGTTCGCGGTGCGGGCTGACATCTTGGATGTCAGACTCACCTCCGGGGCCCCAACCAGGTCATCGACGTCATCGTGCCGGGCGCGATGACGTTTGTTTCAAGCACCCCTCAGAACATGGCCTTTCCAATGATACCAAACATGACCAGGTTTAGGGTAAAGTAAAAAGGTAAAAAAATTTAAAGAAAAGAAATATAGAAATGTATTTTTTAAAATTTATTAGCGCAGCACTATTGTTCACTATAAAATTATAATGTGAACAATGACGCTGCAGTGCACTAATGAAAAATTTCATTTTTTCACTTTTAGCTAAAATAGCGTATTTTCTCGGAAAAATACAGTAACGCGGTCCCATTTCTAAGTTTTTGTTAACAAGCGTACCCCATAGAATATATAACCTCAAAGGCTTGGATAATAAAATGTGAAAACATTTTCACATACCTGTAAGAGGATTAAAAAATGTGAAGTTTTTAAAATTTCAAATTTTTTTGTTATAGCATTCTGGCAGGACACGATGGATACATATAATAATGATATATTAGGAGTCTGCCGTAGAAAAGCATATATAATTTGACTGGGTTATATAATAATACATGACTTCAAATCGCGTTTAAACATGAGCAAAACTGGTAAGGCTAGGGTCAGACGAACGCATTTTTCACGTTGTCCGTGAAAAAGTGCGTTCGAACGAACGTACGTATTTTCCCCCGGAATACGCTATAGCGGTCATACGATGCGCCGTTCCGTCCGTGATTTTGTACGGATCATCAATAAAACACTTTTTGTGTCTGGACGTTATGTTGGCCGGACATTAGCAGCGTCTGACGTCTCCTAATCACGCACACACGCCGCTAGCGGACGCAGCGCACTCTGTACGTCAGTAGTAGCGGTTTGACGTTCTCGAAAAGATGCGTTCGTTGGCCACTTGCGTTGCACGGACGAACTTTCGTGCGGCCGTTCGTCGTATGTTCCCTGGCATTGGACGTCATTTGCTGCTAGCACGGCCGTGATTTCGTGCGGCTAAACGCACGTGAAAAATGCGTTCGTCTGACCCTAGCCTTAAAAGGAGTTCAGCACCCAGGTGAGATGGCTCAGCAGTGAAGGAGTTAATGTAATAAACTGAACATCTCTTTTAATGGTTTTAAAAAACATTTTATTTTTGCAAAATCCCATTTTATTAAAAAACAATTTGCATTTAAGATTTTTTTTGTTTTTTTCCATTACTTTGTATTGGTCTGTCATCTAGTGGCCACAATGAATATTGCATTCACAAAACCTGGGGCCCTATTCCAGGAGAGCCATTATGGTTAAAGTTACGTGTATGCCATTAAGTACAGCTGCCCCGCTTGTTAACACTAATGGCTTCCCAAGCTGTTACGGTTAATAAAATATTTTAAAAACCTCTATACTCGCCTCCGGTTCCATAACGAAGAGTACTGCACGATCCACCGCCCCCTCTTGCTGCTTGCAAAAGGAAACTGGGAATAAACAGTTGCCGGAGTCCTTCCGCAGAGCCTGTAAGCTTCTCTGCGCAGGGCCCTCCACACCTCGTGTCTCTGGTTCCTTCGTTTGGCAATTTGTTTGTTTAAATTCCCAGTCCTTATAAAGCGCTGTGGAAACTGTCACGCTATATAAACGATAATATTATCGTATAGGGGGCTTGCTGATAACGGGGAGCCGCTAATGGCTTTGGCTTGATCTTGGCCATGCCTCCACCCCCTCGAGGTAACCAAAGGTTTGCATATCATCATGACGTGTAGTTGTAGAATTGAGGGAGAGATACTTAAAGGACTCTACACCTCCTGACAACTTTAGCTTTTAAAGCGCGTCCTCGATCAATCGCTCTGCGCAGGTGCTACGGAACTTGTGTACGTAAGTGTGCAAGTCCGTTGTGCTGCACAATATGCAGTTCCTACCTTACACAAGTTGCACAGGAGCGCAGAAAAGCTTCTGGGACTTCCAGGTTCGGGAGTCCCTGAGCCGATGAGGAGGAGTTGCACGCAGTGAGGAGTGTAAAATAAATAAAAATCACCTTAAATAAATGAAATCTTATATAATAATTGGGCGGAGGCCATCAGCAGCTTCTGCCCAATTACTTAAAGGTAATAAAATGGAATTCTATTTGTAGTTACGTATCCCTTTATTAATAGGAGCGATAACTGTTTATTAGCCTGCCATCTAGTGGCTATAATGTGTATATACACATGTACAATTCTTAACTCCGCATACTATGCAAAGGGTTTAATTAAGGTATGTACATGGTGGAGTTTCACACTGCTGCTTTTTAATACGTGAAGGAATTTCATTGAACATGTAATCATAAAGGGCATCTATTTTCATCCAGCAGGCTGATGCATTGCTTACATGGATATGTAGCCTCTGCCAGGCTCATCCACCTCACCCGCCGCTGAGCCTCTACGAGTCCCGTCACTGGCTCCCCATCCACTGCAGAATTAAATTCAAAATCCTTGAATCCTTGAGGGAGAGAGCGTTCCAGAGGATGGGGGCTGCGCGTGAGAAAATCTGCAAATGCTCCCTTAAGACATTCTTGTTTAGGGAAGCCTACCACCCGTCTCACTGACGCAACCAGTCTATCACTATCACCTTGCAGCCCGTCGCTCTCACCTTGCAGCCTGACACGATCACCTTGCAGCCCGTCGCTATCACCTTGCAGCCCGTCGCTATCACCTTGCAGCCCGTCACTCTCACCTTGCAGCCCGTCACTCTCACCTTGCAGTCCTCCACTCTCACCTTGCAGTCCTCTCCTCCTGTTTCCAGCCCCAACCCTTCTAGATTGTGAATTCCTACGGGAATAGGGCCCTCGTTTCCTCCTGTACTGTTTGTCAAATGTTGTTCAATGTATTGTAACCCTGTCTATACTGTGCCTATTGTACAGCGCTGCGGAATATGCTGGCGCTTTATAAATAAATAAATAATATGTATTTTTCCCCTAATTACAAAAAACAATTATAATCAAGTTTTACTGAAACCTCAGGAACTTCAACATGCAGGAGCCTCCTTATGACCTCAGTCTGGACTTTTTACCAGAACACAACCAGAAAGACCAGTTCAGGGAGCCGTCCTTCGAGCACGGGTACAATATTTCTGAGAATTTCAGCTGAAGGCAATTTTTGTGCCATGACTGTCAGTGACTTTTGGCTGTGGGTACATGTTCCTGATTAATTCATCAAGGGAGGAGTTTGTTCATTTTATACGCAGAGAAGACACTCAGCAGTGGTTTCCAGCCTGTACAGACCGCTGTGCTATGAACGGTCCTCAGGCGTGTTGTGGAAATTTGTCGCAAAGTGGCAAACCGGGGATTGTGAGGAGCAGGACAGTGACACAATGTGGGTGTAATAGGGCCAGGAAAAGAAAAAAAAAGACAACCACTGGTGCTTCTGATATGGTGGTCTACCTTTTACTTGAAACGGAAGCAGTACATAAAGTTTCAGGAGCAGCTCTGATCCAGCCTTCTGAGCAGGCGCTTCAGAACGTGCGTACACAAAATGCGCAAGTCCCGTAGCGCTGCGCAATTTGTAGTTCCTATGCTACGAACGTTGTGCAAGAGCACAAAATGCATAGTAAAGCTCCAAGGACTGTCGGATTTGGAAGTTCCTGTGCTGAAGAGGAGGAGCAGTGCACGGCGAACGACAAAAAGGTGAGTAAAATCAGTAAGTCACCCTAAATTAAAAAATATATATATAAAAAATATTGGACAGAGGCTGTCATCACACTGTCACACAGCGCCCTGACCCACGTTACCAATAAGTTTTACAGTGGACCATACGGGGCCGGGCCAAGACACTGTGCTGCCTGGGTCCAAGTGTGAAATGCTGCCCCCCACCCAAAAAAAGCAGCGTATATGAGCATATCACAGAGCTCTATAGCAATAAAACTCACAGTAATGTGCAGTGTGTATGAGCGTATCACAGCTTCACAGCAATAAAACTCACAGTAATGTACAGTGTGTATGAGCATATCACAGAGCTCCACAGCAATAACACTCACAGTAATGTGCGGTGTGTATGAGCGTATCAGAGATCCACAGAAATAAAACTCACAGTAATGTACAGTGTGTATGAGCATATCACAGCTTCACAGAAATAGAACTCACAGTAATGTGCAGTGTGTATGAGCATATCACAGAGCTCCACAGCAATAAAACTGACTCATACATACTGCACATTACTGTATCACAGAGCTCCACAGCAATAACACTCACAGTAATGTGCAGTGTGTTTGAGCGTATCACAGAGCTCCGTCCACAGCAATAACACTCACAGTAATGTGCAGTGTGTATGAGCATATCACAGAGCTCCACAGCAATAAAACTCACAGTAATGTGCAGTGTGTATAAGTGTATCACAGAGCTCTACATATCCACACACACGTACCCACCCACTGCCCATCCCCCGAAAAGTGCCAGTTGAGACCCATGCGGCCACTGGGCCTAGTTGAGGCAAACTCACTGGCAAAGGGCCGCCTGGAGCCATGGCCCCATCTGACCCCACGGACAAGCCGACCCTGGGGCCATAGCATCTATTTTGGGGTCAGAAAGAGTATTTGGACTTCACATTAGGGGAGCGATTAGTATGGTTTAGGCCAGGTAGGAGGTGCAGAGTGCTCTCCTACCAGGGAACACATTTTATCTAGATTGTAAATTCCGCGAATAGGGTCCTCATATCCTCCTGTATCTGCTGGCAGGAATACGGTCCTGTCTCCTGTATGTATTGTAGAATTGTCTGGTCTTCTCTTTACCCATTGTACCTTGTACAGCGCTGCAGAATGTGTTGGCACTTAATAATAATAATCTCTGTGCTGGACCTCCTGAGATTCAGCCCACTGCCAGAAAAATACAGTAAGCAGAAGAGGGGAAAACATTTTTCATTTGTTTACTGAAATGGGCAGCTGAGGAACATAAGGACCTGACCAGGTCAGTAAGGAGCCTCAAGATTTCTGATGGCAACCCTGAGCAGGAGACATAGGTCTAGTCTGTGCTTTATTTTCTTTCGTCTCTCGTGCACTTGACCAATTGCATTTTCGGGTTTAGGCCATTATCTTGACCTCTACCCATCCTATTCCCAGAGCTATCTTCTTGGTCCCTATACATCATGTAACGGGGCAAGTATCTTGCCCAACACATGTCTGGCTGAAGACGACAATCAGTCATTCACAGCTCTAATAGATCTACAACCCCAACAATTGATACACTATAATTTGGGGAATAAATGGCTTCCTGGGGCTCCCTGAAGTCTCCGTTGATGCTGGTTATAGTGAAGTCATTTTCTGAATGTTCCTCTGCGTGACTGACCTTCTGATGTAACTGATTCTAAAAACACAATAAATGGATTTTATTAGTCGCTATATTTAGTAAACACGTCCTCAGATTCTTATCCGCACATTTCCAGGAATTCTCCAGTCCTGTGAGGTCACGTTGTTCCTTGGGTACATTGAGTGGTCATTCGATTAGACCCAGACCCAGAATAATCTCATTTTTAAACGATTTTGGTCTGGGCTAAACATTTTGGAAACGTAGCCAAAATGTATCATTCCAGCACAGGTGAGGATCCAGACACAGGTTTCAGGAGGGGCACTCTACTAGTTTTGGCTACGGCGATGGGGATTGGTTCAAAATGGCAGCGGCATTGTTTGCTTTATGGAAATCAGAAGATGCCTCTGCATTGGAACAGGCAATTTTTTACATACAGGGTTATTCAGAAAGAGCTGAAAACCTTGCGAATGACTGGAGAATTGAAAATTCGAGGTCAAAATAGTCAAACCAGAAAATTCTCCCATTTATCTCACTTTCCAAATTGGCTATTTGGTCTAGATTGTTCATTCTCCTGGCAATTCTCAAGGTTTTCACCTCTCTCTGAATAGCCCAGATAGTCTCACTTGGTAAGTGAGAAAGTGAGGTGTTGCAGCCGCATGGTTCACTTTATAATTGAAAAGCAGACAACGCTGCCGCTTTTAGAACAAAAAGGGGAAAAAAAATTCTTTGTGCATTTTCTCACTGTTATTTGGAGTCATTGGAAAGGCCAGATTCTGAGTTTTCCAAAGACACCTCACTTGACGTTGTGGATTCTATGCAGGGCAGTCATCGGGGGATGACAGCCCATCACATGTTCAGGGGCCCTGTTGATCCAGGACTGGGAGGCCCTTGCCAAACCCTGTGGGCACCTTAAGCGCTTCCACTTCACCCAGGACTGGTCGACCGAGATACCAGCAATTTTCCCAGTGGGCCGTAACGGAGGGATCGATTAGTATGATCTGCACCAGGGAACACTTTTTATCCCCTTGCTGACCACCAGGGATTTAGCCCATTCCCAGTAAATTAAGGTTTGCAGAAAGCGGCAAAATGTTATATTTTTAAATTAGCTTATTGAAATGGGCATCTGACAGAAGGGGCCCCGACCAGTGGTTTAGTAAGGGGCCCCACGATTTCTGATGGCAGCCCTTGTTGTATGGAGCCAGAGATAAAAGGGGTCCAAAAGACACCAGAGGTCCACCACAAACAAGGACCCCATTACTTCTCATACCCTGCTATTTATCCTCACGTGTGTGTGTCACCCCTCTCCTCTCAGACTGCAAACTCATGTTAGCAGGGTCCTTTTTTGCTATTCTCTGTGTGTCTAACTTTATTGTTAATTTGCTTTGATTTGATTTGCTCTACCCATTTACAGCGCTACGGAGTTTGTAGGCGCTTTATACCTGTAGTTGTAATTTCTACATAGGGATGGATATTCTAAATATCTAGTACCCTTTCTGCATCACTGTTCAGTGCTTATTTAGCAAAACGCACCGTTTAGTTAATATGCACTTTGCGTCTCCAACACTTCAATTTGTTTAACCTAGGAATAAATACATTCTCGCTCTTAAAGGGTTATTGTAGGCAAATCATAGTTAGGAGTCGTGTCGTCTGAGTTATTATATATGTGGAAGCATTGAGCAGCATTGCAGTTTCTGCTGGGTCATTGAGTGGGACCCTGAAAGGCTGTCGCCTTCTGATTGACAGCCTTTAAGAAAAAAAGTTGCACTTTTGAAAGGTGGGACAAGTTGTGTACATTTAAACACACGGGGGGGAGGGCTATACTGTTGGACAGTAAAGGTTTACATGCAGCCGAGTATTTATCCAGACCATTTTATAGTTTTAAAGTATGCCCCCCCAGCTGCCCCGATCTGGCGAAATCGCTCGGTGAAGTAGAGCAGTTTCGGTCATCCCATCCAGGATTATTTAATTTTCCGGCAGCTGGACACCAGATTAGTCACTACAGACATTGGCATTCAGAGCACCTGCCGACGTCACCGTCTCCAAGACCAACTGCGTAATTTGCGGTTGCGTATGCAAGTTGAGCAACACCACAAATTACTTTAAATTATTTAATTATTATTTAACTTAAATAGCTTCATGGATTTCTGGAGCTTTGACCCGAACAGGAGGAGCAGTGCACGGCCAGGGAGAAATGGGAGTAAAATCACAAAAAAATTAAAATATTAAATATTACTATTATTCTTTATTTATAAAGCGCCAGCATATTCCGCAGCGCTGTACAATAAGCACAGTATAGACAGGGTTACAATACATTGAACAACATTTGACAAACAGTACAGGAGGAAACGAGGCCTTATTCCCGAAGGAACTCACAATCTAGAAGGGTTGGAAACAGGGGGAGAGGACTGCAATATTTATTTTTGTGTGTATATAATATATATTTATTTGCCAAGTATTTTACCAGGAAGGATACATTGAGATTTCTCTCATTTTCAGTATGTCCTGGGTTCAAGAAAATTGTATATTTCTGTAACAATTCAAAGTAATATATACAGTATATCACACACACAATAAATATTAAATATAGATATATATACACACCCACACAAATTTAATATTATATATATATACACACCCACACAAATTTAATATTATATATATATATTTTGCACAAAATAAATTATATATATATATATATATATACACACACACAAATTTAATATTATATATATATATATACACACCCACACAAATTTAATATATAATATATATATATATTATACACACCCACACAAATTTAATATTATTATATATATATATATACACACCCACACAAATTTAATATTATATATATATATATATACACACCCACACAAATTTAATATTATAATATATATATATACACACCCACACAAATTTAATATTATATATATATATATACACACACACACAAATTTAATATTTTGTTTATATATTTATTTTGTGTATATATAGAATATTTATTTTGTGTATATAGCTATCAGAGGCATCCAGTATTAATTATATATAAATTATTGAAGTGCAAAAAAAAAAAAAAATCTAATTGGTTTTCAATAGACTTTCCCTCTAGGCCGGGTGCAACATACTTTTAAAGTTAGCATTATCAGAATTAAAATGCAGATACGTTTATGGTTTTTTTAAAGTGAACCTTCATGGGATGATCTGTGTTTTGCAAAATATACACAATAAAAAAGTGATAAAAATAGAGGAGTAAAGCAGAGGAACCACAAGGTAGAGGAAGGGAGTATATTTAAGGCTAGGGTCAGAGTGGGGCAGTCGGAACGCGCGTGCAGACGCACTAAATCACGGCGGCAGTAGCAGCACATAACGGCCAATGACGGCCAATATACGCAGTACGTGCGTACGAAAGTGCGCCGACACCACGCAACCAGCAAATGAACGCATTTTTCTCAGAACGTGAAACCGCTGCTACTGACGTACAGAGTGCGCTGCGGCCGCATGGCAGCGTGTGTGCGTGATTAGGAGACGTCAGACGCTGCTAGTGTGCGGCCTACATAACGTTCAAACAGCCGGATTTCCCTAGACTTCTTTTTACCCCACCGTCATGAAATACGTCCAGAATTGCGCATCGTCTGACCACTTAAGCGTATTCCGTGAAAAAATGCGTGCGCACGCATCGACGTACATTTTGACGGTGGCCGCAGAAAATGCGCTCATCTGTCCCTAGCCTAAAAGGAAACAAAGTAGCAAAACAAGAGGACATAGTCTTAGATTAGAGGGGCAAATGTTTAAAAGTAACATCAGGAAGCATTATTTTACTGAGAGGGTGGTGGATACATGGAACAGTCTTCCAGTTGAAGTGGTAGAGGCCAAAACAGTGATTGAATTTAAGCAGGCATGGGATAGGCATAAGGCTATCCTAAACAAAAGATAAATCCAGGTAAAGTATCCATGTAATTGGGCAGACTAGATGGGCCGAAAGGTTCTTATCTGCCCACATTTTTCTATGTTTCTATGATCCGTCTCCCTGTTACCTTTCAGCAATGGGCGAGTAATCTCTCCGATCTGCTATGTAACCAAACAGGCCCCGTGTTTGTTGATGGGAGACTGGATAAGCAGGATATAAAACGATCGAATGATACATATTTAGGATTAGGTCAGTGTTTGAGGTTGATAAAGATTAATAAAGATACCATTAAAAATAACAATATACCGGTTTATTTGTATTCCATTGAAAGGTCAGTCCAGAGGACATCACAAAACGTGGATACAGCACGCGCCAGCGTCGCCCTCGTTACATAACCTAAAATGCAAACACTGAGATTGTCACCGTGTTTTACAATATCTTTATTAAAGGGAAACTCTACTCATTCTGCCCACTTTAGGGGTTATTCACAAGTGCTCTCTCGTTTTCCGCACTTCGGGGAATCCAATTTCCCCACCCTACAGTGAATTCAGCATGCAGGGTCCCCGGAGTGCAGGGAAAACCTACCGTAATCCCATCGGAAAAACAACACCGAACACATCAGAAAAAGCCGACAATCAGAGCGCAGAGCAGCTGCCGGAAAAAGCCAACAAGCTGACGAACAGGATAAAAAATAAATAAATAATTAAAAAAATTAAAAAAACGTACGCTTGAAAATTTCAGAATTCAAACGCCGTTTGCAAAAAAAACTGCTGAACGAAAATGCCTGAAATTTACATAGAAGATCCTATGAATGATAATAAAAAGGGCCGTTACAGAAAGAGAAAAAACGATTTAATAAGAAAAAAAAAGAAATTGCCTGAAAAATCCTGAAAAATGCCTAAAAGATCCTAAAAAAAATAATCTATAAATAGACTTTTTGCTGCAGATTAAAATAATAAACGATTTATTAGATATTGGATTAAAACGGGAATATTTTTAACATTGAAGCCTATGGGATTCTCCTGAATAAACCTGACGAATGAAACCACCATGCAGGGCATTACGGCAACTTTTTTCTGCTGTTCGGTGTCTGAATGGATTAACCATTGCTTCTCTATGGGGGATTTCACTGCCGTCGAACAGGCACCGTACGTGTAGGCAATTTGCCAAAATTTGACTAACTGCCTGCTCTCTGAATAGTCAAATTGCCACGTACGGGGACATTCCCTGTTCGGTGACATTTCGGGGCCAGATCGTCTCTCTCTGGATAACCCCTTTTATCTTTTTTTGAGTTGTCAGGACATGAGGAGTGCCCACCTCCCTGCAGCCCCTTTTCTGGTGAAAACGCGGGGTGGCGTGGAGGCGTTTCCTCCACCCGCTCAGCATCACTAGTAGTCAGGATTTTTGATTTTCCCGACTGACGGTCACCAGGTCAGTCGCTAACATGCAGAAATCGTGCCGACGTCACCCTCTGAGCCCACCTGCTGCGGCAAGCGTTCTCGGGGGCAGCTGATGGATCAGATTTGCGTATGGGGGCGCTACGTAACTCGCGTACGTAAAGTGTGGAAGTCCTGTAGCGGTGGCCAATTTGCAGTTCCTATGCTGCGCAAGTTGCATCGGAGCGCAAATTTTTGAGAAAGGATTTTACCAGGAAGGATACATTGAGATTTCTCTCGCTTTCAAGTATGTCCTGGGTGGCGACTCGCGAGTATGTACCGTTAGGTGTCTTGCCCAAGGACACTTACTGGAGAGGTGCTCTTGCTGGGATCGAACCCATGGTTTGGGAAGAGGAGGAGCTGCGTGCGGTGAGGGAGAAAAGGGGAGTAAAATCACCAAAAATAAACTAAATAATTGGGCAGAGGCCGTCACCAGTATCTGCCAAATTATTTAAAGGACAAGCAAAAGAACTCTATTTTTAATAAGTATCCCCTTTCAAGGCATACTGTAGACAGTGTGACCACTCAAAGTGACCGGCCGAATTGCCCCTTTCTCACTTCCGGATGGTGGGGTTGGGTCTCAGGGCAGATTTAGCCCTCCAAATGCAGGTTCTTAATCCCACCCAGAACCTCATATCAGAAAACTGATGTAAGATTCTGAGATTTCAGAACCCAGCTCCCACCAGCAGCTCCGTATTGAGAGCCCTGTGATCATGTGACATGCTGCAGCTGATAGGAAGCAGGCAGCATGCCACATCCAGATAAGTACCGAGGAAGCCCAGCACGGGAATGAAGGTGAATTTTTAAAAAAATGACTAAAAAGGGATAAAAAAACAGGAATGGGATCCAACTTACCTCTATCTCACGTGTTATAGCCAGTATTCCATTTGAATGTCTCCACTTAGTGGACATATCTGTAAAGGCATAAAAAAAAGTCAGATTGAAAAATATTTCCTCACATTCAGATGCTAGGAATAAAAAGCCATGTGTCATGCAAAAACCCAACATAGCACGATGCTCATGTTCAAAAACTAGGTCAGAATCTGGTGCTGGTGTCAAAAGTGGATGTGTCATGTTCAGCTGCGGCCACTAGGTGGCATTGTAATGAAAATAAACCATTATACACAAAGATCCCTCCACACAGTCATTTCTTTTCCATCTTATGTTCAGCCTGCCCACTCCTAGACGCACAGCCAGCCTCTCTGACACCAACCTTCCAAGGTCATCTTCATCCCAACTTACCGACAACCTAATGATGCTCCCTCCACCATACTTAACCATTGGGATGAGGTTTTTATTTTGCTACATGGTGCCCTAATACCCCAAACCTATTTCTCCGCGTTCTTCGAAAATAACCTTAGTTTCAAATGTTCCTGAAACATTTTCTCGTTGGTGTTGTGGGGTGTCAAGGCGGTCTTTGGCCAACTAAAAGAACATTTTTTGTAAAGCAGTGGCTTTCTTTGTGGTGTCCTGCCATGGGCACCATGCCTGGTCATTGTATTCCATATACTAGACTCAGATGTAGGACAGTTCCAATGATTTCTCCGAAACGTGAACCGTCAGTCCAGGGTTCCTTACCTCATTGAGAATTGTGTGGTAACCCCTTGTGTCTTTCTTCCACTTCAAGGGAGAGGAGCCAAAAATACTACATCCCCTCCATTAATAGACAATGTTTATCAGCGGACAGATGGACATCGAACCTCTTAGACATAACTTTGTAACCCTTTCCAGCTTTATACAAAGCAACAATTCTTGGCAACAGGTCTTCTGAGAGCTGGTTCACATCAACAGATGCATAATGTGCCTTGCAAACTCAAGGAGTTCCCCTTATAAGTCAAAGTAGCTCTAACGCACACCTCCAAAGTCGCCCATTAATTGGACATCAGGTTTACCAATTTCCAACTTTAATTAGAGTGTCACATACTTTCTCTTGCCATTATAAGTGTTTAAACCAATTTCCCTGTCTCCTACACCAAAGGGGTTATTCAGAGAGAGCCGATCTGACCCCGAAATATCACCGAAGAGGGAATTTCCCCGTACGGTGACATTTTGGGGCCATTCGGCTATTCAGAGAGCAGGCAGTTTGCCAAATTTTGGCGAATTGCCAGCAAGTACAGTGCCTGTTCGACGGCAGTGAAATCCCCCATAGAGAAGCAATGGTTAATCTATTCAGAGACACCGAACAGCAGTGAAGAGTTGCCGAAGTGACCTGCAGTTCGGTGTTTTCATTCGGCAGTTTTATTCAGGAGAATCCCATAGGCTTCAATGTTAAAAATATTCCCGTTTTAATTCAATATCTAATAAACCGTCCATTATTTTAATCTGCTGTAAAAAGTCTCTTTATTGATTTTTAGGCATTTTTCGGCCATTTTTTCTGTATTTTTTTTTCTGTGACAGACCATTTTATTATCATTCATAGGATCTTATATGCAAATTCCAGACATTTTAATTCAGTAGTTTTTTTTTCCAAACAGCGTTTCAATCTTGACACTTTCAATCGTGTAGTTTTGTTTTTTTACCTGTCTGGCGGCTTGTCGGCTGCGTTTGGCGGCCCTCCGGCAGTTTTGTGGTGGATGATCAGTGGGTGGCAGCAGCGGGCAACTGGTTTGTGTTGTGACCGATTCCCTGCACTTTGGGGACCCCGCGTTTGAATGCTGAATTCACTGCAGGGTGGGGAAATTTGATTCCTCGAAGTGCAGGGAACGAGAGTCTGAAACTGATTAACCCCGCCAAATCTTCCCTTTTATTGAAACATCAAACCCCCGTTTTCTTATTCTACCATGGTTGGAGTCCCTACTCCCCTCTCACCCATCCAAATGGATGCACCGGCATATAGATGCCCGAAGTCCCTGGTTATCCGTATTTATTTATTATTTATAAAGGATTTAAGGCTAGGGTCAGACGAACGCAGTATTAACGTGCGTTTAGCCACACTTAATCACGGCCGTGCTAGCAGCAAATGACGTCCAATGCCGGGCAACATACGAAGAACGGCCGCACGAACGTCCGTCCGCGCAACGCAAGTGGCAAACGAACGCATTTTTTCGAGAACGTCAAACCGCTAGTACTGACGTACGGAGTGCGCTGCGTCCGCTAGCGGCGTGTGTGTGTGATTAGGCTAGGGTCAGACGAAAGCATTTTTCCCCGCGAACGTGAAAAAGTGCGTCCGAACGCATTGACGTATTTTTTCACGGAATGCGCAAAAACGGTCAGATGACGCGCATTTTCGGGCGTGATTTTGTACGGATCGTCAATAAAACTCTTTTTGCGTCTGGACGTTATGTAGGCTGGACATTAGCAGCGTCTGACGTCTCCTAATCACGCACACACGCCGCTATGCCGCAGCTGCGCACTCAGTACGTCAGTACTAGCGGTTCAGCGTTCTCAAAAAAATGCGTTCAAATTCCACTTGCGTTGCACAGCCGGACTTTCATGCGGCCGTACATCGTATATTGGCCGTCATTGCCCGTCATCTGCTGCTAGTGCGGCCGTGATTATGTGCGCCAGAACGCACGTTAAAAGTGCGCTGGTCTGACCCCAGCCTTAGGAGACGTCAGACACTGCTAATGTCCGGCCAACATAACGTCCAGACGCAAAAAGTGTTTTATTGATGATCCATACAAAATCACGGATGGAAATGCGCATTGTATGACCGCTATCGCGTATTCAGTGAAAAAATACGTCCATTCGTTCGAACGCATTTTTTCACGGACGACGCAAAAATGCGTTAGTCTGACCCTAGCCTTACCGGGAAGGATACATTGAGATTTCTCTTGTTTTCAGTATGTCCTGGGTTCAAGAAACATTGTATTTCTGTAACAATTCAATGTAATAAATGCAAAATATTAAAAACAAAAACACAAATATACAGATTAACACAGGAAATGAATATGTAGGAAATATACAGGTCGTAATTACTAACAGAAGATGCAAAGAGTGAGAATTCAAGGCATATATGCAGTGAGTACACACACACACACACACACGTGAAATAAAATGTTACACAAAACTTTACAATGAACAGGTTAAAGGAACGCTTCATCCAGATCTATAATTTAATATGTGACCGAAAATAAAAAAAATCTTCAAGTGCACGTGGAGGAGGAGAGCGAGATATTTTGGGTTGTCTAACCAGACAAGCAGAACACCCTCCCAGAAATCGGCCAGAGGGGTGGGGCGCCCTTGACTTACTAAAATCTCTGCAGAGGTGTTCGCGTCGCCAGTGCTGGGAGCAACGATGAGACAGTGAGCGGAGCAACGTGATGTGTCTACCTGTGTGCAGGTAAATATCCAGAAAAGCATCCTGCAGAAAACCATACAGCCACATCCTGGTGAGTACTGGGGATGGTAGTCCATTAAGACAGCAATCACTGGGTTACCCGACATGAAAACGTGGAACCTCTTCTACTTTCATAGCCGTATCACCAGGATTTCCTTCTGGTCGCACAATAGAAACATAGAAACATAGAAACATAGAAAAATGTCGGCAGATAAGAACCTTTCGGCCCATCTAGTCTGCCCAATTACATGGATACTTTTCCTGGATTTATCTTTTGTTTAGGATAGCCTTATGCCTATCCCATGCTTGCTTAAATTCAATCACTGTTTTGGCCTCTACCACTTCAATATACTTTAAGATGGGACTTTACGGGACGACGTGCAAAATCAGCCCCAGCTAGACAGGGTGCTCAACCTTGATCCTCCAGGTGTTTTGGAACTATATCTCCCATGATGCTTAGCTACTCATTCGGTCAGCAGAGCATTGTGGGAAAAATTGTTGCAAAACCTCTGGGGGCCACAGTTGAGCATCCCTGACATATTAGGATTTTGTGTTCTGCAAAAGATGCTAAATTACTATTTTCTGGGTTTTACCTGAATTATTGCCCAGATTTTCAACAGATAGAAAACATTTTTTTACTTTGTTTCTATTTATCCCATCATGTGCCATTCTGTATCTAGTTTTCTTTGGGAATAAAAATCTATCAGTTTCGCCGTCTTGTCCTGTTTAGGCCAGGGTCAGATGAGCGCAATATGTGCCTCTCGGCATCCGTCGCAGCGTTTTGACGCTTCGACAGGGCTGGCCACACGCTGTATGGCACGAATTGCGCACGTGACAGTGGACGTTCTGAAAGCCTCCATGTCAAAGCGATACGACGTGTGTTCAACAGGGCTGCAAAGCACGTTCTTCCATAGGAGGATCGAGTCTTGCAGCGCTGAGCGCACTAACTGCGCTCAGCGAGGCGGCCAGACGGGCATCAGAGTGGAAGGAAAGTCCACTCTCACGGACGTTTATTTTATTAATTATTTTTTTTAGAAAGTATTTTACCAGGAAGGATACATTGAGATTTCTCTCATTTTCAAGTATGTCCTGGGTTCCTTCCGCTCTTCAAAACGTTCGTCTGACCCCGGCCTTAAAGTCTTCCTAGATGCATTGAAGAGACAGTAAAAGCACAAACCATATGTACACATTACTGTAGGATACAAACAGGAATGCTGGTGGGACAAAACATGAAATCCAACAGGTCCATCATCTCCTAGCTCTTTAATAGCCATAGATCAAAAATGGAAAGGAAAAAAAACCCATCAACAATTTGACACTTATAGACCCTCGCGGTCTCTAGAATTCCAGATCGATAATGACAGATCCATCTGCCAGATCAGCGTAGGAACCCCAAACAAACTGGGGGGCGGGGACTGCCTTCTAACGGTAAGGCATGTGATGATACAATATATAATAAAGCTAAAAGCTAGCAAGCTCCGTTTTAGTTACCACCCTTATACGACATACGAAAATCCTGAATTCCAGGAACGGCATAACAGGGCGGCTGATTTTGCTTCCCCCAGTTCTTACAGCCATGTGCCAGATCCATCCATACAAGAGAGGTTGATCTTGCTGATGGATTATGGACACTTTTGCCTAAAGCCTAATCGTGGACCGAAATACAAGTCAATGAAATGACATAAATTCTGATTTCTTTGTGGAGCTTCTAGAACTTGGTGTCATGCTCAATACAAAGAGTCCCCATTGCTCAGATTGGACATCGTGGTGGACACCATGAGCGTCTCGTGCTGCCAGAGGGAGCAAACGGTTTGTCTTCATGGGATCTTTTTACAAAAATGATTCTCCAACAAAGAAGGGTATATATATGGAAACAATGAATATAGCGGTCTTAAAATACCCTGAAAGACAGATCTCCGTCAGATACGTCCCAAGCTGTAAGAGAACGAGCGCTCCTGAGAAACTGATGCCTGTCGCAGAAGACTGACATCCAACTGGTTATTCACCAACGGCCATTTTTTTCCCATTAAAACGCTGGTTTTACTTCAGCGGCATTCTGGTGGACCAAGCAAGGTGAATTCACTATTTAGGAAACTTCAACTGCTGTTTCAACCGTAGTCACCGATGAAGTTATTTAGCGATGCTTAAAGCATTCTTTCCTCCCTACTGGGGTTTCCCCAAGTTAAAGACACCATAGTATTATCACGAATCAGGCTCGCATACCTTTCCCTCTGCTGCCATTCCTGTGGTTGACAACGTCGTGTTGCTGCGGTATCTTGTCTGGCAGAATTAATGGTACTGGATGCTAGTTGGCGTCAGATTCTTATAGCACCTCTTCCATGTGTCAGACGTATGACACGTGCGTCTGTCGCGGTCGTTTTGGCATACGAAAGTAAAGCGGCGCAATGAAATCTAGTCTATGCCTATAAATGTATCCTGGGCATCATTTTCTCAGTGCCCTGTGGTGGGTTGCTTTTCCCAAGAGTGCGCTATATTGATCTTTGTTATTTCCGTATACCGACCTTGGCTTTTTCCCATTGAGTATTCTAGCTCATACAAGAATCTCCCTTGTTACTGACCTTGGCTTGTACGACTATCCTCTGGCTTATGCCCCTGGCTTTTCCATTGACCTTGGCCTTTATTACCAGCCATTCTAAGGACCGGCAGTGTAGCTTGTGATTTGTACTTTGTGTTTGGATCAGGGAGACTTGACACAAATCATCTTTGAGTTTGATGAGGATCGCCACTTTAAAATTGAATATTCAACGTCGGATCAATGCCGAATGGAGAACGGCCACGCATTACTCATTTTACGGATGAGTAACGGCGGTGCCGATGTGCAGTGTTTGCATCAATGTCGCCTTTTATTGTTGAATTTTCCTCCTCTGGATAGCCGAAGTTCACCGTATTTGTAACAGCAATGATATTTACCTTTTTGCCACCACGGTGAACTTTGCTGTCACAATGTTAGTTAGTGATTAGCCCTCATTCCTTGCCAATCCCTTTCTGGCCCTCATTTCCCTGCCTGCTTATTACCAGCGGGTGACGACTCGGGTGACGACTCGGGTGACTGAGGCAGTGGTTTTCTTTTTTATTCTCTGTTGTAACATATAGATGTTTTGGTTCATTTGTCTCCATCATCGATCGCTCCTGGAAAGCTGCCCATTTATTTGCCCATTGCATAGAAATAGGTTTTGAACGCGTGCAGGTGTACTCGGCTCTGTTCTCTCACATGATAACATAAATATAAGCGGATGCTCGCACGTACGTGACACAACGACCTGGACAGCCATGACAGAATAACATTGATTTTAACACATCATGGTAATACCTATTCCCCTTTAACAAGGGAATTCTAATCAGTAATCGTGACTTAGGGATACAAGACACGACTTGCTGCCAGGGAACAGGAGAGCAAAGTCCCTGACTCCAAGGATTATCAGTATTGATTGCTTTTCCCTGGTGGTCCCATCTGATGGTGGCCGTGAGAAGAGATGAGTGAATTTCATTGTGTTTTCATCTCCTTCGGTCCACCCTGATCACCAAAGAGCAAATGGCCATGCCTAGGGGACAAATGGAGTGAGCAGTCCCCTCAATATTTTAGCAGGGGAACGGACTTCCCATTTGGCCAATATAATGGAAAACTTTCTATCCAGACACATCTTTACTAAAATGTCCCTATTTAGTGGGGTTTCCAGTGTCGGAGCACATGGAAAGACGGTTCTCTACATTTGCCACAGAAATGGCTTGCTCACATATAAAAGAAGTGCTGCAGCTGCCACAGTGATATCAGTGTGTGCTGACCAACCCGGTGACCGGCAGACGGGAAAATCAAAATCCAAATCCCGGATGGTGGAGATGCTGAGTGGGGTGGAGGAAATTCCTCCACTTCACTCATATCTAGGCGGTGGAGGGGGAGGGGAATCCTCACATCCTGACCACTTTAAATAGATAAAGTTGTCAGGGTGAGCAGAATGTCCCTTAAAATCATTAGATCAGACAGGTAGACAGAATGACAAACACAGATGTTTCCTATTGACACTCTGCCAGGAAGGACATTTTATTGGACACCCTGAGGCTTTGAGACAAAGGTCATGTAGCGCAGCACTGACAGAGCAATAATCCTGCAGAGCTGCGGTGTCTATTATCCAGTGAATGCAATAATGTATTAAGCAAGCAGTAACAAGCGATCTTTGTCCCCTCCAGATGTTTCTGAACTCCATTTCCTATGAAGCTCAGCCATTCTAATGTTAGAAGATATCTGGAAGGTCAAGGTTGCTGAGCTCTGGTGTAAAGTCTTAGGATTGCCACCTTTTGCTAAAACCAAACCTGAACACTTCAATAAAAATTGAATAAAATGCCTAAACCTGGATCAGATAATCCTGGACACAATACAAAGCATAGGTTACATCTTCATCATTAAACTGGACACAACTCGAAAACCCCAACTGTCTGGGTCAATCCTGGACAGGTGGCAACCGTACGGAGAGAGGTCTAATAGGTGTATTTTATAGCTATTTGAGAAATATTATTTGGGGCCTTATTCATAGCAAATTGTTACGTTAACGAGCAAGCCGTTAAGTATGACAGGCCTCGCTCATAAATCATAACAGCTTCCATGCTGTTCCAGGCCAGCTAAGCCAGAAACATGTCTTGCAGATCTGTTACGGCTTGGCTTACTAGGAGGCAGCCGGAGAACAAGGAGCAATTCTAGGGTCGCTCGATATGCTCATCTGAAACAGATATTGAAATAAAAAGTACTGGCCTGCAAACCGGGTCTTAAGGTTATTTTGAAATCTGGAAAAAAAAAAATCACCTAACATTAAAAGGGTCTATTTGCCAAGCCCTGAAATTTCAGTTCACTTCAGAGATTCCATTTCGGTGAATTCACTATTCACCGGATGGTCACAGTAGTGCACCAAAAGGTGGAGTTGCCGAAGCCCCATGAAAAAGTTGGCCTTGGCAAATTCCACTGAACTGCAAAAAATAAAAATAAAAAAAGAAGTAACACTCCTATTCTCAGCGATGTATCTTTGCCTAGGCTTACAAGGCCTAGGGCGGCAATTTACAGGGGGTGGCGCCCCGCCGGATCTGAAACCTCGTGAGAGCCGCTGCCTGTCGGTTCGTGAATACGGCTGCCGAGCGTTTCTGTTGCTGAGCTGCAGCGCTGGGAGGAAGCGGTCATATGACGTCACTTCCTCCCAGCGTTCCACCATGCTGCAGAGCAGACGCCGGGAAGGAGAGGTGGCTCGCAGGACACAGCCTCCAGCCCCCAGCCCCAGGTCGATTAAATGAAAGAGGTGGGGGGTGTTAAATGAGGGGGGTTAAATTAAATGAAAGAGGTGGGGGTTAAATGAAATGAAAGGTGTGAGGGGTTAAATGAAATAGGTGGGGGGTTAAATGAAATGAAAGGGGGGTTAAATGAAAGGAGGGGGTAGGAGGGTTGTGAGTTGAAAAGTGGGGGGTTTAAATGAAATGAAAAGAGTGGGGGCGTTTGGAATAAAAAATGAAAGTTTGATTGCTGTGCAGCTGTGATACGCGCATACACACTGCACATTTCTGGGAGTTCTATTGCTGTGGAGCTCTGTGATATGCACATACACAATGCACATTTCTGTGGGTTTTATTGCTGTGCAGCTCTGTGATACGCTTATACACAGTGCACGTTTCTGTGGATTTTATTGTTCAACCAATTAGAGCGGCTGTGATCCAGTATACTTGAGATGTGTGGCTGATCTTTGTAAAAATGCTTGAATTTAAACCTTTCATAATTTTATTTATCTCAATAGATACATTTGAAATGGTATACAAAATATACAAGTAGGCGCTTGGTATCCACTTTTAATATAAAGAGAGGAAAAGGTGGAGCCTAAATAGGAAGAGCGAGGTTTAACCAGGAAGAGGTGTGACTTTGACAGGAAGGGGTGTGTCAAATTTAAATTAGGGGGTGCACGAGTTTAGTCACAAAACCTAAATACAACACTGCCTATTCTAATAGGGGTTTGAACCAATGAAAATGTATTAATGTGTCTAATAAAAAGGTCCTTTAAATATACAGGGTTATTCAGAGAGAGGGGAAAAGCAGGAGAATGACTGGAGAAGAGAAAATTCTAGGCCAAAATAGCCGATTTGGAAAGTGAGATAAATGGGAGAATTTTTCTGGTCTGGCAATTTTGACCTACAATTTTCCCTTCTCCAGTAATTCTCCTGCTTTTCACCTCTCTCTGAATAATCCGGATAATAAAGAAAGGTCTGTTATAGAAGAAGTAAAATAATAGCCTTTCTAAAAAAGTGGGAAACAAAAATTTCAGAAAAATACAAAAACAAGTCTAAATTTTTTTTACAAAAGTTTTTACGTTTTTACATTCAATCCTATGGGATTCGCCTGTTTAAGCCTGTCGAACGGATACACAGAAAACCAGGTCATGTCAGTGTTCTGTGAATAGATGAACCATTACTTCTGTATGGGACCATGTCGCTACCGCTGAAGATCGAAAGGTACCGTATTTCAACGTCAATTCACCTGTATTTGGCAGCTTCAATAGAAGCTGGGCTGTGCTTCAGATATCTGGCAAACTTGGCCGGATAGGGGGTCCTCCTGAGCACAGGTTTGGAAAAAACAGTGGCTTAGTGAAAAGACGAACTGCCCCGAAATTGCAACGAATGGTGAAATTCACCGTTCGGTGCAATCCGGTGTCAAGTTCGGTATTTAGTGAATAAACCCTTAAGAATTAAAAACAAACAACTACTCACCTCTGGTCCCACTGTGCAATGATCTACTCCTCTTGCAGAAGGAAAGTGGGAATAAATAGTTCCTAGTGTCCTCCCGCTGACCCCATTATTTGACGTTTCCATGCAGGAGTCCAGTGGTATTAGCGGGTCGCTTATATTCCAAGTCAATCTAATATAGCAACACTTTTAAAGCGGGTACAGGGCGGCGCAAAGGGTTAATAACTTGCGTTGCTTTTTCTCGGCTCAGCTGGAATACGGCCCACGGATTTCAAGGTTCCTCGCAAGGTGAAGTTAGAGCATCACCATCATTACTCGCCGTTGCGCTTTGTTGGGCCCGAGGCCAGCAGGGAATAAAAGGAGGATAAATATTTCTTTTACATCTAGAAGAAACGATCGGGTCACAAGGACACAAGCAAATTAAAACAAAGCTTGAGCGTTTATGGAGCTTTGTGCACAGCTCGAAGCCGAGTCTGGGCAACACCACCCATTCCGGCACATTGCATTGAAATCAGGGAGGACATTACTAGCTTCTTGAAATTTTCCACAGTCTTGAGGTGGCAGGTCACTGTGACCGATAACAGTCGAAGTTAGAACAGCCTGGGCTGTGTATCTGTGCGTAAACTCCGGCGTTACAGGATTTGAACGTCGGGGGTCCTATTCCAGTCGTGCCGTTGGAGTGCCTGTCCCCGACCTTGCCACAACCTTACCTTGCGGCTGTCATTGATGAAGATTACTGTAAATCAGGGCTGTCAAATTCCACCCCCCTCAAGATGTTGATGCCTACAATTCCCAGAATTCTTTGAATGTAACTGATGGCCAGGGAATCATGGGAGCTGTAGTTTGAAAACATTTGAGGGGGGCAGGATTTTGACAGCCCTGCTGTAAATCAATGGCTCCTATACTATGTAATGGAACTGTTAATATGTAGCCAGAGTGAGAGGAGTGGGCTAGCTCAACCTTGCTCGTTCTTCCCATCTTTAGCCGCTATTTATAAATGAAATATCTACTCACAGAACCTGGAGTTAAGGGATTGTGCTAAAAACAGAATCCCTTAACACATTAAGATAAGCCCCCACAAGATCCCATACGTACCCATCATCCAACGGAGAAGAGGGTGGTGTGATCAGTGGGCTTCTTGCCGTACACGGTGGAAGATTGGGAGCAAATTGTTCACAGTGTCCTTCTGTGGTTCCTCCTCGGCTCCGCTTGTCATGCTGGGCTCCATGGAGACCGAGGGCCAGCATCTGTTAGATCAGGGCTGTCAGACTCACGGCTCCCTCAGACGTTGATGTCTACAAGTCCCTGAAATCTTCCAATGTAATTGATGGCCAGGGTATCATAGGAGTTGCAGTTCAGAAACATCTGGAGGCCGGCGTCTGACAGCCCTGTGTTAGACTAAACTGACTTGAGCCACTAATACAGTGGCTTGGGTGGAATCGGCCTGGTAGCGAGGAGCCGGTAGTGGAGATCTCCTCTCGACGAATTCTCTCCCTAACCGGCTCCCGGTTACCGGCAGCAATGGAATACGACACTGGATTTTCACATTTGTGTGGGAATACAATGTACCAGACAGCTTGCATGGATTACATAATGTAAAGCAATGGGCACCCCAGACGTTTCTTCTTAAGGTCTGCTTTTTTTTGAGGTACCACAAGGAGCAACATGTCGGCTCCCCACCAGCCATTCTCAAAAACAGCTAGCATGCCATTCTTTCTTTTGCAGAGATTCTGTCTCCCCCGGGTCATGTGGTCTCCCCCGGGTCATGTGGTCTCCCCCGGGTCATTTGGTCTCCCCCGGGTCAGGTTGTCTCCCCCGGGTCAGGTTGTCTCCCCCGGGTCATGTGGTCTCCCACGGGTCATGTGGTCTCCCACGGGTCATGTGGTCTCCCCCGAGTCATGTGGTCTCCCACCTTTATTTTTCATTATTCCCATTAAATCATGACGGCGAGAGTGACTATTTATATTCTGGATGTAGTGCAGAGATCAGCAACCTTGAGCGTTCAGAGGTTTTGGAACTACATCTCCCACGATGCTCAGCCACTCATTAGGTTGACTGAACGTTATGGTAGATGTAGTTCCAAAAACGATCTGGCTGGCCGAGGTTGCTGACGCCTGATGTAGGGAATAAACAAGCACTATCAGTAATAAGCAGTATCCGCTGCTTAGGTAACATGTCCCTACCAGGTTAATTAGTAGAGGACTATTGTCTTCTCATTGGCGTGTCTGTTTACTTTTCTCCTCCCTCTCGGGAAGCTTCCTTTACAAACTTTCCGTGTAGCTCCCTGTAAATCTGAGGCTGAAGATCCTCCGCGCTCAAGGAATTCATATTGAGAGACTTTGTCCAAACGGCATCGAGCAGTTGTAAAGGTAGCTGTTTGACCGCATGTTCGAGTCTGTCACGGACAATGGTTGGTTGGTTGCCAGCTGAAAAAGCTGTGCTACTGTACCAGAACCGCCACGTTACCCTGTGGCTGGTGACTGGGAAGATGGATATGCTTTGAGTTCGGTGCCAATTCCACCCACTCGGACAGTCCCGTTTAAGTGACTGAGAACTGGTTGGACGGCATTGAGCGATTCACTGATTCACCCAATTCCTGGGTATCGCTCTACTGGAAGGATGAGGAGAATGCCTTTTGCACAATGCAGAATACACCCTGTACTTTAAAATTACATTTAATTTGTATTTCAGTTCAGCTTGACGTAGCCGGGATCAGGACAGCGGGAAAGCGGAGGTTCCAGAATTGCAGCAAGTAAGTCGGTATGAACGCACGGGATATTATCAATTATTTACAACCGTGTTACATGGGGGAAAATCGTTAGAACATCTCGTTTCGGCAGCTCTTTCGGTATTCAATTTAAAGCCTTGATAGAATACAAACCTAAAATTAACTCCGTGGGCATCAGTCTCCAAGAGACTCTCAAATGCCCTCTCTTTCCGGGCACTGACACTATATTGGAAGGATGAGCGCGAGGCAGGCAGGTCGCTCACTGGATGAGATTCACTAAGGCTCTCCTAGGGCATGAGATGCATCACTAAGCGGTGGCGACTAAGCGGTGGTCACTGTGTTACTAGAACCTCACATTTGGGAATAAACTGCAGATCGAGCCGAACAAAGCTGCCTCCATTAACCTATAAAGATAAAGCTCAAAGCAATTGCATGCCGATTCTTTTAAAACAAACTTTATAAAACAAAGTAAACATTGACCAATGCCTATGAACCATGATGGATTCTCTGGAATGGGACTGAGCACTGGGTGATTTATAAATGCAAGGATAAATATCCTGGAAGAAGTCGCCATTTAAAAATTTGTGCTCTTTCTTATCTATTTATTAAGCTGTACAACGCTACAATGGGTAAAGACAAGATTATTCTACAAGACACTAAGGGTGCTATTACGTTCTCCGCACAAATTCGTACACGCAGCGCAATATTGTTGCGCGCAGCCTTAAACATTAACGCGCGTAAATTAACGCTGATATTACGATGCGAGTGCATTTTTTCATCCATCTGAAAATATCGCGGCTAAAAAATACGCGCGAAAACGAGCGCAAATTTTGAGCGCAGAAATTGGTGGGCGGACTGTTTTTTCACGCGATTCAGTCAATCAGAATTAAGAATCACAATTTGTCTCCAATTCACTTTTTGCGCCTGTCAAAGTCAATCTGAGTATATATGCTGCAGCAATAATAAAAACACGCACAACCTCTCCATTTTATTGTTTGGGTATGTGTAGAATGTGTAACTATACTGTACTGTATTTTTTTTTCGTGCTGGTGTATTTCGTTTCGGCCACAACGGTCCGATTTGCCGTTACCACCAGCTTTTCAAAGTCGTTAGAATTATGCGCAAACGTCGTTCGTAAAAAGTTGCGCATAGATTGTAATACCAGCCGCGTACCAGAGCACAAATGCATTTGCGCTCACAATGTTAAGCATGGGATGCGCGTATGAACTTTCGCTCGCGCAGGGTCACTCGCGTTAGACGTTAACGCGCATTTTGTGCGCGAACGTCATAATTTGACGTTCAGCGCAAAGGGTTTTTCCCCTCGTGTTAATGCATTTTTGCGCACGCGCACATTTTTGCGCTAAGAATGTAATAGGGCCCTAAAAGGGTAAATCAATATTTCACCAACAGATAAAGGAGGAATTGAGGATTCCTCGGAAACTTACAATCTAGATGGTTGGAGGGGTGAGAAACAGGAGGGGAGGACTGCAGTGATTTTAATACAGAGAGAGGAGGACAGTTCTTTGGTAGGTCAGAGGTTTTATTCTGGACTTAGGAGGCAGACTTTCCTAAATAGAAGGGTCTTTAGGAAGTGACCAGGATGTGCTGAGTCTCTCCCCCCCCCCACTCACCCCCCTCTGTTCTGACAAAAAACACTGGGTGAAGTTGAGGAGTTTCCTCCACCCCACCCAGCAGCCGGGATTTTTTAATTTCCCAGCTTCCGGTCACCAGTGACGTCAGCACGCAGAGAGCATGACAACAGCACCCTCTGTATCGATCGATCTCAGAGAAGTAGCCAATGGATCAGAGCTGCTCATGCACTCTCAGCTCCGATCCATTGTTATGCGCAGGCGCTACGTAAAACATGCGCACGTGAAGTCCCAGAGTTGTGCGCAATTTGCGATTCCAACACTAGCGCTTTCAATAGAGCACCCCTTTAAAAAACACCATAAAATAGGTAAAGTTATCTTTGTGTCCATGTACGTATTGGTTCGGTTGTTCAAAACCACAATTTAGAATTGTCTTTAATGACCATGTGATATTGACCCCATTGAGCTAGGAGATGCACTTTGTGGTGATACGGATTTTATCTCCATTCACAGAGCGCAGTGACACGTGGCAGCCATGTCCACAGAAGACAGCGGTAAGGAGAATGGGCTGAACGAATGTCCAGTTTGCTACGAGCAGCTCCAAGCTCCTTCTATGTCCGAGAGGAGGCTGAGCTGCGGCCATTCCTTCTGCCATGACTGTCTGGTGAAGTATCTCATGACGGCAAAGAAAGAAGGATCGATTAAAAAGAATATCATCTGCCCGCTGTGCCGCTACGTAACGTTTCTCAGCAAAAGGGGACTCATCTTGCCTCCCAATCATGGGGACCTTCATCAGATCTTGGAGGTCCCGCTTACGCCTTCATGCCTGAGGCACTCTGATCTTGGTTCACTGAACACACTTATCATTCCCATCCCTGAGGCTCCGGAACCAAACAGCCTTCCGGATCAACGGTGCACATGCCAGGGAGACTCCAACCTTAATGTAGTCAACCACACCTGTGGGTCTCAGATCTTTATCATCAGTGATCAAGGGCATCCCATGGACAGCGAGGAGCCAGTCGCCACCCAGAGTACTCATGTGGACGCCAGAGTCACCTGCTGCCAATCCCCGTCATTGATCTTGATACTGCTGCTGATATTCCTTGTTGCGGTTTTAGCAGCAGTTCTTCCATGGATATTACTGGTCAAGAGAACTTAAAAAGGTCTCCTTCAAACATCAGGGCTGATGGGAATTCAACACGGTCTATGGTTAGGTGTTAATGCAATAAACAAGTACAGGAGTTTTAATGTTCAAATAGATGCTCTGCGGGTCAATATCGATACCCGTTAGGCCTTTGAAAGGTGACGGTTTCACCATGTGCCAATTTAACGCAATCCCTCCTACATCTCCTGAAGCAACATGCAAATGCTCAATAGCAGAGATATATTTTACTGAAATAAGGAATATATTCCACGTGCCAAATGAAATGAGCCTTAAAGTCGAAAAATGGGAATTGGTGGAGGCCGTGCTGGGCCCATGATGTCCGTAAACAGATTTTCGCATTAAATCCAAGACGATATTGTTAATTTTTTGAAAGTATATAAACTGTTATTGTAATTGTATAGCAAAGTGCTAATCCGCTAATATCAGGGCGTGATCGGGCGGTGACTCAAGCAGTGAGCTGTCAGCCAATCAGGTACCAGGAGTGAGCGAAGGGCTTTCCTGCAAGGCACTGGAAGTGGATAAGGATCAAGGGTCTTTAAAGTCAATGCATTTATGACGTAACCGTTCCGTCATTGGTCCTTACGGGGTTAAAACTTTACGTGTTGCCAAAAAAAAAAAAAGTCAACACTTACATAGGGAGTGATTCCCTATCGAGTGAGCTTAACATATGCTGAGCATAACGTGTGCACTTTAAGTCTTCCCGATGGATCCCACTGCTACTCGTGGAGATCTTGACGGCTTTATTTCCACCACTGATCAATAAGAACATTAGCCGGTACCATACCGCTATTACAAAGGGTAGGGGACATCCGTAAATATACCGATTAAAGAAAGTCTACTGCTTGAAACAAGAACTGTATATTACAGATTCGGTACAATGAACGCATTGCATGCCCTTTTCTTCCTTTTTAGAAGGCGTTTTCACGCGATTCAGGTCCATGGGTTGATATTGTTTTATGCAAGATAATATCACAATAAAAAGAAGCACACCTTTCGTATAAAAATAAAATATAACCTTTATTCAAAGACCATAAAAAATGGAAACAAATCCTTCAAGCCCATAAATAGGCAATAAATCAAAAGTACATCAATGGATTTGCTCACACTGAACATCTCGCAAAATCAAGTCAATATATGGCAACAAACATGGGAGCAATGTTCTCTATATACAATAAAATATATAATGACCAATCTGGTGGACAGACCAAAATATAAGCCCACATTCACTTTATAAAATAACTTGTCAAGGCAAACAAGTAAATCACCAATAAGTAACTTTATAACTAATCAGTACGGCTAGAGCTCTACCATTGACCATATACACACAGTTACATGCTCCCTGCAGAGACCAGGGACCCCCAACGTTTCGGGAACGCGCCTTTTTCAAGGGTTTACATTTTATTACTTGTATTTAGTGAACATTGCTCCCATGTTTTTTACCATATACTGTATTGACTTGCCCTAATTTTGTGAGATGCTCAGTGTGAGCAAATTTATATATAAAGTATTTTAGCAGGAAGGATACATTGAGATTTCTCTCGTTTTCAGTATGTCCTGGGTTCAAGAGCATTGGAGTTTTACAGTCGTTCCAGAAATACAAAGTAATAAAATGCAAGATATTAAAAACAGAACACAAATACACAGATTAACACAACAAGAAAATAAATATGTAGGAAATATATTCACTATGTTACATGTTTACAGGTGCATTCTGTATATAGTCACTATGTTGCATGTTTACAGGTGCATTCTATATATAGTCACTGTTACATGTTTACAGGTGCATTCTGTATATAGTCACTGTGTTGCATGTTTCAGATGCATTCTGTATATAGTCACTGTGTTGCATGTTTACAGGTGCATTCTGTATATAGTCACTATGTTACATGTTTACAGGTGCATTCTATATATAGTCACTGTGTTGCATGTTTCAGATGCATTCTGTATATAGTCACTGTGTTGCATGTTTACAGGTGCATTCTGTATATAGTCACTGTGTTACATGTTTACAGGTGCATTCTGTATATAGTCACTGTGTTACAGGTTTACAGGGGCATTCTGTATATAGTCACTATGTTACATGTTTACAGGTGCATTCTGTATCGAGGTACGTTAGAGATCACTTAAGTGACTTTAGACTGGGGGAAGATTTGATTGCGTCTGGGAGGTTATTCCATATTTGTAGTGCTCTGTAGGAAAATGAGGACCGAGCCGCTGTCTTTTTGTATTGTGGTATTACAAGTAAGGTGCAGGTCCTGGATCGGAGGTTATAGGATGAGGGAACTGCTGGGGGAAGCAGCCTATTCAGGTAGGGTGGTAGCTTCCCAGAAAAGCTCTTAAACACATTGATGTATTTTGATTAATGGGCTTGAAGGACTTATTTCTATTTATTATGGACCTTGAATTAAGGGTTCTATTTATTTTTATACGGAAGGTGTGTTTCGCTTTCTTGTGATATGGTGTATTTTTGCCGACTTTAAATGGGTCAGTCTGTGTTCGAGGAAGCACCATAGGATGGAAATTTTTGAAATATAGAGTGCGCCACACGACCAATTTGTGATTGTGGAAGTGTGGAGAATGTAGCTGGAGTGCCAGACTTTGTCTACTGCCCTAGGCATGCAAGATAACTCGTAAATACAGTAATACAGGGGGTGCCAAACTCTGGGGTGCCTCCCAGATGTTACTGATCTACAACGCCCGTGAATTCCTGACCATCTATTGCATTGAAGGAATTCTGGGAACTGTAGGCATCAACATGTGGGGGCTGTGAGTTTGACAGCCCTGCGGTAATAGAGGTGGCGCTTTTAAAATGCCTTTTCATAGTCTTTTTTTTGTCTGTTAATATGAAGGAATCAGATCAAGCTGTGAAAAGAAATAATCTGTATTTATTTAGATGCTGTTTGTTCCGGATGACGTACGTTTCCTTACCTTTATACTCTCAGAGGCGTGAATTTGAATCTGAGCGAAAAAGGGGGCCAAGTGTTCAGTAACCTATTGTTTTAATGTAAAACATCTTGCAATAAATATAATTTTAGGTTATACCTGTAAAGCTCTGATTGTCAAGTGCTGGCTTGTTAACGCAAACAAACGCGGGGTTTACCCCAATGGAAAATGTACATGGAGCAAAACCGAACTGCTCTTATTTGTGTTTAAGGAAAACACTCTACACCAGGGCTCAAAATTTCCACTCGCCTACTAGCATTTGGCGAGTGGAAATTATGTGAGGGCAAGTGGAAATGCACACACAGGCAGCACAATAAATTATTTTGTGCTGCGTATTCCAGCGGTGCCACCATGCAGCCCCCCCATCCCCAGGCTGCATGGTGGCAGGGATCAGCTGCCTAACCTGACCCAGCTCATCTCTGTCACTGGCAGGGGGGTGGAGAGGAGCTTCCCCGCCTCCTCGCTCTGCTCACACTGGGCTCTGATGACTGGGTATACATGTATCTGGGGTCTGATTGATGACTGGGTATACATGTATCTGGGGTCTGATGTCTGGGTATTAATGTTATTTTTGTAACTTTATTCTAAATAAGACTTTTAACAGTGTAATTTCATGAGATAATTTAAGGGTGTGTGTTTAGGGGCAGAGTTAAGGGCTGGGTAGGGGTCAGGTGGAGCAACTGGTGGCGAGTAACTCTTATGGCCTGGTTAGTAGCTTGGGACTTGAAATTTTGAGCTCTGCTCTACACACTCCTCGCTTTTAAAAGTGTTCAGGCTGCATGGTGCCCCTTCCTTCCCTCCAGATCCACACCGCGGTCACTCCGCAGCCAGGATTTTGAATATCCAGCCTGCCGGGGGACCAATAATGTCAGCAGGCACTCTGCATGCGGTGATGGAACGGCCGCCGCTATAGTTTAGTTTTGTTCCCCCTGTAGAAGTACAAACTCCCCTGTTGGAAGCATTGTAAATAGTCCCCTTTTTGGCAACCGTTTCCCTCTCTGCCGTGACCTACACGGATCTTGCCAGTCGCTAATTAGTTGCACATTGGAACAATGTATAAATTCTGTATTCACTTGTAGCGGCACAGGCACTAGTCACGGATGTTCCTTTTATTGTGGTTATTGTTAGTTTCCCTGATGTGTGTTTAGATTACGTCCCAATGTTTATGACTGTTCCCAGATGTACCCTGCTCACCCAGAAATTGTGTTTCTCCAACACACAGTGAGCCACCGACCTGACAACTGCCTGACAGATCTTGTCCCCTGAGAGCTTCAACCCCTGCACACTCCACCAAGGCACTTTTTGGGCAGGGGGGGGGTTGTCCCTAAAATTAGGAGCCTGATAGGGGGCAAGCGAGTCCTGACAGAGAGCGCCATCAGGAACCCCATCATCCAGCCTCCATCTCCCACTGTGGGGAGCGCTGCGCGGCCGCTCTGTTACAGTACACCAGCCATCAGATTTCTACAGCTCACCGCTCGGTCCCCCATGTGGGATGCAGGGCGCTTTTTAGGCAGAAGTAGCCGGGGGAATCAGAGCTATGTGGCAGTACCTGGGTTGTGCTGCCGCTCCAGAAGGATCACCCTAAATAAACTCTGAAACTAAAAGATGGAAATCCAGGCTGCCTGAGGGACCCTGAGCATCCAAAGAACCATCTCAGAGAACTGGGCTCATGCTAGAGTTGCTAACTCATTGTATGTTAATTTGCTGGGCTCGAGCTAGAGGCAGTAGCAACCCATTCTGAGTAAAGGAAATTGGGCAATGGCTCGGGGCAGTGGATGCCTGAGGGTGGGCAGAAGGGTGAACAATGGGGATAGTTTCATATAAATATGACATGTGTTCTGCTGAATAAAGATACCCACTTGATTTACCACTACACCAAGTCTCGGCCAGTGATTGGGGGAATATTCTAAGATTTATCGGATTTCTACACAGACGCTGATGACACGGTTGATCTCATCGGAGCAAGGACGACAACTTTTCTGATCTACTTGCTCCGAGTCGGGGCTTCTGTCACACGGACATCCTTTCTCCAAACACTCACATTAGCAAGTGATCTGGGAGACGGCAGTCGGGAAATGTTGCTTCGCTCGAGTGATTAGCACCAATCAATCGTTATGTGCAAGCGCTTGCGAAACGCGTATGCAGAAGTACACGAGGTCAGCGAGCTACGCAATTTACTTTCATAATAATAAAAAATTATTACTATAAAGTCAGCCAACAATAGCAAAGAAAAGAACACGGCCTCGCAGGGCCACAGCAAGTCATTAGGGAAGAAAAGGAAAGATTGTCCATGCAGGGCCATCTCCTGACATCTGTGAAAGAAGCCATCAAAATTAATCATGAGGGGGCTGAAATAACACTGCCAATATCTAATAAAAGGGCCTCGCAGGGCCACATGTAGTCAACTATGAGGAGTCAGCGAAAGGAAAAGAATAAAACACAAAAACAATCAGTGAAATACATCCAATGTAATAAAGGGGGGTGAGAGAGGAGGGAGTAAGGGGTGAGAGACCAAAAAAATATATATATAAAAAGGGAACAAGGGGCAATAGCAAAGGCCAAAAATTGTACCGTCCCAGGCGTAATCCCATAAATCCAGAGGATCGTGGGAGACCATAGGGAGCAGATGGCACCAGGCCCGGGTACTTGGGGGCCAATCCGGTGCCATGCCATGGCGGCACGCCAAGATAACCCGTAAACGCCATAACCAATAACGAGGTTGGGAAAACAGAGAATTAAAAGTCTCTTCTAGTAAAAGATTCTCAGCGGCATCAACAAAACAAAAATAAAAAAAATGAATGTGTTATATATATATGCACTCTAAGCCAGCGAAGAAACAAAAACATAATAAAATGGTCTCACCAAATGTCTAACGCGTCACAGAACAAGGGGGGGGGAGAAATAACTGGGGATACTCATAGCAGAACAGGGATATTCAGAGGCATACACCAAAGAGCCCCTCAGCCCGCATCGACAAACGGCAAGGGACATGGGACAGGCAGCGCATCCCCCTCTAGGCCGAGGCATCCGGCCACCACCAGCTTGTAGCCACAAAGAAGGTCGTCAGGCCCCCACAAGGCACGTGCCGCTCTGCAAAGTCCACCGCCAGTAGCATGCGGCAGGGCCATGCGGGATCTGCTCGGCCGCGTCAGCATCATCCTTCCGGCCTGCCGGGGGAAGTCATCCATCCCAGGTCTTCAAGTGGAAACCACCAGCACAGCCACCTGCTGGTGCACGCAGGTCTCCTCCTCACCACCAGCATTCAGAGCCAGGGACAGCATAGGTGGTCGTGACACCTGGGCCGGCACCACATCAGAGTCACCGTCCTCAATGCCTCCGTCAGCCCACCAGTTCTGATGTAACCTCCAGCTCACTCGCCCCCAGTATCGCCGTCTCACGGCAGCCTCTCAACGTCGCCAGCATCCAGCGCCAGAAGCCCCTGGTAAGCGCGGCATCAGCATCCTCCCCTTCCAGCAGTTGCAGGCAGATGTCCAGGCCACAGGTCATGGCATCCTCACCTCCTACTAGGGATGACGATCTGCCTCTCCATCGCTCCGCAGGTCTGTCCACCCCCTCCACAGGGCAGTCATCAGGGTCGGCCAGGAGATGTGGGCCCTCCATCTCCCCAGCCCACTGTATATTCGTAGTCCGGGACAGGGTGGTGTGACCAGGAAGACCAGACGCCAGCAAGAGCCGAGTTGCAGGCCGCAAGATGGCCGCCGCCTCCACGAGGCAGCAGCCTTCAGCGGAGTCTCTCTGGTCTGGAGGGGGAACCAAGAGGGCTCTGGACTGCACGGTACCGATGGCCAGCCGCTCAGGGATCATACAAAGGGCAATCTCCTCGTAAAAAGCCAGCTAGGGTTCCCAGTATAGCAGAGGACATGCGGAGCTCCGTGGAGACACGTCCTCTCTCATGAGTAGCTGGCCATGCCCCACGTAATTTAAACGTTAGGTAGCTTTATATATGTATTATAAAGGGGTTTTATATATGTATTATATATATATATAGTTGATCAGAGGCTGTCAGCAGCATCTTGCCAATTATGTAATGGGAAAAGTCAGACATTTTTTGATACAGTGTTGCTTTAATTGAAGTTGTTAAGGACATTCATTGTACAGTGAACGCTCCCTTAATGAGTTGCACAATGCAGCTTGGCAATATTACTCCCTGGGGAATTTACCAGACAATACGCCTTTTGTACTTTGTGACTTTTGGAATATGGCGATGGCACCTAAACAGGTGATAAATTGAAAACTTTACGTGCCAATTCCATTTCGTAACATAATTAGCGTGGAATTAGTCCATGTCAGGACTCACAGTCCCAGTGAGGACCATCCCTTGTCTTATCATTTTCCACAATAGGTCCCTGGTGGAATTATGAAGCTTTTATGTATTAACAATCTTTACCAATGCAGCGGATTCACTAAGCAATGCAACGTAGGGACGTGAAACAAAGTGCAAACATCGCGTGCAGATCACCACATCGCGTGCACCACATCATCCCGAAAGACTAATTGTTTGTTACATAGGCTGAAAAAAGACGTGCGTCCATATGCAACATACTGGGAAAAAATCCTTCTTGACCCCACATGGCGTCAGATTTCTCCTTGGTCATTATATTTAATATGTAGGTAAAAGCTTCTTAATCCCTTAATATTCTGTGTCTGCAGGAAGTCATCCAGACGTTTTTTAAACGTCTGTACAGTCTCTGACCCAACCACCTCAACAGGCAGAGAATTCCACAAGTTCTAATTTTGCATACGGCACCGATTAAGCGACCCAACACTCCTCATACACCACGCTACTGGTGCTTCCTATTTCAATTCTGCTTGCACCTGGATGCCTTTACATACACTTGTATGGTTAACCTGAATGAATACTGTATATGTTCCCCATTGTAATTCCCTTTGCTGTACACCTTCCTTCTGTGAGAGTCCCCTATTGTTCCTACCTTGTCTATGTGCCATGTACCTGCCTGCTGTGGTTTCTGGATCCCTTGTGAATAAACATCGGTCTTATGCTGCATTTTTCTGTTTGTCCGTGCATCCTGGGCACTTTTTTTTCTTCAGAAAGGATTTTACCAGGAAGGATTCATTGAGATTTCTCTCGTTTTCAAGTATGTCCTGGGTGACTAGTATGTACCGTTAGGTGTCTTGCCCAAGGACACTTACTGGAGAGGTGCTCTTACCGGGATCGAACCCATGTCTCCACAGGCTCTCTCTACGCAGAGCAGTGATGTTACCTCTACTCCACCCAGCTGGTATCTGCAACCATGTACCATGCATGTGACCCCAATTAGGATTGGGGTTATTTTGTGCTTGTTTTGGTGTTCGGGTTGCTGTAGTCCCTAACCAACGGATTCTGCACCATTTTCCAGCCCAGTCTGTAACGTGAGGAAATGCCTATAGCCAGGGCCGCCCCAAGCCAATGTGCTGCCTGGAGCGAAGGATGAAATGCTGCCCCCCCCAAAAAAACACGTGACATGTATGAGTGTATCACAGAGCTCCACAGCAAAAAAAAAACACAGTAATGTGCAGCTCACACATGGATATATATTGCCCCAGCAGCTCAAACATGGATATATATTGCACCAGCAGCTCACACATGGATATATATTGCCCCCAGCAGCTCAAACATGGATATATATTGCCCCCAGCAGCTCAAACATGGATATATATTGTCCCCAGCAGCTCAAACATGGATATTGTCCCCAGCAGCTCAAACATGGATATATATTGCCCCCAGCAGCTCACACATTGATATATATTGCCCCCAGCAGCTCACACATTGATATATATTGCCCCCAGTAGCTCACGCATTAATATATATTGCCCCAGCTCACACATGGGTGTATAGTGCCCAGCTCACACATGGATGTATAGTGCCCAGCTCACACATGGATGTATAGTGCCCAGCTCACACATGGATGTATAGTGCCCAGCTCACACATGGGTGTATAGTGCCCAGCTCACACATGGATGTATAGTGCCCAGCTCACACACATGGATATATACTCACCCCAGCAGCGGTTTTGTAAAGGACCACGGCAGCGGCGCTCCAGCGTGCCTTCCTGGGCCCCACGTGCACCCTGCATTGACACCGCCCCCAAGTGATGCACGCGCTTCATGTGAGGGGGCGGCATCAATGTAGGGTGTACGTGGGGCCCAGAAAGGCGCACTGGAGCGCCGCCACCGTGGATGAATTATCGTAATGGAGGATTATGAAATTGGAGGCGGCGGCCGGCAGAGCATGCCTGGGTGGGTTTGTTACCCGAAACCGGCCCCTACCAACTCTCGGGCTATTAATTAAACGACTTTCTACAGCAGCCAGTCCGGCATTGGCAGCAAAATGCCGCCCCTGTCAAAGGGCCGCCTTGCGCCGTTGCTCCACCCTGCTCCATGGGTGGGCCGGCCCTGCCTATAGTAAGTTGTAGAAGGCTAGAGAAGATCGCATGTGAGACACTGGTTTCTAGGCCTTCCTTGCATAAACTCATTTTCTACCTTTTTTGCAAGCTATAGTTTTTTTAAAAGCATTCGGCAAACCTCCTGACTTAACCACATACACTTTGGTTACCAGCTTAGTCCCTGTACCACCTCCTACCTCTGCACCGCACTGACCAGAAAGAGCAGGAGTTGGCAAGTAGAAGCATTTGGGCCAGTAACATAGCCGTAACTAGAAACCTCAGGGCCCAGGTGCAAGAATCCATGACCCTACACAAAAACATTTTGCCCCCCCCCCCGTACTGGACCCTTCCAGTTCCACAATGTTGACTCCACAGCAAGAAAACTCAGAGGCAATGTGCGGTGTGTATCCCAGAGCTCCACGGCAAAAAACTCACAGCAATGTGTGGTGTGTATGAGTAACACAGAGCTGCACAGTAATAAAACTCACAGCAATGTGCAGCTTTTGGAGAAGAAAAAAATAAAATATATATATATATATATATACACACACACACACACACATTTTTTTTTATAGATAACCTGGTCATGTTGGTATCGTTGAAAAGGCCAGGATCTGCATCCTACAGTTCAAGAAAATATTATGAGGCTGCCTCTTTTGCTGAAATTCCCCTGCCGGGGAGGAGGAATCCCTCTTTAGGTCATTGCGCGCATGCGCCACGACACCCGCAGGGCACTCCCACAGCAAGGACATAGGAATGTATAATTGTGTTTTGTTTTTAATATCTTGCATTTATTACTTTGTATTTCTGTAACGACTATAAAATTTCAATGTTATTGAACCCAGGACCAGGACATACTTGAAAACGAGAGAAATCTCAATGTATCCTTCCTGGTAAAATCCTTTGCAAATAAATAAATACATGCAAGATGTCAGCCCACTGTGGTTGAAGCCCCAGATCTACGCCGAACTGGGGAAACAGGTCGGCTCGCCCCTGCTTGTGGCACCCACCTCCCAATAGGCTGCCAGGGACTCGTTGCGCCCCCGGTAGTCCCAACCCTGGTCATTAAGAGGTCTCCAGACTTTTTTAAATAGGGCTAATGTGCTAAAAGTAGGAAATCATCTAAGGAATAAAAAGAAAGTTTTAACAGAACAGTTTCAGGTAACGTCTCGAACATGGTTTTCCAAATCTGTCCTCAGGTCATCCCAACAGGCCAGATTCACCTTGGGGAGATGCAGACGGAATCGTGCAATCACTGAGCAGCAAATCATATCACCTGTGCTTCAGATATCTGGAAAACCTGGCCTGTCAGCGGGTCCAGAGGTCTAGTTTAGGATACACTGGTCTAGAAACTCATAGAATGAATCCCTTACATCGTTATTCTCCATCATCTGCAGAGGTTGCAGTAAAAGGCCCAGTTAAATATAAAAGCGGTCAATGTATTCATTTAATTATATAGAATTTAACAATTACATTCCTCCTCCTGCAGCCAATACCCCATTGGATAAGGAAGTGGGTCATACTTTTCCACGTATTGTTATATGGTGAGGATACAGCAAACTGTAAGTTTCCCTACAGTATCTGGTTATCCTACCTGGAATCTCCTGTGACACCTTTCAGTGATGTAAACCACTGTCCTGTATTCCATGTTGCGTCAGCGGGGTTAATTGCTTGTGATATTAAATGTCTGTGTAATGACATCACCTGTGAGAAAAATAAAGTCTTCATTTGTAATTGATACTTTGCAGCCTCTTTATTCTTTATATATACATTTGTAACGATTGACTTCTGTGCCAACATTGTATCTTCGTCATAAGCACATTGTTCCAAATCATAAATATGTAATTTTAATTATGCGGTACTTCCAATGACCTAATAAACATCTGGGGGTCAGAGTTTGAAATCCATGGTGTAAAGTCAAAGCATTAATGACAAAAGTACCTCTTGCATTACTGTATGTCAGTGGTCAGGTACCTTGGATAGGGATAAGCTGTTCGGTTCGGAGTTCGATTCGAACATCGCCTGTTCGCATACTACGAACATTTCCGCCTGTTCGCCCACAATGCACTTTTCCACTGGCCTGAAGCTTGTAATTGGCTACAGCCTTGCACCTGACCACAGGTCAGGTGCAAGACAGGTTCAAGACTATGCCAATCACGGCTCACAGAGCCAAGTCCCGCAGCACACTATATAAGGCTTCACACAGCGCTTCAGCACGTGTTTTTTGAGAGGAGATTGTTCTGTTAGTGTGTGTTCTCACTGCCAGTCTGCCACCAGCTATTGGGGGGGGGGGGTCTCATTTCTACAAAATATCTGGGAATTGTTCTAATCTTTGTGTTCTCACTGCCACCAAGTAATTTGGGGGTCTCATTTCTACAAAATATCTGGGAATTGTTCTAATCTTTGTGTTCTCACTGCCACCAAGTAATTTGGGGGTCTCATTTCTACAAAATACCTGGGAATTGTTCTAATCTTTGTGTTCTCCCTGCCACCCATCAGGGGGTCTCACTGATTTATAGGAGGTTTCTGGGAATTGTAATCTGTGTCTTCTCACTGCCAGCTATCAGGGGGTCCCACATACTTCTAGCAGATTTCTGCGACTTGTAATCTGTGTCTTGTCACTGTTGCCAGCTATCAGGGGGTCCTATCAGGGGGTCTCACTGACTTGTAGGAGGTTTCTGGGAATTGTAATCTGTGTCTTGTCACACTGGCTGCCAGCTATCAGGGTGTCTCACTGAGTTATACCAGAGTTCTGAAAATCTTTAATCTTTATACCAGAGTTGAATCAGAGTTCTGTATATCTTTAATCTATACATCACTCACCATGTCAGAAAGACAAAAAAGGACAGGCAGACACTCCCAGGCACAGATAAGAGGGCAAGCAGCCTCTGTGACGGGAGGCTGTGCCTCTGGTCGTCGTGGACGTGGTGCATCCTCTGCAGGGGCACGCTTGTCCTTTCTAACTGGTGCTGGCCGTCTTCTTAAGCAGCAGCAACAAACAGAGGATTTGGTGGATTGGCTAACCAGGCCATCCTCATCCGGAATCCTTTGCCAACCAGGCTTGTAGTGCTTTACATTCCACCTCAGCTGCCAAAGCATCTAATGCAGCTTCCATGTCCACAGCTACTCCTGCCGTAGCCTCACTGTCACACACAGAGGAGTCAGCTGAATTGTTTGACTACAATGACAGTGACATGCTGCTTGAGGATGCACAACAACTACAGTGCTCTGATTCAATCTCTGAGGTTGAGGAAGGGAGTATAATGAACCTAGAGGAAGGGGTGCCAGTGACACACAAATAACTGGCACTCCTGTTGCCCCAGCAGCTGCAGCAAACTGCCAAGTTGGCTCCAGTGACGAGGGGATAGGGGTGATGACAATGATGATGAGGTCACTGACTCCACCTGGGTGCCTGATTGAAAAGAGGAGTCAAGTGAGGACGAGGAGGCACAACATCCTCTATGACCAACCGTAGCACTAGCCAGTCCAAGGCATCAGATGTCAGAGCTGCTCAGGTGCAGAGCGCTGTTGTCTCAAAGCACACATCCAGGAACTCTGCTGTCTGGGAGTTCTTTACAAATAGCAATGGTGGGGTCTGCTGCACATTTCTTAATCTATGTCAGATGAGGCTCAAGTGTGGGAAAGACACCGGACGCTTGGGTACCACGTGCTTGAGGCGACATATGACCACCTGCCATGCATCCCGTTGGCGCAAAAGTTTGCGTAGGTCCTCCTCACCTGTCTCTACCCCCACTATTTGTCCTGCCATTTCATTGACTCCAACCTCCACTGACAGGGATGATGCTACAGGAATGGATGTACCAGGTCCTTCCTCAAAACGTGACAGCATCAAATCAGCTGAAGATTTACGCAGTCAGATTACGTTGCCCCAGCTGCTGCAGCATAAGAAAAAAATATAGTCCCAACCATCCCCAAGCACAGCGTCTAAATGCCAGCTTAGCAAAATTACTCGCATTACAGCTGCTGCCTTTCCAGTTGGTGGACTCTGCTTCCTTCTGTGAATTTGCTGAATGTGCTGTACCACAGTGGCAGGTTCCAAACCGCCATTACTTTTCACAGAAGGCCATTCCAGCACTATACCAGCACGTGGAAGACAATGTTATCGAGTCATTGGGAAAGGCAGTCAGCAGCAAGGTGCATGTGTACTTTAGACATGTGGTCCAGCAAGCATGGACAGGGTCGTTACATTTCCTTCATGGCACACTGGGTAACTCCGATTGCAGCTGGGAGGGATCCAAGACGGGGCTCTGTGCTGGAGCTTTTTCATCCACCACACCTTCAGAAAGCTGCTTGTATGAGGTCTGTCTGCTCCACCACCACCTCTCCCTCTTCCTCCTCCTCTGTCTCTGGTGAAGTGGCAGTTCAACCGACGCATGACAGGGGCTATGCAATGGCTCATGCAAAAAGATGCCATACTGTGCTTGAGCTGGTTTGTTTAGGGGACAGGAGCCACACCGGGCCAGAAATTCTGTCAGCTCTGCAGGGGCAGGTGCAGAGATGGTTAACACCACGCCAGCTTCAGTTGGGAATGGTCGTCTGTGATAATGGTAGCAACCTTCTCTCCACCCTATGCCTGGGTAAGTTGATGCATGTACCATGCTAATGCCACTTCCAACCTACGCTGCATGGGCTCCCTTATCCTGCAAAGCCTGGTAAAGGACCCCAGAATTCGTGCTATCAAGGAGAGGGATCATTACTGGTTGGCAAGCCTTCTTGATCACCGATACAAGGGTAAAGTTGCAGAGCTCATCCTGCCCGCATAGAGGGAGCACAGGATGAAAAAACTTGAGGACGCTCTAAAGCGACACTTGTGTAACACCTTTCCAGGCACTAGTAGGTTACCAAGTGATGACACAGGCGCTTCTGAGGCTGCGGATGATCAGAGGAATAGTGGTGAAGGCCGGGGCTGCTTGACTGATGCCTTTTTAAATTATTTTAGTCCACGACGCCCAGGGATTTCAAATTGTAGGCACCCATTGCCAGCGTCTTCACCGTATGGTGAAGGAATAGATTGGGGATGTCTTCTGCATTCAGAAAATCTCCAGCACTGAACTCTTCCACAATACCACAAAGGGCTTACAGTGTGAAGGCACTTGCTGCCATGAAAGGCACAATATTTGGGTGCACTGACGCCTGTACCAGATTTATATCATTTTAATATTTGACTGCAGGGTCCAACCCTGCACTCTTCCACAATACCACAGAGGGGTTACTGTGGCCGACACTAAAGGCCCAATTTTAAAGCACCTATTGTTACTTTCATCCAAAGCCTGCATAAATTTCACCATAATTTAGCCTAAAAAAAAAAAAATCACTAAACTTGTTCTGCGTGTCCTAAAATGTCTTTTTTAATACAGACTGCCGCCCCAAGCAGTTGTTTATGAATAGATTAAAAGGAAAACCGTTTACCGTCATTTGAAACGTCATTTTTTGTTTTTAAATGTTTCAATACATCCGACAAATCCGCCACTTCACGGGCAGATTATGGAGACCTCCTAGGCACGATATTTGAAGGAGTTTTTCGTTTTTATTTTTAACCCTCATTTCATGGAAAACTCACTGTCCCTTTAAAAACGTTTTTTTTAAAACTTTTTGTCCTTGTTTCCTGTCCCCCAGGGCACTACCCGGACCCCCATACACCTTTTATGGCAAATATCTTGCATATATGCCCTCTTGCAGGGCACTCTAAAAACCGAACCTTTGAGTCCCATTGACTTGCATTGAGTTCGGTTCGTGTTCGAACTCGAACTTTTGAAATTGTTCGAGTTCGAATGCGAACCGAACACGGAGGTGTTCGGCTCATCACTAACCTTGGACACCCCCCGTTTTGGAACCATCCACACGATGTAGTGCGCGCACATATTGCACATGCTACAGCGGACGTACTGAATCTCTGTCGAAACGCTACGATGCGCATTCGACGTGGCGCTTGCAGCGCTGAGCGCACGCACTGCGCTTAGCGAGGTGGCCACACGAGCGTCAGAGTGGAAGGAACGTCCATTCTCACGGACATGCCTTCCGCTCTAAAAAACGCTCGTCTGTCCCCGGCCTTAGGGTACACAACCAATCGCAAAAAAAGTCATCAACCTTGGCTGTCAGGATGTTTTGGGACAACTCCCACAATGCTCAATTACTAATTAGATTGGCTGTGCCTCATGGGAAATGTAGTTCTGAAACATCTTGAGGGCCATGGTTGCTGATCCCCGGAACTACAACTAGAAAATCCCTTTAATAAAAAGGTATTTAAAGCATCTGGGGAGTCGGCGTTCTAGACCTAGAGCAATGTGGGATCTTCTTCCAGCACCTAACAATGGCGAACACGGCACACCCAAATCTAATTGGGTTCAACAAATTAAGTAATAAACCCATACATAGAAGGGTCACGTCCAAAATAAGATTCCTGTCCTCCAATTAGCAATTATCTCATACGTAACAAATACACACCCAAGAAAAGAAAAAGATATATCTCTGGTTGTCTTTTAAATGTAATGTTAGTCCAAATAAAAAGGTATCACCGCGTACTGCTATACTCGTGATTTTGGCATCTGGACTATCACGGCCTGTCTAATCATATATCTATAGATGAGAGATCTATAGATGAGAGAGAGAGATCTATATACACTATATTGCACTATAATGCCAAAAGTATTCGCTCACCTGCCTTGACTCACATATGAATTTAAGTGACATCCCATTCCTAATCCATAGGGTTCAATATGACGTTGGTCCACCCTTTGCAGCTATAACAGCTTCAACTCTTCTGGGAAGGATGTCCACAAGGTCTAGGAGTGTGTTTATGGGATTTTTTTTACCTTTCTTCCAGAAGCGCATTTGTGAGGTCACACACTGATGTTGGACGAGAAGGCCTGGCTCTCAGTCTCCGCTCTAATTCATCCCAAAGGTGTTCTATCAGGTTGAGGTCAGGACTCTGTAGGCCAGTCAAGTTCATCCACACCAGACTCTGTCATCCATGTCTTTATGGACCTTGCTTTGTGCACTGGTGCACAGTCATGTTGGAAGAGGAAGCGGCCAGCTCCAAACTGTTTCCACAAAGTTGGGAGCATGGAATTGTCCAAAATGTCTTGGTATGCTGAAGCATTCAGAAGTCCTTTCACTGGACCTAAGGGGTCAAGCCCAGCTCCTGAAAAATCAACCCCACACCATAATCCCCCCTCCAAACTTTACACTTGGCACAATGCAGTCAGACAAGTACCGTTCTCCTGGCAACCGCCAAACCCAGACTTGTCCATCAGATTGCCAGATGGAGAAGTGAGATTCGTCACTCCAGCGAACGCGTCTCCACTGCTCTAGAGTCCAGTGGCAGTGTGCTTTACATCACTGCATCCAACGCTTTGCATTGCACTTGGTGATGTATGGCTTGGATGCAGCTGCTGGGCCATGGAAACACATTCCATGAAGCTTTCTGTGCACTGTTCTTGAGCTAATCTGAAGGCCACATGAAGTTTGGAGGTCTGTAGCGGTTGACTGTGCAGAAAGTTGGCGACCTCTTTGCACTATGCGCCTCAGCATCCGCTGACCCCGCTCCGTCAGTTTACGTGGCCTACCACTTCGTGGCTGAGTTGCTGTCATTCCCAAACACTTCCACATTCTTATAATACAGCTGACCGTTGACTGTGGAATATTTAGGAGCGAGGGAATTTCACGACAGGATGCCACCTGTGCAACAAATCCAATCACAGATCCATGCTGGAATTCAATGAGCTCCTGAGAGCGACCCATTCTTTCACAAATGTTTGTAAGAACAGTCTGCATGCCTAGGTGCTTGAGTTTATATACCTGTGGCCACGGAAGTGATTGGAACACCTGATTCTGATTATTTGGATGGGTGAGCGAATACTTTTGGCAATATAGTGTATCTCTGGTTCTCTGGTTGAGAGAGAGATAGATATAGTCCAGATGCCAAAATCACGAGTATAGCAGCTGCGGAAATTAATGGTTAGGGCTGCGGAAATTAATGATTAATCGTTAAATTAAACTTGGTCGATCAAATTTATTTTAATCGGCCGCTGAGTGGTTTGCTCCCTACGAGCAGCCGCCTCGCCTGGGATCCACCAGCCGCAATCTTGCGAGATCTCGGAGTACACGTGAATTCCGAGATCTTACGTGAAGCGGCTGGTCAGGTGGTTCCCAGGTGAGCATGCGTGGCCAAGCTTCATCCCGGCGGATGCTCGTAGGGAGCAAAGCACGCAGCAGCAGGAGGCGAGAGCTGGGGGCACTGTATATCCATGTTGTGTGAGCTGGGGGCACTATATATACATGTGTGAGCTGGGGGCACTATATATCCATGTTGTGTGAGCTGGGGGGCAATATATCCATGTGAGCTGGGGGGCAATATATCCATGTGTGAGCTGGGGGCATTATATCCATGTGTGAGCTGGGGGCATTATATCCATCATATATATAGCCCTGTAGTTATTCTGGCTCTTGAGAACTGCAGCTGTTATGCCCATAGAGGGAGCCAGAGTGCAACGTTCGTGGGAAAGACTGATGGACATATGGACTACGTCTCCCAGAAACCCTTGGGGAGAGAAAGGAAGTAGTGTGTCTGGCGCCAGGAAGGAAAGGGGGAGTGCAGCGTGGAGAGCAGTGTGTGAGCAGCGAGAGAAGGTAGTCGGCCTGTGTGACACTCTCTGGGATCTTGTGAGCTGGAGAACTGAGTGACATCCATTGCTGGAGTGATCGGTGAGAGCGTAAATTGCCTGAGTATCACACTGGACTTTTCCGGTCCCGGGAGTGTTCGGGAGAGATCGCGGGTGAGGAGGCTGCAGGCGGAGCGCTGACGGAGTTCTGAGCCAGACTGAGGAGCACAGGATCGAGAGCTTAAACCCCTGGGCAGTACCGGGCTCCAGACGGCTTGAAGGACGGATTTTCTCACGAGGGACCTTGTTCATCGACGCTTCACCAGCCTGGGACCAGCTGTTCGATGATTGGGTGAGAGGCCTCCGGGCCTGTGATAATTCCTGACGGTGCGCACTTATTTGTTTGCTAAATCTGCGGTGAGACAGGTTCCGGGTTATTCAGCGGCTCCTACAGGTGTGAGCGCTACACTGATTGATATATTTATCAATCAATCAATGTGAGTTTTATTGCTGTGGATTCTGTGATACGCTCATACACACTGCACATTGCTGTGAGTTTTATTACTGTGGAGCGAGGTTATGTCCTTTAAGTTTTTCTTTTCTGATCTGTATGTGCGTTATAAATAAAAATCGATTAATCGAACACAAATTTTAATCATTACCAGCCCTAATATATACTGTACATATTATATAAATCACAATAGGTGTATGATTTAAACAGGACAAGGTATGATTGAACATCTAAATACAAGCTGTATGGTATGAGACCAAAGGGAACTCCGTTCCTTCTACAAAAATAGTGGAGGAACTGCATTCCCACAGGTTCCCCCTTGACCTGACCCCTGCATACATAGCGATGCTGTACGATGACCCATATTTCACTGGAAGGAACGAACATGCAGAGACAGATTATACTTAGCCAATAAACCGCTGCCTATACAGAATGTTATTAAGGGCAAAGAGACTAATATATAAATTCCACATTAACTGCTCAGCATTGTGTCACCGTGTGGGTGCGTCGCCTCTGTTTATATCAGTAAAATTCCTCTGGCGCATGGTTAAACATTAATTATCCCCGTGCAGGTAAATGCTTTTGATGCTGTTTATTCCAAATTAAAAATGATTGATATTTTAAAATCTCTTTACACATCTACCCTGGGCTGTATGGAGGAGCGGCCATTGCTTCCTGGACACATTACCATTTCAAGCAGAGAGGGAGCACAGGGAAAAGTGCTGTCCTGCAACATGTATAACTCATATTATGCCGCAGGAAGGAAATCAAGGCAGGTCACCCAGGATTCCTTCATTACCTGCAGCGTATAGATTCTGCATGGTGCCTTTTTTTTCCCATGCACTTCCCTTCAGCATGCAGACGTCATACGTGTCCAGGAAAACATGGCCGATGTGGCAACCCTAGCAGTTGCGCAGCGTCCGCAAAATATTCTTGTGTCGGGATTTTGACAGCGTGTTTGCAACTTCGGCAATAACCTGCATTTGCCGACTAACTCCGAGTTTTTGTCAGTAAATCGTCGGCCGCTGCGCTGACTCTTCACCCTGTAACCCCGTCTTGCCAGCCGTACCCGAAAAATGAAAAACACCTCCCTGTCCTCACGGACACCCGTTTTGACTTACTCCCGGTGGCAGGGTGGGTTGGGAAGCTGTGGCCCCTGGCCTGGGCCCTTTACCTTGTTCAAGTTGCCTGAGGTAAACTGCCACCCTTTTTTTTCCCGCCCAAGCCTTGAGTCACGCTTCACACTGATTGGTGAGGAAGTGCCACGCCCTCCCCGTGCCTAAACTCCCTTGAGTTACCTCAGACAAATGTAGGTGTGGGTTATACCATCCTGTTCCTCAGAGGAGGAGTGGTAGGGCCTCTAAAAGGAGGGTGAGCGATGGAAATGAAAATGGGTGCTACTGGCTCTTGGTGGACACCCCAGCCCTGGTTCACAATGGGACCATGTGATCAGGGGTCAGAGAAAAAAGGTGCTGGCTCCGTTTTCAGGGTCCCTGTGAAGCACAGGAAAGGCGCAGCAAAACCCACATCTTGCGGAGAGGCATCCCATTGCCTTATCGAGAAGGCCAAAAAATATATATATATATTTTTTTAAAATGGCTGCAGTGACTGAATTTAATGGATGTCTCTGCTGCAGTGCAGCAATTCTCCATACTAGCAAGGGGTTTCTTTAGTATGACTTCAACGTGACTGAATATATGTATATTTAATACATCTCCACAGGCAATGCTTTAGGTATTTACTACTTTAGGCATAAAAGGAGTATATACGGATTGCACAATTACATATACGTCAGGGACGTGCGGTGAGATCAGTGGCTGGTTAGGCACTGGTTAGTATCAGAGCCAGATATACACAGATATTAACTAATTTCCTGCGGTTTGTGTTTAGCTGTAAATCATCTTTTACTCATTTACTGTACCCACAAATTTTATAATTTTTCTCGCTTTCTAAAAGATACCATTATTTTCATCATATACTTTACTATTGAAGAAAAACTATGATAGAAAAACTATTTTCTGTGCCTGTCACACTCTGTATCTGCCACTAGAGGGAGCAGCGTGTGCCTGTCATACTCTGTATCTGCCACTAGAGGAAGCTGCCTGGACCCCTTCTTGTCAGAGGCCAGCCTCCAATGCAGGTGGTTTTTATGAATGGCTTGAACCAAATGGTGCTTTCCCATTGGTTCAAGCTATTCCATTGCTCTGTCAGGGTCTCTCTGAGGCTCTGATAGGCAGTGTGCAGGAAGTAGGCAGCGCTCGTCTGTTCCCATTTGAAGAGATCCGCGGCTACAGACCTCCTGAACAGCCTATGTGATTAACGTAGTGGGGAAGCATACCACTGTGCAAATTGCGTAGGCTGTAAAAAGACTGCCTCTTCCTTTGCGTGCAGGCACGCAGAGGACAGAGTTGACAGTGGGGGAGCAGGTGAGCATAATTATTATAATGCTCAATGGCAGGTGAGGCTTTGCCTACCCTGACTGCATGTCCTTGCAGAGCAGAGCATACCAACACCCTGTGCAGAGCATATTAATGTTGTGCAGAGCCCAACACCCTGTGCAGAGCATACTAACACAGTGCAGAGCATACCAACGTTGTGCAGAGCCTACTAACACCCTGTGCACTGTATACTAACACCCTGTGCAGAGCATATTAATGTTGTGCAGAGCCTACTAACACTCTATGCACTGTATACTAACAGCCTGTGCAGAGCATATTAACACAGTGCAGAGCCTACTAACACCCTGTCTAGTGCATACTAGCCTCTGCAGAGCATATTAATGCTGTGCAGAGAATGCTACCACCCTGATTCACCCCCTGTGCAGAGCATGTCTATGTGCAGATCATTGCAACACCCTGTGCAGAGCATATTCAAATCATACACCCCCCCCCGGGCAAAGCAATTCAGAGCATATTCACCTCCTGGCCAGAGTCTACACATGCCTCTTTGTTTAGAACATTCTCCCCTTTGCAGAATATATTCCTACCCTTTGCAGAGCATATTGCCCCTGAGCAAAGCATGCAGTACATTATGCATATTCCCAGGCAGTGCATTGCTCTCTGGTGGGAGGTGCAGTGCAGGCGGTTCCATGGTGTAATGGTTAGCACTCTGGACTCTGAATCCAGCGATCCGAGTTCAAATCTCGGTGGAACCTGGGCTTTTATGGTTTTCTCTTTGAGGCTTGTTTCGTGCTGCCCGGCTTCCAACCTCCAACTGACATGTTCGCCACTTCTATAGTAACAGCTGCGAGGAGAATTAATCCATACCGTGTAATGACATGAAACATACACTCGCCGCTCTCACAGTATGCAACCAGCCAGTGTTACAGGGAACCGCACTCTGTGTATTTGGTGTACCCTGAGCATGTAGTCACAGGACTCCTCCATTCATACAATGGCAACAAACTGTAAAGACCACGCAACACCTGCTATATCCAGGAGACACACATATCGAGTGGAAACATTGTCCTCTGGTCCTCCTGCTTCGAATAGAAGCTCTCCTGGATATACCTGGGTGTTGCGCAGTCGCTACAGTTTATTTCGCTCTTACAGGGATGGCGGCCGGTTACTAGTCCTCCTTATGTCCGCCACTCTATAAAGGGACACGCCGAAGCAGGTCTGTCAAACTCTGCCCCCCCAAATGTTTCTGAACTACACCTTCCATGATCCTCTGATCATTTCTGCATTCAAAGAATTATGGGAATTGTAGGCAATAAAGATCTGGTTGGGGCACATGTTTGAGATCCTTCTCCAAAAGGATTTGAATGTGTGGCCACTGGACGGCCCTTCCATTTGGTTGGGCTCACCGGGATTTAAAATGCTATCATGGCTCTGACATAAGTTAACCCCTTAAGGACCAATGACATAACTGTTCTGTCATAAAGGCATTAAGGGGTTAAAGGACCAAGGGTCTTTAAAGTCAAAGGACCAATGACGCAACTGTTCCATCATAAAAGGCATGGACTTTAAAGAACCTTGGTCCTTAAGGGGTTAAAAGGGACAGAGTTTGCTGAAAACATATGCATGGGGCTCCCTCCAGTATGATCTGATTGACAGCCATACAGAAAGCCTTCATCACCTTCGAAAAGCTATCACAGCCCCCACAAGCATGGGGGGGGGGAATTCAATTAATCAGGGGAAGAAATTAAATGAAAGAGGCCCTTCCATATAGTCGGGGGGGGGGGGTGAGATCGGTTGTGTAACAGAGCTGCATTGTGATAAAACTCCCAGCAAGAAGGGTTTTGCCATTGATCAAAACTACATTTCAATAAATGACCTTGACAGGTTGTGTCCTGTGATGTTCCATAAAGAGCAGAGGGGGGGGGGGGGGGGTGTCTCTCCTTGGATGTGATGAAACACAGCCAGGTTTGCACACGGCTGTCTCACACGTGGCAGAATGTTGCATGCGTACGTTTAACTTTAGTATGTTGTTGCAATAAAGTTGTCGCCTTGCTGTTAATGATCGATAAATCTGAAGTTACTGTATGCAAAGACCACGCTCGCCTCGATGCGATCATGTAATGCTGTGCTGCGGGTTGATCGGCTTCTGCAAAGCGACGTTTCTCATTTTAAAAAACTCTCAGATAAATGTGGCAGGAAAATGAAAAATGTTCAGATTCTATGCCCCGCCCACTCCCTGCACAACGCTGAAGAATCAGAAGTAATGTCAACACACTGTGCACCCAGCTGGTTCCATGGTGTAATGGTTAGCACTCTGGACTTTGAATCCAGCGATCCGAGTTCAAATCTCGGTGGAACCTGAAATTTTTTTTCCCCCTTTTTATTATCCTTTCCTTTTTCACTCCTTAAAAACAGCTTTATATGTTATGGGCAGTAGAATTATCAGAATTTTTTTTAATAATATTCTTAAATCACCACTTTTACATTTATACAAAGGTTTTCGCACAGGTCAGGAAAGGTAATGTGTTAAAAGGGACATTAAAAAAAATGGAATTTCCTTTTTGCTCTTAAATAATTGGACAGAGGCTGCGGCCATCCTCTGCCCAAATTAATTGAATTTTAATTATTTATAATTGCTGAAGACATTTGCATATCCCAGCAATTCAGAGAACTGCTATAATAGATATATATATATAAATAAAAACATTTTAGGTTACTTTACGCGCCTTTTATCCATCGCCAGGTGCTGCTGCTCCTCCTCCTCGGCTCAGGTTCTCCCAAATCCAGAAGTCCCTGTAGCTTGGATACAGCGATGCAACTGCAAAACGCACGACGCTCAGGGCTTAATGATGGATCAGAGCGGTACACACGTGCGCAGGACCAATCAATCTGCTGCCTCTGAGAATGCTCGCCACCATGGGTGGTCTGAGAAGTGAGATCAGCTTGAGCTGACTCACTAGTGGCCAGGAAATTAAAAATCCTGGCTGTTGGAGACGCTGGGAGGCGTGACGGAAACTCCTCTGCTTCACCCTGGGATTTCACCAGATCTGGGCAGATCACTCCTCACACCCTGACCAATTTTAATAATGCACTAGTGTCCCTTTTAACGCAGAGAGGGGGGGGGGGGGGTATTTATGATTTGTAGTAATTGCAGGGATCTCTGCATGAAGTTCATTCCTGCACATTACAGGTTTATTCAGGAGAGAGGTGAAAACCAGGAGAATGACTGGAGAAGTGAAAATTCTAGGTCAAAATAGCCAAACCAGAAAAATTCTCCCATTTATCTCACTTTCCAAATCGGCTATTTTGACCTAGAGTTTTCACTTCTCCAAACGTTTTTCAGAGTTTTCACCTTTCTCTGAATAACCCTGTAGAAAAATGGTGCATCATGGGAAGGGGGGCGTTTATTATATTATTAAATTACTGAGCGCAGTAAGAAAGCCGCGCTTAGCTTTACGGAAACGTGTCACTGCACACAATGGAAACGCATTACCGTATCGCACGTAAGAATTGTGCCCTAGATAAAGAATGCAACGTTTCCCCATATATGCGACACACGATTAGACACTGAAATGTTTTTTAATGCCGAATAAATGCAATTTACATAAATACACAATGAGGTAAAACTGACAGTCCGATCACTCAAAACGAAAACATACGCACGGAACAGACCAATAAATCCTATACATGTCACTTAAAACTAAAATCATATCATCCCCCTCCCCCCGACAGATCTTAAGATCTTTTTTTTTTTTAATCTTGGCAACAGGGGGCATCAAGATATATATATAAAATTTTTCAGATTAGCTTACGATTGCACGAATTGAACGTGCAGGTCATTATTTTAGGGTGGACGAGGATTTTTTATCTTTTACGCATCATCCAACACCACTTTTTAAAGACATTATTTCCCCTATTGCCCCTCACAGCACATGCTATTCCCGCTCAGTCACCCACGTTGGTTCTGAACGGGTCCGATCGCTTTCGGCATTCACGATCATGCGCTTTCAGGAAGATATGGCTGTAGAACAGTGATTCCCAACCACGGTCCTCAAGTACCCCCAACAGGCCAGGTTAAGGATTACCTTGGGGAAATGCAGACTGAATCCTGCAATCACCTGTGCTGTGCTTCAGATACACTGCAAACCTGGCCTGTCAAGCAGGTGCTGAGGACAGGTTTTGGAAAAACACTGCTGTAGAAGATACACATTTTTAATCTTGCAAATAAGAGTTGCTAGGTCGGCCATGTTTTCCTGGACACATTATTTCATGCAGAGGGGGAGCACAGGGAAAAGTGCTGCCCTGCAACATGTAGAATGCAAATTCCGCAGGAAGGAAATCAAGGCAGGTCATCTGGGATTCCTTTTTTTGAAGCTTACCTCTGCCATGTGGATTCCACATGCTGCAGGGGTGCAATTTTTTTTCCCATGGGCACATATGCATCCAAGAAAATATGGCCGATCTTGTAACCCTACTTCCAGGAAATTAATATAAGATTAGACACCACATCATCATCCCTAATAGGTCAGGCCCTGTAAGGGCAGGCGCGTGCAAACCCATTAAGATTTATGTGCGTGGCAGGGTTGCACAGAATGGGACGTCTACTCCCAGGCAGAACACGGCAGAAGGTACCACCAGATGTGGACATAGAGACGTAACACTGGCCCTTCCCGGGGTGACACAAGCCACATAGAACCACGGCAAAAATCATGAAAATATTAAAAACATAGTAACAGCCCCAAAACTGGATCTGGAAAACAAGTCGATTTGTAGGAAGATTCGCTTTTGCAGCCTCTTTGGCAGAGCTTAACAAAACAGAAGGACTTTGAATGGATACAGTGTGACACTTACAGGTAGAGGGGTGGGGGGCAGAAAGGGGAGCACCGTGCAGCGATCACCTCTAACGTCAGCACCAATGAGATCAAGGGGTTACTGGGTCGGCCATGTTTTCCTGGACACATATTATTGCAGTGAGAAGAATGCAGCCCTGTAACATGTATGATTTATATGCTGCAGATGCAAAAGCCAGGCTAGTCACCTGGGATTCCTTACCTGCGGAGTATGGATTCTACATGCTGCGGGGTGGCATTTTTCACACACTGCACGTCAGCATGAAATGGTGTGTCCGGAAAAAAACACAGCTGGTCCGGCAACCCTACTACAACCACAAGGTCGCTCGGGTTTTGTGCAGAATATCATGGGGTACAGTGCGCCCATACACCCACCTTGCGAAGGTTAGCCGTCAGTGCCGTACAGGTTGAATGGAGACAAATGGTCAATTAGGCTAGGGTCAGACTAACGCATTTTTCGTGTTGTCTGTGAAAAAGTGCGTTCGAACGAATGGACGCATTTTTTCACGGAGTACGCGATAGCAGTCATACGATGCGCATTTGCGTTCGTGATTTTGTACGGATCATCAATAAAACACTTTTTGCATCTGGACGTTATGTTGGCCGGACATTAGCAGCGTCTGACACCTCCAAATCACGCACACACGCCGTTAGCGGACGCAGCGCACTCTGTACAAACGTACTAGCGGTTTGACGTTCGACAAAATGCGTTCGTTTGCCACTTGCGTTGCGCAGCCGGACTTTCGTGCGACCGTACTTCGTATATTGCCCGTCATTTGCTGCTAGTGCGGCCGTAATTAAGTGCGCCAGAACGCACGTTTAAAGTGCGCTAGTCTGACCCCAGCCTTATCCTGTGGGAAAAACAGGTGATTTTACCGTAAAATAGATCTAACGACAGTTGGTTAAGGGACCAGATTACCCATGAGGCTCGCTGCAATCAATGCTTCACAAAAACCATCCTCAAAGCAAAACCGAGAGGCCGGGTTTCATCTCATTTCCCGACGCAGAATGTCCCTTTAACATAATTATCTTGTCAGGGTTTGCCGGGCATCCTTCCACGTCACCTGGCCCTCGGGCTGTCATACAAAAAGGTCTATATCAGGGCTGTCAAACTCCCAGCCACTCAGATGTTGATGCCTACAATTCCCAGAATTCCTTCAATGCAATAGATGGCCAGGGTAAGGGAGTTGTAGATCAGAAACATTTGGGGTGCTGGAGATTGACAGCCCTGGTCTATCCTGTCACTTGGGTCCCGCTGGATAGCCTTCTGGGAGATATATATATATATATATATATATCGGTATGGATATATCAAGGAGGCATCTGATGAGATGCATATGCCAGCCGTGCACCCACCAAGTGGTCAGCAACTGCCCCTTACTGCAGGCGCCATATAGCTGGGAGAGGGGGTAACCTCCAGGGTGCAGGAGGCTAGTCAAGTTACGCACTAGTGTAAAATCTATGGCGAGGGAGAAGATCAGTATAATCCAGACCGTCCCATGAACCAATCAGAAGGGATAGTCCAAAACTGAACCCTTATGGTGTGGCAAATTTAGCCCCCCCCCCTTAATTCATTTTTTAATCAAGCCTAACGCCCCATTTATTTACTTTAAAAAAAAAAGTGATTTCAAAGACTGGCTCCCTCCCTCTGGAGCTGAACTACAACTCCCATGAGTCTCTGGCCATCTATTACAATCATAGGCGTCTTGGAACTGAAAGCCGTCAACATCTGAAGGCTGGAATTTGAGATCCCCGCATAAGATCACAGGAAAAGCGCAGCACAGCGGATGTATAAGCTCCGCCCACTACAGGCAGCTATTCCCCGCCCACGAGGAGTCTCCAGACTCATTTTTTTTTAAAATTTGCAGGTGGAATGGGGGAGACGGAAACCTTTAATCCCAGGCAGCGTTTAAGTGTATAAATCAGGTTTATATTTAATCCATGTTCAGGTTTACTGAACAGAATTCCAGCTCGAGGACCTTAGCAGCAAAAAGGTTAACAGATTCACAGACGGTCGGATGGAAAAGTGTGGTGTCGACATGTACAAGCCCGGCTTTTGACTCCGCAGATCCAGTCCCCAGCAGGCAGACATGCGTTTCTGATTTAATATAGATTTTGGCCGGGTCGCGCTGGAAGGTCACGGGGAAAGCGAGACAACGCTGGCTACATATTCTCCTTAAGGTCTTTCCCCAAGGCAGACAGGGATCAGGTTGTCCACAAACTATATCCCCACACCTTCAACGCCCCTCCTGAAAACTCTGAAGCTCCTGAAGATTGCAGACCAGCAGGAGATGAAGGCCGCCTTGCATAGTACAGTACCGGGGACAGGTGTGCATGGGGACATCACCACTTCATATCCGGCCTGGCGCCGGCTTGGGGGGCTGGAACAAATTTGGTGTGTAGCAGGTCTCTGGATTTCTGAGATTCTGCTCCCTCGAGCCAGCTCGCGTACAGCTCTTGTATGTGAGGTTTACTTTCAGGACTCAGTACTGGGACACGCGTGAAAGCCTCCTCCATCTCTTGCAGCATCTCTCGCTCCGGTTTCCCGTCTGCAGTCTGCGCCTGACCCTTCCCATTCAAGCACCCTAGTACGAGAGAGAAGGGAGGGGGTGGGCTTTTTAGTCAGACAAGGTCCTATTTACTACAGTCTAGATCCGCACAATCCGTTAACCCCTTCAGCACAAAAGGAATTGCATAGTAAAAAAACAAAAAAAAAATATTTAGGAATATTCCCAATGTATTGCTTACTGTACTAACCCATTTTCAGGCAGATCTCGCCATCTGCTGGCCAAATGGAGTTACTGCAGCTCTCATTTCTTTGCAGATGTCAACGAGAGACATTCCCAGCTGGTTTTAAAAGGTTTTAGCACCTTGGGTGTCTTGTCTACGTTGCTAAAACATTAGGGGGAGGTTTTGGAGTCCAAATACAAATGAAACACCTTTGCAACAAAATCCTCTCATTTGCTTTTGTACAGTTAGGAGTCTTTGAAGATCAGAGTTATCTTGAGAGTGAAGGGGTTAACAAGGGCAAACCATTTGTTGAGGTTGCTGACTCCCTCATAAAGAGGAGACTTATTTGGCAATTCTGGTCTGGCCACGGTTTTGGGAGATGGCTTTCTGGTATCCACATGGTATTGTCTACTCTACAGTGATACCCGAGAAACAAATTTAAAAAAAAACAAAAAAAAAAACAAGTCCTTATAGCATACCCCCTGACTGCATGGTTTCCCCATTTCTTACCTCCAGGACAGGCAAGCACCTCCACAAAGTGGTAATGAAACTTCCGCTTCCGCAGCTTTAGCACCATGTTTTGAATATTTCGGAAGCCGTAAGCAGCAGCAAAGCTTAGAACGGTTTCCCCGTCCTTTTCAAGGCAAACTTCTTGGAAGTCCTTGTTCCTAAAAAGGGAAGAAAAAAAACCAAAAAAAAACATTTAAACAGTTTATAATTATATTGCTGCTGCAAATGGTAAAGAATAAACATTTCAGTACTGTTACCAATAAATAGAAAAGATGCATCAGAAGGTTTGTGTGTATACAGGCAGACCCCCATAATCCGGAATTCTAAAACGCAGATGATGCTGAAAAAGACTTTTCCGAGCGTTTCAGATTTTAGTAAGACTCACCTTCCTGACTGCCCGGACGGATGCTACCGCCCGGGAGCGTGGCTCCGATCCCTGCAGCAGACAGTCGTACTTTCTGTGAGCCTACAGGGAGCCCCAGCGTGTGACATGCTGCACGGAGGCCTGTCCCGCTGACTGTGCATCATGTTTGTGGAGAAAGGTTGCAGAGTGCTCTCAGCGTATATGTATACGCTGGTGGCTGCAGCAGGAAGGGGATCGCAAACCCCGGATTCTGAAATGCGATGGAATCCGAAATCTGGAATCCTTGTCCCAAGCATTCCAGATAAGGGGTAACACTGACACAGACACACACAGTTTGAGGCCATTTCTTTTCCAGCCTCAGCACAGGCAGAGTGTTTACAATAAAACAAGTATAAATCAACAGCCTACTCCACAGAGACTAAACATTTTCTCCCCTCGCTTAGAATACTGGGCAGCTAAGCCGCCTACCAGTAAAAAAATAAAGTGTTTTACTTCCCATCAGGAATGCATGGCTGGTCTCCTCCTGGTCAAAAAAGACTGTCCTTCCAGGGGGTACCACAGTACCTATAAAAAGGCAGGGCAGTCTTGATCAGCAGGCAGCTGAAAATTAACCCTATAGGGGAAAATGGCTTTCTCCATCAGCCTGCTGATAAAGCAGTGCCACACTACATAGATTTTATTAGTGTTCATCATGCACTGAACGTCTTCAGCCAAAAATATCACATATGTAAAGAGGAAGCACTCCCGAAACTACTTTAGACCTCTCGGGATCCTGATGAAGTCCCCTGGAGGGGGATGAAAAAGGAAGGTCTGCATGAGGTCTTTGAAGAATATTTTACAACCAGTTAAACGATAAAGTCCACATGAAACCTTTATTTCAGGTTAGTACAAACGCATTGAAAGTCTTGTGTGGCTTTTTCTTTGAGAATTATTTTTGTCAGATCGTACAAACACACAAGCAGTACCCGAGGATAGAAGCCAGAAGAAGGCTGAGGGTTAGGGCACATGTAGTTCTGAAACCCCTACAGGTCTCTTCACCAAAGTGGAAACTCCGGAGAATTGACAGGAGGAGAAGTGAAAATTCTAGGTCAAAATAGCCAAACCAGAAAAATGTTTAATTTATCTCACTTTCCTAATCGGCTATTTGGTCTAGATCGTTCTCTTCTCCTGCCGATTCTCCTGAGTTTCACCTTTAGTGATCAGACCCACTAGGATGCCTTAGTTCAGGGGTCAACATCTTGGCCCTCCAAATGATTTTGAAACTACCACTCCCATGAGGTTCAGGTATTCATCAGATTGGAAATTGTAGTTCCTACACATCTAGGGGCCAAGTTTGCAGACCCCTGCCATAGCCGGCCCCCGCAAATCTAGGTCTTTGAGTATTCTGTTTGCAATGTCAGGTCTCCAGGGTCTGCTCCCTTACTTCAGCGTCTTGTATGTGATCTCCTTCACATCCATGTCAAACAGCTCCTTAGCCGCGTGGCGGAAGATGTGTGCCAGGTACCCGTCAGAGCTGGTGCCCTCATGGCGAACGAACTCACAGGTGGTTCCACCAAACCTGCAAGACCAAAAAAAAAAAAAAAATACGAAACAGAAATTTAGTCTGGAGAATGATCAGCACGATCATGATATAAAGAAGCGGCTAGGTGCCGGCACAACCCGAGACGGCAATCAGATGATCATCACAGGGGAGGAAGACATCCGAGAGCAGACGTTAATCTGATCACATGCAAGGGCAGATTGGTTTTCCTGTCAATTCATTATCACATCAAGAAGGGCCTGTCCCTGCAATGTCTAGAACATTCTCTACAATAAAGATCTCTCTATGGATCACATCGGGATCAGCTCGATGTGGCAACAAAGGAACAGACAAGCACAGAGTCCTCCAGTGAGAAGCTGTTAGACGGGTCTCTGCACGGCTGCAATTTTTGTTGTTTTCTTGGTAAACAGGCCGTATTTAACTGAATGACAGGATGGTTACAGTGACAATCGAGTGTGGTATGTGTCCTGGGATAACCCTGACGCCTGGTCTACTGACACGTTACAGGTATTCACATACAGAGAGAAGATTTCTATTGCAAGGTGTATCAAAAAAGAAAGAAATAAGTAAAAATAAAAACAAAATAATTATATAAATTTTTGTTATTAAAAAAATATATATACTAGGGCTGGTAACGATTAAAATTGTGTTCGAATTATAATAAAAAAAAAAAAAAATTTTTAAAAAAATAATTGATAAATTTAGATTAATTATAACGCACAACTCATCACATGGATATATTGCCCCCCAGCTCACACATGGACATATGGCCCCCCAGCTCATCACATGAATATATTGCCCCCCAGCTCTCACCTCCTGGTCTCCTTATGAGCGTCCGAAGGCACGGAGCTTGGCTGCTCGCCTGGGGGAACCACGTGACGAGCCGCGATCTCGCTTGAACGCGGCCGGTCACTTGGTTCCCCCAGGCGAGCGACCAAGCTCCATGCCTTCGGACGCTCATAGGGAGACAAACACGTGGCGCAAAGCAGATTTCATTCAGAATCCGATGTTAGAGAGCAAGACCAGTGTGTCAGGAGAGCTGTGATCCCCTTCCCACTGCAGCCATAAGCACGCACACGCGCTGGGAGTGCTGTACAGCCTTTCTCCGCGTACATGCAGCACAAAGTCAGTGTGACCGTGCAGCATGTCACAAGCAGGGGCTGCCTGAAGGCTCCCAGCACGTACCGCGGTCTGCTGCAGGGATCAGAGCCGCATTCCCAAGCAGCAGATGAGAAAATATACATATTAAAATCGGGGAGCTCTGAGATTCAGACTTCAGAGCGGCATTTCAGCCTCAGAGCCCACAGATCATTCTCACACACCCAGGAATCTCACTATACACGCATAGCTATACTATGTAACAATGTACATCACATAAAGCACATCACACACTACGATAGGCTGGTTTTATTCTGCCGTTACATTTCTAGTGACAATGTATTCATTTTATGCTTTGTTCACATATCCGGGTACGTCATTTAATGCGGTGCCCCGGATCACGGTCCGAGGTCTGTATCAGCAGCTGCGTAAAACCCATCCAAAGCTGGAAATTCTTCTGAGCTATATATTGCAGAGCGTAAACGCGCAAGTTTTATTCCTCCATTCTTTCGATCATGTACGGCAGCTGTTTACGCAGCTTACTCTTCTAGGGGAAAAGTAGATGAACCTGGAAGAACACGCCGTGCCCTTTCTCGGCCTCTATGTCAGGGGGTCGGCTACCCTGGCCTTCCAGAGGTTTTGGAACTGCATCTCCCATGATGCTCAGCCACTCAAGTTTGCTGGGCATCGTAGGAAATTTAGTTCCTATACATCTGAAGGGCCAAGGTTGCCCATCACTTCTCTACGTACTCTGTGGGGCTATTTACCTTCTACTGAGCCACCCTGTTCTTGGTGGAATTTGTGTTGATGAACACCCCTCCCTCCCTTCCTCCCTCCCCCAACAACTCCCTTCGATTATCAGCTTAAAACAATAATGCACCACGATGTGTCATTATTTGTTTGAGGACTTGTGACCCCGCCGCATTGGATGATTCATTGGAGTCCACAGAATGAATTTTTGAGATGGACTTTGATACATACTATCTTTTTATTGTTTTTCCGTGCATTTCAGGTTAAGATTTCTCACGTTTCATGGGCCCCATCACAAGACACTGCCTGTGTGGTCCTGCACGAAACCTTAAAAACAAAGCTCATCACCATTGACAGTCCAGATGTTTTCGACCCAAATCTCCCATGATGCTCAGCCACTCATTAGGATGGTAGACATTCATGGAAGATGTAGTTCCAAAACATTTGGAGGGCTGAGGTTGCTGATCCCTCAACGAGATCTAGACACACACCCCTAAAATGCACATTTCATAACTGTGCTAGGGACACAAAACACACAATTCAGAGAATCCCACATGTAAAAGAATAGAAACATATAGGCGGAGGTTTAGTTCTAAAATATGATCACATGCCTGACACAACGTCAATGTACCCCATGAGGGCAGATCCTACCTTTGCCAATCGAGTGCCTGCTCTAAGATCAACCCTTTTACTAGGGCTCTCTGCAACACAACTTTGTAAAAATCAATAAAGTTATTTTCCAAACCAAAAAAAAAGTGTCACTTTTTTGGGAAAATCATTTATACAGTGGGAAATAATTGGAGAAATTACCAATGTAGTCCTTACTGTAATAACCTATGTGCAGGCAGTGGTCGCCACCTGCTGGTCAAAAGAAGTTAATGCAGTTCCAAGCGCAGTGCGGGATCAGCTGGGGGAAAAGCTCATTTGAGATATTCCCAACTGCTTTTAAAAAGGGTCAACACAATGTTGAACACATCAGACATCATGCCCAGTGGGCTAAAACGCTAATGACATGTTCTGGAGCCCAAACGCAAACAAATTTTGTTTGCAACAAACTGTTTATTTGCTTTTGTCCTGCTCAGCTACAGAGCAAGATAACTCGCTATCAGGCACCTGATGATGCCATTGAAGACTGTTATCCCAGTTTCAGGAGTTAAGGGGTTAAATATACCCTGCAATATTTTAGAAACATAGAAAATGTCGGCAGATAAGAACCTTTCGGCCCATCTAGTCTGCCCAATTACATGGATACTTTACCTGGATTTATCTTTTGTTTAGGATAGCCTTATGCCTATCCCATGCCTGCTAAAATTCAATTACTGTTTTGGCCTCTACCACTTCAACTGGAAGACTGTTCCATGTATCCACCACCCTCTCAGTAAAATAATGCTTCCTGATGTTACTTTTAAACCTTTGCCCCTCTAATCTAAGACTATGTCCTCTTGTTTTGCTACTTTGTTTCCTTTTAAATATACTCCCTTCCTCTACCTTGTGGATTCCCTTTACGTATTTAAATGTTTCTATCATATCTCCTCTGTCTCGTCTTTTTTCCAAGCTGTACATGTTAAGATCATTAAGCCTTTCCTGGTAACTTTTCTCCTTCAAGCCGTACACCATTTTAGTAGCCCTTCTCTGAACTCTCTCTAAGATGTCTATATCCTTCTGGAGATACGGTCTCCAGTACTGCACACAGTACTCCAAGTGAGGTCTCACCAGTGCTCTGTACAGTGGCATGAGCACTTCCCTTTTCCTACTGCTTATACCTCTCCCTACATAACCAAGCATTCTGCCAGCATTTCCTGCTGCTCTATTACATTGACTACTTACCTTTAGATCCTCTGAAATAATAACCCCTAAATCCCAACCCTCAGATGTTGAGGTTAGGACTGTATCAAATATTCTATATTCAGCCCTTGGGTTTTACGTCCCAGGTGCATTATCTTGCACTTATCCACGTTAAAACTCAATTGCCACAGCTCCGACCATTTTTTTAGTTTACCTAAATCATTTGGCGGATCTCTCCAGGAACGTCAACCTGTTGCAAATCTTTGTGTCATCAGCAAAAAGACATACTTTTCCATTAATACCTTCTGTAATATCACTAATAAAATTATTAAAGAGAATGGGTCCAAGTACTGACCCCTGAGGTACCCCACTGGTAACAAGACCTTGCGCCGAATAAACTCCATTTACCACAACCCTCTGTTGCCTGTCACTCAGCCACTGCCTAATCCATTCAACAATATTGGAATCGAAGCTCAAAGATTGCAATTTATTGATAAGCCTTCTATGCGGAACAGTATCAAAAGCCTTACTGAAATCTAAATAAGCAATGTCTACTGCACCACCTGTGTCTATTATTTTTGTTACCCAATCAAGAAAATCAATAAGATTAGTTTGGCATGATCTCCCTGAGGTAAACCCATGTTGTTTCTGATCCTGTAATCCATGTGTTTTTAGATGTTCAACAATCCTTTCCTTTAACATGGTTTCCATTAATTTCCCCACAACTGACGTAAGACTAACTGGCCTATAGTTCCGATTCCTGACTACTACCCTTCTTGTGAATGGGCACAACATTTGCTAATTTTCAGTCTTCTGGGACGACTCCCGTTAACAGATTTATTTAACCAATCCTTGCTAACGGTTTTGCTATTACATCACTGAGCTCTTTTAATAATTTAGGGTGGATCCCATCAGGCCCCATTGACTTATTTGTCTTTACTTTAGACAGCTGCTGTAGAACCTCCTCTGTGAACGGATATGTAAATGTCTCGTTAGTGTTTCCTCCTAACTGAGGTCCCTTTCCTTCCTTTTCTTCTGCAAAGACTGAACAAAAATATTCATTGAGGCAGTCAGCGAGACTTTTATCCTCTTCTACATACCTTCCTTCGTTTTTAATCTAACTAATCCTTGTTTTACTTTTCTCGTTTATGTATCTAAAAAATGTTTTGTCCCCCTTTTTTACTGACTGAGCTATTTTCTCTTCTGCATGTGCTTTGGAAGCCCTTATAAAATTGCTTTGCCTCTTTCGGCCTAATCTTATAGGTTTGCCTATCTTCTTCACTCTGAGTTGTTTTATAATTATTGAATGCTATCTTTTTGTTCTTCACTATTTTGGCCACTTCTGCAGAGTACCACAGTGGTTTCTTCCCTTTTTTGTTTTTGCTAACAAGTCGAATGCAATTGCCTGTGGCCTTCAATAATGCTTCCTTTAAATAATCCCATTTCTCCTGGACTCCCTTTAAACTTCTCCAGTCTGATAATGACTGAGCACTCAGTTGCGTGGATTCAAGGTTTACACACACACAGTGGCAAAAGGAATTACTTACACATTTTCTAACGGTGAGGCCTCAATCTCCTTGACGGAAATGTTCCTCTGCTCCATGACCTGCAGTATCTCTCCTACACACACACCAGGAATTTAAAAAAAAAAAAAATTATAATACAAGCACTTCAAGGCAAGGTCACAAACCATTTTCTCTAAACATTTTGTTCCATGACGCACCCGATGTCAAAACACAGTCCACATCGCGACACTTGTACAGCGCCGTGTAATAATCCTCCCGCAAGGCTTCCATCTTCCGATCATAACACGGGGCAACGGACAGGTGGAATATTTTATCAGGAGACAGGTTCTGGGTGGGGGTGGGGAGAGAAAAAAAGATTACAAAAAGTTTATGAATTTTTTTTTAAAAAAAAAAAAACGATAAAAAATTTAAGTTTTGAAAATTTTTGCCTAAAATATCAAATTCTTTAATAAATTTCCCAACCGTTTAAACACTTAACAATCCTCCTTCTGTAACATGAATTGATTTAGGTCGAGCTGAAAATTACAAATTTTTCTTATTACCATGACGGAAGGTTCGAATTTTAACAATGACTCGGAGGCGAACATTTGCGTCACTTTCTTACATTTATTAAAAAACAGCAGCAAGTGAATACGTAGACACTTAGGCCGAGGTCAGACTAACGCATTTTTAACGTGCGTTTAGGCACACTTAATCACAGCCGCAGTACAGAAAATGACGGGCAATATACGAAGTACGACCGCGCAACGCAAGTGGAAAATTAACGCATTCTTTTGAGAACGCAGAACCGCTAGTACTGACGTACAGTGTGCGCTGCGTCCGCTAGCGGCGTGTGTGCGTGATTAGGAGAGGTCAGACGCTGCTAATGTCCAGCCTACATAACGTCCAGACGCAAAAAGTGTTTTATTGACGATCAGTAAAAAAAAAAAAAAAATCACGCACGAAAATGCGCATCGTATGACCGTTTTTGCACATTCCGTGAAAAAAAAATACGTCAATGCTTTCGGACGCACTTTTTGACGGTCGCTGCGAATAATGCATTTGTTTGACCCTAGCCTAAAACTCTGTAAAACCCCTCCCCTAGTCCATCATCCTTTGTGGTCCTAGGTCATAAAAAGAAAGTGAACCAAGAAGCAAGTGCTCTTTCTTGTTGCTGCAGCCGGAGAAGTATTGTTTTTAGTTTACTGTCCTATACATATTACTGTTATTAACCTCCCTGGCGGTCTAAATTTTCTTAAAATTTTGTGTCTAAAAGCGTTTACATTATTTTGGAAAGGAAAGGTGTTGTTTTATATAGTAAGCATGTATTCTGTAGGAATAATTCACTGAAATCCGTGCAAGCAAGAGTCTAGTAAACACACGCAGTCAGAGAAGGTTTGAAACACAAAATAATTTATTATTATCCCAAAAATAATTAACCAAAATAATGGAAATAAATTATATTCAATAAATAATCAAACCAAAAACATGCCTCCTTCCTCTGGGTGCTGGGATTCCTGTGCAGATCTACACTCCTTTGCCAATGAAATATACAGGACACGGGTACAAAAAAAAAAGTGTATTTATTCTCAAAGCAGCTTTACAGAAATAAAAATCATTTCTTAAATGTAACAAGGCTTTGCAATACAAGTTTCGCTGGTGGATCTGGGCAAACACCAGCTAAACTTGTATTGCAAAGCCTTATTACATTTTACAAATGATTTTTATTTGCCTTTTATTTCTGTAAAGCTGCTTTGAGGATACTTTTTTTTGGTAACCCCGTGTCCTGTATATTTCATTGACAAAAGGAGTCCACAACTGAAAAGGAATCCCAGCACAAAGTTTATTTTACAGTAATTTTTATTTTTTCACAGTTTTGAATTTGCCGCCTGGTCCCGCCCCCCTGCGTCGCGTGGCTCGCAGGGAGCGGAACCAGGAAGCAAAGTTGCTGGCTGCCATGATCACACTGCGGTGACAGCGGAGAGCGAAGGATGCGGTGAGTATATACAGCCTGAGTGTGGCTCGGGGTTACCGATAGCGGTAGCAGAAATTTAACCTCGAGTCACTCGGGAATACCGCCAGGGAGGTTAATGGTTATATACTATTTCTTAGAAGGAATGAATAGGCGTGAAAAATTATTAAAAATTTAGGGCATGGTCACCACCCACATACATCTGATCTTCAGCAAAACACTACTCGAGTAACGTGACAACCAAGGACGCAGTTGATCAGTGAGGCTGACTGGCGGCTCCCCTCGCACGGAGCCTCGTCCTGCCATACTCCAGCAGGACAGGAAATCAGTGAAAGGGTTAACACAGCTTTGCTCCTTTAATGCTATGGACACGTGAAACCTGGGCTCACCTTGTGAGAAGCGAAGTAACCTTTGACAAGGGATCCCATGATCTGCTGGGGAGATTTGGACGTGCAGATGTGTGGGGTCACAGAATCGCCCAGGACCCGCTCGGCATACTGCACCCACCCTGAGGAGAGAATCAAAGGAGGTCAGCCAACAGAGCACACGATTATTCAGATAGTATTGAAATCCCAAACAACATGTGTCAACCTCCAAGATCAATATATACAAAGAATAGTCAGATTTCCATAACATTGTAACTCTTGACAAGATTACAGATTGACGCATCACATTCCGGGGGTACTCTTGCGTAACGACCCCTCCCTCCGTCAGAGTCTAATTAAAAGATATGCACCAGCCTTGATGCTACGCGCAGAGAGCACCTAAATCTGTGTCTATGTGTGGCATTCTCTGCGTCCCGATATTGGCCAAGGCAATCCACGGAAACCAAAGCGATCAGAGTCGTTGGAGCCCAAGAAACTGTGGCACAGAGGCTCCCCTTAAAGGGTAGATTGCCTAGGTGTTCAGTTGGCATAGATTCATCTATACAGACACCTGCATTTAAATGTGCCGGCACTCCAGCAATATAACTTAACTTGAAATATTATGGAGTGCCGGTAGATTTTAAATGCACAATTTATAAGGATTGGATAGCACATAACTATGCAATGTCGATATAATAAAAGAGGTCCGCGTATGTGCTTAGGCATTGTAATAACAGCAAACTGCGGGTCAGTGTGTTACTTTGTGCTACAATGTAACTACATGACCCACCATTGTGACATGTTAAAAAAAAGAGCTAAACTGGCTGTCGCTGGAATCTAGACCAGGGTGTCTCAACTCCAGTCCTCGGGACCCACTACAGGCCAGATTTTGCAGATCACCTTGGGGAAATGCAGACTGAATACAGCAATCACTTAGCATCTAATTAGATCATATGTGCTGGGCTTCGGATATCCCACAAACCAGGCCTGTTAGTGGGTCCTGAGTATAAGCGTTGAGAAACACCCTTCACCTAAACCTGGTGTTTAAGAGCTTTTCGGGGAAGCTACCACCCTACCTGAATAGGAGGCTTCCCCCAGCAGCTCCCTCATCCTATAACCGCCGATCCAAAACCTGCACCTTACAATACCACAATACAAAAAGAAAGTGGTGCGATACTCATTTTCCTACAGAGCACCGCAATTATGGCATAACCTACCAGACACCATCAAATCTTCCCCCAGTCTAAAGTCACTTAAGAGATCTCTATTAACATACATGTTTACAGGCGCATTCTGTATATAGTCACTGTGTTACCTCATTACAGAATGCACCTGTAAACATGTAACATAGTGACTATATACAGAATGCACCTGTAAACATGTAACATAGTGACTATATACAGAATGCACCTGTAAAGATGTAACAGTGATTATATACAGAATGCACCTGTAAAGATGTAACACAGTGACTAGATTCAGAATGCACCTGTAAACATGTAACAGTGACTATATTTCCTACATATTTATTTTCTGTGTTAATCTGTATTTGTGTAACAGTACAATGTTCTTGAATCCAGGACATACAGAAAACGAGAGAAATCTCAATGTATCCTTCCTGGCAAAATACTTTATAAATACTTTCAGGGTTATTCAAAGAGATTCGAAAAGTCACTGCACGTTCGGTGTCTTTTCGCTCTCTTCAATTCGGTTCCTTTTGCTGATCCCATTTTGGTGACCCTGCGGTGTATTCAGCAAACACCACAGGGTCCCCGAATTGCAGGGAAAAGCTGCCGCAAAACCCACCGAATGCACGCAGAAAAGCCAAAAACATCTGGATTAACCTGCCGAAAACCAAGCCCGAGCAGGAGCTGAACACAGCCGAAGCAGCTGAGACCGCAGACGAGGGAGGTGAATAAATTAGCAAAATAGTTTGTGTGAATCTGTGAAAATGAAACGCTGTTTGCAAAGAAACTACTGAGCGAAAATGTCTGAAATTTACATATGAGGTCCAGGGAATGATAATAAAGAGGGCTGTTACAGAAAAAATAAGTTAAAAATTAAGAAAAGTGCTTAAAATATCCTAAAAAAAAATCTATAAATAAAGAGACTCTTTACTGTAGAATTTTATAATGAACGGTTTATTAGATATTGAATTAAAACGGGAATATTTTTAACATTGAAGCCTATGGGATTCTCCTGAATTAACTTGCCGAATTAAACCACAGAATGGCAGGGCATTAGGGGAACCTTTCACTGCTGGTTTGTGTTCTCTGAATAGCCAAAGCAGTGCTTTTTCATGGGATTTCACTGCCCTCGAACAGGCACCGTATGTTCAGGCAATTCTCCAGGATTTGGCGAATTGCCTGCTCTCTGGATAGTCGAATGGCCAAGGAAGGTAACCGAACGCTGATTTTCAGCGTTCGGTTACCTTTTTCAAGCAATTCGGAGCTCTTTGAATAACCCTGTTTGTCTCCCAGTGCTCTGCGTTTGGTACAATTCCAGGAGAAAGGCACCAAAGAAAGTGATGCCATCACTTCTATACGGGAGCAAAGTTTCAGGCACCAGAAGCTGGAGTGCAGGATCGCGACGGATATTGGAGATTAGAATTTTGTGGGTAAAAGAGTTATAAAACGATTCTAAGTACTTTGGACAAAGAGCTTGCAATCTATTGAGGTTTTCCTTTCTCCAATTCTGGCTGTGCAGATTTTTCGCCGTGTCACGGTTTGCCCTGTCCGGGAGCTCACAAAAACTGCTTCTCGAAAGTTTTTCATTTTGTTTGCTCTTTTTTTGTTTTACAGCCGTAATTGTACACAGAGGGAAATGATGTTTGCCTTAGATCAGCAGATTCACTTCCAGAAGGATCAGGCTGTTCGGAGTCTGATGCTCGCTGAACACAAGTTCCATGCACTCTACCCCAGTGTGTCAGTCACAATCACATTACTGCATGACCAGGCTGCTGTCAGCGTCAGATTGCATGTGGTTTATTATTTTATCACCTCTGATGCTGGGCACAGCCTGGACCAGGACTGGGTATTCTGTGGACTTTAAAGACAGGTCGAGCCACTCATATGTACACAACGCCAGGTGTCTGTGTGCCCTCGCAGCATTCCTGCAATTACCATGCCAAGTCTCATGCCCAACCTACACAAGTTGCAGATGGCAAGGACTTTTAAGATCCTGGATGTGAAAGATTCCTGTCCAGTCCTGATCATCAGGTGTCTAGCTCTGGTGTATGAGGTGGATCGTCCAGACTAGGTCTCTGTCAAAGCCTTCATGACCAACACACAGAGGCCTGACCTTGTCGAACCTGGCACAGTTGGCCCCAGATATCGTACCTACATCCGCTGTGCCAATTTGACAGCGAGAACTAAAATCCAGTCGTCCTAGTGTCTAGAAGCCCAGTTTAGTCCTGCCATACATGTAGCAACAGCCACTTGCAAGGAGAGGAGCATCTCAAATGGCCTTCAGACCTAAATCTGAGCAGGTAAAAAGACAAACAAACTAATCCAGGTTTGTGATGATAAACACAGCCAGATAACAAACCCTATGCCATGTGGGTCAGAGTCACAAGCTCCCCCTGTTTATTTACCCGGGAGGTGACATCTCATTGTAAGAGGTCCTCAATTAGAAATGGTGGCACAGACAATGAATACATGCTATATTTAGCCTGTATTTACAGGAAAGTAGAGTCGGAAATTTAGCAGAGCTGACGTTCCCACGCGTCAGATGTAAAATTTGAGAAGTGAGCTTTATATACTAGATCAGGGCTCAAAATTTCAAGTCCCAAGCTACTAGCCAGGCCTTAAGAGTTACTCACCAGTGCCACTACTTGCCCCACCTAACCCTTATCCTGCCTGCATCTGCATTTCCACTCGCCCTCATGTAATTTCCACTCGCCAAATGAGAGTAGGCGAGTGGAACTTTTGAGGCCTGTACTAGATTGCCAGCTTTTATGGCAAGTCCGACGTCATACTCCAAAAGAAGTTATCCTGTGAGAGATACAGAGACAGAGATACAATCAAGCGAATGAGAGGAGACCCCATAGGACTGAGAATAAATCCTCACCAGGACACGCAGAGGCGAACATCGGGAAAGCGTGTTCATCCTGCGCCTGCCGTCTAAATCTCTGAATGAAGTCCCGTTGCGTCTCCAGGATGCTAAAGTCAGCAGCAATCGTGGTGTCAAATACATGGTTAACGCCTGAAAGAAAAAGAAAAAAAAAAAAAGGAAATCCATCACTGTTTTACCTTTAATAAATAGAACAACAGAACAGTTGGGCTCCTGCAGGAGCTTTAGAAGATCATGGCAGTGAAGGGGTTAAAAAATTTTTTATTTAAAAAAAGCCACGTCTTGCCACATGCAATGTCAGGGACGTACAAGCTGGCATTTTCAGAACTCACCGAGGCTCTTTAGAAACCCGCAGAGCTTCCTGGCCGCTTCACAGACAGACAGGCCGAACTTGACGGCAAAGTACGGTACAGACTGCGGACTCACTGACGCCACCACCAGCCTGTGCAGGGAAGTGTCACATTTCTGCAAAGCGAGAGTGAGGAGGTTCTTTACCAGGATGCTTTACGCCAGGTCTATGCCAGGGCCACACGGACTTTCCTTACCTTATTAAGGCTCAATACTTTGAATAATTCTGTCTGGTTCTGAGCGAAGATCCGCGCCCCTTCCTCTGATGTCACGCAGTTGCCGCACGCCATGCAGTCGCTCAAGAAGACACGGGCATCGGTGAGACGGTGGAACTCGCTTTTCTGGTGAGAAAAAAAAAAAAAAAAACGCTTTTAGATTGCGGCATTGGGCGGGAGAAATCAAATACCAGCATCTTTGGTCCGGCTACGGTTTCTAGATTACCTCCGACAGCCAAGGTTACATTACAGACCACTGTGAGGGGAGAAAAGGGCAATCGCCGAATGTATCGCATTCAAAGCAAGAAAAGTGAGATTCAAAGTAACCTTAAAAACACAGAAAATGAGGCTCCGATATGGAGAACATTACTTGGGATGAAGGCTGGGCTCTTCAGTGATCTCTCACAATCACAAGCAATGCTAATCTAGAACACCTGGAGACCTACCAAAAACCCTGGAAGACCAATCAGGTCTTATTCACAGACCCCTCCATCCTTATGCTTAATAGAAATACATGAAGAGAATAAATGTAAAAAGGCACCTGCACTGATCCCGAAATGTCACCTTGACCACCACCTTGCGAAGAGCAGCCCCCATCCTCACTTTAACAAAGAGTTTAAAAAAAAGCCAATGACAGGGCAGAATACAGGGGGTGCTGCGGGGGTCACTCGCTGCTGTACAGGGATAGGATTCAGGGGGTTATAATGAGTGTAAATACCTGTACAGTACGGATACAAGGTGTTGCTGTAATTGCCACACACAGGCATTATGAGGCACATACAGATACAAGGTGTTACTGTAATTGCCATACACTGTATCTGTATCTGCCGCATAATGCCTGTGTATGGCAATTACAGCAACACCTTGTATCTGTATGTGCTGCATAATGCCGGTGTATGCAATTACAGTACACCTTGTATCTGTATGTGCTGCATAATGCCTGTGTATGGCAATTACAGCAACACCTTGTATCTGTATGTGCTGCATAATGTCTGTGTATGGCAATTACAGCAACACTTTGTATGTGCTGCATAATGCCTAAGTGTTGCTGTAATTGCATACACAGACATTATGCAGCACATACAGATACAAGTGTTGCTGTAATTGCCATACACAGGCATTATGCAGCACATACAGATACAAGGTGTTACTGTAATTGCCATACATTATGCAGCACATACAGATACAAGGTGTTGCTGTAATGTCATACACAGGCATTATGCAGCACATACAGATACAAGGTGTTACTGTAATTGCCATACACCAGCATTATGCAGCACATACAGATACAAGGTGTTGCTGTAATTGCCATACACTGTATCTGTATCTGCCGCATAATGCCTGTGTATGGCAATTACAGCAACACCTTGTAACTGTATGTGCTGCATAATGCCTGTGTATGGCAATTACAGCAACACCTTGTATCTGTATGTGCTGCATAATGCCTGTGTATGGCAATTACAGCAACACTTTGTATCTGTATGTGCTGCATAATGCCTAAGTGTTGCTGTAATTGCCATACACAGACATTATGCAGCACATACAGATACAAGGTGCTGCTGTAATGTCCATACACAGGCATTATGCAGCACATACAGATACAAGGTGTTACTGTAATTGCCATACACCGGCATTATGCAGCACATACAGATACAAGGTGTTGCTGTAATTGCCATACACAGGCATTATGCAGCACATACAGATACAAGGTGTTGCTGTAATTGCCATACACAGGCATTATGCAGCACATACAATACAAGGTTGCTGTAATTGCCATACACAGGCATTATGCAGCACATACAGATACAAGGTGTTGCTGTAATTGCCATACACAGGCATTATGCAGCACATACAGATACAAGGTGCTGCTGTTATGTCCATACACAGGCATTATGCAGCACATACAGATACAAGGTGTTACTGTAATTGCCATAACACCGGCATTATGCAGCACATACAGATACAAGGTGTTGCTGTAATTGCCATACACAGGCATTATGCAGCACATACAGATACAAGGTGTGCTGTAATTGCCATACACAGGATTATGCAGCACATACAGATAAAGGTGTGCTGTAATTGCCATACACAGGCATTATGCAGCACATACAGATACAAGGTGTTTGCTTAAATTGCCATAACACAGGCATTATCAGCACATACAGATACAAGGTGTTGCTGTAATTGCCATACACAGGCATATGCAGCACATACAGATACAAGGTGTTGCTGTAATGCCATACACAGGCATTATGCAGCACATACAGATATTGCATTGCTAATAATCTCCTTATGATCACATCTGACACAAAGGCCATTTCTGCCTGTATGTTGGTAATGCTGACCCCGTGTGACATTGTGTAAAATGAAAGGACACCATCTAGTGTTTAGAACTTTTCATCCCAGCAACATTTCTGTAAAGAATATAAATGGGCAAGGGACGGGTACATTCATATTTTAAAACTATTTTACAACAACCTCTGTTTAACTTCTATTTTACTATTTGTTAACATTTATTTTGAACGTGGGAAGTTAGGACCCCCTCCCCGCAATAAAAAAAAGTGCTTGGTAGTCAAGGGGTTAAACTGTTACCTGTATAATTCAACAGGAATCTATACGTACCAGCCTTAGTCTGGCTGCTAAAAAGGTGGAGCTGGCGGCACCAGAGATTTAGGTGAAATGTATCAAACCCTGAAACATAATAACTTCTGAATAAAAGCAAGCGATGCCGTCTGAGCTCACTCTGCAAACACCATATAAAATGTAATAAAGTTGAGAAAGCAGAGGGAGGCAGGGCAGGCGGGTGATGGTAACCACGAGGATTCCTCGGTTGCAGGACTGAATGGATCTGTCTGCCAAGGCTGATGGACTGAGATAAAGCAGGGATGGGTGGGGGAGGACCTGGCACGGCATATGGTGGGTGACAGATAACAAGCAGCCAGCACTCACCTCGTCTCCATCTGTGAAGGCGAAAGCCACTGGGTCGGCGTCTGCCGAACCTCCGCTCTCATTTTTCTTCTTTTTGCTACATTCCTGGAGGACAGAAACCAGAGGAACCTTAAAACCTATCCTGCACGTACACATTCCCCATCCAGCTGGGTAGTACCTCTAAGGGTCGGCAACCTTGGACCTCCAGAAGTTTTGGAACTACATTTCCCGTGATGCTCAACCTAATGAGTGTGATCCTTATGGGAGGTGCAACTCAAAAAACATCTGGTGGGCCAAGCCTGCAGACCCCAGCGCAAAACATCCAATAGGAGAGAAAATGATAGTGAAACGTGTGGGATCCAGAGACGAGGTGGCTTTTATTGAGGAGTTTCTTGTAGTTTTAAGTTGTACTTTACACCAAACATATCCATCGCCAAGACATCTTTAGGGATAGGGATGTGTTGATCCCATTTCTAGGAACAGGATCGAAGCAAAGGTTTTCTCAGAGATTGGTTATCGGCTTTATGAAGCCGTTCCGACACGAGTCCTACCCTGGTCGGGCAACCAGCGCATGGAGACTCAAGCTCGCGACTACCCGCTTGGATCCTTCCCTGGCGCGGAAAGGCAGGCCTTATGCTGGGGAGTCCTCCAGCCAGCTGAGGGCACATCCAACGTTCTCTCTGCAGAACATGATGGCCGCTCGCTGCCCTGAGCCTCAAAACAGGCCCACTCAGACTGGCAGTAATCTGATCGCATGGGACGGGGGGGGGGGATTCTCTGTCAAAAGGAGGGTAACGCTGTTGGGGAGTGAGGTCTGCTTACCCCAAAATAATCCAGCAAGTTAAGGAATGAACCCATAATATGCATTCCATCTATCACGGGCTCTGAACATGGGGTACCCAGAGTCACTCCGCCATAGGGACCCTCCCTGGACAGGGGTCCACCAGACAAAAGGATCGGGACTCAGCATCAGCCGATGCCGAAAAAAACAGGAAAGTCCTGATCGGGTCACTCCTACTTGGGGTACAGTTTAAGATTCCAGTCTCTTAGAAAAAAGGTTTACCAAGTAGTTGAATGCCCTGCACTTTCTGCTTGTTAACAGTCACCTTCTATTTCTATGAGATGATATCACTCCCCTCTCAACCCCCCCTCCTCCTCTTCAAAGCCGAACTAAAGCAGAAATGCCCACCCCCTGCGGTGAAGCAGAAGACTAAGCACCCACTCGGGAAGGACTAGTATTAACGCCTTGTAGGCCGATAGAAAGAGGGGAAAGAAAAAGCCAACCGGTTTCAATTGCTAAAATGCTGCGGCATGTCTGTCCTTTCAGCTGCGGCATGTCTGTCCTTTCAGCTGCGGCATGTCTGTCCTTTCAGCTGCGGCATGTCTGTCCTTTCAGCTGCGGCATGTCTGTCCTTTCAGCTGCGGCATGTCTGTCCTTTCAGCTGCGGCATGTCTGTCCTTTCAGCTGCGGCATGTCTGTCCTTTCAGCTGCGGCATGTCTGTCCTTTCAGCTGCGGCATGTCTGTCCTTTCAGCTGCGGCATGTCTGTCCTTTCAGCTGCGGCATGTCTGTCCTTTCAGCTGCGGCATGTCTGTCCTTTCAGCTGCGGCATGTCTGTCCTTTCAGCTGCGGCATGTCTGTCCTGCAGCTGCGGCATGTCTGTCCTGCAGCTGCGGCATGTCTGTCCTGCAGCTGCGGCATGTCTGTCCTGCAGCTGCGGCATGTTTGTCCTGCAGCTGCGGCATGTTTGTCCTGCAGCTGCGGCATGTTTGTCCTGCAGCTGCGGCATGTTTGTCCTGCAGCTGCGGCATGTTTGTCCTGCAGCTGCGGCATGTTTGTCCTGCAGCTGCGGCATGTTTGTCCTGCAGCTGCGGCATGTCTGTCCTGCAGCTGCGGCATGTCTGACCTGCAGCTGCGGCATGTCTGACCTGCAGCTGCGGCATGTCTGACCTGCAGCTGCGGCATGTCTGACCTGCAGCTGCGGCATGTCTGACCTGCAGCTGCGGCATGTCTGACCTGCAGCTGCGGCATGTCTGACCTGCAGCTGCGGCATGTCTGACCTGCAGCTGCGGCATGTCTGACCTGCAGCTGCGGCATGTTTGACCTGCGGCTGCGGCATGTTTGACCTGCGGCTGCGGCATGTTTGTCCTGCGGCTGCGACATGTTTGTGCACCGACGTCTCATGACTGCCTCGGGCAAATCCAAATTTCGGCAAAATACGGTGACCATATAATAGAGAATTCAATGTATTTTCTAGGACGTGGTATAACCATAGTGCACCAAAACGCAAAGCACCAACATTACGTTCAATTTCGGTGCTTTTGAATAGACCCCAATGTTTGTGTAATGGAGCAACGGCAAAAAGAGATGTTACTGAATAGAGACCCAATATCTTAAACATTTATGATAAAGAAACACACACACACACGTAAACCCCGCTGCCATGTCTTGACATTTGTGTCGCGCCGTATCAGTGCGCCATGTGGTAAAAAGCCTGGCAATCTCTTGTTAACAGGCTCGTTAATGGGAGATTTGTTTCTTTAGATCAGGGGTCAGCAACCTTGGCTCCCTGATGTTTTGAAAACTACATTTCCCATGTGGCTCAGTCACCCAATAGGCTAGCTGAGCAACATGGGAAATGTAGTTCCCGAAACATCAGGGAGCCAAGGTTGCTGACCCCTGCTTTAGAGTAAGGGTCAGCCAATCTCACCCTCCCCAGATGTTTTGGAACCGCATCTCCCATGATTCTCAGACACTCAATACTTTGCCCGAGCATCATGGGAGATGTAGTTTGACAGGTCAAGGATGTGGCTGACCCCTGGTTTAGAGCTCTGCTTTACACCGGCAGACCCTGAATATATCGGGCGAGCCCCTTAAAATATGGAAAATTAAGAGAAAACGAGGAGATTTGGGAGACAGGGAGGGAAGGAGCTCATTGTAGGGTCTGTCTCACGTAAACAGATGAGCCAGGTCGGCTTGAGAGCCGGAGAGGCCGTCACAACTGTGGCGGTTTCTGGAAGTTGCGGTGTCAGGAGATTTAGACAACACATAGGGATAGGGAAGACACAGGGGTTTGTGAGACCATATAACCACCCCCTCTTTTTCCTCATTGGTCTCTCCCAGGCTGTGTATGTATGGAGGTACTCATGCCCCAGGCGGTCACGGGGGGGGGGGGGGCTTACAAGGCCAGATAACCCCCCCCCCCAACCACACTCTGGTCTCTACCAGGCTGTTAATGTGGAGGTGTTCATGTCCCTGGCAGGGGGTGCTAGGGTGATCTAAGGACAAGCACCACCCCCTTCTCTCTCATTGGTCTCTACCTGGTTCTGTGTGTGAAAGGTGTTGTTGCTCAGACAGTGATTACAGAAGGGGGGTGTACAAGGCCACAGACACCCCTTGGTCTCTCCCAGGTTTTGTGACTGTAGGCGTTAATGCCTCAGGAAGTCAGAGCTGAGGGTACAAGGCCAAAGCTTCACCCCCCCAAATGGTCTCACCCAGGCTGCGTCATTGTTGAGGCAATAGTCCAATACCCCCCCCCCCCCTTTGTCCGCATTGGTTTCTCCCAGGCTGTGTGTGTGGAGGTGAACCTGACCCTGGCACTCAATGCTGGAGGGGGGGATACTCACTGACTTGGTGCAGTTCTCGCACTTCATGCTGGAAGCCGGCTGGGTGTCAATGAGGCCCACTCACCAGGCGCCGGCCTGTGTGAAGTTACTCGGTGTCGTGAGTATTTCCCTCCGCCGCCTGCCGGGCCTTTGTCACCGGATCCACAGCCTCCCGCTGCCCAAGGGGGCCAGCGCTCCGACCAATGAGAGCGGCGGGAGCGAAGCCTTCCCTTCAGCCCCCATGAGCCTTCCCAGACACGCGCAGCATCACTTCACGTGACCAAGGCGCCCCTTCTGCCATTGGCTATGTCAGGGTGGGGGCGTATTTTTACTTTTGCTCAGCAACAAATAGCACAGCTCACGTGACTTCACATAGAGAGTGAGACACACAATGGTAAACAAACATGCACAGGGAGGCACACACACAGGCAGAGTAACATAGAAACACACACACACAGGCAGAGTAACATAGAAACACACACACACAGGCAGAGTAACATAGAAACACACACACACACAGGCAGAGTAACATAGAAACACACACACAGGCAGTGTAACACAGAAACACACACACAGGCAGTGTAACACAGAAACACAGGGAGGCACACACAGGCAGTGTAACACAGAAACACACACACAGGCAGTGAAACACAGGGAGGCACACACAGGCAGTGTAACACAGAAAAACAGGGAGGCACACAGGCAGTGTAACACAGAAACACACACACAGGCAGTGTAACACAGAAACACACACACAGGCAGTGAAACACAGGGAGGCACACACAGGCAGTGTAACAGAAACACAGGGAGGCACACACAGGCAGTGTAACACAGAAACACACACACAGGCAGTGAAACACAGGGAGGCACACACAGGCAGTGTAACAGAAACACAGGGAGGCACACACAAGCAGTGTAACACAGAAAAAAAAGGGAGGCACACACAGGCAGAGCAACATAGAACACACACACAGGCAGAGTAACATAGAAACACACACAGGCAGAGCAACATAGAAACACACACACAGGCAGAGTAACAGAAACACACACACAGGCAGTGAAACACAGGGAGGCACACACAGGCAGTGTAACACAGAAACACAGGAGGCACACACAAGCAGTGTAACACAGAAACACAGGGAGGCACACACAGGCAGGTAACACAGAAAAAAAAGGGAGGCACACACAGCAGAGTAACACAGAAACACACACACAGGCAGTGTAACACAGAACACACACAGGCAGTGAAACACAGGGAGGCACAAACAGGCAGTGTAACACAGAACCACACACAGGCAGTGTAACACAGAAACACACACAGGCAGTGTAACACAGAAACACACACAGGCAGTGTAACACAGAAACACAGGGAGGCACACACAGGCAGTGTAACACAGAACCACACACAGGCAGTGTAACACAGAAACACACACAGGCAGTGTAACACAGAAACACACACAGGCAGTGTAACACCGAAACACACACAGGCAGTGTAACACCGAAACACAGGGAGGCACAAACAGGCAGTGTAACACAGAACCACACACAGGCAGTGTAACACAGAAACACACACAGGCAGTGTAACACCGAAACACAGGGAGGCACAAACAGGCAGTGTAACACAGAAACACAGGGAGGCACACACAGGCAGTGTAACACAGAAACACAGGGAGGCACACACAGGCAGTGTAACACAGAAACACACACACAGGCAGTGTAACACAGAAACACACACACAGGCAGTGTAACACAGAAACACAGGGAGGCACACACAGGCAGTGTAACACAGAAACACACACACAGGCAGTGTAACACAGAAACACACACAGGCAGTGTAACACAAACACACACAGGCAGTGTAACACAGAAACACACACACAGGCAGTGTAACACAGAAACACACACAGGCAGTGTAACACAGAAACACACACACAGGCAGTGAAACACAGGGAGGCACACACAGGCAGTGTAACACAGAAACACACACACAGGCAGTGAAACACAGGGAGGCACACACAGGCAGTGTAACAGAAACACAGGGAGGCACACACAAGCAGTGTAACACAGAAAAAAAAGGGAGGCACACACAGGCAGAGCAACATAGAAACACACACACAGGCAGAGTAACATAGAAACACACACACAGGCAGTGAAACACAGGGAGGCACACACAAGCAGTGTAACACAGAAACACAGGGAGGCACACACAAGCAGTGTAACACAGAAACACAGGGAGGCACACACAGGCAGGTAACACAGAAAAAAAAGGGAGACACACACAGGCAGTGTAACACAGAAACACACACACAGGCAGTGTAACACAGAAACACACACACAGGCAGTTTAACACAGAAACACACACACAGGCAGTGTAACATAGAAACACACACACAGGCAGTGTAACATAGAAACACACACACACAGGCAGTGTAACACAGAAACACACACACAGGCAGTGTAACACAGAAACACACACACAGGCAGTGTAACACAGAAACACACACACAGGCAGTGTAACACAGAAACACACACACACAGGCAGTGTAACATAGAAACACACACACAGGCAGTGTAACATAGAAACACACACACACAGGCAGAGTAACACAGAAACACACACACAGGCAGTGAAACACAGGGAGGCACACACAGGCAGTGTAACAGAAACACAGGGAGGCACACACAGGCAGTGTAACACAGAAACACACACACAGCAGTGAAACACAGGGAGGCACACACAGGCAGTGTAACAGAAACACAGGGAGGCACACACAAGCAGTGTAACACAGAAAAAAAAGGGAGGCACACACAGGCAGAGCAACATAGAAACACACACACAGGCAGAGTAACATAGAAACACACACACAGGCAGAGCAACATAGAAACACACACACAGGCAGAGTAACAGAAACACACACACAGGCAGTGAAACACAGGGAGGCACACACAGGCAGTGTAACACAGAAACACAGGGAGGCACACACAAGCAGTGTAACACAGAAACACAGGGAGGCACACACAGGCAGGTAACACAGAAAAAAAAGGGAGGCACAGGCAGAGTAACACAGAAACACACACACAGGCAGTGTAACACAGAAACACACACACAGGCAGTGAAACACAGGGAGGCACAAACAGGCAGTGTAACACAGAAACACAGGGAGGCACACACAGGCAGTGTAACACAGAAAAACAGGGAGGCACACAGGCAGTGTAACACAGAAACACACACACAGGCAGTGTAACACAGAAACACACACACAGGCAGTGAAACACAGGGAGGCACACACAGGCAGTGTAACAGAACACAGGGAGGCACACACAGGCAGTGTAACACAGAAACACACACACAGGCAGTGAAACACAGGGAGGCACACACAGGCAGTGTAACAGAAACACAGGGAGGCACACACAAGCAGTGTAACACAGAAAAAAAAGGGAGGCACACACAGGCAGAGCAACATAGAAACACACACACAGGCAGAGTAACATAGAAACACACACACAGGCAGAGCAACATAGAAACACACACACAGGCAGAGTAACAGAAACACACACACAGGCAGTGAAACACAGGGAGGCACACACAGGCAGTGTAACACAGAAACACAGGGAGGCACACACAAGCAGTGTAACACAGAAACACAGGGAGGCACACACAGGCAGGTAACACAGAAAAAAAAGGGAGGCACACACAGGCAGAGTAACACAGAAACACACACACAGGCAGTGTAACACAGAAACACACACAGGCAGTGAAACACAGGGAGGCACAAACAGGCAGTGTAACACAGAACCACACACAGGCAGTGTAACACAGAAACACACACAGGCAGTGTAACACAGAAACACACACAGGCAGTGTAACACAGAAACACAGGGAGGCACACACAGGCAGTGTAACACAGAACCACACACAGGCAGTGTAACACAGAAACACACACAGGCAGTGTAACACAGAAACACACACAGGCAGTGTAACACCGAAACACACACAGGCAGTGTAACACCGAAACACAGGGAGGCACAAACAGGCAGTGTAACACAGAACCACACACAGGCAGTGTAACACAGAAACACACACAGGCAGTGTAACACCGAAACACAGGGAGGCACAAACAGGCAGTGTAACACAGAAACACAGGGAGGCACACACAGGCAGTGTAACACAGAAACACAGGGAGGCACACACAGGCAGTGTAACACAGAAACACACACACAGGCAGTGTAACACAGAAACACACACACAGGCAGTGTAACACAGAAACACAGGGAGGCACACACAGGCAGTGTAACACAGAAACACACACACAGGCAGAGAAACACAGGGAGGCACACACAGGCAGTGTAACACAAACACACACACAGGCAGTGTAACACAGAAACACACACACAGGCAGTGTAACAGAAACACAGGGAGGCACACACAGGCAGTGTAACACAGAAACACACACACAGGCAGTGAAACACAGGGAGGCACACACAGGCAGTGTAACACAGAAACACACACACAGGCAGTGAAACACAGGGAGGCACACACAGGCAGTGTAACAGAAACACAGGGAGGCACACACAAGCAGTGTAACACAGAAAAAAAAGGGAGGCACACACAGGCAGAGCAACATAGAAACACACACACAGGCAGAGTAACATAGAAACACACACACAGGCAGTGAAACACAGGGAGGCACACACAAGCAGTGTAACACAGAAACACAGGGAGGCACACACAAGCAGTGTAACACAGAAACACAGGGAGGCACACACAGGCAGGTAACACAGAAAAAAAAGGGAGACACACACAGGCAGTGTAACACAGAAACACACACACAGGCAGTGTAACACAGAAACACACACACAGGCAGTTTAACACAGAAACACACACACAGGCAGTGTAACATAGAAACACACACACAGGCAGTGTAACATAGAAACACACACACACAGGCAGTGTAACACAGAAACACACACACAGGCAGTGTAACACAGAAACACACACACAGGCAGTGTAACACAGAAACACACACACAGGCAGTGTAACACAGAAACACACACACACAGGCAGTGTAACATAGAAACACACACACAGGCAGTGTAACATAGAACACACACACACAGGCAGAGTAACACAGAAACACACACACAGGCAGTGAAACACAGGGAGGCACACACAGGCAGTGTAACAGAAACACAGGGAGGCACACACAGGCAGTGTAACACAGAAACACACACACAGGCAGTGAAACACAGGGAGGCACACACAGGCAGTGTAACAGAAACACAGGGAGGCACACACAAGCAGTGTAACACAGAAAAAAAAGGGAGGCACACACAGGCAGAGCAACATAGAAACACACACACAGGCAGAGTAACATAGAAACACACACACAGGCAGAGCAACATAGAAACACACACACAGGCAGAGTAACAGAAACACACACACAGGCAGTGAAACACAGGGAGGCACACACAGGCAGTGTAACACAGAAACACAGGGAGGCACACACAAGCAGTGTAACACAGAAACACAGGGAGGCACACACAGCAGGTAACACAGAAAAAAAAGGGAGGCACAGGCAGAGTAACACAGAAACACACACACAGGCAGTGTAACACAGAAACACACACACAGGCAGTGAAACACAGGGAGGCACAAACAGGCAGTGTAACACAGAAACACAGGGAGGCACACACAGGCAGTGTAACACAGAACCACACACAGGCAGTGTAACACAGAAACACACACAGGCAGTGTAACACCGAAACACACACAGGCAGTGTAACACCGAAACACAGGGAGGCACAAACAGGCAGTGTAACACAGAACCACACACAGGCAGTGTAACACAGAACCACACACAGGCAGTGTAACACAGAAACACACACAGGCAGTGTAACACCGAAACACAGGGAGGCACAAACAGGCAGTGTAACACAGAAACACAGGGAGGCACACACAGGCAGTGTAACACAGAAACACACACACAGGCAGAGAAACACAGGGAGGCACACACAGGCAGTGTAACACAAACACACACACAGGCAGTGTAACACAGAAACACACACACAGGCAGTGTAACACAGAAACACAGGGAGGCACACACAGGCAGTGTAACAGAAACACAGGGAGGCACACACAAGCAGTGTAACACAGAAAAAAAAGGGAGGCACACACAGGCAGAGCAACATAGAAACACACACACAGGCAGAGTAACATAGAAACACACACACAGGCAGTGAAACACAGGGAGGCACACACAAGCAGTGTAACACAGAAACACAGGGAGGCACACACAGGCAGGTAACACAGAAAAAAAAGGGAGACACACACAGGCAGTGTAACACAGAAACACACACACAGGCAGTGTAACACAGAAACACACACACAGGCAGTGTAACACAGAAACACACACACAGGCAGTGTAACACAGAAACACACACACAGGCAGTGTAACACAGAAACACACACACAGGCAGTGTAACACAGAAACACACACACAGGCAGTGTAACACAGAAACACACACACAGGCAGTGTAACATAGAAACACACACACACAGGCAGTGTAACACAGAAACACACACACAGGCAGTGTAACACAGAAACACACACACAGGCAGTGTAACACAGAAACACACACACAGGCAGTGTAACACAGAAACACACACACACAGGCAGTGTAACATAGAAACACACACACAGGCAGTGTAACATAGAAACACACACACACAGGCAGAGTAACACAGAAACACACACACAGGCAGTGTAACATAGAAACACACACACAGGCAGTGTAACATAGAAACACACACACAGGCAGTGTAACACAGAAACACAGGGAGGCACACACAGGCAGTGTAACAGAAACACAGGGAGGCACACACAGGCAGTGTAACAGAAACACAGGGAGGCACACACAGGCAGTGTAACAGAAACACAGGGAGGCACACACAGGCAGTGTAACACAAACACACACACAGGCAGTGTAACACAAACACACACACAGGCAGTGTAACACAGAAACACAGGGAGGCACACACAGGCAGTGTAACACAGAACCACACACAGAGGCAATGTAACAGAAACACACACAGGCAGTGTAACACAGAAACACACACACAGAGGCAGTGTAACACCGAAACACACACAGAGGCAATGTAACATATAAACACAGGGAGGCGCACACACACACAGGCAGTGTAACACAGAGACACACATGCAGTGTAACACAGAGACACACAGGCAGTGTAACACAGAGACACACAGGCAGTGTAACACAGAGACACACATGCAGTGTAACACAGAGACACACATGCAGTGTAACACAGAGACACACATGCAGTGTAACACAGACACACAGGCAGTGTAACACAGAGACACACATGCAGTGTAACACAGAGACACACATGCAGTGTAACACAGAGACACACAGGCAGTGTAACAGAGACACACATGCAGTGTAACACAGAGACACACATGCAGTGTAACACAGAGACACACATGCAGTGTAACACAGACACACATGCAGTGTAACACAGAGACACACATGCAGTGTAACACAGACACACAGGCCGTGTAACACAGAGACACACAGGCAGTGTAACAGACACACAGGCAGTGTAACAGAGACACACAGGCAGTGTAACACAGAGACACACATGCAGTGTAACACAGAGACACACATGCAGTGTAACACAGAGACACACATGCAGTGTAACACAGAGACACACAGGCAGTGTAACACAGAGACACACAGGCAGTGTAACACAGAGACACACATGCAGTGTAACACAGAGACACACAGGCAGTGTAACACAGAGACACACAGGCAGTGTAACACAGAGACACACAGGCAGTGTAACACAGAGACACACAGGCAGTGTAACACAGAGACACACATGCAGTGTAACACAGAGACACACAGGCAGTGTAACACAGAGACACACAGGCAGTGTAACACAGAGACACACAGGCAGTGTAACACAGAGACACACAGGCAGTGTAACACAGAGACACACATGCAGTGTAACACAGAGACACACAGGCAGTGTAACACAGAGACACACAGGCAGTGTAACACAGAGACACACATGCAGTGTAACACAGAGACACACAGGCAGTGTAACACAGAGACACACAGGCAGTGTAACACAGAGACACACAGGCAGTGTAACACAGAGACACACAGGCAGTGTAACACAGAAACACACACAGTGAGGGGGGTTAACTGAGCAACACAGGCACAGAGTGAAAGACACTTAGGGGTCTATTCACAAACCACTGAAATTAAACACCGCTTTGTTGCTGTGAGTTTCGATGATTCCATTTGTTAGAAAATTCAGTGAATTCACTATTTATCAAATGTTCACCGTATTTTACCAAATATGGAGTTGCCGAATCAGTTATCGGACGTCAGCGATACCCTCTGAATTGCCTCAGCGAATTCCACCGACGCAAAGGGAAAAGAAATATGAGGTAAAACCAATAAAAATGTCTAAATAAATAATAAAAAGAGCCTTCACAAAAATAATATAAAGGTCTGCTACAAAATAATAAAAAATGTCTTAAAAATACAAAAAAAGTCTTAGAAAAATGGGGTTTTGCTGAAAATGAAAAGAATAAATGTTTTTTTTTTTCTAAATTAAATAAAAATAATATATTTTTAACATTGAATCCTATGGGATTCTCCTGTTTAATCCCGTCGCACCGAATCACCGAAAATCAGGGCATTTCATTGACAACAATGTAACTGTTTTGCAGAAATTTTCCAAAATTTAAAGAGAATCATGAAGTGGCAGCAAATAAAATAACTAGACAGCACAGTGACACGTGAGGAGGAGCAGACCAATCAGTGCACGCCTCCTTACAGCGGCCTCTAGTGGTCAGAGAGAGCCGATTTGACTCTGGGTCCTCCTGGTTCCCAGCATGCAACGGTGTGCAGGCTGTGTTACAGGAAGTACAGCTCCTCCTATGCCCCGCAGATCACAGAGGAGGGAGGGACAGGTAATGTATGGAGGATACATTAGTACAGGAGGAGATTCCTTATGAATAGTGTCAGTCTGGATACAGGCGTGTGGGGGATACATTGTGTATACAGGCGTGTGGGGGATTCATTGTGTATACAGTGTCTGGATACAGGCGTGTGGGGGATTCATTGTGTATACAGTGTCTGGATACAGGCGTGTGGGGGATTCATTGTGTATACAGTGTCTGGATACAGGCGTGTGGGGGATTCATTGTGTATACAGGCGTGTGGGGGATACATTGTGTATACAGTGTCTGGATACAGGCGTGTGGGGGATTACATTGTGTATACAGTGTCTGGATACAGGCGTAGGTTCAAAGGGTGTGGGGGATTCATTGTGTATACAGTGTCTGGATACAGGCGTGTGGGGGATTCATTGTGTATACAGTGTCTGGATACAGGCGTGTGGGGGATTCATTGTGTATACAGTGTCTGGATACAGGCGTGTGGGGGATTCATTGTGTATACAGTGTCTGGATACAGGCGTGTGGGGATTCATTGTATACAGTGTCTGGATACAGGCGTGTGGGGGGATTCATTGTGTATACAGTGTCTGGATACAGGCGTGGTGGGGATTCATTGTGTATACAGTGTCTGGATACAGGCGTGTTGGGGGATTCATTGTGTATACAGTGTCTGGATACAGGCGTGTGGGGGATTCATTGTGTATACAGTGTCTGGATACAGGCGTGTGGGGGATTCATTGTGTATACAGTGTCTGGATACAGGCGTGTGGGGGATTCATTGTGTATACAGTGTCTGGATACAGGCGTGTGGGGGATTCATTGTGTATACAGTGTCTGGATACAGGCGTGTGGGGGATACATTGTGTATACAGTGTCTGGATACAGGCGTGTGGGGGATTCATTGTGTATACAGTGTCTGGATACAGGCGTGTGGGGGATTCATTGTGTATACAGTGTCTGGATACAGGCGTGTGGGGGATTCATTGTGTATACAGTGTCTGGATACAGGCGTGTGGGGGGATTCATTGTGTATACAGTGTCTGGATACAGGCGTGTGGGGATTCATTGTGTATACAGTGTCTGGATACAGGCGTGTGGGGGATTCATTGTGTATACAGTGTCTGGATACAGGCGTGTGGGGGATTCATTGTGTATACAGTGTCTGGATACAGGCGTGTGGGGGATTCATTGTGTATACAGTGTCTGGATACAGGCGTGTGGGGGATTCATTGTGTATACAGTGTCTGGATACAGGCGTGTGGGGGGATTCATTGTGTATACAGTGTCTGGATACAGGCGTGTGGGGGATACATTGTGTATACAGTGTCTGGATACAGGCGTGTGGGGGATTCATTGTGTATACAGTGTCTGGATACAGGCGTGTGGGGGGATTCATTGTGTATACAGTGTCTGGATACAGGCGTGTGGGGGGATTCATTGTGTATACAGTGTCTGGATACAGGCGTGTGGGGGGATCATTGTGTATACAGTGTCTGGATACAGGCGTGTGGGGGATTCATTGTGTATACAGTGTCTGGATACAGGCGTGTGGGGGATTCATTGTGTATACAGTGTCTGGATACAGGCGTGTGGGGGATTCATTGTGTATACAGTGTCTGGATACAGGCGTGTGGGGGATTCATTGTGTATTACAGTGTCTGGATACAGGCGTGTGGGGGATTCATTGTGTATACAGTGTCTGGATACAGGCGTGTGGGGATTCATTGTGTATACAGTGTCTGGATACAGGCGTGTGGGGGATTCATTGTGTATACAGTGTCTGGATACAGGCGTGTGGGGGATTCATTGTGTATACAGTGTCTGGATACAGGCGTGTGGGGGATTCATTGTGTATACAGTGTCTGGATACAGGCGTGTGGGGGGATTCATTGTGTATACAGTGTCTGGATACAGGCGTGTGGGGGATTCATTGTGTATACAGTGTCTGGATACAGGCGTGTGGGGATTCATTGTGTATACAGTGTCTGGATACAGGCGTGGGGATTCATTGGGTATAGTGGATACATTGATACAGGCGTGTGGGGGATTCATTGGGTATAGTGGATACATTGATACAGGCGTGTGGGGATTCATTGGGTATAGTGGATACATTGATACAGGCGTGTGGGGGATTCATTGGGTATAGTGGATACATTGATACAGGCGTGTGGGGGATTCATTGGGTATAGTGGATACATTGATACAGGCGTGTGGGGGATTCATTGGGTATAGTGGATACATTGATACAGGCGTGTGGGGGATTCATGGGTATAGTGGATACATTGATACAGGCGTGTGGGGGATTCATTGGGTATAGTGGATACATTGATACAGGCGTGTGGGGGATTCATTGGGTATAGTGGATACATTGATACAGGCGTGTGGGGGATTCATTGGGTATAGTGGATACATTGATACAGGCGTGTGGGGGATTCATTGGGTATAGTGGATACATTGATACAGGCGTGTGGGGATTCATTGGGTATAGTGGATACATTGATACAGGCGTGTGGGGGATTCATTGGGTATAGTGGATACATTGATACAGGCGTGTGGGGGATTCATTGGGTATAGTGGATACATTGATACAGGCGTGTGGGGATTCATTGGGTATAGTGGATACATTGATACAGGCGTGTGGGGGATTCATTGGGTATAGTGGATACATTGATACAGGCGTGTGGGGGATTCATTGCGGGGGGGGGACGTTATATATGATTGGGTTCAGCCAGTATCTCCCCTAAGTTCACTTGCTGAGTCCATGCGCATAAACCCCTGCACCATGGCATAGGGGCAATTTCTGTGCCCTTGGGCGTGATGCTGCCAGGATATAAGTGCATATGTAGAGACAATAACTCCACAACAACAACAGTCATTAACCCTGTAACCGAGCTTACATTGACTAATCGTTTTATATTCGCCCGGATACCGTGTGTGTGTGTGTGGTGTGTGTGTGGGGGGGGGGGTGGTGTCTCACAGATGGAGTTTTTCTTTTAATGTAACATAATGTGGTGTTTTTTTTTTTCTTTTCTCTCAATGCAGTTTTATTACATTTACTAAAGAAAAGTCAGGGGACTTCTCCCTCCTGCCCGGAATGCATGCCCTGTACTTACCAGCCACTTCCCTGCACTGGTTCTTGTGTCTGCTGAAAGGGGCGGCATAGCGGTGAACAGCAGAATCAGAAGTTAGTGCAGGGTCTTGGATGATAAGGAAAACACACGCATCGGGAGGGAGAAGTTTGCAAACTCGTCTGTGCAGTGGTGTGCTTTAAAGGGCTGTCATAGCACCTATAGGGCCCCTTCACGGTGAGACGAAGGCTAATAAATTCTAATGCTACATTATTTGTACTCGCGATGGATGTGTTTTCACTTATGAAAGGGTTAATCTAGAACGTGCTTTGAGCCACTATATGCTCTTATTAAAACTTCCTCTTTTCTGTTGTTGCACCATGTTCTTCCTAATTCTGAAAAGTCTGTTGAGGTTACATGTGGCTGTTTCCTGGGTTGGAGGTGGGGGGGTAATTGTGTGGGGGGGACTTCAGGGGGTTTAAGAATCTGGCCTGCATAAAGGTCATGGGGCTTGCACAATATAACGTGATAAGGGTTTAAAAAAAGATAAGTTGTTGGGTTTGTGGGGGTTCTGCAACACAATGAAAAGTCCAGGGGGCTTAATGGCTGTCTACTGAATAAAAAAAAATCATGGGGCTTGATTTGGAGGTCTGCAAAATAAAACTTCAAGGGGCTTCATGGGGTTTGAAAATAAAAAAAGCTCATTGGGCATGTGGGGGTTCTGCAACAAAATAAAAGTCAGGTGGCTTAATGGGATTGAGCAGATTAAAATGTCATGGGGCTTGATGAGGATTGTAAAATAAGACAACGTTTGGCTTGATGGGGGTCTGCAAATTAAATAATGGGCTTGAGGGGTTCTAAAACAGGGTCATTGGGCTTGTGGGGGTTCTGCAAAAAAAAAAATTCAGGTTGCTTGATGGGAGTCTGCAAAGAAAAAAATAAAGATAATGTCTGGGTGGTCTTCTCACCTATTTCCTGGCCAGATTCAGATTCCATCAGATGATCCGATGTAACCCCTCGTGCTCTCTCGTTTAGCCTATTTTCTTTTTTTTTGTTCCTGCCTTCCTTTTTTTTTTTTTTTTTTATCTGTTCCTCTCCCCGTGCCATGTCACGTTTTTCAGTCCTTGCTCTGCAATAATTCCTTCCAGTCTCTTCCTCTGCCCCCCCCCCCCCGTGCTGCTGTGGTGGTGCTGGGCTTGTGTCCTCTCACCGGATTTCTAGTCGTGCCACGTCTCACTTCCTCTTCTGCGTTCTTTACAGATTCCAACATGTACATGCAGGTGGAGAGTCACACCGGAACCTTCCTCCATCTAAAGAGGAATCCCAGCATCCGATCCTGGTCCCTGCTGGTTGGTACGTTGCCGGTTCATGCCCCCGGGTCACATCGGTAATGGCGCGCGTGAGGTAGAGATCTGGTAACGTCACTTGGCACCGTGCGCACCATTGTTGCTATTATGGTGAACATCAGCTATGCACCGAAGGAAAATCCAACAGGATGAAGTTACAGCAACACTGTCTTTCTTTTGCAAAAAGCATAAACTGCGGCTATTCTCCAGTTACCGTTGTATCACCGGGGGATACAAAGACCTCCCATATAACCTACAACGAAAGTTGTAGCCATGAAAACATGGTGGTTAGTGATTAACCCCTTAAAGTGGGGATCTCCATACTCTGGCCTCCTAGATATTTCTGAACTACATCTCCCATGATTCTCTTACCATCTATTGATTTCAAAGAATAGGGATTGTAGGCATCAACGTCGGGGGGCTGTGAGTTTGACGGCCCTGTTTTTAAAGGAACGCTGTGACCCCTTTGTCTTCTTAGCGTTGTCAGGCTGCGTGGAGTTGTACGTGTACACACAGAGGCGCGTTGCTGTAGCTGTGCAGTTTAATCAGTCTTCTTTTTTTGCTGTTGCAGGAATCGCATCGGTGGGCTTGGCAGCAGCTTATTACAGTACAGGTATGTTCTTTTTTTTCTTTCTCATTTCTTTTTAAGGCCCCGTTCACACCGTGCGATTTATCGCGCGGATTTTGCCGCGACGTCGCGCTGTGTAGCTTCTCCAATGCATTTCAGTGGAGCTGTTCACATCTTGCCGCACGACGTCGTGGAAGCTTGTCGCTGGTACATGACCCTTTTTACACGATTTGCTATCTGCGATTTGTTTTGGTGGTGCTTTGCAAAAATTGCACTAAACCGCGACAATATCGCACTATGTCGCGAATATGAAAATCGCGCGGAAAATCGGACAGAGTGAACGGGGCCTAATGGTGTATCCCTTTAAATATATGTTGCTGTTTTTTTCTTTAGCCGGAAATCCGCTCAACAACCTCCCCCTTTATTATATTTTTATATACCCATTTCATATTAAGCGCACATTATAAATAATAAACGGAAAATATTCAACCCCTTGTTATGCAAAACGTGCACAAATTAACCCAAAGTATATCTTGATAAAGGCTCACACAGCTGATGGGGGTATGTGAATGCAGGAGTGTATTTGTGTGGAATGAGTTGCGCATTCTGGCATTCCACAGACAGACACACATCCCGTCCTTTGAAGTCCCTGGAGAAAGCAACGCCTCGTGTCGCCATGTATTCTGCCTAGTTGTAGAGCCGCCTGTGCCTCCAGACGCCCTGTGCTCATGCAGGCTCCGCCTGTCAAGGTCACCTCTCTGGTTCTTCCGTCTCTTTGTTCCGTTGATGCTCATTGCAGGATTATTCTGGTATGAGGGAACATGGTTTGACACTCCGCGTCCTTCATACTCGCTGCAAGGGCGTTTTCGATATGGGGCCAGATTGCACAGTGATGCTGCCTCAGTGATACTTCACCTGTGTGCATGCAGGGATCTCACTCCTGTTCTGTGTCATCGTGTGGAACCACATCTGTTGAATCTGCATATATAAAACGATCAATTAAATGTCATCTAAAATGGGGCTGTGCAGCTCCCATGATGCTTTGCAACCTTAAGACTGGCCAGAGGTCATGGGAGTTCTCTGTCGGCTGATCGATACATATTATTGTCTGTAAAAACACATTTAAAGTGATTTTTGTTTTCTCTTCATTGCTTTTCTCTCCAGACACCTGGACATGGAAGCTGTTTTACATCGCTGGATGTGTGTTTGTGGCTATTCAAAATATGGAGGAGTGGGAGGTGAGTGTTTAAAGCACCGTGGCCCTCCAGATGGTTTGGAACTACATCTCCCATGCTTCTCAGCCATCCCGATGAGTGGCCGAGCATCGTAGGAAATGTAGTTCCAAGTATCTGAAAGGCCAAGGTTGAGGAGCCCTTGTTTACAGTATCCTTTCGATGTTTTTTTAAGTTGTGTCACAATGTATCTTGTGGCACTTTGTCTTCATATACAAGTCACGTGAGCACCGGGCAAGAACAATGGAGTCTATGGCAGCCGTGTCACAGAACGCTCACTTCTGCGAACATTCGGCGACCAGATGATGTCAGCATGCACAGTGTGCTGACGTCATCAGTCCCCAAGTTGGTCCTCAGCAGGAGGGATATTAAAAGTCCCTTCTGCCAAGTGACAGCTGATTGGACAGAGGTAACCCCTCCACTTCACACAGCGATATCGGCAAAACGGGACTGGCGGGAGGGGAGGGAAGGGGGCAACTCAGTGCAGCCTGGCCACTTTATTCAGCTAAAGTGATCAGGGAGCGTAGATCATCCACGGCATTTAAATGGCAAAACTAGAGCAAGACTCCGATATATTGATCTAAAATACTTTTTTTTTTTCAGGAAGCCATATTCGATAAAAAGTCTGGGAAGGCCATCCTGAAAACCTTCAACCTGTATAAAAAAATCCTTACGTTATGCAGAGGAGGCCATGAGCAAGGTGAGGAGGGTGCGGTGCATCGACACAAGCCGGGGTCAGGAGCAGGTTCCACTATGATTTATATTCAAATAGGGAGGTGTAGGATACGGATTAAAGAACACATGGGGGGGTGGGGTGGGGGGGACCTCCTCTGGTAGAGCTGAACCGGTATTCACATGTGCATCCTCTCCCTGGTTAAAGTTGTAGTAAGTCTGAAGGAGATCCGAGCCGTGAACGTCGAAGAAGAGAAAGTCCGTTACTTCGGAAAGGGATACGTGGTCATCCTGCGTTTCGTGACGGGGATTTCGCACCCGCTGACGCAGAGTGCGGTACTGGGAGGCAGAAGGTAAGGGGGATTTAAAGGGGCATTCTGGTGGTTTTTACTGTAACCCTTTAAAATCTTAAAACAGCAGAATATTTAAAAATCTGGTAAGATGAGAGTTTTAGCAATTTAGACCTACTCTGTCCACAAGGGGCCAGTCCTTTCAGATCCTGCATACTCAGCCCCACCGTCCCTTATCTTCCACGTTTGCAGATGATGGAGGGGATTATTACAGAGGAGGAGAGATGGAAGCAGAAAACAAGCACAAATTGCAGGGTATTCCTATAAAAAAACTGGTGAAACCTCTCAAAGATTTAAAGGAACACTCTACACACCGTGACCAATGTATCTTCTTTAAGTGGAGGGCACCCACTTCTCTACGCTCCCTCCAGTCCCGTTTTGTAGTTTCCTACGTTCAGACAGGTGGGATTTGAATATCCCGCCTGTTGGGTCACTGATGATGTCAGCATTCTCTGTGTGATGACACCATCCGTTTGCAGCAGCATGCATTCTGGGAGATGACAGCCAATGGATCAGTTCTGCGCGTCCATCTTTTCGTGTGATGCGCAATTTGTGTCGCATGTGTATGCAAATTGTGTTAGCTGCAGGGACATCTGCATTCTGGAAGCCCTGAGCTGAAAGGGAGGAGCAGTGCGCACAGAGGGCGAAAAGGAGAGTATTTTCACCTGAATTTTATAAAAAAAAAATATATATAACTAGACAAAAGCTGTCAGCAGGTTCTAAAGCAGAGAATAAAGGATGGGGGTTTATAATATTGTCTCATTTTAAAGAAAATAACATTGTAGATTTAAATATATGTATTTACTGGACAGTTGAACACTGCAAAAAAATCACATTTCTCTTCCTTCTCTATTTAGTGACGTGGAAGCCGTGGCCAAACTACTGACAGGTTTCCTGGATCTGGACATGGTGCGGATGAGGACCCTGGCGGCAGAAGAGAGCAGTGACAGCGATGGGGAAAACCCAGACAAAGGAGAATAGTAAGCGCTCCATTGAGAGCGAGCCGCCAGTCCTTCCCACAATCGACACATCAGCAACTGTGGCCTAATTAAATCGAATGGCTTCAATGAGCTCAGGAGTGACCTCTGACCTCCATTCCTGATGTGAGACTTTTCCTTACACACGGCCTGCTGAGTGTTTTTTATTTTTATATTGCCCCATCAGATTCTCAGGACTTGAGCTATGTGTACGAATGATCATTCCTGGCCTTAAACGGACATAAAGTGCCTTTTTATAAGTTGACCTGATTCACGTTTTTATGATATACTTTCCACAACTGAGCGAAAATACGACCTAGGAAATGTATATCTCTGCTCCGATTGTGGTGAACGAGGCCGTCGTCCCCTCTGTACTTCAGTTGGATTTAATCGACCTGCCCACGGAAAGCCTGACCTTAATCAGCAGCCTTGGCCACCCCAGATGTTTAAGAACTACATCTCCCTTGAGGCTCTGTAAACCTAATGACTGGCTGGGCATCATGGGAGTTGTAGTTCCAAAACATTTGCAGGGCCAAATTTGCTGACCCTCTGCCATTTCCACTCAGGGCCACAAGCTTGAGGGGGAAGGTTGAGGTGTCAAGTGGCCGCCGTAGGGGCCAAATCCAAAGGCCGCAGTTTAAGACCAAATGCTGGAAAAGCTGTATTATATACACTATATTGCCAAAAGTATTCGCTCACCCATTCATATGCGAGTCAAGGCAGGTGAGCGAATACTTTTGGCAATATAGTGTATATTCTAATCTTGTTATGTGAATACTGTGTTATTGCCTGATCAGTAGGCGGCTGCCTTTTAAGGTACTGGAACCCGCATGTCTTGCTCCAATTCACGCTGCTGCCATATACTCACCGGTACTTTAAATCTACAATATGCATTGGAAACAAATCTCTCCCATCTATATCTCTCAAAGGGTGTATTATGCTGCCACCTTGTCCCCGGATACATCCGCAGACCCCCATCCTGCCAAATTATCTCATATATACAGTTTTAAATATTTAGCTCGTGCTTCCTCGTACGATACATTTGTTTCAGAGCTGCAAAGGGCAGCATTAAAGCAGGGCATAGGATACAGAAGGGGGTGTGTGTGTTCGCTCGCGGTGGAATTCTCCACTGTTGAATGTCATTTTTTTTAAAAATGTAGTTTAAGGGCCCACCCCACACATTCATCCTGTAAACCAGGGGACAGCAGCCATGACCGTCCAGATCTTTTGGAACTACATTGCCCATGAGGCTCTGTTGAACTTCATGGGAGATGTAGTTCCAAAACATCTGGAGGGCCTAGATTGTAGACTCTTCCTTCTGTAACCTACCTAGATCAGTGGCGGCCAACTATGAGTCCTCTTGTGTTCTGAAACTACCTGTCCCATAATGCAATGTCAGTGTTACAGTTGGATGAGTCGGTCTGTCCATCCCTCAAAGATGAAAAGCACCACAAGAGGAAATAATCTATAAATGAGGGAGACAAGGCCTTAAAGGGGTTAAAATGGGAAGGGGGCGGCAGCCCTCCAGAACCACATTTCCCACGAATGTCTCCCAACCTAATGAGTGGGTGAGGACCATGGGAGATATAGTTCCAAAGTGTCTGGAGGGCTAGGGTAGCTGACCCCTTCCCTCCATGGTGATTTGAATGATGTAGTCATGTCAAAGTGGTGACTAAACTGTACCCTTTCGGGGTCATCAAGCTCATGTATAACAAATAACCAGCTAGTCTTTTTTTTTTTCTTTTTGACAGTTACAGTTCTTTTTATGATTGTGCAGCGTGGCAATAAAAGCAGCAACTCCAAGTTCACCGTTTAGTGAATAAACACTTTATATGCTTTCTCCAGTAAGATAAACATGGAAAAAAAATTCGACACTGCTGCAATGCTTAAACAGAAACCACGCGTGATTGATGCATTATAAAAGAATCTTGTTAACCCCCCCCCCCCCCAAAACATTCAACATCAGTGATGGCGAATCTTAGCGCCACAGATTTCTGAACTACATGTCCCATGATGCTTAGGCATAAGAGTGGCTGTGCATCATGTAATGTGTAGTTCTGAACCATCTGTGGGGCCAAGGTGTGCCATCACTGTTCTGTCCATACCGAAAGAGTCTGGAAAAATTATTTGCCCAGGGTTGGCGAATGATAATCTCCAGATTCTATGGAAAGGCTGGCTGAGCATTTTTAGAGTTGTACTCCAAAGACATAAAAAAATTTTTATGGACCACACATCGTATTTAATGACACGACAAATTCCGCATATATCATTTTTAATTAAAATATTCCGTCTCCAAATTGTAAACTGCATTTTGTTTAATATTTATATTATGGCTTTACTGTTACTGCAAACAATACGCACTCCAGGTGTAGCTGCAACGTTTTCCTGTGTTCTGTTTATTTTTTATACGGTGAATAAAGTATTCTAAAGGTGATGCTTTCTGGTTGTCTTTTGATCTGAACATCAAAACTCCATGCTGGCACTCTCAGAATTGCCTGTCACCCCCTGCCGTTGCGTTCTCATCACTGATAAATCGTTAGATGCTCTTTCAGGGGCCTCGGAATAGGTCATCAGTTGCCTCTGTCGATATCTCCGCGGGCTCCATGGATCTCTTCTCGATCAGTTCCTCCATGGTTTTTGTTTTTTAATGAAATCGGACGGAGTTTGTCGATTGTAGGGGAGCATCTCCTGAAGTCCGATGAGGCCCACCGCCGTGCAAGACTCGGAAACTGAAAGGCCCGAGGACAGAGTCGGAAGTGGCTTTATCCAACATGAAGAATACATTCAATGTACTGTTAATAAAGTTTATACAGAAAGAAAAAAAATCCTAATTTGTTTAACCTCAGCTGTTCCCATTGGGCGCTTGACTTGCCGGAATGGCGCCGGCAAGTCTCTTGGAGCTGGGGAGTAGATTAATAAAAAGTGCTTTATACAATAATCACATTCTACATCGGGGCTTACTCCGCATTATTTTGGGATCCCGTCATCCCCGTTTTGTTGTCGCACAGGACTTTTAAACAAGACATTGAATCTGTGGAGTCGTCGTCGCCGCTACCGAGGATCCGGATCTACTCTGCGTTTTCCACGGCGGCGTTCAGGTCGTCGACAAGCTCCTGGATCTCCCGGAAACTAGGGAGGGCGTACTCTTCCATCCATTCCTCTACCACGTTTGCAGGATAGATCCTAAGTAACAATGCTTGCATGGCTTCCACCACCGGTGTCCACCTCGACAGGAGGCTGGAGGGAGGACATTAAAAAGGACAGGTTACATGTCGATAGCGGACCTGGCTCTACACTGTACCACTTTGAAGGCAGGACCTCCTACGTGCGGACCTGGCACTCACGAGAGAATTCTAAGGTAAAGTGAAATGTTCTAATTCTTCCTTAAAATGTTGTGTTCTAAGGCTTAGGGGGTCTCAAACTCCAGATCTCACCATTTGATTATCTGCTTGCCGCACATTTACTGCATCTGACGCAACGCAGGCCCGCGTGACATTGTGCAAGAAAAAAGGAACACCATCTAGAGTTTAGAACCTTTCATTCCAACAATATTAACGTGAAGGGTAAACGGATGAGAAATTAAAACATTTAAAATAATGTGAATTTGCTCTTTAACTCAGGACAACATTTTCTGTGCAAAATTTCTCTTTTACCCTTTAACTTCACATCCCATATGGAAAATGTTATATTTTTTTTCAGCACAAAGTGCTTGGTAGTGAAGGGGTTAAAAGGATAAAACGGAAAACCAGTAGCTGAACCAGAGAACGCGTCCAAACTAGCTATTTGTGGCCCAGATATGTGATGTTTGCGGTGGAATATATTCCGTTATCACACACCTGTTTTGATCTTACAGTTATAGTCAAATCGCTTGCAAAATGCCAACGTATGCCCCCTGGTGCCAATCATTTTAATGCTCGCACCTGCACAGTGTAGGCTATTTATATAGGTTTAATGGGGGAGGCATGCAGGTGGGTCACGTCTGCTGAAAAATGGAGATTTCATATAATGAAAGATGATCGCAAAAGAATAAAGGAAACAAAGAATAACCTGATTGCCTATTTCATGCATATGATGTTTATACAGACTGTATATCCCTGTGCGCATACAGCGCAGATATATGTATATGCAGCCCCTGCGCTCCTACGTTGGTGACAGGAGAAGATTAAGATGATGGGCTTCAGGAAGCGCGGTGACGGGTTAAACAAAGTACTTATGTGTTTGTACAGTCAGTAATACCCACCTAATCGCCTCTGGCTGGATCTGTTGTACCATTATGGGATGGACGATCTTCCTCTTCCTGTGATAAGGACTGAACCAACCCGCCAGGAACCTAATGATGAAGAAATGAGAGGCAGAAGGCACTCAGTCCTATTCATCAATGGAGTGGATGCTGCCTCATGGCACTCTGTTACTAGTACGGACCTACTAAGCCCATGTACCTCGCTCTTACAGGCACAGTGACCCAAGTTGTATTTACCTGTTCTATTTTGGACTCACTAAAGTTTCCCCCTTCAGCCTTGCCATTAGTTACGCTGACCTTTTCGACTCGCCCTTCCCATCCCTGATCTGTCCTTCAGACTCGCTGTTAGCTTCTTTGACATGTTCTCCTCCACTCACACTTTATCCACCTCAACCTTTTCTCCTACAGACCCCGTTACCATCACTGGCCCATTTCCCTTTACACCCGTGTCACCATCCGTGAAGACTTCTCCTTCAGACTCGCTGTTACTATTGCTAAACTGTTCACTTACAAACTTGCTTCTACCAGCAATGATCCGTTTACCCCATGCTCGCCGCTGCTGACGTGGGCTTACCTGCTGCCGGCTTGCCACTGCTGACGTGGACCTACCCGCTGTCCACTCGGGCGGACCTGGTGCCTCCTAGCAGCTGCGGACCTACCTGCTGCCCGCTCACTACTGGCAACGCGGAACTACCTGCTGCCCACTCACCTGTTGCCCAGTTGTACCTACCCTCTGCCCCCTTGCTGCTGCCGACACCGACCCGTTTATTCCCCTCCAGCCGCTGCCGACCCATACCTTTTTACGCCCTTCCCACAAACCTAGGTCCATGTCCGGAGCAGCTATCTGATCCCTACTGCCTAACCTGACCCGTTTACTTCCCACGAACCTACCTGCTGTTGCCGACGCTGACCCTTTTACTCTTACTTCCCACTCACTGCTGCCGACACGAACCTACCTGCTCCCAACCTGTACCCATCTGATCCCTACTGCCCAACCTGACGCTTTTACTTCCCTCTCGCTGATGCGGACACCAACCTACCTGCTGACAACCCTGACGCTTTTGCTCCCCTCCCACTACTGCAGACACTCACCTGTTGCCCTCCAGAAACTCCTTTTGGGACGGCTTCAGGAAAAATATAATTTGTGTGATGAGTGCCATAATCTCGCTACCAGGAAAAGTCCCCGTTGGTTCACTGTTAAATCAGAAATAACATTGTGTCAACGACGGAAACAAAGAAAATAAACCCTTCTTAGAAAAGGCGAATTGACAGCGAAATACAGCGCAGTTCGCCGGCACAGAAATTATCCCATTGGAAACAACAGATTTGTGTATTCACAGAATGCTGAATTGCACCGAAATTACCTGATTTCAGTGTTTTGATTCGACCGGTTTAAATGTAATAAAAATGTAGTAAAACTGTGTCTAAATAATAATAAGGTCCTTTACCACATAAAGTCTTTTAAAAAAAGTATTTTTGCAAAAAAATAAAAAAAAATTCAAATTTCAATTTATTTATGTGGTAAAGGAACTTTATTATTTAGACACTTTTAATACATTTTTATTGATTTAACCTCCTATTAGGAGAATTCCTATTTGTTTTTCCCGTTTATCAGTTCGGTGGAATTCAGAGGCCAGTTTGGCAGTTATTGCTGCAATTCGGCACTTTTTGCCGACGTCCGATAACTGCTTCAGCAACTCCAATTTCGGTATAATACGGTGACCATTTCAAAAAGGTGAATTTCATCGAAATGGAATCTCCAAAGTGAGGCCAAATGAACCAAATAGCAAAGCAATTTTGTGAATAGACCCCCGAATAAAATAAAGATACATTTATCTTTGCACTGGCACCTTGAAAAGTTATCAATCTCCAGCTGCGGCATTCCCAGGATGCTTTTCACTGATGCAATCACCTGCTCAGAAAAGGAACCTGAGATGGGAGACAAAAAAATAAATAAATATACACACACACTCCAGGGGCTGGCATTATCATGGAACCAGATTCCTTATTTGTTTTTACTCTGCGCTTTTACTCAAAATGGATTAGTCCACTCTCCCTGTCTAACCCACATAGTTAGTTTGGCCCAGCCCCGTTTGCTGTTTCAGCAAGCTGCCAATCCTTTTGTATAACCATAGAGGCGGTGAGCAAGCAACTTGTCTACACTGGGTAATTGCATTCTGTTTTACCTTCCTCCCATACCAAAGCACTCTCTATCCCCTTCCTCCCATACCAAAGCATACCAAGAGAAGCTCTCTCTAACCCCTTCCTCCCATACCAAAGCATACCAAGAGAAGCTCTCTCTAACCCCTTCCTCCCATACCAAAAGCATAACAAGAGAAGCTCTAACCCCTTCCTCCCATACCAAGAGATGCTCTTTCTAACCCCTTCCTCCCATACCAAAAGCATAACAAGAGAAGCTCTAACCCCTTCCTCCCATACCAAGAGAAGCTCTCTCTAACCCCTTCCTCCCATACCAAAGCATACCAAGAGAAGCTCTCTAACCCCTTCCTCCCATACCAAAGCATACCAAGAGAAGCTCTCTTTAACCCCTTCCTCCCATACCAAAGCATACCAAGAGAAGCTCGCTCTCTATCCACAAGACACCGTAAATTTGCTGTTAGTTTCCCAATAAAGTGAAGAAAATATAAAAGGACTTTGTGTGCTTTCAAAGGGGGATGAGTTAAGCTATCTGACCTCAATCATACCCTGCATGTGACATTCACTTCTTGTATATGACCCTGGGGTTCCAGAATACGCATTGATGGGGACGACACAGCAAACGGGTGCACCAGCGGGTAGCTATGACAGTATCAGCAACCTTGGCACGCCAGTGGATTTGTTACCACATTTCTATTGGTCCCTGCATGGAAGCACATTGATGCTCCTTGATACCCAATTTATTTGCCAAATTCCTTTAAGTTTGATGAGCATCAATAAAATGTGTTTCCAAATCATCAGGAGAGCAGCACCTGCCGGTTGTAGCTATCCTCTGGCTCACCTGTTTGTATCCAACCCAAATGGATCCTCTTTGGACCTACCTATGAGTCAGTGCCGCAAATAAGTACATTGGAGATATAGAGTGCCTCTCTTTAGTTGCCCTGCATCTATCAATTTTCAGAAAGTGACTACATGAGACCAGCCACATTTACAGCTTCTTCCCGATCCATCTAGTGACCCAGGGGGACAATCTTTAGTCCAGTTAGCTCAATGCCCCATTGTAAGGCTCAGCAACCTTGGCCCACAGATGTTTTGGAACTACATTTCCCATGAGGCTCTGCCAACCTAACAAGTACCTGAGCATCATGGGAGATGTAGGTCAAAGACATCTGGGAGGCAAAGGTTGCTGACTCCTGCCCTATTGAATGATGTCAGGGTGACTCTTCGGAAGAGATGCAAAGGAAGGGCTTTGTGGTCAAACGGTACGGCGAAGAAGCTTCTTTGGGAGTAAAAACCACGATGGATCGGACATACCGTTCTTCAGGAATTGCAGGCATACGGCCAGAGATGGAATTCCAACTGGAAGCAGCTCACACAGCACAGAGAAATGATCGTACCTGCAAGAAGAAGAGAAAAGAGGGTCACGGCCAATGCAAAAAATGTTTTATGAAGAATAAACGATGTACTAGCGCAATAAATGATTCCGTTACCTGGTCCCTCCATACACGCTATTATTCCACTACCATCTCTCTCGTTGCATTGCCTAGCATTGTGATGGCAAACCCTGGCACCCCAGATGTTTCTGAACTACATATCCCATGTTGCTAAACCAACCTTTGCGTGTGACTAAGAATCATGGGATATGTAGTTCCAAAGCATCTGGGGTGCCAAGGTTCTCCATCACTGATCCAGCATCATCACATCTTCTCAGTTTTCTGTTGCTGCCCTCTTAGGCTGGGGTCAGACCAGCGCACTTTTAACGTGCGTTCTGGCGCACTTAATTACGGCCGCAGTAGCAGGAAATGACGGGCAATGACAGCCAATATACGAAGTCCGGCCGCACAAAAGTCCGGCCGTGCAACGCAAGTGGAATTTGAACGCATTATTTCGGGAACGCAGAACCGCTAGTACTGACGTACAGAGTGCGCTGCGTCCCCTAGCGGCGTGTGTGCGTGATTAGCCCTAACCATACCTTGTTGGACTGGATTCTCTCCTCATCTCCTGATAGAATACAGGAGGCAGGTGTTCTTGCTAATAGCTTTAGTGACCATTGTCTTGTGTACTGCGTGCGCAAAATTAAGGCCTTGAAATCTCCCCCAAAGGTAATAACCACCAGGTCTTTCAAGAAATTTATTCTTGAATCCTTCCTAAGTGATCTCAAACAGCTCCCCTGGTACAGGCTAAACCTAATCCCAGACCTAGACTGTGCAGTTGAATACTTTCAGTCTGAGCTCCTGCAAGTCTGGAATTCCCATGCCCCGCTGCGTAAAGTGCGAGTAAAAGGGACTCCTCTCCCCTGGGTTACAGCTGATCTTACACTAATGTACCAGCTTAGAGATTCACGGTGGTCAAATTTCAAGAGTACTGGTTCCATGAACGATCACTATGAATACCGAAAATGCCGGAATGAATGCACAAAACAAACAAAAATGGCCAAAGCCCATTACTTCAATGAAAATCTAAACCATAATATATCAAACCCTAGAAACTTTTGGAGAACCATAAGTAACATACAAGCACCCCCAGTCCACTCCCAGCCAGCTGCTGTCAAAGTAAACAACCAAACCCTGCAACACCCCCTAGATGTAGCAAATGCCTTTAATGATTATTTTGTTGGATGTGCCACCACTTTGATTGCCAAGCTAGGAAATGACATGCAATCAGAGAGGCCTCATGCAGGTCAGGCCCCCCCAACTGTGCAAAGTCCCTGTATCAGACAGGAATTCAGTTTTAGACCAGTGCCTGTCAGTGTCATTACTAAACTTCTCCGTAAGCAAAAAATGAAATACCAGTCTGGACCTGATCAAATACCAGCAATGCTGCTGAAAATCAGTGCACCTGCAATTGCAAATCCTGTTGCAACCCTAATAAATGAGTCACTGGCGACTGGATACATACCCAAGCTCTGGAAGACTGCGAGAGTGGTACCTATCCATAAAAGTGGTGACATTACTTTGGTATCCAACTACCGTCCGATCGTTGCTCCCTGTAATGTCAAAAGTCTTGGAAAAATGTGTCTACACACAATTACGTGATTATTATCAATATTGGAACTACTTAACCCCGGATCAATCAGGCTTTCGTCCAAATCACTCAACTACAACCGCCCTTCTAAAAGTCTGCAATGATATCCAGGCTGGGATGGAACAAGGAAACCTAACTGGAGCCATCTTCCTTGATTTTGCCAAGGCCTTTGACACGGTAGACCATGGCATCTTGTTAGAAAAACTTAAAAACTCTGGCATTGGTGATCGCACGCTAACCTGGTTTCAATCATATGTATCCGACCGATCACAATATGTGTCAATTTCTGGCAGCTCCTCCCTCCCGCTCCCAGTCACTTGCGGTGTACCCCAAGGCTCAATACTAGGCCCCCTGCTATTCACAAATGATCTGCCCAATGTCTGCAAAGCCTCAACTGTACATATGAACGCAGACGACACTGTGATCTATACCAGCAAACCAAATCTCCCGCAGCTGGAGGCCGTGCTGCAAGAACAATTCACAGAGGTAGAAAAGTGGATCAAAAACAACAAACTTTTTTTAAATACTGACAAAACTGTAACGATGCTCTTTGGAACAGCACCTAAACTACACAAATTGCAAAATCCCCATCTATGTGTTGGGACAAAATCAAATGGCACGCTGACCACAGTCACATCTCTCAAATATCTAGGTATGTGGTTGGACCCTAATCTATCCTTTGGCCCCCACATCGAAAAACTCTCATCTAAACTTTACCCCAAACTAGGTGCCCTGTACAGAAACAAATCCTGCCTGAGTCCCGCGGTAAGAAAGCAGATTGTACAGCAAATGCTTATGCCGGCTATTGATTACGGAGATGTAGTGTATGCAGCCGCCCCGCAAACACACCTTCATAAACTTACTACATTGTAGAACTCATTCTGCCGCTTTGCGCTACAATGTAACTACATGACCCACCATTGTGACATGTTAAAAGAGCTAAACTGGCCATCGCTGGAATCCAGACGCACCCTTCACCTTTCCAGCCTGGTGTTTAAGAGCATCTCTGGGAAGCTGCCACCCTACCTGAATAGACTGCTTCCCCCAGCAGCTCCCTCATCCTATAACCTCCGATCCAGGACCAGCACCTTACTTGCTATACCACAATACAAAAAGACAGTGGCTCGGTCCTCATTTTCCTACAGAGCACCACAATTATGGAATAACCTCCCAGACACCATCAAATCTTCCCCCAGTCTTAAGTCACTCAAAAGCTCCTTACTAACATACCTCAATACAGAATGCACCTGTAAACATGTAACCTAGTGACTATATTTCCTACATATTTTTTTCTGTTAATCTGTATATTTGTGGGTTTTTTTTTAATATCTTGCATTGTATTACTTTATATTTCTGTAACTGTAACACTTCAATGTTCTTGAACCCAGGACATACTTGAAAACGAGAGAAATCTCAATGTATCCTTCCTGGTAAAATCCTTTATAAATAAAATAAATAAATTAGGAGACGTCAGACGCTGCTCATGTCCGGCCAACATAACGTCCAGACACCCAAAGTTTCCTGATTTGGATCCGTACAAAATCACGCACAAAAATTGCGGATCGTATGACCGTTTTCGCGTATTCTGTGAAAAAATACGTCATTGCATTCGGACGCACTTTTTTTACGTTAGCGTGTAAAAATGCTTTCGTTTGACCCTAGCCTTATCCTGCATGCCTCCTTTCATTCCGCCTTGTACCACTCACTCATCTAGTATTCAATCCCCTTTTACTCCACGTTTAATAGTCCCATTTCACCCTTGCTCTCGCTGCATTCCCAATCTCATTAGAAATGCCCATTGCTATATTGACCCCCATCATTCCATATTCCTCTAGTCAAGTGGTTCCCAACCCTGGTCCTTAGGTCCCCTTACCAGGCCAGGATTTAAGGATTACCTGTGCTGTGCTGCAGATATCCTGCAAACCTGGTCTTTTAGGGAGACCTGAGGACCAGCGTTGGGAATCACTACTCTAGCATGGCCTGCTCCCTCACCCCCTAGTTGAAAACGACCAATTCTTCAATCCAATTCCTCCCCGGCTGTCACTACATCCCTTTCATTCACCTCCAAGCCATGCTCCACATTCCCCCGACCCATCAGATTCTCCACCTCAGTGATTTGAAGACCCTGTGGTCAAACTGGTCATATGCCATCAGCAGTACAGCAATGCCTTAGGACATTCTGGGACTTTGGCGAACTCTTCTAGGAATCGAACGAAAGCTTTGATTATTATTACATTTGTTGTCTTCGTATTCCTACCTCTGCCATCCAGTCAACGCCATCCCCTGGAACACGTCCCTTGGCACCGCTTCCACTACCCGCTGCCAACGCCTATGGTTCTCCAAGTGATGCCCAATGTGAGTGAGCTGCTGGCTGGTCCCCGTAGCCCCTTTAAAAGCACTGGCTAACCAGATCTTGTGGAAGCCGCACTGCCGGTACTTCTGCACCAGAGCGACTGTGAGAGACGGCGAGAAAAGGTCACAGTGATTAACAAGTCCCGGTACGACGCTTACCTTTATACGGAAGAGAAGCCATATGTGCAGGTACAGAAAAAGGGTTTAAAAAACGAATTCTGGGGCAAATTTAAAGTGGAAAGCAATGTGATATTTCTGATTCTTCCAGTTTTTTTGTCTCCAAATCACTGTTTATAGAGTCGGCCATTGACTTACTCCGGTCTTCGACATTCAGGTTTGCAGTGTAATCCCAGATCATTGGCTGCAGCAGCGGCGACACTCCAGACTCTGCAAAAGACGTACTGGTTATATGAAACCTGCATTCAACTGTACAGCCGGCTTCTATATTACAGCACATAAAGCATACAATGACGTCTGGTAGCATGGGTACCCTACAGGTCTGCATCTCCCATCCCTGCTGGGTTTGTGAGCTTCAAGGCGATGCAACTGAATCCAATGTCCCAAATCATCTCAATATTACTCATAATATGAGCAGTCATATAGTTGGCAGGGCTCAAAATTTACACTCGCCTTAGCCGAGTGGAAATTAAGTGAGGGCGAGTGGAAATGCACACCCAGGCAGCACAATAAATGATTTTGTGCTGCGTATTCCGGTGGTGCCAATGTGCAGCCCCCCCTTAACCAGGCTGCACGGTGGCAGGGATCAGCTGTCTAACCTGACCCAGGTCGTCTGTCACTGGCAGGGGGGTGGAGAGGACCTTCCCTGCTCACACTGGGTATACATATATCTGGGGTCTGATGTCTGGGTACATATGTATCTGGGCTCTGATGACTGGGTATACATGTATCTGAGGTCTGATGTCTGGATATGTTATTTTTATAACTTTATTCTAAATAAAACCTTTTATCAGTGTAATTTCAGAAGATAATTTAAGGGGGTGTGTTTAGGGGCACAGTTAAGGGCTGGGTAGGGGTTAGGTGGAGCAAATGGCGGCGAGTAACTCTTATGGCCTGGTTAGTAGCTTGGGACTTTATTTTTTGAGCCCTGTAGTTGTGTATTAAACTTCTGAGCGATCAAGCTCTATATAACCCACATAAGTCATCAGGCACCATGGGTAACCTTGGCACACCAGATGCTGCGGAACTACATGCCCCAGGATGCTCAGGAAGTCTTTGGCATAAAGACGTGTGACAGGTAGTTCCGAAGGCGCAGGAGTGAAAAGGTTGGCCGTTTCTGGGCAGGAACAGGTCTACTGGAAAGTGCCAGCTTGAGGTCGCAGCTGGAAACGACGCCAGGGGGTGGGTGGGGGGGGGGGGGGTTTGAGTCAAAAATGTCTCCTGATATTAAGACACCAGGTAAAAAAGAATAAAGGTCGTATTTCACATCTATTCACGTATCTTTATCATGAAAGAAGACTTTGCTTACCTGGTATCTGAATGTAAGGAAACGTTTTCTATCGGCAAAATTTTTCACAGCGCTGTTACCTGCAGCGTCCACAAGGGGGCGATGTTATGATAGTAAACCGCAGGAACAGAAGAGGCTTCTTCTTTCCATACTCCGTGCCCTACTCCGGGCTGGATTTACAATTAGGCAAAGTAGGCATGTGACTACAGGCACCTCCTCCAACAGAGGGTTACCTTGCTCTGTAAAACTACTAAAAAATTTATTTTATAACCCCCCCCCCAGAAAAAGAAAACCAAAAAGAGTACCGCCCTTAATTTTTCCTTTGGGGGGGGCTCTAGACTCCTGAGATGTACATCTGGCCCTGGCAGTAACGGCGAGGTTCTTCAGGAGTGCTTACCGGTGAGGGTGTATACACTGGCTCCTCGTAGCATGTCATCCCAGGCAATAGGTCTTACCCCTGGGTAAGCGGATACCACATGTGCAGCTACAGCCCTGACATGGGACAAGAAGATATCCTCAATAGTGATGGATGTCGCTGAGAGTAAATTCTTGGACTCTTCTCCCTCACCCAAGTAATATACCTGAAAATATAAGAGACGGTCAGGTCTGAGGACATCTTTATCCACAGAACGGCTGGAAGGAAGCGCCGCAGCAGCTTTGAGCTCAGCTGTCTCAACCCGACCTCATGCTATACCTCGTCAGCGCCAATGTGGAGCCATCGGATGCCAGCGTGCAGCTCCATCACTTGTTGCAGCATGACCTGTATCAGCCAGCGGGATTGGGTTTTGTGGGGGTTTAAGCTGTTTGGGTAGATTGAGACTTCTCGGAGGTGAGCGAACTCCTTGTGCTTCAGGACAAACTGCAGAGGAACCATCGTGTTTAGTGAGGAATGTAAAAAAAAAAATCAAGCACTGGGCAACTGTCTGGACGTCATCTTTTCCCTACCTCCATGTGTCCAAATGTTTGCACCAGTGGAATGACTTCCAGGTGATGGAGCTTCGCCAACCTCAATATCACTCCAATTTCCTGAGGACTGAGAGGAGAAAACAAGAAGGATCGAATAGTACCTCTACCTAACGGTGCAGATATCCACTATCATTACGGGAAGCATGGTGTAAGTTACGTAGGTATAAGATGAACCCCAGTAACACAAAGGACCCCAGGTCTGTGTAATCTTTTACATGACAAGGTCAGCTCAGTGAGACTTAAAATATCATGTGTTAACAAACAAACAGCCAATTAACGGATTGGTTATATCTGTGTGATTTGTGTCAGTGAGGGGCCGGGTTATATCTGTGTGATTTGTGTCAGTGAGGTGTCGGGTTATATCTGTGTGATTTGTGTCAGTGAGGGGTCGGGTTATATCTGTGTGATTTGTGTCAGTGAGGGGTCGGGTTATATCTGTGTGATTTGTGTCAGTGAGGGGCCGGGTTATATCTGTGTGATTTGTGTCAGTGAGGGTTCGGGTTATATCTGTGTGATTTGTGTCAGTGAGGGGTCGGGTTATATCTGTGTGATTTGTGTCAGTGAGGGGCCGGGTTATATCTGTGTGATTTGTGTCAGTGAGGGGTCGGGTTATATCTGTGTGATTTGTGTCAGTGAGGGGTCGGGTTATATCTGTTTGATTTGTGTCAGTGAGGGACCGGGTTATATCTGTGTGATTTATGTCAGTGAGGGACCGGGTTATATCTGTGTGATTTGTGTCAGTGAGGGGTCGGGTTATATCTGTGTGATTTGTGTCAGTGAGGGGTCGGGTTATATCTGTGTGATTTGTGTCAGTGAGGGGTCGGGTTATATCTGTGTGATTTGTGTCAGGGAGGGGCCGGGTTATATCTGTGTGATTTGTGTCAGTGAGGGGTCGGGTTATATCTGTGTGATTTGTGTCAGTGAGGGGTCGGGTTATATGTTTGTGATTTGTGTCAGTGAGGGCCGGGTTATATCTGTGTGATTTATGTCAGTGAGGGACCGGGTTATATCTGTGTGATTTGTGTCAGTGAGGGGTCGGGTTATATCTGTGTGATTTGTGTCAGTGAGGGGTCGGGTTATATCTATCTGTTTTATTTGTGTCAGTGAGGGGTCGGGTTAATATCTGTGTGATTGTGTCAGGGAGGGGTCGGGTTATATCTGTGTGATTTGTGTCAGTGAGGGGTTATATCTGTGTGATTTATGTCAGTGAGGGGCCGGGTTATATCTGTGTGATTTGTGTCAGTGAGGGGTCGGGTTATATCTGTGTGATTTGTGTCAGTGAGGGGTCGGGTTATATCTGTTTTATTTGTGTCAGTGAGGGGTCGGGTTATATCTGTGTGATTTGTGTCAGGGAGGGGTCGGGTTATATCTGTGTGATTTGTGTCAGTGAGGGGTTATATCTGTGTGAATTATGTCAGTGAGGGGCCGGGTTATATCTGTGTGATTTGTGTCAGTGAGGGGTCGGGTTATATCTGTGTGATTTGTGTCAGTGAGGGGCCGGGTTATATCTGTGTGATTTGTGTCTGTAAGGGGTCGGGTTATATCTGTGTGATTTGTGTCAGTGAGGGGTCGGGTTATATCTGTGTGATTTGTGTCAGTGAGGGGTTATATCTGTGTGATTTATGTCAGTGAGGGACCGGGTTATATCTGTGCGATTTGTGTCAGTGAGGGGTTATATCTGTGTGATTTGTGTCAGTGAGGGGTCGGGTTATATCTGTGTGATTTATGTCAGTGAGGGACCGGGTTAGATCTGTGTGATTTGTGTCAGTGAGGGGTTATATCTGTGTGATTTGTGTCAGTGAGGGGTCGGGTTATATCTGTGTGATTTGTGTCAGTGAGGGGTCGGGTTATATCTGTGTGATTTGTGTCAGTGAGGGGTTACATCTGTGTGATTTGTGTCAGTGAGGGGTTGGGTTAGATCTGTGTGATTTGTGTCAGTGAGGGGTCGGGTTATATCTGTGTGATTTGTATCAGTGCTGTTGACACTTTGCATAGAGTTAGGATTCTTAGCGCCACACATTGTATGTAGATCATGATGGTACATGTTGCTTGAAGGACCCAGTAAACATTGTGCTTTGAGCGTGAGTAGTCAATATACTATAATAAAGTGACAGACAGACCCATATATACTCCTTAATGCCACTGGCACCAGGTTACCTGTAGGCGTGTGCAGCACGAAGAGAAAGCAGATTGCCATAATAGGGGAAGGTATCTTCATATTCTATCAGCAGGCCATTTGCCCCTAGTGCCGAGAACAGAGGGAAGATCTAGAGGAAAAAAGACAATATAAAGTATAGGTTCGGTAAATATAAATCGATGCATCTTATTACACCCCTATCCTCAGCTCCTAAGTCGTGCAGGACATCTCCTAATAGCATGAATGCAGAAACCACAAAACCTGAATTCCCTTAGTTCAATACACTATAACCCCCTGTATTACCTCGGCTAGGTATGACAGCTTGGGAGGTGCGCCTTTCAAATCCAGATGGACCAAGACGAGCTCCAAATTCGCCATTTTTGTGCATTTCCCGCAGCCGCTGTCTGTGCTGTGCATCCTAATGAAAGAGAATTGGTAAAAAAAGATATATAAACTTAACAAATGGTAAGACACCGCTTGAAGAGCAATTATGGGCTGGTACAAAGTGATCCTCAGTGACCTATTCATTAACAGTACTGGAGAAGCGGTCATCTATTAAGCCTGTAGGTTCAGTATAGGGTGTTATACAGGGGGTGTCCGTGACATTAAGCCTGTAGGTTCAGTATAGGGTGTTATACAGGGGGTGTCCGTGACATTAAGCCAGTAGGTTCAGTATAGGGTGTTATACAGGGGGTGTCCGGTGACATTAAGCCTGTAGGTTCAGTATAGGGTGTTATACAGGGGGTGTCCGGTGACATTAAGCCTGTAGGTTCAGTATAGGGTGTTATACAGGGGGTGTCTGTGACATTAAGCCTGTAGGTTCAGTATAGGGTGTTTTACAGGGGGTTTCCGGTGACATTAAGCCTGTAGGTTCAGTATAGGGTGTTATACAGGGGGTGTCCGTGACATAAAGCCTGTAGGTTCAGTATAGAGTGTTATACAGGGGGTGTCCGGTGACATTAAGCCTGTAGGTTCAGTATAGGGTGTTATACAGGGGGTGTCCGTGACATTAAGCCTGTAGGTTCAGTATAGGGTGACATTAAGCCTGTAGGTTCAGTATAGGGTGTTATACAGGGGGTGTCAGGTGACATAAAGCCTGTAGGTTCAGTATAGGGTGTTATACAGGGGGTGTCCGTGACATTAAGCCTGTAGGTTCAGTATAGGGTGTTATACAGGGGGTGTCAGGTGACATTAAGCCTGTAGGTTCAGTATAGGGTGTTATACAGGGGGTGTCCGTGACATTAAGCCTGTAGGTTCAGTATAGGGTGTTATACAGGGGGTGTCAGGTGACATAAAGCCTGTAGGTTCAGTATAGGGTGTTATACAGGGGGTGTCCGTGACATTAAGCCTGTAGGTTCAGTATAGGGTGTTATACAGGGGGTGTCCGTGACATTAAGCCTGTAGGTTCAGTATAGGGTGTTATACAGGGGGTGTCCGTGACATTAAGCCTGTAGGTTCAGTATAGGGTGTTATACAGGGGGTGTCCGGTGACATTAAGCCTGTAGGTTCAGTATAGGGTGTTATACAGGGGGTGTCCGTGACATTAAGCCTGTAGGTTCAGTATAGGGTGTTATACAGGGGGTGTCAGGTGACATTAAGCCTGTAGGTTCAGTATAGGGTGTTATACAGGGGGTGTCCGTGACATTAAGCCTGTAGGTTCAGTATAGGGTGACATTAAGCCTGTAGGTTCAGTATAGGGTGTTATACAGGGGGTGTCAGGTGACATTAAGCCTGTAGGTTCAGTATAGGGTGTTATACAGGGGGTGTCCGTGACATTAAGCCTGTAGGTTCAGTATAGGGTGTTATACAGGGGGTGTCCGTGACATTAAGCCTGTAGGTTCAGTATAGGGTGTTATACAGGGGGTGTCCGTGACATAAAGCCTGTAGGTTCAGTATAGGGTGTTATACAGGGGGTGTCCGTGACATAAAGCCTGTAGGTTCAGTATAGGGTGTAATACAGGGGGTGTCTGTGACATTAAGCCTGTAGGTTCAGTATAGGGTGACATACAGGGGGTGTCTGTGACATTAAGCCTGTAGGTTCAGTATAGGGTGACATTAAGCCTGTAGGTTCAGTATAGGGTGACATTAAGCCTGTAGGTTCAGTATAGGGTGACATTAAGCCTGTAGGTTCAGTATAGGGTGTTATACAGGGGGTGTCAGGTGACATAAAGCCTGTAGGTTCAGTATAGGGTGTTATACAGGGGGTGTCCGTGACATTAAGCCTGTAGGTTCAGTATAGGGTGTTATACAGGGGGTGTCCGTGACATTAAGCCTGTAGGTTCAGTATAGGGTGTTATACAGGGGGTGTCAGGTGACATTAAGCCTGTAGGTTCAGTATAGGGTGTTATACAGGGGGTGTCAGGTGACATTAAGCCTGTAGGTTCAGTATAGGGTGTTATACAGGAGGTGTCAGGTGACATTAAGCCTGTAGGTTCAGTATAGGGTGTTATACAGGGGGTGTCCGGTGACATTAAGCCTGTAGGTTCAGTATAGGGTGTTATACAGGGGGTGTCAGGTGACATTAAGCCTGTAGGTTCAGTATAGGGTGTTATACAGGGGGTGTCCGTGACATTAAGCCTGTAGGTTCAGTATAGGGTGTTATACAGGGGGTGTCAGGTGACATTAAGCCTGTAGGTTCAGTATAGGGTGTTATACAGGGGGTGTCCGTGACATTAAGCCTGTAGGTCAGTATAGGGTGTTATACAGGGGGTGTCAGGTGACATTAAGCCTGTAGGTTCAGTATAGGGTTTATACAGGGGGTGTCAGGTGACATTAAGCCTGTAGGTTCAGTATAGGGTGTTATACAGGGGGTGTCAGGTGACATTAAGCCTGTAGGTTCAGTATAGGGTGTATACAGGGGGGTTCCGTGACATTAAGCCTGTAGGTTCAGTATAGGGTGTTATACAGGGGGTGTCAGGTGACATTAAGCCTGTAGGTTCAGTATAGGGTGTTATACAGGGGGTGTCCGTGACATTAAGCCTGTAGGTTCAGTATAGGGTTTATACAGGTGGTGTCCGGTGACATAAAGCCTGTAGGTTCAGTATTAGGGTGTTATACAGGGGGTGTCCGTGACATAAAGCCTGTAGGTTCAGTATAGGTGTTATACAGGGGGTGTCCGGTGACATTAAGCCTGTAGGTTCAGTATAGGGTGTTATACAGGGGGTGTCCGGTGACATAAAGCCTGTTAGGTTCAGTATAGGGTGTTATACAGGGGGTGTCCGTGACATAAAGCCTGTAGGTTCAGTATAGGGTGTTATACAGGGGGTGTCCGTGACATAAAGCCTGTAGGTTCAGTATAGGGTGTTATACAGGGGGTGTCCGGTGACATTAAGCCTGTAGGTTCAGTATAGGGTGTTATACAGGGGGTGTCCGTGACATAAAGCCTGTAGGTTCAGTATAGGGTGTTATACAGGGGGTGTCCGTGACATTAAGCCTGTAGGTTCAGTATAGGGTGTTATACAGGGGGTGTCAGGTGACATTAAGCCTGTAGGTTCAGTATAGGGTGTTATACAGGGGGTGTCAGGTGACATTAAGCCTGTAGGTTCAGTATAGGGTGTTATACAGGGGGTGTCAGGTGACATTAAGCCTGTAGGTTCAGTATAGGGTGTTATACAGGGGGTGTCAGGTGACATTAAGCCTGTAGGTTCAGTATAGGGTGTTATACAGGGGGTGTCCGTGACATTAAGCCTGTAGGTTCAGTATAGGGTGTTATACAGGGGGTGTCCGTGACATTAAGCCTGTAGGTTCAGTATAGGTGTTATACAGGGGGTGTCAGGTGACATTAAGCCTGTAGGTTCAGTATAGGGTGTTATACAGGGGGTGTCCGTGACATTAAGCCTGTAGGTTCAGTATAGGGTGTTATACAGGGGGTGTCAGGTGACATTAAGCCTGTAGGTTCAGTATAGGGTGTTATACAGGGGGTGTCCGTGACATTAAGCCTGTAGGTTCAGTATAGGGTGTTATACAGGGGGTGTCCGTGACATAAAGCCTGTAGGTTCAGTATAGGGTGTTATACAGGGGGTGTCCGTGACATAAAGCCTGTAGGTTCAGTATAGGGTGTTATACAGGGGGTGTCCGGTGACATTAAGCCTGTAGGTTCAGTATAGGGTGTTATACAGGGGGTGTCCGGTGACATAAAGCCTGTAGGTTCAGTATAGGGTGTTATACAGGGGGTGTCCGTGACATAAAGCCTGTAGGTTCAGTATAGGGTGTTATACAGGGGGTGTCCGTGACATAAAGCCTGTAGGTTCAGTATAGGGTGTTATACAGGGGGTGTCCGGTGACATTAAGCCTGTAGGTTCAGTATAGGTAGTTTATACAGGGGGTGTCCGTGACATAAAGCCTGTAGGTTCAGTATAGGGTGTTATACAGGGGGTGTCCGTGACATTAAGCCTGTAGGTTCAGTATAGGGTGTTATACAGGGGGTGTCAGGTGACATAAGCCTGTAGGTTCAGTATAGGGTGTTATACAGGGGGTGTCCGTGACATAAAGCCTGTAGGTTCAGTATAGGGTGTTATACAGGGGGTGTCCGGTGACATTAAGCCTGTAGGTTCAGTATAGGGTGTTATACAGGGGGTGTCCGGTGACATAAAGCCAGTAGGTTCAGTATAGGGTGTTATACAGGGGGTGTCAGGTGACATTAAGCCTGTAGGTTCAGTATAGGGTGTTATACAGGGGGTGTCAGGTGACATTAAGCCTGTAGGTTCAGTATAGGGTGTTATACAGGGGGTGTCCGTGACATTAAGCCTGTAGGTTCAGTATAAGGGTGTTATACAGGGGGTGTCCGGTGACATTAAGCCTGTAGGTTCAGTATAGGGTGTTATACAGGGGGTGTCCGTGACATTAAGCCTGTAGGTTCAGTATAGGGTGTTATACAGGGGGTGTCAGGTGACATTAAGCCTGTAGGTTCAGTATAGGGTGTTATACAGGGGGTGTCCGGTGACATTAAGCCTGTAGGTTCAGTATAGGGTGTTATACAGGGGGTGTCAGGTGACATTAAGCCTGTAGGTTCAGTATAGGGTGTTATACAGGGGGTGTCCGGTGACATAAAGCCTGTAGGTTCAGTATAGGGTGTTATACAGGGGGTGTCCGTGACATAAAGCCTGTAGGTTCAGTATAGGGTGTTATACAGGGGGTGTCCGGTGACATTAAGCCTGTAGGTTCAGTATAGGGTGTTATACAGGGGGTGTCCGGTGACATTAAGCCTGTAGGTTCAGTATAGGGTGTTATACAGGGGGTGTCCGGTGACATTAAGCCTGTAGGTTCAGTATAGGGTGTTATACAGGGGGTGTCAGGTGACATTAAGCTGTAGGTTCAGTATAGGGTGTTATACAGGGGGTGTCCGTGACATTAAGCCTGTAGGTTCAGTATAGGGTGTTATACAGGGGGTGTCCGGTGACATTAAGCCTGTAGGTTCAGTATAGGGTGTTATACAGGGGGTGTCCGTGACATTAAGCCTGTAGGTTCAGTATAGGGTGTTATACAGGGGGTGTCAGGTGACATTAAGCCTGTAGGTTCAGTATAGGGTGTTATACAGGGGGTGTCCGGTGACATTAAGCCTGTAGGTTCAGTATAGGGTGTTATACAGGGGGTGTCCGGTGACATTAAGCCTGTAGGTTCAGTATAGGGTGTTATACAGGGGGTGTCCGGTGACATTAAGCCTGTAGGTTCAGTATAGGGTGTTATACAGGGGGTGTCCGGTGACATAAAGCTTGTAGTTGTAGGTACAGTACAGGGTTACACTGGAATCACATTGTTCTCACCCATCCGTGTCTCCGGCTGCTCTGGGATTGATTACACGCGCCTATCCGCGGCCTGAGCCAATGTGCGAGCTCCACGCCTGAACCCTGAGGTACAGTGAGCAGTCACCATGGCAACCAAGCACCGGCGGCGGCCACGGATAACGGGAGAGAGCGGGGATTTAGGGCCCAGACCGGGGGAAAGAGGCGGGTGAGTACGGCGGCACAGGGCTTTGTGAGAGCAATGAGGCCTGAAGGGGCCAGGACAATAACCTGTGACGGTGGATGGAGGAGGGGTAAATGGAAAGGGAGGGGTGGTAACTGAAGGGAGAGGGGGGGGGGGCACTTTTAGGGGTAAAAAGAGTGAAGTGAGTTAACTGTGAGGGGGTAAAGTGAGAGAATGAGGGGTAACTGTGAGGGGGTAAAGTGAGAGAATGAGGGGTAACTGTGAGGGGGTAATTGTGAGTGAATGAGGGGTAATTGTGAGAGTGAATGAGGGGTTAAAGTGAATAAATGAGGGGTAACTGAGGTGGTAAAGTGAGAGTGAATGAGGGGTTAAAGTGAGTGAATGAGGGGTAACTGAGGGGGTAAAGTTAGTGAATGAGGGGTAACTGAGGGGGTAAAGTGAGTGAATGAGGGGTAACTGTGAGGGGTAATTGTGAGAGTGAATGAGGGGTAATTGTGAGAGTGAATGAGGGGTTAAAGTGAGTGAATGAGGGGTAACTGAGGGGGTAAAGTGAGTGAGGGGTAATTGTGAGAGTGAATGAGGAGTAACTGTGAGGGGGGGTAAAGTGAGAGTGAATGAGGGGTAACTGTGACTGGGTAAAGTGAGAGTGAATGAGGGGTAATTGTGAGAGGGGTAAAGTGAGAGTGAATGAGGGGTAACTTTGAGGGGGGTAAAGTGAGAGTGAATGAGGGGTAATTGTGAGAGTGAATGAGGGGTAATTGTGAGGGGGTAAAGTGAGAGTGAATGAGGGGTAATTGTGAGGGGGTAAAGTGAGAGTGAATGAGGAGTAACTGTGAGAGGGGTAAAGTGAGAGTGAATGAGGGGTAACTTTGAGGGGGGTAAAGTGAGAGTGAATGAGGGGTAATTGTGAGAGTGAATGAGGGGTAATTGTGAGGGGGTAAAGTGAGAGTGAATGAGGAGTAACTGTGAGGGGGGTAAAGTGAGAGTGAATGAGGGGTAATTGTGAGGGGGTAAAGTGAGAGTGAATGAGGAGTAACTGTGAGAGGGGTAAAGTGAGAGTGAATGAGGGGTAACTTTGAGGGGGGTAAAGTGAGAGTGAATGAGGGGTAATTGTGAGAGTGAATGAGGGGTAATTGTGAGAGTGAATGAGGGGTAATTGTGAGGGGGTAAAGTGAGAGTGAATGAGGAGTAACTGTGAGGGGGTAAAGTGAGAGTGAATGAGGGGTAACTGTGAGGGGGTAAAGTGAGAGTGAATGAGGAGTAACTGTGAGGGGGTAAAGTGAGAGTGAATGAGGGGTAACTGTGAGGGGGTAAAGTGAGAGTGAATGAGGGGTAATTGTGAGAGTGAATGAGGGGTAACTGTGAGGGGGTAAAGTGAGAGTGAATGAGGGGTAAATTGTCCATATAGGAGGCGTCAGTCTGAGGGGGTGACTGAGGGGTAATGGCTAGTGAAGGGGTAACAGTGAAGTTTAAGGGGAGAGCATGATGTAAAGTTGTGAGGGGAGGAATTACATCCAGTATGGGGATTGTGTGATGCGGGTATAAATCCCCCCCACCATACTGTGTTCCCTCGATAAAATGAATACGCGTAATAAACCCTGGAGGACATGTATTGGCATTGGGTAAGAGCCCACGTTGAGAAGTTTGCCTTAACATGGCAGGTGAGCTTACACTCCAACGGCCATTCAAGTAACTGAAAACCTGTGTTTAGTGCAGGTATGTGGGGGGGGTTCAAAGTGAAGAGGACAATGTTTTTGTATGTTTTTAACATAATGTGTAGGGGAATAAAACCTCCCTCATTGTCACAATTTTTCTATGTAACACACATCGGTGTGAAATGTTGTGTTCACCCTAGACGACAATGCGAGAGTAGGGTTGCCGGATCGGCCATGTTTTCCTGAACACGTATTACTATTTCATGCAGAGGGGAGCGTAGGGAAAAGTGCTGCCCTGCAACATGTATAATTAATTTGCTGCAGTAAGGAAATCAAGGCAGGTCCATTGTGAGTTCTTACCAGCAACGTATGGATTCTACATGGCCCCTCTGCAAGAATATACTGTATTTTGTGTCCGAGAAAGCATGGCCGATATGGCAACCCATTGCGAGGGGCAGATAAACACAACATACAGGACAGAACACTCTGGATACTGGTATGATCTTTTGCTGTATGTTGTATTAATTTGTCTTTGAATCACCCGCCCGCGTTGCTTTTTTAGGATGATTGCATCCTTTCCCACTGCAGTACGTTACATATCGAGGGCTGACAACCCTCAAGACAGTGATGGCAAACTTCGGCGCCACAGATGTTTCAGAAATACATGTTCCTTGATGCCTAGCCATCTCTAAGGCTGTCAGAGCATCATGGGACATGTAGTTTCACCATCACTGCCTCAAGGTGTACACTCCTCCCTGTCACAGGTGTTCCATCATAGGTTCTGTTTATTTTTTTTTGTGTTTAAAAGTTTTTATTTAGAAAGCATGTCAGCAGTTTAGAAAAACAGACAAATAAGGCCGCTGTCAGGGATCCCTACCGCCGGTCCTGGGTTGCGCTCCGGTCCCGGGCGCTGGCGGGCATTCCGACGCTAGTAGCGTCTATCAATCCTCCTCCCTCGTGGCTCAGCTGCAGAGTGAACCGCGCGTGCGCACGTTTTCCCGGGCTAACAAGGAACGTTGTACGCAGGGACGCTCAGAACGGCCGACGGCAGTCCGCACGTCATCAGAGACCGCCCGGGAGGTTCCCCATAAAAAGTCACCTGGCTGATAGTTCCATACTAGTTTGTTCTAGTCTGTTGCGCTTGATATCTTTCTTGTTTCCTGAGACCGTGATTCTGACCTCTGCCTGGATATATGACTACGCTGACTGCTTTAACCCTTCGACCTCTGCCTGGATATATTACTACGCTGCCTGCTTTAACCCTTCGACCTCTGCCTGGATATATGACTACGCTATCATACCGCCTAGCTATAGGTACGTCTTGCATATTGGTTCCAACGCCGTCACCGCTATGTGCAACCCTGACATAACAAACTAGTCTACTATGGAACCAGCAAGTGTACCAGAGGCTCTGGCCGCCATTGCCCAACAGCTTAATATATTGACTCAATCTGTGCAAGCTTTGGAAGCCAATCAAACAGCGATGCAGGTGCACCAAGATCGTCTGGAGCAAGGCTTAGCAAGCAGCAGTACCCCACGACCTGTGGCTGAGCCCCCAACGCTTCCTCTGGATACTGCTGCTATGGGTCCAGAACCTTACGTGTCCCCACCAGAGAAATTTGATGGAGATCGAAAGCAGTTCCGCTGTTTCATAACGTCATGTCAAATAATGTTTTCCCTACAGAGACGTACCTATAACACCGACTTCGCACGAGTCAGATCAGTGATATCATTACTAACAGGTAGGCCTCAACAATGGGCTCATCATTTGTTACGAACCCACAATCCCCTATTGAACAGCTGGAGCACTTTCTATAAAGCTATGGAAGAGATGTATGATGACCCCCATCAGGTGACCAATGCGGCCCAGGCTCTCGACAACCTAAAACAGGGGAGAAATGACGTAGAAGAATACATTACGGATTTCAAACACTTGGCCCTTGAATCAGAGTGGAATGAACCAGCTCTTATAGCTCAATTCCGGAAAGGATTGTCTGAAGCATTGAAGGACGAGCTAGCAAGAACCGGGGTACCTTCGTCATTGGACAAGACTGTGTCCTTATGTATTGAAATCGACCGTCGATTAAGAGATAGGCGCGCTGAATGCGCCAGCAGTCATCAATCCACACCTATCAGAAAATCCGTCCTTCCGCCACCTTCCATGTCCTCCATGCCTACAGATAATGATGAAGAACCCATGCAAGTCGGGGCAGCTAGAGGACCATTGACAGAAGCCGAGAAATCAAGGAGACGCTCTTTAGGCCTATGCATGTACTGCGGCCGTGCAGGGCATCAAGTCCGGGAATGTCGCGAGAAGCTTAACACCCGTATGGGTAAGCCTTTAGCCCTTCCCGCCTGTGTATCCGTAAAAAGCATCCGCACTGTCATGTCCACCCACCTCATAGTACCCTTGTCTTTACAGTGGGACGGCCGTATAACCACGCTCAACGCCATGATTGATTCCGGGGCCAGCGGCTGCTTCTTGGACACTGAGGTAACACAGTCCCTCGGAATACCCACTACTTCTAAAAAGCAGCCTTACCCCATCCAATTATTAGACGGAAGCTCTCCTCAATCAGGTCCCGTGACCCTAGAAACCATACCTCTCCTAGCCACCATAGGGGAGCAACCACAAGACATGCTCATCTTTGATATCGTGCCTTCACCAGCGTTCCCAGCCGTCCTTGGTCTTAACTGGTTAAGAAGAAAAAATCCTGCTATCGATTGAACTAGTGGCACCGTTACCTTCATCCAGAAAGACTTCTCTACAACCTCAGAAATCCCTCAAACACAGATCCATACTGCAGCTATGTGCACAGAAATACCCAAAGCTTATCAGGACTTGCATAGTGTGTTCGAGAAAAAAGGAGCAGACGATCTACCACCATTCAGAGCCTACGATTGTCCAATTGATCTTCTTTCTGGTGCCCCCATTCCTCACGGCAGAATATACCCGTTGTCCGAACCAGAATTAGAGTCCCTCAAAGAATATATCTCAGAGAACCTGAAAAAAGGCTTTATACGTCCTTCGACATCCCCTGCAGGAGCACCCATTTTCTTCGTAGGAAAGAAAGACGGGGGTCTTCGCCCTTGTGTGGACTACCGTGCCTTAAATAATATTACGATTAAAAACAAATATCCTCTGCCTTTAATATCCGAACTCATGGATCGACTAAAAAGCTCGTCAGTGTTTACTAAACTTGATTTACGAGGTGCGTACAATCTGGTGAGAATACGAGATGGAGACGAATGGAAGACGGCCTTCAGGTCCAGGTATGGACATTTTTAATATTTGGTAATGCCATATGGTCTCTGCAATGCCCCTGCCACGTTTCAGAGATTCCTCAATGATATTTTCCAAGACCTACTGGACTGTTACGTAATAGTATATTTGGATGACATATAAATTTATTCTGACACTGCTGAAACACATAGAAAGCATGTAAGAACCGTATTGCTACGTCTATTGAAACACAAACTGTATGTAAAGCTGGAAAAATGTTTATTCGATACACAACGTATTGACTTTCTTGGTTTCATCATCACCCCCGGGCATATCCAGATGGATCCAGCCAAGATAGAAGCAGTCACGAAGTGGCCAGCTCCTGCCAACAGAAAGGGGGTCCAGTGTTTTTTGGGGTTCTGCAACTTCTACCGAAAATTTGTACAGAATTTCTCTAAGATAGCGAAACCATTGACTGACTTAACCCGTATCCATACCCGTTTTTCTTGGTCTATAGCAGCTCAAGACGCATTTGATCTATTAAAAAGGACTATCACTACCTCACCCATCCTCTCGATTCCAGATCCCTCTCATCCATATACTCTAGAGGTAGATGCCTCGGCTTTCGCTGTTGGAGCCGTTTTATCTCAAAGACAAAAAGAAACGGAAGTAATGCATCCTGTATCATTTTTTTCCAAAACCCTTTCCGCAGCCGAAAAAAATTATGATGTCGGAGAGAGAGAATTGCTGGCAATAAAACTGTCTCTGGAAGAATGGCGTCATCTCCTTGAAGGCGCTCGTCACCCAGTTTCCATCCTTACTGACCATCGGAACCTGGAATACCTACAGCAAGCACGCAGATTGAAACCGAGACAAGCACGATGGGCTCTTTTTTCTTCAGTCGTTTCAACATGCATATCACATCCAGACCTGGCAGCAAAAACGGGAAAGCCGATGCCTTGTCAAGGGCTAAAGATAACATCCCAGTAATCAATGACGATTTCATACTACCCAGAACCTGTTTCGCCACGATTAAATTATCACTCTGGGACGTAATAAAACAGAATACACCCCCGATCGATCAAGCGGTTCCTTCAATGGCACTGACCGCGCAGAACGGATTTCTATTCCACCATCAGAAGGTATTTGTGCCGTCTACAGCAGTACTGTCCGTCCTTCAATATTGTCATGACTCCCCCCTAGGGGGTCATGGGGGTATACATAAGACACTGGATCTAATAAACCGCTTCTTCTGGTGGCCTCGTCTACAGAAGGATACCGTATCATATGTGAAGAATTGCCCAGTATGCATCAGAGCCAAAGTCTCCCATCAGCGTCCACAGGGTTTGCTTCAACCGTTGCCTGTTCCTCAGATTCCTTGGGAGGATATATCTATGGACTTTATAGTCGAGCTACCCGTCTCCACCGGATATAACACCATAATGGTGGTAATTGACAAATTTTTGAAGATGGCTCATTTTTTACCCCATGCAGGAATACCTACGGCAGCACAAACCGCATCATTGTTTATTCGAGAAGTATTCCGGTTACATGGACTACCCTCTACCATTATATCCGATATAGGGTCTCAATTTACTTCTCTTTTTTGGAAAGCCTTTTGTAAAAATCTCCATATGCAGCAGAGCCTATCCACGGCATATCATCCTCAAACCAACGGTCAGACCGAGCGAACTAATGGCACCCTGGAACAATATTTACGGTGTTTCACTTCCCATCTTCAAGACGACTGGGCAGATCCTTTACCCATTGCAGAATTCGCATACAACAATCAGATCCATCGTTCTATCAATTCTTCTCCATTTTTTGTCAACTACGGCCGACATCCGGTGATGTTTCCTGGTTCACCTCTAGTTAGCAACATTACTTCCTTGGATCATCGTATGGCCTGTATACACGACGGCTTCAAACAAGTTAGATCTGCTCTTCTCTCAGCTCAACGTTCCTACAAGCGTTATGCCGACCGCCATCGGGATCCTGCACCCTTATATAAAGTGGGTGATTCGGTGCGGCTGTCTTCCAAACACGTGACACTGAATTGTCCTTCGCGAAAGTTGGGGCCTCGCTTTTTGGGTCCTTTTCCGATTACCAAGGTTGTTTCTTCTTCGGCAGTACGGCTTCGCTTGCCTGATGAGTACAAGATCCACCCGGTTTTTCACGTCTCTCTTCTCCATCCTTCGGAGCCGGATCCATTCCCTAATCGCACTCCTTCCTGTCCAGGTCCTGTAGTGGCTGTGAACGATGATGAGTATGAAGTGCAGGAGATATTGGATTCCCGTTTCCGCTGTCGTCGCCTGGAGTATCTGGTTCACTGGACTGGCTATGGCCCTGAGGAGGACTCCTGGGTTTCCGCCGTTGATGTCCGCGCTCCTGACCTTGTTCATGCTTTCCACATGACTCACCCGATGCGCCCCCGGAGTGGTCGCCTTGTTGGGGGGCTCTGTCAGGGATCCCTACCGCCGGTCCTGGGTTGCGCTCCGGTCCCGGGCGCTGGCGGGCATTCTGACGCTAGTAGCGTCTATCAATCCTCCTCCCTCGTGGCTCAGCTGCAGAGTGAACCGCGCGTGCGCACGTTTTCCCGGGCTAACAAGGAACGTTGTACGCAGGGAAGCTCAGAACGGCCGACGGCAGTCCGCACGTCATCAGAGACCGCCCGGGAGGTTCCCCATAAAAAGTCACCTGGCTGATAGTTCCATACTAGTTTGTTCTAGTCTGTTGCGCTTGATATCTTTCTTGTTTCCTGAGACCGTGATTCTGACCTCTGCCTGGATATATGACTACGCTGACTGCTTTAACCCTTCGACCTCTGCCTGGATATATTACTACGCTGCCTGCTTTAACCCTTCGACCTCTGCCTGGATATATGACTACGCTATCATACCGCCTAGCTATAGGTACGTATTGCATATTGGTTCCAACGCCGTCACCGCTACGTGCAACCCTGACAGCCGCGCAGGACCTGTCTTAACGAAATACGTCTAAAGACCCACTGCACGAGCAGGCCGCGCAGGGCCAATACAATCGAGTCGCCCGGGAGTGTGCTGTTTAACAAGCACACCCAAAAAGAGCAGGTGATACAACTAGGGCTACAGTGATATACATCACAAGAACAACTGCAGGGGACCGCCAGGAACAAAACTAAAAAGGGGGGGGACTGGGAGGGGAAAAAAACAAAACAAAACAGAAAAGGCCTCCGACAAAGCGGAGTAAATGGGAAAGGTAGCCCCCAAAAAGAAGAAATGGTACACCGCGACTCACCCCTAGAACCCCGCAGAGGAGTAGAGGGCTGGTGGGTGACAGGGCACCGAAGGGCCAAGGGACAGAAAGAGCCTAGGTACCTGTCCCACGGCAGGTAAGGACCTTCGGATCCCAAAAAAAAAAAAGAAGGGGGATAAAAAGGGGAGGAATGAGGGGCGTGGGAAGGAGGAGATACTCGTCCAGGTCAAAATCAATGCAGAGTCTCTAGAACCAAAATAAAGTTCACCCCAAGCAGGGAAATCCACATTAAAACAAGGAAGTTAGGAAAAATCAAAACGTCCTTGTCTATCTTAGAAGGCCGAGGCTCAAGACCCCGTTGCCATGGCTGAGGCTGGTGAGGCATCTGCCGTGACTGCCGAGCTCAACGGCACTCCCAGGGTTCCCAGATGCGCCCGAGCCTCCTCCACAGTAGTCACCGTTAGGGTCTTAGAACCATGGTGGATCAGAAGGGACCCCGATACACCCCATCGGTAGCGGATTGTATGGGACCGGAGCGGCGCCGTTACTGGCCCAAACTGTCGCCTGGCCGCCAAGGGCAAAAATGGTAAGTCGCGAAAGAACGGAAGGTCCGCACCTTCGAAGCGTATCTATCAGGTCCCGCCGGACCCACTGACTCGCCCACTGCTGGTCGCCCGGCCTCCGCCCTGCGCCGCGGTTCCGGACCCCCGACGGCGTCCTTACTGGTGGTGAGGGCTGTCCCTGCAGCGCCATGGCCCCAGCGTCGGTGCTCCATGCCAGGGACCCACTCGATCGGCTGCGCGCCCCCGCGACACCACCGAGTCCTTCCCCAGCGCTTGCTCTCCGGCACCAGCCTCCTCGCATCTCGGCGTCCCACGTGGTTTTCCAAGATGGCGCCCCCAACCAACCAAAACCCAGTATCCCTAGGCAACCAGATACACCTCTCCCCTGATTGGCCCAATTCCCACAGGCGCCCTATTTAAACACCAACCTCTCCAAGACTCATTGCTTGGTTGTCCTGTTACTCCCCTGTAAACCTCCCTTACCTGAGCACACCTGTCTAAAAGAGATCTCTGCCTGTTTTCACCGTGTACCGAACCCCGGCTTGTATCAACGACGACGTTCTGCTTGTCTTCACTGTGTACCGAACCCCGGCTTGTATCAACGACGACGTTCTGCTTGTCTTCACCCGTGTACCGAACCCCGGCTAGTATCAACGACGACGCTTTGCCTGCTTTCACCGTGTACCAAACCCCGGCTTGTATCAACGACGACGTTCTGCTTGCTCTCACCGTGTACCGAACCCCAGCCTGCATCATCGACGACTCTCTTCAACCAAACCTGGCCAGGTACTAAAACCTTTACGTTATTTACCATACACCTTATCGCATCCAGACTCAACCCCAACAACGGCTTGTCCCGCATCCTGAGCTCCATTAACACGAACCTGACAGTATCGGAGGGGCTTGGATTGTTGCTTCCAGTAAACGCTCCCAGGTAGCAATGTCTGCAAATACCACGATAACCTCTCAGGGGCCGCAGCAGCTTTTCTCACCCTGATCACCGACAGCACTGGTTCCGGGCATCCCCCAGGCAGGGTCAGAGTTGACATCACAAACCGGGTAACATAACATAGAAGCATGGAATCCGGTATGCCCCTGAATTTCAGACGACGGTGGCGGGTTTCCATTGCCAGCACAGCACTCTGTAATCCAGCAACCTGGGCTTGGAGGTCAGTAACTTGAGAAGAGGAGGCGGCCTGCGACTCCCGCAATTCACTGGAGTGAGCATCCAGTACCGTGACCTCCGTGTGAAGGGACGCCAGGTCTGAGCGCACCTCAGCAATCTCCTGGGCCCAGGAGGAACGTGCCTCGTCCAGAAGCATGCGGATATCTTTTTTGGTAGCTGGGAGATCCTCAGAGGGAACCGGCACTTCCGGCCGCATGGGTGCCGGTAGCAAAGCAGGTGCAGGATCGCCGCCATTCTCTGCCGACACCGGGGAACAAGACGAGGGAGATGCGGATGTCAGGCAGGTGTGAGGACTCCACAGCCCCAAGCCGTTTGTCTCGCTTACCCATGGCCGGGGAGCAACCAGAGCGTCCAGGGGGATGGAGACCCGAAGCAGCAAGATGGCCGCCGATCGCCCACGATAACAGGCCCAAGGCTCAGTTCGTGGCAATAGAGGCCGGGGCGAGGTTCCGACTGGTCCGGCAAATGACAGGATGAGTCCAGTGCCAGTTACACACCAGGAGAGGGCCTATAGCGAGGGGAAGGCAGGCGTAAATGGTAGATTTGTGCTAGGATCCGCAGGAGCTGCACCACCATGCGACCGTCCAGTTCAGCAGCTAGCCCCCCCCCCCTATAGGTTCTGTTTTAACCTTGCACTGCAGGAAGGAACCTGTCATCAGTAAGTGAGCTAATCCCTTAAACACCGTTATTAGGACCTGTCAGCTATGGGACACGTTGGCGGCGTGACAGATTTAAACAAGATATGGCCATATTTTGTGGCCGAATCAACAACATTTTATTCCTAGTGTTAGGTGGTTAAAAATCTTTGATTTTTTTTTAAAAAAAAGTGTACTTTATAGGTTTGGGGCAGTAATTTCTAACAGAGGGGTAAAGGGAGGATAAGGAGGGGGTGTGCAAGGAGTTACAGCAAGGGTTAAAGGTAGAGGGTAACCATTCTAGGTAGTGGGATCGGAGATGGCTAACAGAAGGTAACTACATCGCGTGCACAGTTATTAGGCAAGTTGTATTTTTGAGGATTATTTCATTATTGAACAATTTCAGTGGTCTCGGTCAATCCAAAATGTTAATAAACCTCAAACCTGAATATTTAACCTCCCTGGCGGTCTAATTTTTGTGAAAAACCACGTCTAAAAGCGGTCCCCCCACCCCCCCAGCGGTATTCCCAAGTGTGGCTCTGGGTTAAATTCCTATGTTGGAAGCGGTAACCCCGAGCAACACTAAGGATGCCGCTGGATACATCACCTCTCCCTGCGCTCCCTCGATGTCCCCAGCTGCCTCCTCCGGCGACCGCAACCTCATTACTTCCTGGTTCCCGCCTCGCGAGAAGGAATCCAGGAAGTAAAACGCAGCGATCGCCGGAGGAGACTGCAGAGATCAGCGAGGGAGCGCAGGGAGAGGTGATATATACAACCCGAGTGTGTCTCGGGGTTACCGCTCTCAGCGGTGAAATTTAACCCCGAGACACACTCAGGAACACCGTCAGGGAGGTTACGAAAGTAAAAGTGAGGTTTTGGCTTTCTTGGGAGAATATCTGTGTGTTCAGAATTATTATGCATCTAAATGCAAAAAAAATAACATTTTCCCATCTCACCTGTCTGTTATTTACTCTAGCAGATGAAAATAAACAACGCAAAATTTACAAATAAACATTTCTGACATTTTCAAACAAAATCAGTGAGCAATATAACCCTCCTTCTTTTCGATAACAGTGATAAGCCGTCCATCCATGGAGTCTGTCAGTTTCTTGATCTGGCGATGATCAACTTTTTGTGCAGCAGCAGCCGCAGCCGCCCGGGCACTGTTCAGAGAGGTTTACTGTTTTCCTTCACCATTAATCTCCCGTTTAAGAAGGGCCCACAAGTTCTCAATAGGGTTTAGGTCAGGTGAGGAAGGAGGCCATGTCATTATTCTTTCATCTTTAAGGCCTGTAGTGGCTCGCCAGGCAGTGGACACTTTCATGCTGCGATGGAGCAGAGTCCTGCATAAATATCATGGTCTTCTTGAAAGATGCAGACTTTTTCCTGTAGCACTGCTTGAAGAAAGTCATCTAAAAACTGGCAGTAGGTTTGCGAATTGATTTTGAGTCCATCTTCAGCCCGAAAAGGTCCAACTAGTTCAGGGGTCAGCAACTGTGGCTCCCTGATGTTTTGGGAACTACATTTCCCATGTGGCTCAGTCAGCCTAATGGGTGACTGAGCACTGTGGGAAATGTAGTTCCCAAAACATCAGGGAGCCAAGGTTGCCGACCCCTGAACTAGCTCATCTTTAATACTATCAGCGCATACCAGTACCCCACCTCCACCTTGCTGGCAACCAAGTCGAAGTGGAGCTCTGTGCCAGTTACTGATCCAGCCATGGGCCCATCCATCTGGGTACGTCAAGAGTCACCGTCATCTTATCAGTCCATAAAACCTTTCAAAATCCTGTCTTCAGATATTTCTTGGCCCAGTCTTAGGCGCCGTTCACACTGTGCGATTTGAAAATCGAGCGATTTTCATATTCGCGGCATTAAGCGATAATGTCGCGTGATGTCGCTGTTTTGCGCGATTTTGCAAAACCCCACCAATGCAAATTGCAAGAAAAGGGTCATGTACCAGCGACATGCTACAGCATCGCGCGGCAAGACGTGAACAGCTCCATTGAAATGCATTGGAGAAGCTACATAACGCGATAAATCGCACAGTGTGAATGGGGCCTTAGGGCTACATTACATAGTTGGTGCGAATGTTAGCGCTCACCTGAGTGAGCATTAACGTTAGCCCTGGTAGCCATCGCATATCACAATCCAAACCTAACAGGTTAAGTAACCCGTTAGCGTTTGGTACCTTGCGCTTTTCGGCGCGAGGTTACTGTACTTTGCGCTCCCTATACTTAACATGGGGAGGGCAAAGTGTTAATCAGCGCTGGATTACAAAGTCCTAAACGCTGATTAACGTCCGGCTGCGGTTAGCAAAAAGTTAGCCATAGCCTGGACTTGGTGCTGACGGTTTTCGCTGGTGCAGAATCCGTTAGCACCAGCCAGAAACCCCCCCCCAAAAAAATTCATATACTCACCTAATATCCTGCGGCGAGGACCACGGCTCCGTTCGCCTCCTGCGTCCGGCAGGAGCAGGGAGAGACTGGGGGGAAAAGTCCCCCAGTCTCTCCCTGCAGATCAGTACACCGACCTGCCGGATCTCGCGAGGTGAGATCCGGCAGGTCATGTGACCAGCAGAGGGGGAACTCAATGGAGTCCTATGGATTCCATCGAGTGGATGCTCGCGGCGGCGCTTTTTTTTTTTTAAATGTAATATTTTTTATTATTTTCAAAGCACATAATCAATGGGGATACAGAAAAAAAGATAAGGGAAGGGAAACCAACATAAATTATAATATGCATACAAACTTAAATTGAGACATGAAGAGAAAAAGGAAACAAAAAACACCAAAAAAAAAAGGAAAAAAAAAAAAGGGGGGGGAATATCACCATCGCCAATAAAATAAGAGCCATTGTCTATTATGTACAGGTAGCTATCTGGCACCCATTAACTAATTCCTCGAGTCGCAGAATAACCGGGTCACCTTTTAACTTCCGAGGCGCTCGCCTCTTCCCTATCCACAGGCCTACTCACCCCTCCATGTACACACTGTTTCACTAGATATATGTCCCACAATTCCCATGGGTCCTGTTTAGGGGGGGTCACCGAGAGAAACTCTATAGCCCTGCTGTCATAAGTCCTATCTCTAGTCATGTACGTCTTAAGGAGCCCCATAGATGGGACCGTGTCTGATTTCCATCTCTGTGCTATCAGCAGTAATGCGGTGGACATAATATGAAATGACATTCTGGATTGTTGCCTAGTTAACTTGGGGCCTCCCAGTCCCACCAGGATGAATCCGGGATCCATAGGAATCGGAGTACCCACCACTGCCGTAGCAAATTCCACCACCAGAGTCCAGAAGGGAATCAATAGAGGGCACTGCCACCAGATATGCATATAAGTACCTATCTGTGAACTGCAACGCCAACATACTGAGGAAGAGGACGAAGCGAATTTAGACGTTTTATCCGGCGTCCAGTACCATCGGTAGAGAACCTTCCTACTTGTTTCCAGGAGAGTCGCGTTTCTAGACACCCCCACATCTCTACGGAACACAGCTGCCCACAATTCTGGCTCAATGGAACGTTTCAGATCTTTTTCCCACGCAGAATGATACCGCCACAAGGGTAGTTCCCTGTCCTTCATGATTGCATTGAGGCCGATGGAGATTAAGCCTTTCGGTAGCAATTGGGAGACCCCCAGGGATTCAATTAACGTCAAAGGCGGTTTATGGATCGAGTAGAATGCCGTGAATCCCTGAATCCTCAAGTATGAACGCAATTGGCAATAAGATAAAAAATAAGAGTCCTGCAGGTGAAATTTAGATTGCACCGACGCAAATTCCAATACCCCGCATTTATCTGTTAATTGGCACAAATTGAAGACCCCCTTCGTCGCCCAACATTGCGCATTAAAATGGGGGAGGATATACTGAAACATCCTCAGTGGTGCCGCTCTTGATACGGGGCCCATTCCCGATATCTTCAGAAACATACTGTCCCATATTCTCAAGGAGAGTGTCGTTGTAGCAAATAGAGATGTGAACATCCCCCTTGGTCTATTCGGAGGGGGAACCCATAACAGTACCCTTAAATCGTGAGGGATCAGAGTAATGGCCTCCATAATCGCCCATTGAGGACGGGAGGCATAGCCCAAGCACACTATCATCGCTGCGACATGGACAGCTCGGCTATATTTAGCAAAATCCGGAACCCCTAATCCACCTCCCTCGATTCGGCGTGAAAGGACAGGAAATTTGATTCTAGGGCGCCGGTAATTCCATAGGAAGGCATTAACCGCTCCCTGCAAAGTAGAAAAAAACGCTCGAGGTATAAAAATAGGAAGGGCTCGAAAAACATATAAAATTTTCGGTAGTATCGTCATTTTCACCGCCGCAATGCGACCGAACCACGATAAACGTCGGGGGTGCCAGGACCGCAATAGGGATTTAATTTCTATTAACAACTTTCCGTAATTAATATCGAATAAGGCCTGGGGCGAAAGGGCTAGCTTGATACCTAAATACGTGAGAAATTTAGTTCTCCAATCAAACGAGAATTCCTGTTTTAGTGTAATCAGCACGTCATCTGGGATATTAACTGGCAGCGCCTGAGTCTTGGAAAAATTAATTTTATGATATGAAAATGTTCCATATTCGTGCAATATGTCAGTCAGAGCCTCTAAGGAAGTTTTAGGGGATGTCAAAGTAAGGAGGACGTCGTCAGCAAAAAGGTTTAATTTGTGTGTCTGCGGACCCACCTCTATGCCCCTCACGTCATTGGACTGCCTGATCATCTGAGCCAGAGGTTCTAAGACGAGCGCATACAGTAGTGGAGACAGCGGGCAGCCCTGTCTTGTGCCGTTCGTGATAGGAAATGCTCGAGAATGGAATCCCGCAAACCGTACCGTGGCAGACGGAGAAGCATAAACCGAAAAAAAACCCTTAACAAACTCAGGCGGGATAGAGAATTTTGCCATCACCTCTGACATAAAACCCCAATGCACTCGGTCAAACGCCTTTTCTGCGTCCAGTGACAGTATGAGACCAGGCGTAGACGACGAAGTAAGCACTTGAATGAGATTGAGTAGTCGACGAGTGTTATCCGGACCCTGACGGCCGGGTATAAATCCAACCTGATCCATCCCGATCAAACTCGTGATAGTCAATGCCAAGCGATTCGCCAGGATCTTAGTATATATTTTAAGGTCTACATTTATCAGAGAGATTGGTCGAAAGTTTTGACAACTAGTGGGGGGTTTACCTAATTTGGGTAGGGTGACTATAGCAGCATTAAGTAGTTCCGAAGGGAGGTTCCCACTATCCATCGCAGTGGTAAACAAGCCATGGATATGGGGAAGTAGCGTTTGATGGAAAGTCTTGTAATAAGTGGACGTGAACCCATCGGGGCCTGGAGCCTTGCCCTTAGGTAGGGATGTAATCACCTCCGCGATTTCTTCGCATGTTATCGGGGAAGCCAAAGAGGCACGTTGTGTCTGTGATAGAGTCGGTAAGTTTATTTTGTCTAAATAGCCTCGTATATCCGATACCGAAGGTCCTGGGCCTGTGGTCCCGTCTCTTAAATTATATAGAGCCTGATAGTATGTCGCAAATTCGTTCGCTATGTCTTGTGGTTTATATATCCTTTCCCCTCGGTTATTTAACAAAAAGGAAGTTCTGGTTGATTGCTGAAGAGTACGGAGGCGGAGCGCCAACGAGTGTCCCACCCTATTCGCGGTCGAATATCTATTCGCTCTAAGGCGCTGTAATGCGTAGAAATGTGTCGTACTGTCTAGGTCGGTCAGGTCCGCTCCCGCTTTGGCCAGTTCCCGAGCCGTACTTGGATTCGGGTGGGTTTGGTTGGCCTTGGTCAAAGCGTCTATACGGGTCAGTAACTCCAGTCTATCTGCGATATGTTGTCTCTTCCTGATAGCTGCCCATCTAATGCACACCCCTCTCATAACTGCCTTGTGAGCTCTCCAGAGAATAGTCGGATCCGAGGAGGAGTCTTTATTCTCCGAGAAGTAATTGTCAAGTGAGGACTGCAAGTCCGCTAATATCTCTGGATCGCCCAAAAGAGAGTCGTTGAGGCGCCAAGGAGGCCTGCTAAACACCTGGAAGTCATCTGCTAGTGTCAAGAATACTGGGGCATGATCAGACAGCGTGAAGCTCGAGATGTCGCAGTCACGAACAGAAGGCAGTAAAGAACCTCTTATGCAAAAAAAGTCTATTCTGGAATATGAATTGTGAGGTGGGGAGAACAAGGTATAACCTCTCTTGCCCGGATGGAAAACCCTCCACACATCATATAGATTAAAATGAGACAGAAGGTCCGTCAATTCCCTACATTGTTTTCTAATGTGTGCGTATGATGCGGCTGACCTATCTAGAAGCGAATCTGGACAAACATTAAAATCGCCCATCACAATCACCTCGCCAGTAGATACAGTTAACATTTTGAGCAGTACATGTTTAAGAAACGGTACTTGAGAGGAGTTAGGACTATAGATATTACATATAGTGAACAATTTCTGATTAATCGTACACACTAAGATAAGGTAGCGGCCCTTCGGATCACTCAGCTTTCTGTGAAGTTGGAAAGACATTCTATCATGCAGTAGTATAGATACCCCTCTAGACTTGGTGGGGCCCGTAGCGTGGAATTGCGTGGTATATCGAGGTACCTGCAACAAAGGGTGAGACAATCTACGAAAGTGCGTCTCCTGTAAACAAACCATATCGGGGTCTCCCCGTTTTATCTCTGAACATAATGCATGTCTTTTAAAGGGAGCGTTTAAGCCCCTAACATTGAAGGACAGAAGTTTCATACAATTGAGACCAAAAACTGTATACGGTTCCTGGGCCAGCAGAGCCCCCAATTCTCATTTTGGACAAACAAAGCAGCCCACATGGCTCGGATCGCGCGTGTTTGAGAACAGTCAGTGAATGGTGATGAGGAAAAAAAAAAAACAACATAGAAACAAAAAACAAAAAAACACCACCGTGGTGGTGAAGGAACTATATACATGTCTCAAAGAGACAACCTCTCTTGAGAAGCCCCGAGAAGCGGGTGTACTTCTCATACTCCGAAAAAAGAGCGAGAGTGGGGGGTCAAAAAATGAACCCAACAGAACGCCCGGATGGAGGAACAAAAAGCAGCGCCGTGCTGCGCACATCGGGACCCATCAACTCCAGCTGCTTCCACAGTCCCGAAACCTGGGTCACGTTTATGGAAACATGGAGGAACAACAAAAAAAAAAAAAAAGAAGGACCCTGGAGGCACACTCGGCGAAATACGATACCATACAGACGATGAAATATCCCGAGAACCTTCTTCCTCTGCCCAAAGCACGTGGCAAACCGAAGAGTCGCAAGACATCAATAGCATAGAGCAAATCACTTTTTCTTCTTGTGCCACTCCGGGTCAAGGCGGGGTGGAGGATCTTGCCGCTGTGCCGGAGGGGTAACTGGTTCCATTCCCCACTCCTTCAGGAGTTGCATGCCCTCCGATACGGAAGTCACCGAGTGGAAAACTCCGTTGCGAGATATCAACAGCTTGGTTGGGAAGCCCCACCTGTATGCGATACTGCGATCACGGAGCATCGTTGTCACTTGTTTAAAGTTGCGCCGATGTTGGAGGGTAGTGCGAGACAGGTCTGGAAAGATAGCAATATGATCGTAGGTCGGGGATAGAGCTCCAGGATGTCTCAGGGCACGCAATATGTCCTCGCGAGGTTTATAATAGTGAAGACGAAGTAAGACATCTTTAGGCGCCTTAGCCGGAGCTGACGGTGGTTTAGGAAGTCGATGAATCCTGTCAAACAGGAGGGAATCCGAGGTGGCTTCAGGTAGGAGATGTTGGAATAGTTCCGTTACATAATCCGGAAGGTCATGAGCTGATATAGAATCTGGGATACCTCTCACTTTCAAGTTATGGCGACGTGATCTATCCTCCAAGTCCGCAATTTTAGTAAGTGCCCCCAGAAGTTGAGATTGTAAATCCTCCACTTGTTCTGTCAGAACATTATGCGCCCCTGCAAATTCCGCCATCTTTGCTTCCAATCTATCCGTGCGGTCTCCTATTTCTTTAATATCTTTTTTAATGTCCGCCGCCACGCTGTCTAGGCGATTTGATAATGCATCAGAAAGGGCTGCCAGCATAGGCGCTAGTTTGGCCGTCACCACGTCAATCCCTGAACTGTCTTCAGCGGGGGAGGCCGATGCACGTGGGGACGAGGAGGATGAGCCGCCGCCATCTTGGGAGGCCCCAATGCCGCGCTGTTTCTGGCCCTTCGGCGCGAAAAAGTCGGTGGAACCCGCTTTTTTGGTACCGCTGCGGGAGGACATACTGTGCTCCACTGGTTCCCCCGGTCCTGTGCTGCAGCTGCGCTTACTGTGAGTCGTTTTTCCTCGTGTTTAGTGGGTCTCTAGTGCGGAGCTCCGGCGCTACACGTCCACCATCGATCGGAGTCAGGCCACGCCCCCCGCGGCGGCGCTTTTTAAGTGCCTGCATTGTAATATCACAGTAAAACGAAGGCGCAAAGGAGAAAACCGGGTGCAGTTTTTTCTCCTTTGCACACCTGTTTTACCGCGATTTGTGTAATTTATCCCTTAACGTTTCCACTTATGTGTCTTGTGCAGCGGTGGTCGGGTTTCAGCCTTCCTTGCTTTGGCCATGTCTGAGCACTGAACACCTTGTACTTCTGGGCACCCCAAGTAGGTTGCTGTTCTGGAATAGGACATTGCTGGAGGATAGCGGGTTCCTGGCAGCTTCACGTTTGATTCTTCTCAAATCTTTGGCAGATAATTTGCGTCTTTTTTTATTTTTTCTCAACGCATTTCTTGCGACACTGTTGACTATTTGCAACAAAACGTTTGAGGTTTCTGTGATTGCGCCCCAATATCTTAGCACTTTCCAGAGTGCTGGCTGCATCCCTCTGATAGGCTTTTTACAATTTGTGACTTTTCAGAGTCAGTTCAATCTCTTTTTGGCCCATTTTCCGTGAGGAAAAGACGCTGCCTAATTATTATGCACACCTTGATGTAGTGTGTTGATGTCTTAAGGCCTCACCCTCCCTCATTACACAAATACGCATAAATCCAATACACATTCACATTTATACAGCTTGGCGCTGGACAATATGCATAAAAATCATGATTTGGTCAAAAAAATATATATCCACAAACTCCAAGGGTTATTTCTAACATGACTCAATTAGTCTAGGAAAGGAGACAAATCAAAATCCCTATTCAATCCATGGGGCTCGATAGTATTAAGCCGATGTATCCAAAACAATTCTTCAAGAATCCGTTCTCTATCGCCACCTCTGATGGATTTGTTTACTGCATCAATCACTTGAAACCTCCAATTGAGAGATTTCGTGACCTGCAGAAACAAAATGATTAGGTATAGGTAATTCAGTTCTTTTTAAACGAATGTCTGACTTATGCTTGGTAATCCTATTTTTAATTTTCTGTGTGGTTTCACCTACATAAATCCACCCACACGGGCACTTATCCTCCCTGGCGGTCTAATTTTTTAAAAATTTAGTGTCTAAAAGCGTCTCAATTTTTTTTTTAAAGCAAACGTGTTTTTGTACATAGTTAGCCTGTAATAATTAGGAATCACGCACTGAAATCCGTGCAATCAAGAGTCCTTACTGGTAAAATCCTTTATAAATAAATAAATAAAAAAATAGTAAATACAATGAGTCCGATAAAGTTTGAAACGACATAATAATTTATTATACCAAAAATAGTTATCCAAAATAATGCAAATAAATGATATTCAATAAAATACAACAATAAACACTGAAATCTGTCTGAAAACAAGAGTGAGACAATGTATGGTCTGTTTCTTATCCTGTAGTTCATTAACATTGCACTTTGGATTACAGTGTTTTATAATTTTTTTCTAAGTTTGCTGCCTGGTCCCGCCCCCTGCATCGTGTGACTCGCAGGGAGCCTTACCAGGAAGCAGCTCGCCGCGATCACACTGCGGGGACAGCGAGGGAGTGCAGGAGTAGGTGAGTATGCATCCAGCCCGAGTGTGGCTCGGGGTTACCGTTTGCAGTAGTGAAATTAAACCCCGAGTCACACTCGGGAATACCGCCAGGGAGGTTAATCAGATAAATTACATATTGGGAGCTGCACGTAAAATATTGTTTAATCTTGAATTTATGACCTGAATAAGGGTGTACAAATGATTCAACCTTGATTATGGCATTACAACCAGAACAATTTAAACAAGGAAAAGTGCCCTGTTTAGGACTACCAAAAAATGGTGATGTACCTCCAGTGTCACGGAACTTGGCTTGCACCAATGTTTCTCTTAAGGAGCGACCTTTTTTTATAGGACATTAATGGTGGCAGGCGGAACTCTGGAACCGTGGGGTATGTATCTCTCAAGATATGCCAGTTTTTGTACAGTATCTACTATCTGTCTCCATGCCTTTGAATGAGTCCCAATCTTAGATACGAAAACTAATCTGTTGGGTTTCCTTTTTTGGGGGGCTTCTGTCGGTGGTCTATCTTGCACAAAAGTCAATTCGTTATGAAGTTTTTTAGGATAACCTCGTTCACTAAATCTCATAGCCATCTCACCTAGTCTCTGTTCGCATGCTTCAGGGTCACTCACAATTCTTTTGACTCTAAGGAATTGACTACGTGGGAGGGATTGTATCAAAGTATCTGGGTGTGCGCTCTCAGACCTAAGGAGTGCATTTCTATCACCCCTTTTGATCACCATAGTGTCGAGAAAACTGATAGCTTCAGTGCTCGACACCATAGTGAAGTCAATGGTGGGGGACACACCATTAAGAAAAAGCAGAAATTCATCTAAACAGCTTTGTGAGCCCTCCCAAACAAGAAAAATATCCTCTATATAACGATACCAGCACTTCACATCATTTTTGTACAGCTGATTGGTATAAATGGCATCCTCCTCAAATTGGGCCATATAGATATTAGCGTATGTTGGCGCTACATTAGTCCCCATTGAAGTACCACGAATTTGCATAAAGATTAATAAATAATTTCTGGTGATTTGGTTTTAATCTCTTTTTCTTTTCTTTTATTTCATCACTATACATCTATCAGGGTTATCCAAAGAGATTCGAAAAGTCACCGCACGTTCGGTGACTTTTCGTTCTCTTCAATTCGGTTCCTTTTGCCGATTGCATTTCGGTGACCCTGCGGTGTATTCAGCAAGCACCACAGGGTCCCCGAATTGCAGGGAAAAGCTACCGCAAACCTGACGAAAACTAACCGAATGCACGCTGAAAACAAGCAAAAACATCTGGATTAACCTTCGAAAAACCCGAACAGGAGCCGCTTAACAGCTGTGACGTAGAGGAGGCAGTGAATAAATTAGCAAAACCATTTGTATGAATCTGGGAAAATGAAACGCTGTTTGCAAAGAAACTACTGAGCGAAAATGTCTGAAATTTTCACAGGAGGTCCAGGGAATGATAATAAAGAGGGCTGTTACAAAAAAAAAAAGTAAACTGAATAAAAAAAATAAAAAAAAAATTGGACTTTTAAAAAAAAACAAAAAAAAAACAGAAAAATGCTTAAAGTATCCTAAAAAATCTATAAATAAAGAGACTTTTTGCTGCAGAATTTTATAATGAACGGTTTATTAGATATTGAATTAAAACGGGAATATTTTTAACATTGAAGCCTATGGGATTCTCCTGAATAAACTTGCCGAATTAAACCCCCGAATGGCAGAGCATTAGGGGAACCTTTCACTGCTGGTTTGTGTTCTCTGAATAGCCGAAGCAGTGCTTTTTCATGGGGATTTCACTGGCCTGGAACAGGCACCGAACAGGCACCGTATGTTCAGGCAATTCGCCAGGATTTGGCGAATTGCCTGCTCTCTGGATAGCCGAATGGCCAGAAAAGGTAACCGAACGCTGATTTTCAGCGTTCGGTTACCTTTCTCAAGCAATTCGGATCTCTTTGGATAACCCTGTATATATGTGAATGATTCCAAACCCCTTGTCTTGAGTTTAGTGCCCATTTTGGAATTGATGTGGAGTGAATCAATTGGGATTCCCTAGACACACTGCAGATTTTTCCTATTAAGGCTTAATTGAATCATTATGTTTCACCTATTTATGTGTGTTGGTGTATTGTATGTTCAGACTTGACAAAGACCGATTGGTCGAAACGTTGTCCTGTTTTACTCTCACTATGGAATAAAGATCCATTGAAATACCACCATTTGGAGTCGACAACCTACTTCTTTGTTACAAGTTATATCTCCCATCATGCACAGCCACTCCATGTTTTTGAACTATATCTCCCTCGAGGCTCAGCAAAACTGAGTGGCTGAGCATCATGGTGTAGGCGGACAAAAACAGGTTCACTTTCATTAACGGCGCCGGACCAGACACAAGCAAGGATTGTCCAAACACGAGTCTCTTCAGGAAAGGCAAGAGTTTATTGTGTCGTCACACAAGTGCTCACACAGGATTGAATCGCAAAGAGTGAGCCTCGATTACACAGTGACATGAGGTTTTATGCCCCAAATACATAATTAGGTACATCCCCATCAGCCCACCTCCCTATGACACTTTATTCCACCCCACGTGGGTTAATACCTCCCATCATTAACTCGAACACAAAGAACATTCCACATATAACTACAAATTGATACACTTCTCGTTAGTTTGACAGTCTGTGATTTGTGGTGCTATCGGCTATGTTTATTCAGATGGCCTGGGGCCCGGTCTGTCTTCTAGGTTTTCTTTGTTCCTCCGCACATCTCAATAACCTTGCCTCATTCATAAATCTCCCTGTCTCTCTGTGCCAAGAGCCGGCCGGATTCTGCCTGGTTTTATTGCTAGCTTTCTAATCTGCCACGCATTCTTGGAATTCTATGTAAACTCTACTTTGCACATCTAGTAAAAATCTATTCTATTTACTGGTGAACCAATATTCTGCACAAGATGGCTGCCTGGCTCATAGTAACAACCATCCTTCTGCCTGATTCTCCTTCATTCCCCCCTTGGCTCAAGTGTCAGGATCTCTTTCCTGGCACTTGTAGCCATTACACTCCACTATCCTGAATCTCTGCATACTGGGGGGGCTCTCCGTTCACTGGGAACATTCCCTGTGGAATTATCAGTGGTATCTTCTGTGTTTGTGTGGGTGTCAGTGCTGTCTTGCACAGTGGCCATATGCATAGCCCTATGCGGTATATCAGTATCCCTATGATCAAGATCACCACTATCATGAGTATCATGGATCCAATCCGTGAGATAAATCTCAAGATGGAACCAAACCATTCTCCCATTGCTCCAAACCCACGGAGCGGATTCCAGCCTTCGGCAGCAATCCTCCTGGCTATACCCTGCAACTGTGCTACCTTCTCTTGGTGATCTTGAATTACCTGGTAATAATCTGGGACTTCATGTGTAGTGTTTCTGATGAAGGTGCAACATTCATAGTGCATTGTCATTTCACACAATCCATTCAAGGCCGCACTGATCTGCTCGAGCGCCATATCATGTATCATCTGCACCTTTCGTAACTCACGCATTTCCAGATTCAGCAGCTGGATATCCATACTGGTCCTATTCAGAATCTCATCCATCAGATTGACATAGCTATTCAATCTCCTCATCATCTCTCCTCCCCATCCAGTCCATGCTGGCAACCATGCCCATATTCGATCCATCTTCGCAAACAATTCTCTCTTCGGTCTTTCAAACACCAGTGGGTACCTAGGGTGTAGTTCTGTGTCTTTGTTTGTGTCTTCTCCCCTTAGTCTCTGGATTGGGACCAGCTTAGCCAAATAACACATTCCCGTTATTGTTGGTGGTACCCATGTGTAACACACCCTTTCACAGCACACCTGGTACCCTCCTTTCACTATAAATGGTGATGAATGTAGTGTTCCCTTTGATATCTCTATCGCAAAGTGTCTCAGCCGTCTCATCATATCCACTGCACCCTGCCTCCCATTGGTCACATTCCCAATCACCGCCTCTTGGCCTCTAGTGAATTGCCTGCATCGTATATATAAATAATTCGCCTTTTGTCCTGTCTTGAATATGTAAATGTATGATGTCCAGTTGAACTGACTTGAGTTACATAACCCACCCTCGTTATCTATTTCTTTGTCTGGTCTTAGTTGAAAACACCATTCTGGTGGATACACTGGTCCTATTATGGGGTACCCGGGACTGACTGATTCTGTCTTTACCCTTGGTGCGTCGACAGCATGTATTGTGACATTCCCTGATACAAACATACTCAAATTCATTGGAACAGAGGCAAATGGTATATGAATTGTCTCTGGGTGCAGTCTACTACACACCCAGCATGCGGTTTGCCCAGACTTTTTAGCATAGTCATATTTGAATTGCACAAGTAAATGTCCTCTTGGCAATATCTCGGATGATACTTCTCGTTTTTGTCTCCACATGGTACGGTTCTCCATCACCGGGTGCGTACCATTCCAGATATGGGAAATATCCACTTTCCCAGCGGTGCTTGTACAATTGGGGCGTGCTCCACGTGAGAGTCCATAAATCAGATTAGCAAGATATAAAATCAGCACCACAAATGCCCCTAGTGTCAGAATTCCTTGGGCAATTCTTTTCACAGTCACATAAACCCAATCCCTCTCCACCGGAATTTCAAAAGTGAAGAACATTTCTGGACGATCAAGGGTGGGGGCTGAGCCCCTAAAAAGCACCCTGTGGTTATCCCCCGTTGGCAGGTGGTCAGGGCCTGTGCCCATCAAAACACCCATCTCCGCTGGCGGGTGGTCAGGGCCTGTGCCCATCAAAACACCCATCTCCGCTGGCGGGTGGTCAGGGCCTGTGCCCATCAAAACACCCACTTGTTGATCCTCTGAATCATCGGGGTTAGGATCATTTAGGTGCTCATGGCTGTGGTTTTTGTCAGCTTCAGCCTCAACGGATTGGTCTTGTCGGTAACGACCTTCCATGCTGGCTCAGGACTAGCTGCAGCTGCTTTCACTCTGGAGTGATGTATCCACGGGACCACCTCGGCAACCTTTACTGCTGTAGGGGTTGATAACAGGACAAGGTAAGGACCTCTCCATTTTGGACCCAGTGGATCATTTTTCCACTCTTTTACCCATACTGAGTCACCCGGACAATACTTATGCAATGAAGGATACAGAAAATGCGGTATATTATCCCCCACCCAAGTATTTAACTTCTGCATTGACTTACCCAGCATTACTACCTGATCATTTAGTTTAGTTTCTCCCAATGCCCGAAGGTCCCCCCTTAGTCCATTAATCAAAGGGGTTGGCCGTCCAAACATAAGTTCGTACGGACTTAGTTTCAATTGGGGGGTTGGTCTGCACCTAATGTGCAAGAGGACTATCGGCAGCAAGTCCAACCAGCCTAGTGACGTCTCTTGGCACAGTTTGGACATCAAAGTCTTTAGGGTACGGTTCATTCTTTCAACTTTTCCCGAACTTTGGGGCCTGTAGGCAGTGTGTAGCTTCCAGGTGATGCCAGTAGCCGGGCAAGTTGTTGTAAACAGTTCTGGATAAATGCAGGGCCATTGTCCGACCCTATCTCGAGTGGAAGTCCGTAACGTGGTATTATTTCTTTCATCAGGCTCTTTACCACTTCCGTCGTCTTTTCAGTTCTCGTTGGGAAGGCTTCCACCCATCCTGTTAAAGTGCACACCATCACTAGTAAATATTTGTATCCTTTGCAGGGTGGCAGCACTGTAAAGTCTATTTGTAATGATGCCATTGGGGATAGCCCGATTGGCTGTTTCCCTGGGGGTTGAGATGGACCTGTTCTCGGGTTGTTTTTGGCACATGTTACACATTGCTGAGCTGTGGCTTTGCAAATTGCTGACATTCCTGGTACGTAGAAATGTGGCTCCAACTGTTGCTCCATCATTTCTCTCCCTCCATGGGTACTTGCGTGAAGTGCTCTTACGATTTCAGGAGCCAGTGTTGCTGGTAGGACTATTCGTCCATTCTCCATCTGGAACCATCCATCTTCTCCATACCCTCCGGGTTCTTCTGTCAGCCACTTCTTTTCTTTCTCTGAGTACACAGGTGTCCATTCACTCAGTGGTGCCGGTAGGAGTGCAGCCACCACTGGTTTTGGTTTGTATCGTGCCAATTCTCCATGATTTCCCCAGATAAATTCTTCTTTTGGGAAATAGTATCGCCATGCGAAAAATAGCAAATCTTGTCTGTCTTGTGAATCTCTTACTGCTGGTATGAAAAAGTTCATTGCACTTTTCTTCATTCTTGGCAGTCTGTTCTTGATAAGGATCTCCTTGAGGAAGAACCTCACCAGTGGGACTTGATATTCTTCTGCTCCCAATTCTCCCAGACTGTGCAGTATTCGTGTGATTTGTAGATTGTTGTGAGGATTCATTGTCAATTTTCAAAACGTGACGCGAAATTTTCTGCTCGTTCAACTTCAGTTGTTTCTTTGTCTTCCTCCCCCACTATTTTTACGCCGAAGAATTTCAGCATCATTTTGTAGGCTCTGCGTAGTCTTTGCTGAACTTCTGAGGTGTTAACCATTAGGCGTGTCTCTTGCGGATTTGGGGAGTAGAGTAGAAATTTCGGCCTTGTGTCCGGGTTGGGAAAAGCCATTGGATATAATCATGATTGAGTTCTAACAGTTCATAATCATCTTGCCATTTGTGCAATATTATTTCAATGAACTCACCGTGGGGTTCAAACTTTTTCAAATTCATGTAGAACTCGTAATTTGGCATAGAAGGTTGAGGCTCTTGCTTGCAGATCAATACTTTAGCTTGATCTTCTGTTGGCGGTGTCGGTTTCGCAGCTGCTTTTGCGGCCTGGTCCGCGCGTCTGTTACCTTTTGGAATTTCATCACGGCCTTTTGATGGCCACGACAGTGCATGATGCTGACAGCACTTGGTTTCCACACTGCTTCCAGGAGGGCCGTGATTTCTGCAGCATATTTAATTTGTTGTCCTGAAGACGTGAGTAGACCTCTTCTTTGTAGAGTGCACCATGTGCATGGACTGTCATGAAGGCGTACTTGGAATCTGTATAGATATTTACTCTTTTGCCTTCAGAAATTTCAAGGGCTCTGGTTAAAGCTGTTATTTCAGCCAGTTGTGCGATGTATGGCCTGGCAGTGGCTTTGCTTCGATGATTTCTTCTGTTGAGACTACTGCATAGCCGGAGACTTTCTTCCCATCATCCATATAGCTGCTACCATCAGTGAATAGCTGTAGATCGTATTTGTCTAGGGGTACGTCTTTCAAATCTGGCCTGCTACTGAACACTTCTTCCATGACTTGGAGGCATTCATGATTTGGATCCTCTTCACAGTCAGGCAGTAAAGTAGCAGGGTTCAGGGTAGCGATGAGGTCCAAATGAACCCGTGGATTTTCACACATCATGGCTTGGTACTTCGTCATCCGGCTGTTGCTGAACCAGTAACCTCCTTTCACATCCAGCAGAGCCTTGACAGCGTGGGGCACCTTGACATGAAGAACTTGTCCAAGGGTCAGCTTGTCTGCTTCTGCTATCAGCATTGCGGTGGCAGCCACTGCTTTCAGGCATGGGGGTAGGCCGCAGGCCACAGGGTCGAGTTGCTTGGAGAGGTAGGCCACAGGCCTCAGCCATGAGCCAAAGGTCTGGACCAATACTCCTGTTGCTGTTTGATTATGTTCATGCACGAACAGCTGGAAAGGCTTGCTATGATCTGGCAGGCCCAGTGCAGGAGCTTCCATCAGCAGAGTCTTTAATTTCAGGAACGCTGCTGTTTGCTCTTCTTCCCAATGAAAGGGGTCTAGTTCTCCCCCCTTGGTGGCTTGATGAAGCGGCTTGGCAATGTCTGCGAAGTTGGGGATCCACAGGCGGCAGAAGCCTGCAGCTCCTAGGAACTCACGGACTTGTCTTCTGGTCTTTGGTTGGGGTATGCGGCACACCGCTTCTTTTCTTTCTGCCCCCAGTGCACGTTTGGTGCCTGTTAACTGGAAGCCCAGATATTTTACACTCTGTTTGCATATTTGTGCTTTCTTTTTAGATACTCTGTAACCTGCTGGCTTAGCAGATGTAGCAAAGCTTTTGTGGCGGATAAACAGTCTTTTTCTGTGGGGGAAGCCAGTAATAAATCATCAACATATTGTAGTAACACTACTTTGTCTGGCTGAGCGTTGAAGGCGAGGAGATCTTGGCTAAGCGCGCACCCGAAAATCGTGGCGAATTTTTGAAACCTTGAGGGAGGCGCGTCCACGTCATTTGATGGCGCGCCCCCGTGGTAGATTCTTCCCACTGAAATGCAAAAAGGGCTGGCTTGCTGGAGCCAGACGGATGCAAAAGAAAGCGTCTTTTAAATCAAGCACTGTGTAATATTGTGTATCTCCGGAATTAACGCCAATAAATTGTATGGATTAGGAACCACAGGGTGTAGTGTTACTGTGGCCTCGTTGACAGCTCGTAAATCTTGGACAGGGCGATACTCTTGTGTGCCTTCTTTCAGGACTGGAAGTAGGGGTGTGTGTCCATGGTGACACGCAGAATTTTAATATGCCGTTATCTTTAAGTCTTTGTAAATGTATTTGTATATTCTGCTTGGCTTTCTGTGGGATATGATATTGTCTTAGGGCCACAGGCGTTGCGCCGGGCTTTAATTCCACATATACCGGGGGTATGTTTATGGCAAGTCCTGGCGGGTTTTCCTCCGCCCATACCCCAGGAATTTCAAGGAGTAGTGCGTGCGGGTCAGGCGCGGCAGGCAGAGTAGGTGCTGTGCGCCATTCTTCCTCCCTTGGCATAACTACTGCAATTTTCACAGATTGTGGATTGTGCGGACTGGCTGGATTATGCTGCCGAACAGAGCAGCCACTCTCGGGCAGGTCTAATTGAGAGCGTGACCCCCGGAAGGAACGTAATTTGGGCTTGCAATTTGCAGAGGATATCCCGCCCCAGGAGTTGGATGGGACATTCGGGCATATACAAAAATTCATGTTCAACATTATGCCCACCCATACTACATTTTCTAGAAGCAAGAAAAGGATATTTAGCAGACACCCCCATTGCTCCCATAATATCAACCTCATTTCCCATTGGAGGTGCAATTTGTTTAGTTACAACAGAATATTCGGCACCTGTATCAACCATAAAAACTTCATCTTTATTTCCCACTCTCATTGTGACCGTGGGCTCGTGGCTACCGAGCGGGATGGGCCCAGGTCCCCGTCAATATACATCCTGCCCTTCAAATGATGTCCCCGCCAGTCCCACAAACCCCGCTCCATTCCCTTCACTTCTTCCATACCTTCCGTCTGCAACCTGGCCATTAGGGGCTTGACCTCCCGTTTCCCCAACTTCACCCTGTCCCCCAAATTTAGCCAAAAATGCAGTACAGTCGTTTTTCCAGTGACCTTCACCCCGGCACCACGCGCACTGATTGGGTCCTAGGGGTTCCCTAGGGGCTCCCCTTCCTCTTCCTCTAGCCCCCCTACCCCTTGCCCTCCCTCTGTCTGGGCCACCTCGTCCTCTACCATTCCCCATGTATCCAACCACCCCGTATGTCCTTTGTTTCTTTATTTCCTCTAAATCCCGGTTATGATACACCTTAGTAGCAATCTCAACTAATTCACTAATACCTTTCCCCAAAAACCCATCTATTCTCTGTATTTTGTTCCGTATATCCCTCTGTGACTGACCCACAAACGAAGAGTTAATTAACCTCTGATTCTCCGTCGCTTCAGGATCAATAGGACTATACATCCTGTACGCATCCAGCAATCTCTCTAGAAACGCACTTGGGGATTCTTTAACCTCTTGCACCACATCTGCTATTTTTCCCATGTTTGTGGGCTTCTTCCCTCCCGCTTTAACACCCATAATTACAGCGGTTCTGTATGTCTGCAGATGGGCAACTCCTTCAACTGTATTGTACGGCCATTTAGGATCTGTTTTGGGGTAATGTTCCTCTGCCCATGCTTCTGGATGAGGCTTAGCATCTGCTACAGCCTGGGCGAGTAAAATCTTTTGCGCGCTACTATTTATTCGGGCTCTCTCCTCTGTGGTAAACATTGTCAACATTAATTGCTGACAATCCGCCCATGTGGGGTTATGTGTGAGCATAACTGACTATCATACTGGCCACTGCTGCGGGATTTGTGGAATACAGTGGTGTGTGTGTTTTCCAATTAAAAAGATCCGTTGTCGTGAATGGGACGTATGTTTATTGTATTGGCCCTGGATTCCCATCCGCCAATGGGGGCCTGGCACCTCTCGCAAAGGCAACTGCATAGCATTCTTGTAGGGATTGTGTTGGTACGGATCCCGGGGTTTATGTATACTATTCGCTGCGCGTGTGGTAACTCCCTGGTCCTTATCCTCCTTTTCATCATCACCATCCCCGTGGGGCACTAATATTATATACTCCCATCGGGCATCTCAATCTTCTCTGGTGGAGCCTCTCTGTCCCCTCCACCCGTTGCGCCCTGCTCTTCTTCCTCAGTCACACGGGACGGAGCGGAGGGAGCTGACCGAGACACAGCAGCTGCCTGCTCCCCTCTCTCCGCCCGCGCAACCGCGGCATTCAGAGCTTCCCTAGCTGCCCATAACATGATGGATAGGACGGGGGCAGACCATCACTCTCTTCCGGTTGATCTAACACCGGTCTACCTCTCTCTTCATTATTTTGGGGGTCCTGCTTCTTATTTTTCCCGCTATTATTATAAAATGACTCTTGTTTTTAATACAATATCTCCATATATCTATATACGGGTACTGTTCAGGATGTCCGTACTGCTCTGTGACCTGGGAATGTACCTTCTGTACCAACTCCGGGTCCATTGACCCCTGCTCTGGCCATCCTGGGACTAATAACGGCCACACAACTGTACACATTACTTTTAACTTCTCTTTTGTCAATTCTACACCATAATCATGCGTTTTATATTAATGCTTCGAAATTCCGCACCATATATTCTAGGGGCGTCTCACCCTCCTTCACCTTCTTGGGCTTAGATGACCCGTTACCCATTATTACTCTTGAAAACAGTACTCTTTGCAATACAGATATATTATTTCAACAACAGTTAAAATCTACAGTCTGATACTTCAGTCAACAATTCCTTCGTATCTACAGGCGCTTCCCCCTTCAGTAGCCGTCTGCAGTCGCCTGAGCCGGAAACGTACGTCCGGGGTCAAATCTCGTATTTGCTTCCTCGCGGAGCGAGTAGGCGCACGTTCACTCACAGCACTCGAGTCAGTTCATTCACAGCCCATACCGTATCAGATACTTTCAACACAGAACAAAACACTTCAACTCTTTCTACTAGCCAAGGGTGTTTATTCCCTTCTTTGTGGCTCCTTATACCCCGTAATTTGAACTCTAACTCTTGACTGCGTGTGATTATGTGCACCCCGTTCCTTATCTATACTTCCATCTGCAATTCCAATCTGCCTTATGGATAATCTACCCACTCAGCACCCCTATCTCTGCAGCTACCGCTGGCTCCACTATGAGCCCTTTTCACTACACGGCGTACACACCAGCACTGACTCAGGCTCCTAGCCCAGTCACAGAAAATCCCTCCTCCTTTCCCTTTTACCCACGTGGCGAAGCTTTGTTTACAAAACACTGACTACTGACTTATGCAACTCCACGTAGCTACCTTCTCCTCTCTTACAGAACTACACTTTGATTGGCATTCAATTCCCCCGAATCCAGACACCCGCTAGCCACTCTGGCTCCTTAGCAATGTCAGCGCTATCAGCGGCGGGCTAGATATACCAATAGGATGGTGGCCATCGCATCCTCTTATCCGTCTATCTCAGTCGGACGTTTCCCTTAGATACCGGTATTTCCTTTAGACATACAAAACATAGAAGACACGTTACCTATCGCCGGCGCTGCTCGCTGTTTCCTCGGACTCGGGTGTCCCAGCTTCCCGGGCGGGGGGGTCCGTTTGGGACGAGATGAGGTCCACTGTACAGGAAATCCTGCTTGGCGCCTGCAGATGTCAGCTCACCTTCAACGGACGCCCCCAACCATCGGGATTCTCGTGCACCTGCAGTCAATATCGCCGCACTGTGTTCAGCAGCCGTTGCCTGTGTCTTGGCAAAAGGCCCGTTATCCCGGCTATCGAGACCCCAGAAATGTAGGCGGACAAAAACAGGTTCACTTTCATTAACGGCGCCGGACCAGACACAAGCAAGGATTGTCCAAACACGAGTCTCTTCAGGAAAGGCAAGAGTTTATTGTGTCGTCACACAAGTGCTCACACAGGATTGAATCGCAAAGAGTGAGCCTCGATTACACAGTGACATGAGGTTTTATGCCCCAAATACATAATTAGGTACATCCCCATCAGCCCACCTCCCTATGACACTTTATTCCACCCCACGTGGGTTAATACCTCCCATCATTAACTCGAACACAAAGAACATTCCACATATAACTACAAATTGATACACTTCTCGTTAGTTTGACAGTCTGTGATTTGTGGTGCTGTCTATCGCTATGTTTATTCAGATGGCCTGGGGCCCGGTCTGTCTTCTAGGTTTTCTTTGTTCCTCCGCACATCTCAATAACCTTGCCTCATTCATAAATCTCCCTGTCTCTCTGTGCCAAGAGCCGGCCGGATTCTGCCTGGTTTTATTGCTAGCTTTCTAATCTGCCACGCATTCTTGGAATTCTATGTAAACTCTACTTTGCACATCTAGTAAAAATCTATTCTATTTACTGGTGAACCAATATTCTGCACAAGATGGCTGCCTGGCTCATAGTAACAACCATCCTTCTGCCTGATTCTCCTTCAATGGGAGATACAGTACTAGAGCACCTGGAGGGCCGAGGTTGTTGACCCTTGGATTAAAGCAGTATTTCCCAAACCTGTCCTCAGGACCCTCTGCCTCGCCAGGTTTGACATATCTGCAGAACAGCACATTTGCTGCTCAGTGATTGCAGGATTCAGTCTGCATTTCCCCAAGGTGATCTGTAAAATCTGGCCTGGTTGAGGATCCCGAGGAGAGGTTTGGGAAACAATGGATTAAAGGAATAGGTTGTAACCGTGAATGGTAACGGGAGAAGAGGAGGGAGTAATGTTGCACCCCTATGTGTTTTTCTAGGGATTTTTTGAGTGATGTTGTCACGTGTAGACTGATTGGTATAGCAGGATGGGGTTGTGAGCCCAGGATGCACTGAAAGAGGCAGGTTCAGAGTAACAAAAGGGGTTTTATTATAGAATAAACACAAGAACATAAAAGACATGAACTGAACAGTAGATCAGAACTAGACACTGGAGGAGACTGGGCACAATAGAGAATAGCTTTAGAGAAGGAGGAGATGCAAAAGAAGGAGGTTGAAGTAAATAGAAGGGATGGCTGAGAGTAGTGGGAAGGGAGGTTAAGGAGAACTAAATGGGAGCGGTTTAGGAACAGAAGGAATAAGGGATAGCAAGATGAGAATGAGAGACTAGAGAATGAGAGTGAAAATGGACACAAAAGGGAACTTAACAGCACATGGGGCAAGCAATGAATAAACAATAATATACTAAACAGTTATATACAAGAACGTGGAATCAGGCAAGAACGTAGAATCAGGCAGGGAACAGGCAATAAGGATAGTCTAGAGGCTCAGAAATGGGTCTGGTTCACGGGCATCTTCGATGGGGGCAGAATGGGGGGGCAGTATGATGAAGTGATGAAAGTCCAGATAGCAACAGAGGGTCCTTGGAGTCTTTGGTGGTTCAATCAAGAAATCCTTGGGAACGTCAGGGAGCTTTCTCAAACAGGTTCACAGTAAGCAACTTTAATGTGGAAGTGTGCTGGGGAGGGCGTAGCTTCCATAAATGCTGGGGTAATCAGGGGAAGGTGAGCTCAGGTCAGGCTCCAGGGCCAGAATGTCAGTGCATTCAGAAAGTTCAGGAAGGTGCATTGTTCATATTGCAGGGTTAGCGTGAGTGACAGGGGCCAGAGCGTGGTGACCGTGACAGATGTAAATCACAAAACACAAATCAGATTTTTTTTCTCTCTCTCTCTCCATTACAGGGTAAAAAAGAGCCGATCTCGGGATACATCATGGCAGAGGATCATTACCTGCGCCGTCCTCGGTGTCACTGGAAGCCTCATTGCTGGATTCCTGGTCTTGCATCAGAGCGGTGATGGGATGGTGGTTTTGGCGGCACAAGATGAGACGTTAGATCACCGTTTCTACCAGGTGCCCTGCTCAGAGGATTACAATAACCACAGGAGGTTTGCGGGTAATGCATGAGGACAGCAACACTAACACAACTTATTACAAAGACTATAATGTGTAACGAAAAGGGGAAAACCGTGAAGCGCTCTCAGGATAAATGAAAGATCGTAAATGCTGCACAATGAATACGGAGGTTCCCCTAAAAACCTGAGAACATACACTTTGGACAGTCCATGGAGCGCCAGTGCAAGGCTGTAAATACGTAGAGTGATTTTTTGTATATCCAGCCTTGCACTGGCGCTCCATTGACTGTCCAAAAAATATAATGTGTAACGATACGGGACTTATTCACTAAGGCTGGCTGTCCACTGGGTCCCTAGTCGGACGACCGACTTGGCCATCCGACTGCCGATAACTTTTTTTTAATGATCTTGAACGATCTGGGTCATCCATGGGAACTTAATATGGAAGATCCAGATCGACTGACAGAAAAACCGCCAAACAATGACCGCCGAAGTAACCGTTAATAAGTGTCTTGGTTGCCAATCCGCTCCTCTCACGTCCCCTCACCTCTCACCGCTTAAAGCACAGTAAGGTCTGGACCCCCATAGTTCACCTCTGCATCCGGTGGCATTTAATCATTTCCAAACTTTGGTTAATCAGCAGATCCTTCATGTCAGGGGGAAATAGATGTCAAGAATGAGAGCCCCCTGTGGGGTGCTGCACCGCTTTATACATGGGGACAGAGTGGAGTTTTACAGCAAAGCTCTCTCCGTATCAAACCTGGGAGATGGTGTTTTTACTTTGGGTGGACGTCTGTTATTTTTAGCTTTTACTTTACCAATTCTAAGCAATTTATCATCGAAACAGGATAAGAAAAAAGAATCACCGCACAGCTTGGAAAACAAATCTATGGATCTACAGAACCTGAAGACTTGCATTCCCTTTTATTGATTGCCATCAATTTACTCGGATTGTGTCGTGTCCCACTTTTCTGAGGCTGGAAAATGGGAATCAGTGGGGTATGCCAGCCTGGCACCCACGTGGCATCTCGTTTATGACACTCTTGTATTGGCAGTGTAATTTCGAAGTGCTCGGTCATGCGTGAGGTCCTCCTGTTCCCGTACACGTGTATTGATTTATCATTATATTTCTTTTTCCACTTCTCGGTTTCTCTCCTTTTTGATGCAGTAGCAAGGTGACAGATTGATATCCTTGGAAGGCATAACACGGTTCTTACTCAGGGACGACGTCCATACCCAGGGCAGATAGGAGGAGGCCTGAATTCCTTCATGAAGCGTGGGGCCAGATGCCTTTTAATGCTGGATTCTTGGAACAGCCGGCAATGACCTAACATTACCAGCTGTCTGAAATGCCACTAGAGTCTCTCTTCAGCCAAACCAGAAAGGAGCCTCTGGGCACAGAGCGACCTACTCCCCAAAACCACAGTGGTTTGTCAAGGGTCCAGCCATAAAGACCTCGACGTGCCATGCACATCTTGCCTAGAGTTGGAAGAGGTGAGACATTTTTGCCTATGATATTCCAGTCTCCCATGCCTCTCGGCTCATTATCTTGCAGCTTGGATCAGAACTCCTGGCAGATGCTGCGAATAAGAGGCTAGCGCGTGGAAGCCGCTGAGCTGGAAGGGGCTCTCGGGGACTCCGTCGTGACAGCTGCTTGGGAGTACCCAAAACAATTTTACAAAGTGACAAATAATGAGATTGCCTGGTACCCCTGCAGTCCAATCTCTCAATCCCCCCATCCTCTGTACCAGCTGTGTGCATGATGCAGTGACCAAGCTGCCGCGTAAACTCGTGCCCACGAGTGGGTCCTGCTGCACAGCCTCAATGTTGAAACCAAGAGAGGATGCTGGAAATAAACCTGGTGTTAATGAGCTGGATATATTCTCAGCCTGCAGAGTGTGTGTGTGTGATAAGGTGTGCGTCTGCAGCTTCTGCATGTACATGGACAGAGCCGAGTCCCTGAAGATGTTCTTTCTTCTACATGGCTCGTGGCAGAGACTGCAAACCTTGGCACCCCCAGGAGATACACGACCCATTACCACCTTTAAAGTGCGGTTGTCATGCTTCCAGAGATTTGCCTTATTTGAGGTGACATCGCTCCCTGTGTCCCTGCACCATTTTCTTGCATATGTAGAGATAAAATAGTAATTCCCTATCAAAATAATATGGCTGTCGCTCACTTCAGGTGGCATGGTGCTGGCATGAAGGCAGCCGGAAGTGGCCTTCGCTCACTTCGTGCACCCCTTTGTCAGCCAACACTGACTGGCAAGTCAGCACACGGACGTCACCAGTGCCCAGAGGGGGAAACAATGGGGCAGACTGGTGCTGGAACGGCGTAGGTACAGCTTGCGATCTTTGTCAAGGGCCTCTATGTCACTTTTGATCTTTAAGAGCAATAGTGCAGTATAACTGTCCCCTTGCAGGAAATCACAGTTTTAGGTTTACCAGGCTACTATGTGCCCTTTAACCCCATAAGGACCAAGGGTCTTTAAAGTCAATGCATTTATGACGTAACAGTTACATTAACCCCTTACCAATGACGTATCTGCAACCCAGAGCTTTATCTGCCTGTTTTGCCAAAATGTGCACCTAACTACCTGGGTTATTCAAAAAGAATCGAAAAGTCACCGCACGTTCGGTGACTTTTCGTTCTCTTCAATTCGGTGCGATTTGGCGATCCCACTTCAGCGACCCTGCGGTGTATTCAGCAAGCACCACAGGGGTGCCGTATTGCAGGGAAAAGCCGCCGCAAACCCGACGAACACTCATCGCAAAACCCAGCGAAGGCACACCGAAACCCGCAAAAACATGTGGATTAACCCCGCCGAACACGCCGGAGAAACCCGAGCAGCCGCCGATCACAGCGCAGAGCAGTCGCTGGAAAAACCCGACACCGCAGACGGATGTAGTGGAAAAAAAAATCAGTACGCTTGAATGTTTGAGAAATGAAACGCTGTTTGCAAAGAAACTACAGAACGAAAATGCCTGAAATTTACATATATGATCCAATGAATGATAATAAAAAAGGCTGTTACAGAAAAAAGAAAAAACGATTAAAAAAAAAAAGAAAACGGAGAATAATTTTTGCAAAAAAATCCCGAAAAATGCCTAAAAGATCCTAAAACATCTATAAATAGACTTTTTTTGCAGAATATTATAATCAACGGTTTATTAGATATTGGATTAAAACGGGAATATTTTTAACATTGAAGCCTATGGAATTCGCCTGAATAAACCTGTCGAATGAAACCACCGAATGGCAGGGCATTTCGGCAACTTTTCCCTGCTGGGTTTTGTTCTCTGAATAGACGAAGCATTGCTTCTCTGTGGGGATTTCACTGCCCTCAAACAGGCACTGAACAGGCACCGTATGTGCAGGCAATACGCCAACATTTGGCGAACTGCCTGCTCTCTGAATAGCCGAATGGCCAGGAAAGGTAACCGAACGCTGATTTTCACAGTTCGGTTACCTTTCGGCCACAATTCGGATCTCTTTGAATAACCCTGTACATCTTCCATGAAGCCAAGCTACTGAGCAGCTGAGCATCTTGGAAGATGTAGTTCCAAAACGTTTGGAAGACCAAGGTTGCTGACTCCTATTTTAAGAGTTGTGTATTGTAATGAGATGACTCTCCACAGGGCGGCACTGTTGCACCACCCGGCTGTAGATGAGGATCCGCAATGCTGACAGGTTGCTGCAGAGTGTTTTCTGTGTCAGCCTTTGCATCACTAACAACGTACTGTCTGGCAGAGCTTCTGAAAGCACAGTGTTTGCAATTCATGCGTTGACAAGGGAGCCCCAAATCCCAGAGACAATCCCAAGCATATGCAATAGAGTAAAAGCTGCAGAGCGAATCTGCTTTCATAAAGTAATAGTGTTACTCGGGTTTCCTAATCTGCGAAGATACATTCTGGCATAACATGGGTATACGGCCGTACCGTAAAAGGCTGGCCGTCCACTGGGTCTGTAGTCGGACGACCGACTTGACCGTCCGACTACAGACAACGTAGGGTCGTCCACCGGAAGCGTCTGTGGACGACCCAGGTCGGCCAGCGAACAGGCCGCCGAACAAAGAAAAAAGGATGAAAAATAACCTGGCTCAGGACAGGGAAATGGGTTTTCAGCACCAAGGACAGCACTGCCAAATGCAGCCGAATGCAGGAAAAAAAACACTGCCGAATGTTCCCCTCCTTAGGTTTCGACACCAAGGACAGCCTCGCGGAATGCAGCCGGACTGAAGAAAATAACAGTTGAATAAAAAACGAATATATTTTTTTTCACAGCTGTATTGTTCTCACCATAAAATAACCCTTTCATCCCTTGGTATTCTGGTCGAGCGGTTCTCACCCTGGATACAGGGAATGAAAGAGCGACACAAGAATATTCGTTGTCTGCAGACTTCAGTGTTTCTGATGCCCATGGCTTTCTGAGTAATTTCCAGGAAAGAGGGCAGTCTGACCGGTGATCTCTCAATCTAGCTGCCGGATCAAAAGAAAAGTGAGATACCGTTCAAAAACTCAATCCTTTGCCCATCTCATCTCTCTGGTTAACCCCTGGATTACCTGTGCAGCTTTTAAGGGCCCGCAGCTTGTATAATGCCTGTTTACAAAATGTATTGTGTTTTTAAAGAATATAAATAAACAAAAATCGTGACTCTTTTGATGTTTTACAACCTCCAGCGATACATTGTGTGTTAATGCAGGCCTCTTACGTCATGTAGCTTATGGCAAAGCAATCGTACAGCCCTCTAGCCATCAATGATCCTTCAGTTTCCCACCTGGGCCCATCACCATGAATGGCAGATTGATCTGAACCGCTCGTGACTCGCTGCATCCGATTAAAGGGATCTGCGTGCCGGAGCTTTCCCCGCACTTTCCCAGAGAAAAGCAGCCGTGTGATTTGTATTGTTTCCTTGTCTCCAGCTCTGCATCAATGCCAGGGGAGAGGAGAGAAAAAAATATATTGTTTTTCTACTTTTATTGCAGGAGCGCCGGTCCGTGAAAGGGCGACGTGCGCCGCCACAGTGACACATTACCGCGGGGAATAGAAAGCTCTCCCTTTTCTACTGTAACCTGGTTAATTGAAAATCTACTCGGGCTGGGCTGTCGTGCTCAGGATTCTTTTTAGTCTTTAATGGAAATTCACTACCTGTCGCTGCCGGGCTCTTACTTTCACAGGATTTACATGTATCATAACTCCTCGTGAGCAATAATTCCTGCGATACAACTCACAACATGTAAAATTTATCCCCTTACATCTCCATGCGGGAGGCGTACAGCACCAGAAAATGAACAATGCAGTACCCGCTCAGGGACACGTAAGACTATGCTGATGACCGAAGATGTTCCTAGAAAACGAGCTGGGTTTTGCAGGCTTGTAGAAAATAAAAATCATCAAAAATACAGCTGTACTGGTATCCTGTAGGTTTCCTTCTCTGTGTATTGTTGGGTTGGGTCAGCAGTGTAATACATGGGCAAAACCCCCTTTTCGGTAGCGGCTGCTAAGAGTCTGAGCTTTTCAGGTGCCTGGGAGCTATTTCATCTGAATGTGTCAAATTTTAAGGATGCCTGTTAGATCCAGTTTTCAGCAGGAAATATCAGAACCGGAAGTTCTCAAGATGCCTGTGAGGTTCAATAAAGTGAGATATTCGACATGTACGAAGGATGACTGTAAGGGGAGATATCGGAGGTGTACAAAGGACGCCTGCGAGGTTCAATAAGGGGAGATATCAGACGCATACAAAGGACGCCTGCCAGGTTCAATAAAGGGAGATATCCTGACGTGTACAAAGGACTCCTGCAAGGTTCAATAATGGGAGATATCCTGACGCGTACAAAGGACGTTTGCGAGGTTCAATAAGGGGAGATATCCAAACACGTACAAAGGATGCTTGTGAGGTTCAATAAAGGGAGATCTCTCGAAGTGTACAAAGGATGCCTGCGAGGTTCAATAAGGGGAGATATCTCGAGGCGTATGTAGGATGCCTGTGACTGTGAGTTTCAATAAGGGGAGATATCCCGAAGCGTACAGAGGACGCCTGCGAGGTTCAATTTGGGGTGATATCCAGATGAGTACGGAGGTCCCCTGCGAGGTTCAATAAGGGGAGATATCCAGATGAGTACGGAGGACGCCTGCGAGGTTCAATAAGGGGAGATATCCCAACATGTACAAAGGATGCCTGCGAGGTTCAATAAGGGGAGATATCCAGATGAGTATGGAGGACGCCTGCGAGGGTTCAATAAGGGGTGATATCCAGATGAGTACAGAGGACCCCTGCGAGGTTCAATAAGGGGAGATATCCAGATGAGTACGGAGGACGCCAGCGAGGTTCAATAAGGGGATATATCCCAACACGTACAAAGGATGCTTGCAAGGTTCAATAAGGGGAGATATCCCAACACATACAAAGGATGCCTGCGAGGTTCAATAAGGGGAGATATCCCAAAGCGTACAAAGGATGCCTGTCAGGTTCAACAAGGGGAGATATCCCAACAGGTACAAAGGATGCCTGCAAGTTTTAATAAGGGGAGATATCCCAAAGCGTACAAAGGATGCCTGCGAGGTTTAATAAGGGGAGATATCCCGAAGCGTACAAAGGATGCCTGCGAGGTTTAATAAGGGGAGATATCCCGACACATACAAAAGGATGACTGCGAGGTTCAATAAGGGGAGATATCTCAACACATACAAAGGATGCCTGCAAGTTTTAATAAGGGGAGTTATCCCGAAGCGTACAAAGGATGCCTGCGAGGTTTAATAAGGGGAGTTATCCCGAAGCGTACAAAGGATGCCTGCGAGGTTTAATAAGGGGAGATATCCCGACACATACAAAGGATGACTGCGAGGTTCAATAACGGGAGATATCTCAACACATACAAAGGATGCCTGCAAGTTTTAATAAGGGGAGTTATCCCGAAGCGTACAAAGGATGCCTGCGAGGTTTAATAAGGGGAGAGATCCCGAAGCGTACAGAGGATGCCTGCAAGGTTCATTAAGAGGAGATATCCCAACACATACAGAGGACTCATATGAGGTTCAATAAGGGAGATATGCCACCACGTACGGAGGACCCCTGCACAGTTCAATAAGGGGAGATATCCCGACGTGTATTGAAGATGCCTGCGAGGTTCAATAAGGGATGATATCCAAACTCATATGGAGGACGCCTGCGAGGTTTAATAAGGGGAGATATCCCAACGTGTACGGAGGATGCCTGCGAGGTTCAATAAGGGGTGATATCCAGATGAGTACGGAGGACGCCTGCGAGGTTCAATAAGGGGTGATATCCAGATGAGTACGGAGGATGTCTGCGAGGTTCAATAAGGGGTGATATACTGACGCGTACAAAGGTTCAATAAGTGGACATAACCCGATGTGTACGAAGGACGCCTGTGAGGTCTAACATCAGGTGAAAAGTAGAACATAATTGAGACTTTTCAGGCCATTTGTGCAATCCAGTTGTACAAAAGCGATATTACATGGTCTGAGGTTTGCGAGGTCGTCAGCTGGCATTTTTGGGAAAGCCAAAGTTATTGTTGTTTTTTGTTTTTTATAATTATTTTCTTCAGGATGCAGGCGAAGTCCAGCCATAAATGGTCTGAGTGTTTCAGGACACCTGTGAGCTCCACCCATCCCAGACATAACACTGTATTATATTAAATCCTTCTAACATCTTCAAAAGTAAGGTTATCTATATGTGCTCCTTCACAGTGGACTTTACCATCTAAATCCACCCACCTCCAGACATTTATGCAGGACCTGTGATGACCTTTCTGCACGAATATTGTGCCGATATCCTTCAGAAAAGTCGCCACCTTGTGGACAACACAGGTTAGGAGGCTTAGAAAAAGGTCGCCATTTAAAAAGGCTCCCTAGCATTAGGACACTAGGGGCAAAAAAAAAAGCTGGGTACATGCTAGCATTAGTTTTAGGGTCAGGGTTACTATTTGTGTTTTGTTAAAGGGTTAGTAGTAGGATTTGGGTTACTATTTGTGCTTATTTTGGGGTTCGTGCTAGGATTACTATTTGTGCGTGGTTTAGTAGAAGTGTAGGGTAGCTAATTTGTGCTTGTTTTAGGGTTAGTATTAGGGTTACTATTTGTACGTGATTTAGGCTTGGTTGTAGGGTTAGGGTTACTATTAGTGCATGTTTTATGGTTGGTTGTTGGGTTAATATTCCTGCTCGTTTTAAGAGTTAATTGTTAGATTAACCCTTACCAACAGATTCTGATCCATTCTCTCTTCATTTTGATGCATCAGATTCTGCTACTTCTTTTGACACAGGATATGTTGCCTGAAAATAGAGCAGAATCTGTGGGTTAGGGGTAACCCTAAAACGAACACTAGTTTCCATAAAATGATGCTAGACTGGTACTAATTTTGTTAGGTAAAAACCCTTAAGTATCAAATTGGACCCCCCCCCCCAGCCAGCCCCCTAATGCTAGTAAACCTTTTTAAATGGAAATTTCTTTGCGTCCACAAGGTGGCGCCGTTTTGACAGTCCATAGAACTCCATTGAGCCAAGCGTGACCTTGACACAAGCTCATGAGAGATCAATGGGGAGCTTGGGATTTTTCAAGGAGATTCTGAGAGATCTTTCAGAAAACACCAGCTCCAAAGTGAGAAGAACGAGACTAGCTCATTCTTATTTTGGCCGTCGCTGGTGCTATAGAAAGTACGCGAGCCATTAACGCACAACAAGGAGCCGCTAATTCCAAGCCACAAGGTGGGAATAGTAACTGCAGCCATTGAGTTAATGGCAAGATAGGGATAGGGGCCCGGGTGTCCTAAAACAACCAAAAATAGTCTTGGGTGGTCTTTAACCTGGGATTCTTAGGACGAGATGGGGCGCGTCGCGGGTCTGTAGCATCGGATGAACATTTCAAAGCCATGGCTTATTTTTATCTCCTTTCTGTATCCGTATACAGATTGTTCTTTCTCGTGCCGGTGCTTTCTATAAAGAGGAGGTAGCACCGGACCTCGCCGAGTGACGGAGCGTCTGGAGATGCCGGCGGTGGGTCGCCGTCGCACAGCAGCTGCTCCTCTCGTTCATTGTAAATTATCTCATTAAAGCCCACAAGACGCCGGCCTTTAGCCTCGCGATGAGCTTCACAGGCGAGAGAGAGAGTGGCCAGGGGGAGCGTGCACAGCCGCACACGTTACAGGGTACCGAGGATTTATACGGGGTCGTTTTACAAATTACAGGCTTGTTAGACCGCAGGAGGGGGAAATAAAACGAAAAAATACGAGAATCGCCCATCATCAAACACGGTCACGCGGGATTACAGCGGCTTCGCAGGAGCTGCAGAAAGACGATATTATAAATAACTTTTCCGGCGCCAGGAATGATTTTAACCCCTTCTTTCTGACACAATTGGGACCCTGATGGACCACAGGCTTTTCAACCGATCTCACTGTGTAACTATGTAGGCTTGGCGCACAGAAACCCTTATTATATTCTATTTTTTATGCCGTCAATTTTCCTCATTTCTTTCAATGTAAACTACACGATGTGGGGTTAATACTACTTTACACGTGCTGTTTCAGAGGGGTGAGGAGGTGATTTTGAGATATATATATATATATATATGTGTGTGTGTATTTATTATTATAGGGGTTATTCAGAGAAAGACGATCTGGCCCCGAACATGGAATTTCACCGTACTGTGCCATTTCAGGGCCATTCGGCTATTCAGAGAGCAGTAAGTTTGCCAAATTTTGCCGAAATGCCAGCGGGTACGGTGCTGTTCGAGGGCAGTGAAATTCCTCATAGAGAAGCAATGGTTAATCTATTCAGAGACACCGAACAGCAGAGAAAAGTTGCCAAAGTTCCCTGCTGTTCGGTGGTTTCATTCGGCAGGTTTATTCAGGCGAATCCCATAGGTTTCAATGTTAAAAATATTCACATTTTTAATCCAATATCTAATATACTGTTTATTATTTTATTCTGCATTTATAGAATTTTTTAGGATCTTTTTGGCATTTCTTGGGATTTTTTCAGCATGTTTTTTTCTGTAACAGCCCTTTTTATTATCATTCATAGGATCTTATATGTTAATTCCAGGCATTTTCATCCAGTAGTTTTTTTGCAAACTGCGTTTCAATTTGGACACTTTCAAGCGTGTTGTGTTTTTTGTTTTTTTTACCCCCTTGTCAGCTTGTTGGCTTTTCCAGGCGGCTGGTCTGCGCTGTGATCGGCGGCTCGTCGGCTTTTTCCGACACATTTGGCGTGTTTTTGCGGCGGTTCCGGCAGGTTTTCGGTGGGATTTCAGCAAGTTTTCCCTGCACTCTGGGGCCCCTGCGGTGAATTCTAATTTCACCGCAGAGTGGGAAACTTTTATTCCCCGAAGTGCATGGGAATGAGAGAGCACCGAAATGTCGGCGACGTTTCGGTGCTCTCTGAATAACCCACTATGTTTGTCGCTCTTTATTGTAAAGCATTTACGCTACAAAAGAACTTAAATAAAATCAAAGTTATATCATCTATTCATTTCAATTATATATATATATATATATATATACAGTTGTGTTCAAAATTATTCAACCCCCACTGAAATTGAGTGTTTTGGCCAGTTTGACATTGATTTTGCTCATTCAGTCATCTTGCTTACAATTAAATCAAAGAGGCACGTGTAGGTCAGACAAATATAACATAACATTTATAATGAAATAACCACAAATGTCTTTTCTGTGCTCACATCATTATCAGTTTTATTCAACCCCCAAGTGACATTCAATCTTAGTACTTAGTACAACATCCTTTTACAGTTATAACAGCTTTTAAACGTCAAGCATAGCTTGACACAAGTGTCTTGCAGCGATCTACGGGTATCTTCGCCCATTCGTCATGGGCAAAAGCCTCCAGTTCAGTCACATTCTTAGGCTTGCGCACTGCAACTGCTTTCTTTAAGTCCCACCAGAGGTTCTCAATCGGATTTAAGTCAGGTGACTGCGATGGCCACTCCAAAATGTTCCAGCCTTTAATCTGCAACCATGCTCTAGTGGACTTGGAGGTATGCTTGGGATCATTGTCCTGTTGAAAGGTCCAACGTCTCCCAAGCCTCAGGTTTGTGACGGACTGCATCACATTGTCATCCAATATCTCCTGGTACTGAAGAGAATTCATGGTACCTTGCACACGCTGAAGCTTCCCTGTACCTGCAGAAACAAAACAGCCTCAAAGCATGATTGACCCCCCACCATGCTTCACAGTAGGCAAGGTGTTCTTTTCTTCATAGGCCTTGTTCTTCCTCCTCCAAACATAGCGTTGATCCATGGGCCCAAACAGTTCTAATTTTGTTTCATCAGTCCACAGAACACTATCCCAAAACTTCTGTGGTTTGTCCACATGACTTTTGGCATACTGCAGTCGACTCTTCTTATTCTTTGGAGACAGCAAGGGGGTGCGCCTGGGAGTTCTGGCATGGAGGCCTTCATTACGCAGTGCGCGCCGTATTGTCTGAGCTGAAACTTCAGTACCCACATCTGACAAATCTTTTCTCAGTTCCTCAGCAGTCACACGGGGACTTTTCTCCACTCTACGCTTCAGGTAGCGCACAGCAGTCGAAGTCAGCATCTTCTTTCTGCCACGACCAGGTAGCGTTTCAACAGTGCCCTTTGCCTTGAATTTGCGAATGATGCTTCCTATGGTCTCTCTTGGTATGTTTAACATCTTTGCAATCTTCTTATAGCCATTGTCCTTCCTGTGAAGAGTAATCACCTCTTCTCTTGTCTTCCTGGACCATTCTCTTGACTTCACCATGTTTGTAACCACACCAGTAAATGTCTAGAAGGAGCTGAGTATCACAGTCATTTTAAAGCTGCCTAATTGGTGCTTATTATGGTTTATTGCTGCTCCGTGACATCCACAGGTGTTTTCAATACCTGATTGAAAACACTTGAATGAACCTCTGTTCTTCAGAGTGGTAATCTTTAAGGGGTTGAATAATTGTGTCAATGAAGAATTCACAAAAGAAACATTTACTACTGTATTACAAAACCAATTGATGTCATTTTAGTTGCATATGGTTCTTTAAAAAGTCCTTGTAGGATTTCATTCTGAATACAGTTACAAATGTACACTAAATTCCCTAAAACCCTTTACAGCATTGGGGGTTGAATCATTTTGAACACAACTGATATATATAGTATAACATTTAATATTTTTTTATTTTACTTTTAATATATATATCAAAAAAGTTTATATATTTTTAAATTCAAAAGAATTTAAATAAATATTCTAAAAACATTTTTTAAATGTTGTTATATATAAAAAATGTTTTAGAAATGTATAAAAATATAGGGCATTATTACAATCCCCGCGCTAAAACGTGGGCGGTAGGGAGGAAAAAATGTGCCCGCAGTTTCCCCCTACCGCCCCGTTTTAACGGGGGATTACAATGCAGGCGCAAAAATGCTGCCTGCATTGTTTGCGCCCACTATGTGCCGGGATATGCGCAGCGGCGCTAAGCGCAAACGCACACATCCTCTCAATGGAGTCCAAAAGACTCCATTGAAGCAGACGCCGGCAGTCACATGACCAGCCGGATCTCGCCTCGCGAGATCCGGCCGGTTGGCGTACGGATACGCAGGGAGAGACTGGGGAGACTTTTTCCCCCCAGTCTTCCCCTGCTCCCGCCAGCCGGAGGAGGCGATCGGAGCCGCGGTCCTCGCCGCGGGACAGAGGGTGAGTATCTGATTTTTATTTCTTATCCTAGTGTTAACGGATTCTGCAGAAGCGGAATCCGTTAACACCAGGTTCTGGCTCTGTTTAACGTTCTCTTCAATTCGGGGCGATACGGCGATCCCAGTTCGGCGACCCTGCGGTGTATTCAGCAAACACCACAGGGCTGTCGAAGTGCAGGGAAAAGTCGCCACAAACCCGACGAACACTCACCGCAAAACCCGGCGAACGCACACCAAAACCCGCAAAAACACCTGGATTAACCCCGCCGAACACGCCGGAGAAACCCGAGCAGCCGCTGATCACAGCACAGAGTAGCCGCCGGAGAAACCTGACACCGCAGACGAATGGAGTGAAAAAAAAAAAAACGTACGCTTGAACGTTTGAAAAGTGAAACGCTGTTTGCAAAAAAAATACTGAGCGAAAATGTCAGAAATTTACATATGATGCAACGAATGATAATAAAAAGGTCTGTTACAGAAAAAAGAAAAAACGATTTAAAAAAAATGGAAAAAAAAAATTCGCAAAAAAAATGCCTCAAAAATCTATAAATAAAGAGACTTTTTACTGCAGGATATTATAATGAACGGTTTATTAGATATTGAATTAAAACGGGAATATTTTTAACATTGAAGCCTATGGGATTCTCCTGAATAAACCTGACGAATGAAACCTCCGAACAGCATGGTAATTCGGCAACTTTTCACTGCTGGTTTTTGTTCTCTGAATAGACGAAGCATTGCTTCTCTATGGGGATTCACTGCCCTCGAACAGGCACCGAACAGGCACCGTATGTGCAGGCAATTCGCCAACATTTGGCGAACTGCCTGCTCTCTGAATAGCCAAATGGACAGGAAAGGTAACCGCACGCTGAATTTCAGCATTCGGTTACCTTTCGGCCACAATTCGGATCTCTTTGAATAACCCTGTAAGTCTTTTAATATATCCATCTCGTCCGTTTTCCCCGGTTTCTGTTACTCCTTTATTAAGCGTCTTTTCCTTTCTCGGAATATAAAACATCCTGATACCTCCTCGTAACCAACTCCTCGTGGCACCAAGCACCCAATCTCACAACCTTTCATCCTGATTGGTCACTGGGCTCCGAGAAGTATTTTATAACCGTCAGCAAAGTATTAAAGAAGGGTCAGTCACCACGGAAACCGCCAGAATCAGCAGCAACGAAAATTGGGTTCCCATGGCGATTGCTACACTTTATAGACCTTTGTGACTATTTCTGTTTTTGCTATATTTTTAGTAATTCTATCCTAAGATTGTGGTGTTTTTTTTTTTCTCCTTCCAGCTTTGTTTGCTGCGTAACGTTATCCCACACAGGTGCATTGAAACCTGCAGAAGATGCTTATTTTTCCCGGTGACAGAATTATCATTCAAACACCGTCCTCATAGAGCTTTATCCGAGATCGTCTCTTATTGGTTAGAATTATCAGGAACACGTACAGATGGGTTTTTATGTAAGATATTCCAAATTAATCCAAACAGTCACACGGTGTCTGTTATTTATTTTTTAATGAGTCTTTATTGTCCCTTTTTAAAAATACATTTAACCCCTTCATATACCAATATTGACTTTACTTGATCTGCAAGGTACCTGCTGGTTCCCCAATATACAAGGGGTTATTCACAGAAAGCCGATCTGGCCCCAAAATGTCACCGAACAGGGAATTTCCACGTTACAGTTACATTTCCGGGCCATTCGGCTATTCAGAGAGCAGGCAGTTCGCCAAATATTGGCAAACTGACAGCAAGTACGATGCCTGTTCGACGGCAGTGAAATCCCCCATAGAGAAGTAATGGTTCGTCTATTCAGAGACACCGAACAGCAAAGAAATTTCAGAGATATGCCCTGCTGTTCGGTGGTTTCATTCGGCAGGTTTATTCAGGCGAACCCCATAGGTTTCAATGTTAAAAATATTCCCGTTTTTATTCAGTATCTAATAAACTGTTTATTATTTTAATCTGCAGCAAAAAGTCTCTTTATTTCTAGATTTTTTTTTTACGATCTTTTAGGCATTCCTTGGGATTTTTTTTCCGCAACATTTTTTTCAGGTTTTTTTTTAATAGCGCTTTTTCTTTGACAGGCCTTTTTATTATCATTTATAGGATCTTATATGTAAATTCCAGGCATTTTCGTTCAGTAGTTTGTTTGCAAACGGCTTTTGGATTTTGACTCTTTCAGGCGTATTGTTTTTTAGGGGGGGTGGTTTTAACCCGTTCGTCAGCTTGTCGGCTTTTCTGGTGGCTGATCTGTGCTGTGATTGGCGGCTCATCGGCTTTTTCCGACGTGCTCGGCGTGTTTTTTGCGGCACTTTCGGCGGGTTTTCATTGGGTTTTCGGCCTGTTTGTGACAGGTCTTCCCTGCACTCCGGGTCCCTGCGGTGAATGCTGAATTCACTGTAGGGTGGGTAACTTTGATTCCCCGAAATGCAGGGAACGAGAGCGCACCGAAACATTGGCAACATTTCGGTGCTGTCTGAATAACCCCCCCTAGTATAGTCGATAGGGTCTCCTACTGAAGCATTGCAAAATAGTTTTGTTTGTTGCAATCAAAATTTGTTGCATTTGGGATCCAGAACATTCCACTAAAATTGTAGCACCATGGGCATGAATCCCGGGGCGCTAACAATTTTTAAAACCACCTGGGACTGTGTCCTGAATGACGTCTCCCTACCTGATCCAGCATGGAGCCTGGTGCTGCAATATCGCTTTATGGCCAGCAGATGGCGACATCTCCTTGCCAAATAGGTTAGTGCAGTAAGGAATGGATTGGGAATATTCCCAATAATTAAATTGATTTTCCAAAAGGTCCACTGGTTCCTGGCAGTGATTTCCTGGAAAACCCCTTGGTAGTAAAGGGGTTAAAGACAATGCTTAGCATTATGGGCAACTATGCGTCGGATCTGGCATGTTTCCCTTACAACCCTTCACTGTCAGCGGAAAACGAGCTCTCAAATCGCATTGTTCGTTTTTATTATTTTCCCCTTCAGAATAGAAGCCGCCACCTGCTGGTTTGCAACAAGCGCAGGGACTGTTGTCTTTTCACGACTGTCACTCGTGTTTCATGCGATGTGAAAGCGTTGGGCGACTTGGCACGCGGCAGCCATGTCTGCCAATCAGGTACCCGCTGCGATTTCATGACCCACCTGGGGCAATTTCAATGCCTGGGAGGAACCGAAGAACCCGCACGAAGGAAAGGAAAACATAATTTTATCGGTTATGTCTGCTGTTTGTGCCCGCGGGGATCTCGCTTCCTTCCATCAGAGCGTTCTTGGCAAACGGCACAAACATTTCGTGACGCCTTTAAATTAATTACAGCTGTGTTGATTTTAATGGGAATTTACAGGGTTATTTATTTTTTTCCAGCAACTCTGCGCGGTTATTAACCAGCGATACCCGCGCCCCAAAGGGGGACTCGTCGGTCACGGGGCGCCCTGCAAGCCGTCGCGGTCTGGCAATGGTTAATAACCGTGCGATTTAATCTCTTTTTCTCTATCCCCCTTCTCTTCCCTCTCTTTTCATTCACACCCACCCACATCTAACTTCTAAAAATGTATATTTTGAGAAATGGATATATGCCAGGAAATCAGCAGCTGAAAAAAGGATTCGCGAGAATGTCTTAGAGATTTTTTTGTTCTGTCCTCGTTCCATCCAGAAGATTCGTATCGGCCCGTTTTGCTTTTTTATTGTTTTATTATTCAGTTAAAGGTTATTTTTTGCTACTTTAATCATTCCAAACCATTCAGGCCTCCGTCCCTGTGCTCTGCCGGTAACAAGATACAGCGATCTGCTGCCGCGATATTAAGTAATTGCTGCTGTAATGCCTTCTGTAAATTCACTCTCTGCTTGTTTTACACCCTAGGGTGCACCCCCAGGAGATGCGGACGAGCGGTATCGGACGCCGTGATAACGCGTCAGGAGGCAGAAAAAATGCTAAGGTAATCGAACTGCCTGCATGCTGCTCCACAAAATCTGTGATCCACAGCGTCTACATGCCGGTTCGTGGATGTAACCGGCTAATCAGTGGAATGGATGACCCCGGGAGTGTCTCAGACACGTGTTGCTCGCCTGCCGACATGGCACAGAACACGTAAAGAATAAAGAACACGCACATCGTGACGTATGTAATTAAACACAGTGAAAATATGCAGCGCCATCTCTCTAGTGAGTGATATCCCCGGGGGTGTTTGTGAGCGCTGCTATTTATGTTGTTTTGTTTAGCTTTTCTCAAGCATTTTCGTATAATTTGGTGGTAAAGTATATATTTAAATCATTCAGGACTGTTCGTTAAGGCTACGGTCACACGAGCGCACTGAGTGCGTCTGTGTGACCGCACGTCCCTGCGTCTGTCGCAGCTTTGTGAAGGCTGGATGGGGAGGTCCACGCGGTGTAGCGTGCATACGAATTGCGCGAGTTGCCACCGGACGTGCTTTCAGCCTCTCCGTCAAAAAGCTGCGACGGACACAGACAGGGCTACAAACCTCAATCCTCCATAGGAGGATCAAGCTTTGCAGCTCTGAACGCACTAACTGCGCTCATCGAGGTGGCCACACGGGCGCCAGAGTGGAAGGAACGTCCACACTCATGGTCGTTCCGTCTGCTGAAAGAACGCTCATCTGACCGCAGCCTGAAGGGGTTATTCACAAATCACCATAGTTGCAAATACGGTGAACTTTGGCTATTCAGAGAAGGAAAATTCAACACCGGCAGGCAAAGTGGACGCAAACAACTGTACCACCATTATTCTTGAGTAAAATGACTAAACTGTGGCTTTTATCAACCCAGTGTTCCGCCATTGTTTGTAACACCGTGCGGAATTTGCGTAGCTGTGCCGATTGTGCATTGCTTGCAGCGCATGCGCAGAACAATGGATTGGACCTGCACACGCAGAACCTATCAATCAGATGCTCGCTATTGCGGGCGGTCTGACAGATGATGATGCTGACATCATTGATGACCGATCTGGTGACTCACAGCCGGGGAAAATCAAAATCCTGGCTGCTTGGTGATGCGTGTGTGGACGGAGGAAACTCCTCCACTTCACACAGCATTTTCTACCAACCAGGCAGGGAGGAGGGGGGCGTTTCACACAACCTGACATCTTTACGTCGCTAAAGTGGTCCTGGTGTGTAGAGTGTTTCTTTAAGTTTAGTCTGGGACTGATTTTGAACCATGAACCTACCATTACTCTGAGTCTCAATGCTTCATGTTCAGAGACCCTGTGGCATCCAACTTTATTGACTGGCCTAACAGCTTCGGCTATCGTAAGCCACCTTATGACTCCCTCACATCACAGCATCTCTGATTTCACTGTATGTCCTGGATGCAAATATCCTTGATGACATTTGCTTATTGCGTCGTATGTTGATTCCTTTACGCAGCGCCCTTCCGTGTTCACCGGGTGCCTCGACGCATGCTTTTTTTTTTTTTTTGTCCCTTATTGTGGACTTCAGTCCGCATTCTCTGATATTTTATTCACCCATCGTCTATCTCTTGGTACCCACATGGCGCCTAGACTGCAGGCCTTTGTCCTGACCGTGTCCGGAGGGACATTGCAAATTTCAATAAAGGGAGGAATCACTATGGAAACCAAAGCAAACGGTTCATAAACTCAATTGGCGTGTGATGCTTATTGACTAAAATGAGATTTCCAAGGGGTAAAATAAAAAAATCCCAGGTACTCCCTTAACAAAGTGAATCCTCTGACTTTGAGATGACTTTTTGGAAGATGTAGACGTTGGTAATTTTTTTTCAAGTGCTGCCAATCCCTCCTGTTTTCTAGATTCACCAGTAACATGATGGTTGAGTCTTGTGATTACAGGAACATTAATGATTCACACTGGACATAATCCTGTTTATATATATATATATACAGTGGCAAGATAAAGTATGTGAACCCTTTGGGATTACGTGGAGTTTTGCATGAATTGGTCATAAAATGTGCGCTGATCTTCATCTAAGTCACAACAATTTAAAAACACAGTCTGCTTAAAATAATACAACACAAACATTATATGTTTTCATGTGTTTATTGAACAGAACATGTAAACATTCACAGTGCAGGGTGGAGAAAGTATGTGAACCTTTGGACTTAATAACTGGTTGACCCTCCTTTGGCAACAATAACCTCAACCAAACGTTTCCTGTAGTTGCAGATCAGACCTGCACAACGATCTGGAGTAATTTTGGACCACTCCTCTTCACAAAACTGTTTCAGTGTAGCAATATTCTTGGGATGTCTGGTGTGAATCGCTCTCTTAAGGTCATGCCACAGCATTTCAATCGGGTTGAGGTCAGGACTCTGACTGGGCCACTCCAGAAGGCGTATTTTGTTTTGTTGAAGCCATTCTTTTGTTGAATTACTTGTATGCTTTGGGTCATTGTCCTGTTGCATCACCCATACTCTGCAGAGCTTCAGTTGGCGGACAGATGGTCTTACGTTTTCCTGCAAAATGTCTTGATAAACTCTGGAATTCATTTTTCCATCAATGACAACAATCCGTCCAGGCCCTGAGGCAGCAAAGCAGCCCCAAACCATGATGCTCCCTCCGCCATGTTTTACAGTGGGGATGAGGTTTTGATGTTGTTGTGCTGTGCCTTTTTTCTCCACACATAGTGTTGTGTGTTTTTTCCAAACAACTAAATTTTGGTTTCATCTGTCCACAGAATATTTTGCCAGTAGTGCTGTGGAACATCCAGGTGCTCTTTTGCAAACTTCAAACGTGCTGAAATATTATTTTTGGACAGCAATGGCTTCCTCCGTGGTGTCCTCCCATGTACTCCATTCTTGTTTAATGTTTTCCATATTGTAGATGTGTCAACAAAAATGTTAGCATGTGCCAGAGATTTCTGTAAGTCTTTAGCTGACACTCTAGGATTCTTCTTTACCTCATTAAGCATTCTGCGCTGTGCTCTTGCAGTCATCTTTACAGGACGACCACGCCTAGGGAGAGTAGCAACAGTGCTGAACTTTCTCCATATGTAGACAGTCTGTTTTACCGTGGACACATGAACATCAAGGCTTTTGGAGATACGTTTGTAACCCTTTCCAGCTTCATGCAAGTCAACAATTCTTGATCGTAGGTCTTGTGAGAGCTCTTTTCTGCGAGGCATGGTTCACATCAGGCAGTGCTTCTTGAAACCAGTAAACCCAAAACTGGTGTGTGTTTTTAAAGGGCAGGACAGCTTTCAGCAACACATCCAATAATATCACACTGATTGGACTCAAGGTTGGCTCACTCCTGGCTAAAATTAGCTCTTGGAGACATCATTAGGCTAGGGGTTCACATACTTTTTTCACCCTGCACTGTGAATGTTTACATGTTATGTTCAATAAACACATGAAAACATATAATGTTTGTGTTGTATTATTTTAAGCAGACTGTGTTTTTCAAATTGTTGTGACTTAGATGAAGATCAGAGCACATTTTATGACCAATTCATGCAAAACTCCACGTAATCCCAAAGGGTTCACATACTTTTTCTTGCCACTGTATACAGTCAGGTCCAGAAATATTGGGACATCGACACAATTCTAACATCTTTGGCTCTATACACCACCACAATGGAGTTGGAATGAAACAAACACAATGTGCTTTAACTGCAGACTGTCAGCTTTAATTTGAGGGTATGTACATCCAATTCAGGTGAACGGTGTAGGACTTACAGCAGTTTGCAGATGTGCCTCCCACTTGTTAAGGGACCAAAAGTAATGGGACAATTGGCTTCTCAGCTGTTCCATGGTCAGGTGTGTTATATTCCCTCATTACCCCAATTACAATGTGCAGATAAAAGGCCCAGAGTTCATTTCAAGTGTGCTATTTGCATTTGGAATCTGTTGCTGTCAACTCTCAAGATGAGATCCAAAGAGCCTTCACTATCAGTGAAGCAAGCCATCATTAGGCTGAAGAAACAAAACAGACCTATCAAAGAGATGGCAAGAACATTAGGCGTGGCCAAAACAACGGTTTGGAACATTATCAAAAAGAAGGAACGCACCGGTGAGCTCAGCAACACCAAAAGACCCAGGAGACCACGGAAAACAACTGTGATGGATGACCGAATAATTCTTTCCCTGGTGAAGAAAACACCCTTCACAACAGTTGGCCAGATCAAGAACACTCTCCAGGAGGTAGGTGTATGTGTGTTAAAGTCAACAATCAAGAGAAGACTTCACCAGAGTGAATACAGAGGGTTCACCACAAGATGTAAACCATTGGTGAGCCTCAAAAACAGGAAGGCCAGATTAGAGTTTGCCAAACAACACCTAACAATGCCTTCACAGTTCTGGAACAAGATCCTATGGACAGATGAGACCAAGATCAACTTGTACCAGAGTGATGGGAAGAGAAGAGTATGGAGAAGGAAAGGAACTGCTCATGATCCTAAGCATACCACCTCATCAGTGAAGCATGGTGGTGGTAGTGTCATGGCGTGGGCATGTATAGCTGCCAATGGAACTGGTTCTCTTGTATTTATTGATGATGTGACTGCTGACAAAAGCAGCAGGATGAATTCTGAAGTGTTTCGGTCAATATTATCTGCTCACATTCAGCCAAATGCTGCAGAACTCATTGGACGGTGCTTCACAGTGCAGATGGACAATGACCCAAAGCATACTGCAAAAGCAACCAAAGAGTTTTTGAAGGGACAGAAGTGGAATGTTATGCAATGGCCAAGTCAATCACCTGACCTGAATCCCATTGAGCATGCATTTCACTTGCTGAAGACAAAACTGAAGGGAAAATGCCCCAAGAACAAGCAGGAACTGAAGACAGTTGCAGTAGAGGCCTGGCAGAGCATCACCAGGGATGAAACCCAGCGTCTGGTGATGTCTATGCGTTCCAGATTTCAGGCTGTGATTGACTGCAAAGGATTTGCAACCAAGTATTAAGAAGGGAAAGTTTGATTTATGATTATTATTCTGTCCCATTACTTTTGGTCCCTTAACAAGTGGGAGGCACATCTGCAAACTGCTGTAAGTCCTACACCGTTCACCTGAGTTGGATGTACATACCCTCAAATTAAAGCTGACAGTCTGCAGTTAAAGCACATTGTGTTTGTTTCATTCCAACTCCATTGTGGTGGTGTATAGAGCCAAAGATGTTAGAATTGTGTCCATGTCCCAATATTTCTGGACGTGACTGTATGTATATATATCTCATACAGTGAAAGGAGCCCGGAGTTTAATGATTTTTATCCACATAAACTAGGAATCAAATTACAGGGAATGGTCACAAAAATATGATTATACGTTGCTTAACCCTGTCACAACGTCAATGTATCCCATCATAGATTCAGATATATATTCGGTAGACGTGTGCAAGTACAAGTTGCTTTTTGCTAATTCTTTGCTTTTCTTGCAGAGTTGCTGAGGCTGGTTTCTCCCTGGGAGGATCCGATGGAGGGGTAAGTGCCAAAGGGCAAAAGCTTGTGTGCCAGGGGGTAATAGCTGGCATTGCCTCTTATTCTATGGCATGTCAGCTGTTGTGAATATGTGTTGACCAATGTAAGGTAATGTAATCCGAAAAATCTGCCCGTTCAGTCGGAGACCGCGAGAATCTGAGGCCCTGAGGTCATTTTCTCTGTAGCTAGGAGGACTTTGGCGCTTTTCATTCTGCAAATTCATTCCCTTACCCAATATATATATATATATCTACCCTTTCAGAGCTGGACCATTTGTATCTGCCCATTGCCTCCTAGACACTGAGAACCTGCCCATTTGGTCTGGGACCTCGAGATACTCTCTTTATTTCTGGGAAACTGTCGTTTCAGATCCTACGATTTTTTTTTTTTTTTTTTTTAATTTAAGGTTTTTATTTTGAAAATATGTCATCAGTACATTCAACTGCAAAATATATGATAACATCAAAGTTACATCAATATCAGTAATGCGGTCAGGGGATAGGGGGAAAAATATGGGGGAGTCTCACAGGAAAACTGCAAAATATCGGGGAGAAAAAGAAAACAAAACAACTCAACAGAGTTCAAAAAGTCATCAGAAAAGTCAACGCGGGCGGCACAAAAAGGCATTGCGGGGGTGAGGGGGGGATAGTCTCCCAACAAATGGTCTCGCGGGACCAAGAATAATCAGCAGCTAAACCGCTTGCAATAATAACAAAACAAGGCATAAGAGCTCGTCAGGCAAAAAGAAAAGTCCATAAAAGCGTCAAATGAAGAATCGAGAGGGGGGGGGGGCATCCCCGTATTGGGGGGGGGGTCTCTATGAAATAGCACTCTGCATATGGGGGGACGGTGTACCGGGAAAGGGGAGAATAATCAGCAAGAAGGCAATCGGAGAAAATAAAAAACAAAAAAAAATAAGGGGATCCCATCAGCCATTGTCCCGGAATGTGACTTCCCCTGCAACAGGCAAGGCTCCGCAAGGCAGGCCAGGTCTCACAGCCTACGTAGATATCACTAGGCCGAGGTATCCAGCTATCATCAGCTTGTAGCCACATAAAAGGTCGCTGGGGCCCCGCATTGCACATGTCGCTCCACAAACACCACCACCAATAACATGCAGCAGGGCCATGCGGGATCTCCTCGGCTGCGTCGGCATCATCCTTGCGAACTGCCGGGGAAGCCATCAAGATCCTACAATTTTGCCCATTCACCCCCTTAGGCCAGGGTCAGACGAGCCTTGCAGCGCTGAGCGCACTAACTGCGTTCAGCGAGGCGGCCAGACGGGCGTCGGAGTGGAAGGAACGTCCACTCTTACGGACGTTCATTCCGCTCTGCAAAATGTTCGTGTGACCCCGGCCTTACTCTGATAATCTGCCAGTCCAAAACCCTGCGAATTTTCCCTTCATCGTGTTCAGCCCCGTTTGACCATGGTAATGTTTACTCGTTTGAGCTCTTTGATTATAGGATGTGTGTCTATTTAAACTTTAAGCGTTACATTTACAAGTCTCAGATTCTACACCTTAAACCTTGAAACAACTTCTCAACACTGGTTCAGTGCGGTAGTAACGTGTGTGTGTGTGTGTGTGTGTGTGTGTTTTGCGGCCAACAAGTGGCTGTGGGTTCACATGGATGGATTCCAATGGCTGGTATGAACAGGCAGTCCTTACTCAGTCCTTGTAGGTGATAGAGAACTTAGGACTTGGTTTAATTTGTAATTTTGTAGCCAAAATCGGCCACTTTTTTCAGCCTAATTTTGATCATTTTCCCGTTTTGAGAGATTCATATTCAGGCTTATCGGCATTTGTATTCCTGAGTAAAAAATATTTGGCTCAAATATCTCCTCTCGTGTCTATACTGAGACATGGTCAGGAACATAGCTGGTGTTATAAGCCAGGAGGTTAAGCAGGAGACGTCGTCTGGAGCATAACTGGGGTCGTAAGCCAAGAGATCAAGCAGGAGACGTCGTCAGGAACATAACTGGGGTCGTAAGCCAGGAGATCAAGCAGGAGACATCGTCTGCAACATAACTGGGGTCGTAAGCCAGGAGATCAAGCGGGAGACGTGGTCAAGAACATAACTGGGGTTGTATGCCAGGAGATCAAGCAGGAGACATCGTCTGCAACATAACTGGGGTCGTAAGCCAGGAGATCAAGCAGGAGACGTGTTCAGGAGCATAACTGGAGTCGTAAGCCAGGAGATCAAGCAGGAGACGTGCTCAGGAACATAACTGGGGTCGTAAGACAAGAGATCTAGCAGGAGACATCGTCTGGAGCTTAACTGGGGTCGTAAGCCAGGAGACGTGGTTAGGAACATAACTGGGGTTGTATGCCAGGAGATCAAGCAGGAGACATCGTCTGCAACATAACTGGGGTCGTAAGCCAGGAGATCAAGCAGGAGACGTGGTCAGGAACATAACTGGGGTCGTAAACCAGGAGATCAAGCAGGAGATATCATCTGGAACATAACTGGGGACGTAAGCCAGGAGATCAAGCAGGAGACATGGTCAAGAACATAACTGAGGTGGTAAGCCAGGAGATCAAGCAGGAGACGTGGTCAGGATCAATCATTTGCAGAATATGGATACTGAGGTCAGGAAATACACAAATGAGCAGGAAAGGAAGGAAATGGAGGTAGGATGCAAGATCGCTGGGTTTTAGGCAGCTAAATATTGGGCACTGCAGGATTGGGGAAAGGTGACAGTGAAGGACTTCCCATAGAAGTGGGTCCTGCCACCTCAGTGTCCAATAGGGTAGCGGGGCCTCCAGTTGTTCATGCATTCAGCTCAAGACTTTGGTAGCAATGTGAGGCAGGTGCGTGATCACATTGCGTCTTCGGCGTCATTACGGCAAGAGACACAAGTGCGTCGTTACTAGGCATCATCAATTCAATTTGGGGAGGCAATGTCTGGAGAAGTGACGTGGGTGTGACTTTACTGGGCATCATCAACATCAATTCGGGGGGCAAGGTTCAGCAATACAACACCAGTGCATCATCTGCATCAGCTGGTGCTCGTTGTGCCCCAAGATGGCAGCTACCTGAACACGTCAGCAACCACATGGACAGTGAGATGACCGAAGAGCCTGGCCCACAGATCATTAAGTCCGGACCCAAGTCTTCAGATTTTTCGATCGCTTGCTGGAAATATCTTATTATGCTTCACACACGGACTGCCCAAAATGACGCGTCAGCTTTCGGTGTCACGTCAGCGACTGTAAAACTCCATCAAAAACATGGCCATGATAAATCCCAGAGACTCTGGATCTGCGTCTCAGTGCATTAGCAATCCTGGACAAGTAAGGCATCATGAAATAATCGGCCGACCCTCCGGTCAAATTGATTCAACTTGTCCCATAACGATACTGAAAAAGCAGAGTATGGAAAGAAATGCTCTCTCTGTTCTTAAACGTGTTGGTGAGTAGACGAATGGGCCATAGGGAGTTTGCGAGATCATCGCCAGACCCGACAGTATTTTAGGACACCCTATGGGGAAATACAACCTGAGGCCATCAATACAGCAGCTTATGGTGTGTAATGTAGTGGCAGCAACTTAATCCATTTACCAAAGGCTTTAATACATGTAAAATGCGGGTTTGGGTCGAAATCCCTACAACCAGGTTCCCTAATGCCAACATGCCGACGGCCAACTTCCAGACAGAACAACTGCCGGACTTACCAAGTTCCCAACACAGACAACTCCCTGACGGCAAACTTCAAGACATCCAAAATCCCAGTGGCTAACCCTAACTCCCTAAGCTTAAACCTAACCCCCTAACTCCTTAACCCTAACCCCCTTATCCTAACTCTAACACCCTTACCCGAACTCCCTAAACCTAGCCCCAACCCCCTAATCCTAGCTCTAACCCTAACCCCCTAAACCTAACCCTAACCCCCTAAACCTATCCCTAACTCCTTAAACCTAACCCTAACTCCCTAAACCTAGCCCTAACTCCCTAAACCTATCCCTAACTCCCTAAGCTTAAACCTAACCCACTAACTCCCTAACCCCCTTACCCTAACTCCCTAAACCTAGCCCTAACGCTAACTCCCTAAACCTAGCCCTAACCCCTAATCCTAGCTCTAACCCATACTCCCTAACTCCCTAAACCTAGCCCTAACCCTCTAAACCTAGCCCTAACCCTACCTCCCTAAACCTAGCCCTAACCCTAACTCCCTAAGCTTAAACCTAACCTACTAACTCCCTAACCCCCTTACCCCCTAAACCTATCCCTAACCCCCGTAAACCTAGCCCTAACGTTAACTCCTTAAACCTAGCCCTAACCCCTTAAACCTAGCCCTAACTCCCTAACCCTAACTCCCTAAACCTAGCCCTAACCCCCTAAACCTACTCCCTAAACCTAGCCCTAACCTAACTCCCTAAACCTAGCCCTAGCCCCTAAGCCTAAGCATAACTCCCTAAACCTATCCATAACCCCTAAGCATAACTCCCTAAGGGTTAGGGAGTAGGGTTAGTGTTAGCCGCAGGGATTTTGGATGTCTGGAAGTTGGCCGTCAGGGAGTTGTCTGTGTAGGGAACTTGGTACGCCCAGCACTTGTTCTGTCTGGAAGTTGGCCGTCGGGATGTTGGCATTAGGGAACCTGGTTGTAGGGATTTTGTCCGGCACCCATAAAATGCTTCTCTTTTTTTTATCTTTTTATTTATTTAATACATTTTTTTGTTAGGTAGATATTAGATATGGGAGTATGTCACGGGAGGATTTTTGTAGCGCAGTAGGTGGTTTATTAAAGATGTCCGCTTTGTACAAAGTGGATAATCCTCACCAGCGCGCGTCCCAGGTCTCCTACGTGGCCGTCTGAATTTTCTGGGATACTGGCGATTTCAGTATGTCCGATTTCCACAGTTCCTACTCTTTACCCCCCCCTTGAGTGTTTTTTTTCCAAAAGCTCTTTCTGTCTCCTGAGCGGAAAAGGGTTTTATCCAGCTGTGAAATCATCTACTTTGATTTTCCAGGTTCCTCACTTTTGATTGAGTCGATGGAAACGTTCCCACGCAGAGCCCAGAGCGATTTTTAGCCACTTTCCATTTCGGATTTCGCCGTCGCAACCATGTCGCCCCCGCCGCTTCTCTCCACCAATCATCTCTCCGGGTGATCCCGTTCGTGGAAATGCTGGCGTTATGCGACTCTGATTGCTTTTAATTTTATTTTTATGCCTTTTCAGCTGCGAGCAGTATAAATATATACCGTTTGTTTTGTTGGGGGCTGTGGGTGATTTGATTTTCTGATGAGTTTTTCAAATATCCCCCCTGATGTCAAACGACTAGGAGAAATAAATTTATCATATTAGCTTTAGTACCAGACTTCTGGAAAACCTGGAGGGCTTTCAGTTCCAAAGCGACGTGACTTCTTTGATTGTCTTTGTTGTATTTTTATTATATTTAGTATAATTTATATAGCCCTAACAATTTCCCCAGCGCATTGCAGGACGCAGGGTGTTCCTTTCCGTCACTTTGGGTCTTAATCCATTCCTTATTAAGAAGGACATCTGCAAAAAAAAAATCACTTTTTGGAGCTCAGGTTCCAAGTCCGGCATAAACTTTACGAAAGTAATTCCAGGCCTGATCCTTTAATTTTTGACGAGGAACAGCCATGTGTACACACGGCGATGCACGCATTCTACAACACGCGTGCAAGAAGCTTTGCGGTAATGATGGGATGAGATGAAGTTTCCTAATCGACCTGGTTTGGATCACCCTCCTACGTGTCCACGTGACCATTTTCGTGATCAGATTTTTTTGGTGATTAGCTCTACGCCATCAGTGCTTCTTCGCTCGCAGGAAATTCCTTTCATTCCTCACATGTTTCGCAGTCAAGATGTAAGAAGTTTGGCTGACGTACGTCCTTGACATGTGGACTTTAATGTGGTATGCTTCATTTATTTATTTTTACTTCAAGTGCACCCGCCATCTCTTATACAGATTTTTGATATGTGCTTTGTTGTAGCTTAATTAATCCAATAAACGTTTATATTTTACAACTTCCAGTGGAGTTTTGTGAGTTTTTGTAGCTCCTAATCTGCCTGCTCTTCTCATGGAGGCAGCCATGTTTTTGCTTCTTCTCTTTCGTGGGTGTGATTAAACATCCATGCTGTGTGATTGACAGATCAGCTAGGGATGGCTCTGGGGAGTGTTCAGATAGCAAGGATGCTTCTAATATTAACTCTGAAGGGCTGAAAATGTTCTGCCACCCACCATCTCACTTCTACTCCAATGCAAACACACACACACCTCTCCCTGTCCCCAAAAAAATCTATGGGCCAGATCACAACCTGGTTGTTAATGGTAAGGCACAGAAAGGAAATAGCTGAGCAAGCCTTTTCCTCCTTCTGTCTCCTCATTAAAGTCCCTTGACCGGCTAAACTGATGTATCGGCAGCTCGAGCCAGAATATATTTTGCTGTTCAATGATACCCGCAACGACTCTACTGAGCACAGCGTGTTCCTACGCAAGCTCTCTGTGAGCTCGTCAGAGCAGGGACATGCAGGAGCTGTGGAAGGACACTGGAAACTGTTTGTTCCCAGTTTTCCATTGCTCCCTGCCAGAAGAACGTTGGACCTCTTAGGATCAGATGCGATTATGGGATTTTCTAATCCCAACGTGTTAAGTGACTTTGTTTTTGCAGAATCACTTCATACCAGCTTTTCAAAGTCTGCATTCTTTTCTGAATACCGTCATCAAATGAGAAGAACGAGATATGTTGGAATAGCTGGTCTTTGTCCTGCTAGACGCAAATTAGTGGTTCCAGTATGACGTATACAAGCCATTAATTTACAGTAACCTGACGAAACAAGCAAGCATGACTTGCAGCTTAGTTGTAATATCATTTGGAGTTGTTAGACACATCGGTGCCAGGCAGTAGCCTACTGTCCCCGTTGTGATCTGGCCCTATATTTCTCCAGCTGACACTTTCAGGGGATACGCAGCACTGCAACGAAGGGTTAACAGTTGAAACTTACCGGACATACGGCATCCCTATCTCTTCAGAAGATCTAGGAGTCATTTGCAGAGGCGGAGGTCAGCTTTGGGGGAGTGTTCCTGCTGTGAGAGTCATAAATCACTCCCCAAACATGCGGCATGCCGCAGCAATGACAGCAAATGGGAAGCTCAGGGAGATTTCTTTACATGGTTTATTTTCTTTCTAGAACTATCCATCTGTCAGCATTTTGAGTAATATAATGCAGACAGAGATTTAGGAGATCTTTTAAATGAGCTAAACTTGTTTTGGGTACGATAAATCTTTAGCATCCTACGCCACTCTACAACTCCCTCTAACCTGTTCTCCAGCATCCTTGGATCCCTACACCGGCTGCATACTCACCTCGCCGGCCCTACCAGCACCTCCATAGAAAGTAAATGGCCCCTTTAACCTATTTATTAAGCAAATTCTTTGCTGAAAGTGGTCAGTTTTTTTGCCCTCCTAGCGGTATTCCCGTGTGTGGCTCGGGGTTAAATTCCTATGTTGGAAGCAGTAACCCCCGAGCAACACTCGGGATGCCGCTGCATACATTACCTCTTCCTGCGCTCCCTCGATGTTCCCAGCTGCCTCCTCCGGCGACCGCGACCTTATACTTCCTGGTTTCCTCCTCGCGAGAAGGAATCCAGGAAGTAAAACGCCGCGATCGCTGGAGGAGACTGCAGAGATCAGCGAGGGAGCGCAGGGAGACGTGATGTATACAGCCCGAGTGTGTCTCGGGGTTACTGCGCTCAGCGGTGAAATTTAACCCCAAGACACACTCTGGATCACTGCCAGGGAGGTTAAGTGATACATGTAACACTAGCAGTAATATGTAGGTAGATGCTTAAGGGGTTATTCAGAGAGCAGCAAAATGTTGCCGACATTTCAGTGCATTCTCATTCCCCACAGTTTCCTGCACTTCCGGGAATCAAATTTCCCCACCCTGCAGTGAATTCAGCATTCGCCACAGGGTCCCCGGAGTGCAGGGAAAACCCACTGAAAACCACGCCGAATACACCGGAAAAATCCGACGAGCCGCCGATCACAGTGCAGAGCAGCTGCTGGAAAAAGCCGACAAGCTGACGAACGTGGTAGAAAAAAAATAAATTGCTTGAACGTTTCAAAATTGAAACGCTGTTTGCAAAAAAACTACTGAACGAAATTTACACATAAGATCCTATGAATGATAAATAATAAAAAGGTCTGTTACAAAAAAAGAAAAAAACGCTTTTAAAAAAAAAAAACAGGAAAAAAATGGCTAAATAAATCAATAAACAAAGAGACTTTTTGCTGCAGATTAAAATAATAAACGGTTTATTAGATATTGGATTAAAACGGGAATATTTTTAACATTGAAGCCTATGGGATTCTCCTTAATAAACCTGTCGAATGAAACCACCGAACAGTAGGGCATTTCGGCAACTTTTCACTGCTGTTCTGTATCTCTGAATAGATTAACCATTGCTTCTCTATGGGGTATTTCGCTGTCGTCGAACACTGTATTTGCTGGCAATTCGCCAGAATTTGGCGAACTGCCTGCTCTCTGAATAGACGAATGGCCCCGAAATGTCACCGTGTGCTAAATTTCAGTGTCCGGTTACATTTCGGGGCCAGATCGGCTGTCTCTGAATAACCCCTTTAGTTTTAAATGCACCGTGCTGTGCTTGTACACCCCTTCACTCCCGATCGTCATGTCACTCTATTTCCTCTCCGCACTGCTCTTGCTAATTGACGCTTTGTGGCAATTGTAGCATAATTCACATCGGGGAAAAATAGAATGAAAGGATATTATAGGTTGTACTTTGCTGTCAGCGGGTATGTGAGATATTTTTACCTTCACCTAAGAAGTCAGTCTCGTGCAGGAATGTTCCTTTGAATCATCTCAAGTAAGTGATCATTATATTAAAAGCCACTGAGAGCCGCAATAAAGGATGAAAAGATTAACCAGGTTTATTTATTTTTTCTTCCCCCTCCATCTTTCAATAAAGCTAAGTGCCGGGCAGTATGTCAAGTTGCTTTGTTTTTTTCAGGCTTCAATCCTAGACCTGCACTCAGGAGCGCTATCAATGGGCAAGCATTTTGTGAATATGTACCGGTAAGAAGCAGATCGTTCCGACATTACGCTGCAAGTCCTCCCACTCCATAACCTTCCTACAGCTGTCTATTATTCCTACCCTTGTATCTAGTGTCACTCTGAAGTCTCTTGTTACTATATCAACCATTCGCTTTCTTTACTCTCTTCTATAATCATTTAGGGGTTTATTCACTAAACAGAGAGCTGCATTTCGAGGGAAGGCCACCAGACGTGGAAAAACTCCAGATTTTCTGTTTGCCCTGTATTGTTCATCACAACATACATAAATATGATATCCATCACTTGACCTTTTTATGAAAGTATTTCTTTATTGTGTTTGGTCCTGTCATTCTTTTCTTTCGTTTGTGGTTTTTTTCCTCCCGTCTCTTCATTCTTTCAATTAGCGTTGAAGATGTATTCATTCGTTCAAAGCTTAAAGTATTTTTCCTTTTGCCATAGTTTGATTAATCACTTTTGACTGGCATTCATCTCCCTTCGCATTTCATTGCTTGTGTTCCTGCTATAGTTCTTGCTCTTCTGCCCTTTCCGTCATTGCACTCGTTACCCTTTCCGTCTTTGCACTCGTTGCCCTTTCCATCCTTGCACTCGTTGCCCTTTCCATCCTTGCACTCGGTGACCATTCTGTCCTTCCACTTGTTGTCCTGTCTGTCCTTGCGCTCGTTGCCCTGTCTGTCCTTGCGCTCGTTGCCCTGTCCGACCTTCCACTTTTTTCCTGTCCGTTCTTGCACTCGTTTCCTTGTCCATCCTTGCGCTCATTGCCCTCTCCGTCCTTCCACTTGTGTGCTGTCTGTTCTTGCGCTCGTTTCCTTGCACTTGTTGCCCTGTCCGTCCTTTTGCTTGTGCCCCGTCCGTTCTTGTACTCATTGCCCTTTCCGTCCTTGCACTCGTTGCTCTTTCCGTCCTTGCACTCGTTGTCCATTCTGTCCTTCCACTCGTTGCCCTGTATGTCCTTGCGCTCGTTGCCCTGTCCGACCTTCCACTTTTTTCCTGTCCGTTCTTGCACTCGTTTCCTTGTCCATCTTGCACTCGTTGCCCTGTCCGACCTTCCACTTTTTTCCTGTCCGTGCTTGCGCTCATTGCCCTGTCCGTCCTTCCACTTGTGTGCTGTCTGTTCTTGCGCTCGTTTCCTTGTCCATCCTTGCACTCGTTGCCCTGTCCGTCCTTTTGCTTGTGCCCCGTCCGTTCTTGTACTCGTTGCCCTTTCCGTCCTTGCACTCGTTGCCCTTTCCGTCCTTGCACTCGTTGCTCTTTCCGTCCTTGCACTCGTTGCCCTTTCCGTCCTTGCACTCGTTGCTCTTTCCGTCCTTGCACTCGTTGCCCATTCTGTCCTTCCACTCGTTGCCCTGTCTGTCCTTGCGCTCGTTGCCCTGTCCGACCTTCCACTTTTTTCCTGTCCGTCCGACCTTCCACTTTTTTCCTGTCTGTCCTTGCGCTCGTTGCCCTGTCCGACCTTCCACTTTTTTCCTGTCCGTTCTTGCACTCGTTTCCTTGTCCATCCTTGCGCTCATTGCCCTGTCCGTCCTTCCACTTGTGTGCTGTCTGTTCTTGCGCTCGTTTCCTTGCACTCGTTGCCCTGTCCGTCCTTTTGCTTGTGCCCCATCCATTCTTGTACTCGTTGCCCTTTCTGTCCTTCCACTCGTTGCCCTGTCTGTCCTTGCGCTCGTTGCCCTGTCCGACCTTCCACTTTTTTCCTGTCCGTTCTTGCACTCATTTCCTTGTCCATCCTTGCGCTCATTGCCCTGTCCGTCCTTCCACTTGTGTGCTGTCTGTTCTTGCGCTCGTTTCCTTGCACTCGTTGCCCTGTCCGTCCTTTTGCTTGTGCCCCGTCCGTTCTTGTACTCGTTGCCCTTTCCGTCCTTGCACTCGTTGCTCTTTCCGTCCTTGCACTCGTTGCCCTTTCCGTCCTTCCACTCGTTGCCCTGTCTGTCCTTGCGCTCGTTGCCCTGTCCGACCTTCCACTTTTTTCCTGTCCGTTCTTGCACTCGTTTCCTTGTCCATCCTTGCGCTCATTGCCCTGTCCGTCCTTCTACTTGTGTGCTGTCGTTCTTGCGCTCGTTTCCTTGCACTCGTTGCCCCGTCCGTCCTTTTGCTTGTGCCCCGTCCGTTCTTGTACTCGTTGCCCTTTCCGTCCTTGCACTCGTTGCCCTTTCCGTCCTTGCACTCGTTGCCCATTCTGTCCTTGTGCTCGTTGCCCTGTCTGACCTTCCACTTTTTTCCTGTCCGTTCTTGTACTCGTTTCCTTGTCCATCCTTGCGCTCGTTGCCCTGTCCAACCTTCCACTTTTTTCCTGTCCATCCTTGCGCTCGTTGCCCTGTCCGACCTTCCACTTTTTTCCTGTCTGTTCTTGCACTCGTTGCCCTGTCCGACCTTCCACTTTTTTCCTGTCCGTTCTTGCACTCGTTTCCTTGTCCATCCTTGCGCTCATTGCCCTGTCCGTCCTTCCACTTGTGTGCTGTCTGTTCTTGCGCTCGTTTCCTTGTCCATCCTTGCACTCGTTGCCCTGTCCGTCCTTTTGCTTGTGCCCCGTCCGTTCTTGTACTCGTTGCCCTTTCCGTCCTTGCACTCGTTGCTCTTTCCGTCCTTGCACTCGTTGCCCATTCTGTCCTTCCACTCGTTGCCCTGTCTGCCCTTGCGCTCGTTGCCCTGTCCGACCTTCCACTTTTTTCCTGTCTGTTCTTGCACTCGTTGCCCTATCCGACCTTCCACTTTTTTCCTGTCTGTTCTTGCACTCGTTTCCTTGTCCATCCTTGCACTCATTGCCCTGTCCGTCCTTCCACTTGTGTGCTGTCTGTTCTTGCGCTCGTTTCCTTGTCCATCCTTGCACTCGTTGCCCTGTCCGTCCTTTTGCTTGTGCCCCGTCCGTTCTTGTATTCGTTGCCCTTTCCGTCCTTGCACTCGTTGCTCTTGCCATCCTTTCACTCGTTGCCCTGTCCGTCCTTTTGCTTGTGCCTGTCTGTTCTTGCACTCGTTGCTCTTTCCGTCCTTGCACTCGTTGCTCTTTCCGTCCTTGCACTCGTTGCTCTTTCCGTCCTTGCACTCGTTGCCCTTTCCATCCTTGCACTCTTTGCCCTTTCCATCCTTGCGTTTTTTGCCCCTTTCCATCCTTGCACTCGTTGCCCTTTCCATCCTTGCATTCATTGCCCTTTCCGTCCTTGCACTCGTTGCCCTTTCCATCCTTGCGCTTATTGCCCTGTCCGTTCTTGCGCTGTCCGTTCTTGCGCTTTTTGCCCTGTCTGCTTTTGCCCTGTCCACCCTTACGCTCATTACCCTATCCACCCTTGCCCTGTCTGTCCTTGCGCTTGTTGCCCTGTCCATCCTTGCGCTCATTGCCCTATCCGCTCTTGCCCTGTCCGTCCTTGCGCTGGTTGCCCTGTCAGTCCTTGTGTTCATTGTCCTCTCCATCTTTGTGCTCCTTGCCCTATCTGCCCTCGCTCTCCTTGCCATGTATGACCATGCGCCTCTTGCCCAATACACCCTCGCTTTTCTTACCCTGTCCACCCTCGTGCCTCTTGCCCTATCTGCTCACCCACTCCTTGCCTTCTCCACCCTTGCACTTTCAATCTCTTATTCATCTCCCCATCACCATTATGCTCATATTCCTTGTGTCCTGAGCTTTTGCCATCCACCACTCATTGTTCCACTCCCCAGATCTAGTCTACAGACCCATGTACCTGCATTGATTTAGATCCATGCACAGACCTCCTGCAGCAGTGATGGAGGCTACAAGCTTCCTGATATCGGCAAATGATTTATCACCAGTTATGCCCTGTAGTAACTTGCATTGATAGAACCGTGAAGATAAATATAGAGCTGCTAATGGAGAGAAATACAATTTCTTCCTTTCACAACCACTTATTTTCTAATTAAATGAAGCCGATCCGACCTATTTGGCCTACAAGACTTTTGCATTTCCAAGTAGCTGTGGCAACACAGGTCTCTGACATATCTCGTGCATATTCCTGCAGCTTTAATTAACTAAGCCAGCTTTAGTGTCCCCAAACACACTGCCTCACGAGTTGCTTGTCTGCTCTCCTCTACAGGTACTTTGGGGAAAAGCTCCATGAGATCCTGACCGAGGAAGATTTCCAGTTGTACAGGTAAAAGCATCTTCCTTTCTTTGCAGTATTACATACAGGGATCAGCCACTCAGAGGTTTGAGCACAGCTCTAGTTTCTCATCTAGGGTCCTGTTCCAAGGTTGTCGTTAAACGTTAAACGCTAATGGAAAGATCGTGCGCCAGCCGATAGCCATTAGCAGTTAGTTACAGGCATTTATACAGCGCCAGCATATTCTGCAGCGCTTTACAATAGGGGAGCACAAATAGGAGACGTACATGATACATGATGAAAGGCTAACCCTGCCCGTAAGATAACTGTCTAGGTAGTACAGCATTTAACCAAGTGCTCAGTCAGACATCCCGTGAGCTTACAATCTAAGGGACTGGGGTAGGTGAAACAAATGGGAGCAGAGGGTATGTGAAGATGGTTGGCAGGGCAGCATGGGAAGAACCAGAAGCCTGGGCTTAGTGAGACTAATTAGAGAGAGAAGTGGAGACAGCTGGAAAAGAGAGCTGAAATTAGCGTCTCGCCTTTAACGTCTGTATTCCAAGCAAGACTCTAAACTTGGCTGAAGCCGTTAAAATTTCTTAACAAGACGTTAACAGGGGTGTGGAGCAGTGAAATTACCATCTGGCGCTGCTTGCATCTGGCGCAGCTAACGCTTATTAACCCCCTTTGTGTGTATCCCAGCCCTGGTGTAAACTTAACCGGAGCCGCAACAGCACCATAGACTTCACCTGCTCAGGGATGTTACGCCAGGGTTTACGTGGGGTTATGAGTGTGACACCACTTTCAGGAGGTGTTAAATTCCCCTGGTTTGCACCTAGACTTTACGTTTAGTCATGACCTTGGAATAGATTTCTATTCTTGCGTCTCTTAACATGTTGCGCATCCTATGTTAGGTATATGAGACGTCACGTACAGTAAGGAACGCAAAACGCTAAGGTCGGATCGTCTCCTGTAACGGCAAGGCTGGAATAGGACATAAAAAAATAAGATAATATCGTCTGCTGTTATGTTGTGCATCTCGAACGCTAAGCATAACAACCTTGGAATAGGGACCCCAGTATGGTAAAAGGAGCATTTTAGCAGTTTCAGCATTTTACTTGTTTTTCTCCGATCCTGCATGAGTATGGCAGCTCTGGGCTAGCCAGATCCAAACATCCTTCCATAAGCTCATAGCACGGGCATTATACGGACCAGCTGGAGACACCTATCATCTCCCCAGTCAGACCGTGGTCCTTGCAGCCCATCGGCCGCTTGCTCGGTGGCCTGGCCACAATGCGTGAAATATTTTACTTGCAAAAATAGATAATTGTGAGTGTTCTCCTTTCAGCAGGAAGACTCTATCTCCTCTTTATATCTGCGAGTCCTTGCAGGGCATGTTCACTTTAAAAATCATGTTGGATAAGCAGGTTTTACGAGCTGACAGCCCACTTTCTATATTTTGCAGCACCCGCCTTGCCTACTTTCTCTTCAGAAAATTAAATGACCCTTTTATACATCGCAGTTGCTCGTTATTTCTTTTTTATGGTGTAATATTTTGCGGATTAGTTCATTTCCATCCTTTATTTTTTTTCTCCCCCCTCCTATTATGCTTGCTCATTATTTCACGTGCAGTTCGCGGTGATACCTCTCCGTGCCATTAAACACCAGCAACTGTTTGATGTTCTTGCAGCCAACATGACACTCTGAGCCCACTTGACGCATGGTTGTCGCCTCGCGGCCCTCAATGTCGTTTGATACTCTTGGATGTCATTTGTTACGCTCGATTACATTTTAATACGAGCAGTGAATTGTGTTTGAGGTCCTTTTCACTTTCTTTATTTGCTCTTTAAATCCTTCTTTTTCTGTTAATCGTGCTTTATCATGTCTAGCAGGTATAAGGGGTTATTCAGAGAGAGACGATGTGGCCTCGAAATGTCATCAAACAGGGAATTTCCCCGTACGGTGACATTTCGGGGCCATTCGTCTATTCAGAGATCATACAGTTAGCCAAATTTTGGCGAACTGCCAGCAAGTACGGTGCCTGTTCGACGGCAGCGAAATCCCCCATAGAGAATCAATGGTTAATCTATTCAGAGACACCGAACAGCTGAGGAATGTCAGTGAAGAGCCCTGCTGTTCGTTGGTTTCATTCGTCAGGTTTAATCAGGCGAATCCCATAGGCTTCAATGTTAAAAATATTCCCGTTTTTGCCCAATATCTAATAAACCATTTATTGCTTATATTATTTATTTTAATCTGCAGTAAAAAGTCTCTTTATTTATAGATTTTGTTTAGGATCTTTTAGGCATTTTTCTGGATTTTTTCGGCAATTCTTCCCCCCTTTTCTTTTCTTCTAAAAGCGTTTTTTTTTTTTTCAACCGCCCTTTTTATTATCATTCATTGGATCTTATGTGTAAATTCCAGGCATTTTCGTTCAGTAGTTTCTTTGCAAACAGCGTTTCAATTTTGACACTTTGAATCCTATTGTTTTTTGGTTGTTTTTTTTTTTACCCTTTTCGTCAGCTTGTTGGCTTTTCCCGGCAGCTGCTCTGCACTGTATTCGGTGGCTTGTCGGCTTTTTGCGACGTGTTCGGCATTTTTTTGCGGCGGCAGGCTTTAGAAAAAAGCACTTTACGGTGTATAGGAGCGCATAAAAATTAAGCAGTATTACAAATATCGTTAAAGAGAACACAAAATAGTGGTAGTTCTTATTCTTTCAGTACTGTCCCAAATTAGTTGCTTTAGACCATCAATACCTGTAAAAACAGAAAAGAGACCTCATTGCGCAGTATTTAGTTACAAAAAGAGTGATGTAGAGTAAAAAATAGAGGTTCCACTCACAAGAAAGGAGTCTGCAAGACTCTAAATGTATGCCTTTAAGCCTCTTCAGGGGGGCTCCTCCCATCAACACAGGAAAGGACCTTGATTTCTTCAAGCCAGGATGTGCACTTCAGACCAAAATGTGCAATGTGATCTCAAACAGAAACGAACATAGTATAATTCTGTATAACGTTAAAAATAAAAATCAAGGGGAAATACACTCACGTGTTTAAGGCTAGGGTCAGACTAACTCATTTTTCACGTTGTCCGTGAAAATGTGCGTTCGAAGAATGGACGTATTTTTTCACGGAATACGCAATAGCAGTCATACGATGCGCAGTTTCATCCGTGATTTTGTACGGATCATCAATAAAACACTTCTTGCATCTGGACGTTATGTTGGCCGGACATTAGCAGCGTCTGATGTCTCCAATTCACGCACACACGCCTCTAGCCGACGCAGCGCACTCTGTACGTCAGTACTAGTGGTTTAACGTTCTCGAAAAAATGCGTTCATTTTCCACTTGCGTTGCGCAGCCGGACTTTTGTGCGACCGTACATCGTATATTGGCCGTCATTGCCTGGCATCTGCTGCTAGTGCGGCCGTGATTAAGTGCGCCAGAACGCGCGTTCGCACTGCCTCAGTCTGACCCTAGCCTAAGAGCCTCCAGATACGGTGGCTTTAGCGTCAAATTCAGAAGAGTTGCCCCAAATGTTTACTAATTAAGTGATTAGAAATCTATAAGATTTATTACACTTACCATTAAAATTCCCCAAAAATCCAGCCTATATTTATGTTTAAACAATGATATCACATTTGCATCTGGAGTGGTGGGTTCAGTGCGACATGTCAGTGGTTATTTGAAGTGCGAAGATATTGGTGAGTTCCTGCACTTACTATGTTAGGACTAGTCCCCTGCCCCCAGATGTTTCTGAACTGCAATTCCCATTGATTCTCTGGACAATTTCAGTAAGGCTTTTGATACTGTTCCGCATAGAAGGCTTATCAATAAATTGCAATCTTTGAGCTTGGATTCCAATATTGTTGAATGGATTAGGCAGTGGCTGAGTGACAGGCAACAGAGGGTTGTGGTAAATGGAGTTTATTTGGCACAAGGTCTTGTTACCAGTGGGGTACCTCAGGGGTCAGTACTTGGACCCATTCTCTTTAATATTTTTATTAGTGATATTGCAGAAGGTATTAATGGAAAAGTATGTCTTTTTGCTGATGACACAAAGATTTGCAACAGGGTTGACGTTCCTGGAGGGATCAGCAAAATGACAAATGATTTAGGTAAACTAAAAAAATGGTAGGAGCTGTGGAAATTGAGTTTTAATGTGGATAAGTGCAAGATAATGCACCTGGGACGTAAAAACCCAAGGGCTGAATATAGAATATTTGATACAGTCCTAACCTCAACATCTGAGGGGTGGGATTTAGGGGTTATTATTTCAGAGGATCTAAGGGTAAGTAGTCAATATAATAGAGCAGCAGGAAATGCTGGCAGAATGCTTGGAAATGCTGGCAGAATGCTTGGTTGTGTAGGGAGAGGTATTAGCAGTAGGAAAAGGGAAGTGCTCATGCCACTGTACAGAGCACTGGTGAGACCTCACTTGGAGTACTGTGTGCAGTACTGGAGACCGTCTCTCCAGAAGGATATAGACATCTTAGAGAGAGTTCAGAGAAGGGCTACTAAAATGGTGTACGGCTTGAAGGAGAAAAGTTACCAGGAAAGGCTTAATGATCTTAACATGTACAGCTTGGAAAAAAGACGAGACAGAGGAGATATGATAGAAACATTTAAATACGTAAAGGGAATCCACGAGGTAGAGGAAGGGAGTATATTTAAATGGAAACAAAGTAGCAAAACAAGAGGACATAGTCTTAGATTAGAGGGGCAAAGGTTTAAAAGTAACATCAGGAAGCATTATTTTACTGAGAGGGTGGTGGATACATGGAACAGTCTTCCAGTTGAAGTGGTAGAGGCCAAAACAGTGATTGAATTTAAGCAGGCATGGGATAGGCATAAGGCTATCCTAAACAAAAGATAAATCCAGGTAAAGTATCCATGTAATTGGGCAGACTAGATGGGCCGAAAGGTTCTTATCTGCCAACATTTTTCTATGTTTCTATGTTTCTAATTATTGCACTCAAAGGACTCTATCAGCTGGTGTGAGTTAAAATGATAACGCTGTATGAAAAATAGAGCGCGAGTCGCTAAAAGGTAGCGCCTGACAACCCACCAACAGATCACCTCTTCCGCGGTAGTCTGTATACAAGATTCATTAACGCACGCTAGGAAAACGCTAAGACCCGGGCTGAGAACCAGCGCTAATGCATTGTATGGTTAAAAATAAAAACGCGTGAACGTAGATACGCTTGATCTGTTGGAGACCATGACCACATCCTCTGTCTTATTTTGGATAATTGTTGCGACTATGCGGAAATGTTTTCTTTTATACTGCTTCATGGTTCTTGAATAAAAAAAAAAAGCATTCCAGCCCAAAAAAAGCCTCGTCTTTTTTTAAATTTTTTTTAATAAATCGGAATCCCAAATTTCGCCTGAAAAATCCAGAAAAATACCTAATAAATTCTAAAAATTCAATAAATAAAAAGGCTTTTTGCTGCGGATTAAAAAAATAAACGGTTGAATAAATAGAGAATGAAAACGATAATATTTTTTACATTGAATCCTATGGGCTTCGCACACAGCAGGTTTTCCTATACAATGTATCTTCTCACGTTTCACCAGCACGCCGGTTTAACCATACAATGCTTCTTCTCACATTTCACCGAAGCACGCCGGTTCAGTGGCGTAGCGTGGGGGGGGGCTGGGGGGGCCGTGGCCCCGGGCGCAGTTTTGTTAGGGGCGCATTTGCGCCCCTAAAACTGGCCCGGGGGTTGAGGGGACGCAGATGTTAGGCCCGGGGGTTGAGGGGACGCAGATGCCGGGCAGCGCGGGAGCGCCTGCCCGGTCTTTAACAGTCTGCGCGGCGTGCGCAGTCGGTCACGTGGTCCGGCTAATCAGGTGGTACGGAGTCTCTGTACCACCTGATTGGCCGGACCACGTGACCGGCTGCGCGGCATCACCTAACAGGACGGACTGTTAAAGACCGGGCAGGCGCTCCCGCGCTGCCCGGCATCTGCGTCCCGGTCCCCTCAACCCCCGCCGGAGCTGGGGCCTGGGGCAATATCCAGGTAAGGGCTGGGGGCAAATCCATGAGCTGGGGGCAAATCCATGAGATGGGGGCAAATCCATGAGTGAGCTGGGGGGCAAATCCATGAGCTGGGCAAATCCATGAGCTGGGCAAATCCATGAGCTGGGGCAAATCCATGAGGTGGGGCAAATCCATGAGCTGGGGGGCAAATCCATGAGCTGGGGCAAATCCATGAGCTGGGGCAAATCCATGAGTGAGCTGGGGGGCAAATCCATGAGCTTGGGGCAAATCCATGAGCTGGGGGGCAAATCCATGAGTGAGCTGGGGGGCAAATCCATGAGCTTGGGGCAAATCCATGAGCTGGGGGGCAAATCCATGAGTGAGCTGGGGGGCAAATCCATGAGATGGGGGCAAATCCATGAGTGAGCTGGGGGGCAAATCCATGAGATGGGGGCAAATCCATGAGTGAGCTGGGGGGCAAATCCATGAGCTGGGCAAATCCATGAGCTGGGCAAATCCATGAGCTGGGGCAAATCCATGAGGTGGGGCAAATCCATGAGTGAGCTGGGGGGCAAATCCATGAGCTTGGGGCAAATCCATGAGCTGGGGGGCAAATCCATGAGTGAGCTGGGGGGCAAATCCATGAGCTTGGGCAAATCCATGAGCTGGGGGCAAATCCATGAGTGAGCTGGGGGGCAAATCCATGAGATGGGGGCAAATCCATGAGTGAGCTGGGGGGCAAATCCATGAGATGGGGGCAAATCCATGAGTGAGCTGGGGGGCAAATCCATGTGAGAGCTGAGGCAAATCCATGTGAGAGCTGAGGCAAATCCATGTGAGAGCTGAGGCAAATCCATGTGAGAGCTGAGGCAAATCTATGAGCTGGGGGCAAATCCCCGTGAGCTGGGGCAAATCCATGAGTGAGGTGGGGGGCAAATCCATGAGTGAGCTGGGGGGCAAATCCATGAGCTTGGGCAAATCCATGAGCTGGGGGCAAATCCATGAGCTGGGGGCAAATACATGTGAGAGCTGGGGCAAATCCATGAGCTGGGGGCAAATCCATGTGTGAGCTGGGGGGCAAATCCATGTGTGAGCTGGGGGCAAATCCATGTGTGAGCTGGGGCAATATCGATAACGTCCACAGGTTGGGGGGGGGCGCACAATTCTTTGCTGGCCCCGGGCGCTGACAACCCACGCTACGCCACTGCGCCGGTTTAACCATACAATGCTTCTTCTCACGTTTCACCGAAGCACGCCGGTTTAACCATACAATGTATCTTCTCACGTTTCACCGAAGCACGCCGGTTTAACCATACAATGCTTCTTCTCACATTTCACCGAAGCACGCCGGTTTAACCATACAATGCATCTTCTCACGTTTCACCGAAGCACGCCAGTTTAACCATACAATGTATTTGATCACGTTTCACCGAAGCACGCCAGTTTAACCATACAATGTATCTGATCACGTTTCACCGAAGCACGCCGGTTTAACCATACAATGCATCTTTTACACATAAACTACATCCAGGGAGCCGAGAGACACACCTGTGCTGCATTCCTTTCAATCGCCTGTTAATTGCCTGTTAATTTCCTTTTCCACGATGGTTGAGCAGTAGGTAAATTTTTGCGATTAGCGTCGGCGCTAATATTTGCACCGGTTCCAAATGATCTGTTGGTTAGAATATCGATAGCCTTTTTAAAGGACGATTGGGCTTTTTTTGCAATGTCATTTATACAAAAATGATAAAATAGCCTCTTACTGATGTGGCTGTTACAGGTCACTTTTAATATGTAATATTTGGTTAATGAGCTGAGCTTTAGTGCCTGAATCTCGGGATTAGTGACATTTACTGTCATTATACCTGGCAGCATTATATAAAATATACTTTGCTCTGCAGGGTGGACGAGCACAATCGTATCGCTTAAATCAGGGTAGCCACGCGCCTTTGTGCAGCTCAGCAGATATTGAGAGGCTGATCCTATAACTCCATAATCATTAAAAACAAGTTATAATTATTCATTTAAATTAATGAGTATTATTTAGCTGCGTGATAATAATCCGCTGTGCTGCACAGAGCTCAATGATGATAATTATATGTAAGGCTAGGCAATATCTCTGTTTTATTCATTCCTTAGTAAGAACAATACTTTCCCACCTATTAACAGTGAGTCAGGCATCACTTCTTATAAATTTGCATTTTTTTCCCCTTTAATAAGCTTTTAGCGATTTCCCAGGAGGGCATTCCTTGTTCTTTAATCACATGACGGCTCGTCCAGGACCGTCGTGGTTTGCATTCATTATCGCAGAATTGGCAATGAGTGGGCAAGGGGGGCAACATAACCGATAGGTAGGAGGACATGGTCCCAGGAGACTCCAAAGAGATAATGAGGTAAGACGAGATTTCTGAACTGACATAGAATTACGTGGAGACTATCAGGGTTATTCAAAGAGATCCGAATGGCTGCAGAAAGGTAACCGAACAGTGAAATTCAGCGTACGGTTACCTTTCCTGGCCATTCGGCTATTCAGAGAGCAGACAGTTCGCCAAATGTTGGCGAATTGCCTGCACATACGGTGCCTGTTCGTTGCCTGTTCGAGGGCAGTGAATCCCCCATAGAGAAGCAATGCTTTGTCTATTCAGAGAACAAAAACCAGCAGTGAAAAGTTGCCGAATTGCCCTGCTGTTCAGTGGTTTAATTCGACAAGGTTTATTCAGGCGAATCCCATAGGCTTCAATGTTAAAAATATTCTCGTTTTAATTCAAAATCTAATAAACCGTTCATTATAATATTCTGCAGTAAAAAGTCTCTTTATAGATTTTTTGGGGATTTTTTGCAAACATTTTTATTTTGTTTTTTTTTAATCGTTTTCTCTGCAACAACCCTTTTTATTGTCATTCATTGGATCTCATATGTAAATTTCAGACATCCATTCGTCTGCGGTGTCGGGTTTTTCCGGCGGCTGCTCTGTGCTCTAATCGGCTCCTGCTCGGGTTTTTCTGGCGTTTTCGGCGGGGTTAATCCAGATGTTTTTGCGGGTTTCGGTGTGCCTTCGTCGGGTTTTGCGGTGAGTTTTCTGTGGGTTTGCGGCGACTTCTCCCTGCATTACGACGGCCCTGTGGTGCTTGCTGAATACACCGCAGGGTCGCCGAAATGGGATCGCCAAATCGTGCCGAATTGAAGAGAACAAAAAGTCACCGAACGTGTGGTCACTTTTCGATTCTCTTTGAATAACCCTGTCAGGTTACAGAGAGGAAGGTATGGGCCACAGGGTGGACATTGACAAGGGTCATAGACTGACAGGCAGGAGGAGGTGATGGTTCCAAAATACAGGATGACGGACAACCAGGTCGGAAAGACTCCAATCAGAATTTGCATGGAAGTAGGTGGAGAACATCATTAAAAGGAGAAAGGTAACTGGACAAAGATCACAGAAAGGTAGGAAGAGGCGATGGTTCCATAATACAGGACATACTAAAGGGCAATGAGCAAGGTAACAGAAGGATAAGGCTGGCCGTCCACTGTAACCGTTTTCGTGCGATGGTGCGATCATCCGATATCGTCTGTCGTCACACGTCCGATCCCGTAACATTAATGTGAATGGAACCATCGTCCATTGCGGCAGACGTCCGACGGCCGACTTCTGTTGACAGGTAAAGACCGCAGCAGATGGGCGATCACACCTTGCAGGCTGGGAGTTCAGAACGATTGGGCAAGATGGACATTGATAAACTCATTAGGGGAGTTAAAAAAACACATTTATATTGGTTTTGCTGTTTTTTTTTAACTCCCATTGAAAATAAATGGTGCAGACATGATGCAAGTTTACCAAAACACCTTTTTGCATGTTGGAACTAGCTGTGTAACATGGTGGGACTAGCGGTGCTGCTGCGCAAAGGGGTTTATTCACTAAGCACTGACATGCCTCCCGAAGAGCACTGAATGTTGAATTTTCCTATACGGTGCAATTTTGTTGCTGTTTGTACTGTAAAAATGATGGCGAAATATTTTGCTGCAGATCGCCGCACTTCGGCAATCTGCAGCGGCAGAGAGAATGAATATCAGAGCGCAGTACTGCACTGAAGTGTTGGCGTCATGCCCTGATTTAGCGGATAGTTTGACAGGTTTACAGACAAAGCGCATAGTAAAAATAATAGTAACGGGGGGCGTGGCTAGCGGCGGACGGGAGCAGACGCATGTTAGAGGAGCTCCGCTGTTTACCCTATACCGGGTCACAATTACAGTGTCTGAACCGTCCGATTTTGATCTGCTGAGGGCCCCCAGGACGAGTGGACTGTGTGGTGCTCACGGCGCCGCTGATTTCCGAGCGTTTTATCGCCCCCCATCTGACTTCCTGGACCGTCGGGCCTGGTGCGGCCTAGTTGCGGCGGCCATCTTGTGGAGCCTGGGGTGTTTCCTGGAGGCCATATCGGACCTGATTCCCGGCTGGAGAGACTTTACTGTCGCCTGAGCATGGGGAAGAAGCTGAAAACACTTCCACAGCGCAGGTTGGTGGACACCAGACAGGCGGACATTAGAGATTCACTGAATTATAGACGCTCTGCAACAGTTATACCCCCCTCTTCCCTCCTGCCCATGGGGTATGACTCCTCTGAGGAGGAAGACTGCTCCTGGCACAACGGACGGGGGCCCGATTGGCCCGCCGAGACGTCCCGGGACAAGAATCCAATGACTATGAGTGCCGCTGCACGCAAGAGAGCGCAGAAAAAGAGGAAAAAGGCCTTGGCAGCGGAGTTACCTGAGGCCACGGCTACGGAGCCCTCCGCAGGTGGCTCAGAGGCTGATACGCTAATGTCGGATGCAGAGGACCTGACACGACGGACGGACGGCCCGCAACAAGAGGGAGCCCTACAACCGCAGCGGATATCGGATACCCCAGGGGAGACTGGCTCTCTATTGGGTGCAGCAACGCCTCCAAGCTCTGCCGGGACCCCTGCGGCTGCCCCAGATGACATGCGCCCCACTACGATGCAGGACTATAGAAACTTCATAGCGGAGATCAAATCAATATGGCTGACCGAATTATCTAACGTGCGCTCTGAGGTAAAGGAGGTGCGCTCACAGATGGTGGCGGTTCAGGCTCAGACTGTGGAGTTGGCAGAAGAACAGACGGTATTGTCGGCACAGGTGACTGCTCTCAGGTCTCAGGTGGAGGTTTTGACACGCTCAGTGGAGGCTCTGGAGTCCCGGCACCGTCGGCGCAATGTCCGTGTCCGGGGAGTTCCCGAGTCGGTTACTCCAGCGGACTTACTCTCGTACACTAATAGTCTGGCACGCCAGGTTTTGGAGGATCCGCCTGACACCCCGGAGGTGTTTAGCACGGTTTACCGCATTCGCAAAGCTGCTGAGGCCCCACGGGATGCCCCGAGAGATGTGATCGCGGTCACAGCAGATGTGGCAGCCAAAACACGGATCATGACAGCGCCGGGGGCGCGAGCTGATGTCCTATTCGATGGAGTAACCCTGAAATTATTTCACGACCTGCCCTTCGCAACGCTGATGGCGCGCCGCAGATATCGCGAGGTGACAACTTTCCTCAGGCATAAAGGGGTCCGGTACCGCTGGGGTCCAGCCGGCTCATTAGTGGTTACCCATAACAAAATGTCGTATGTAATCTCGGACCCGGCCGAGGCCTGGCCTGTTTTACTGGGGGCAGGTTTTGCGCCGGATGGAGCGCTCGTCTCCCCGGGCTGAGAACTTAGGTGATGGGAATCTCTGACTTGTTTGCACAACACCTTTACGAGAAGCCACCTCTTTTTCAATGCGTTCTTGTTAGTTCATGGTTTTGCATTTTGACTCACGTCTCGTTGTTTATCTGATGTCTTTTGCTGCTCGGAAAGTTATAGGAAGACCCCCTCTCTTTCTCTGTTGTTTTTTAATTTTTATTTTTATATAGTTTGAGGAGCTATTTAGATGGATTCGGGGATTGTGTTGTGAGCCCCTTTGATAACCCCCCCCCTCCCTCATTGCCTGTATTGCTATATGGGATTTTGGAAGTGTCTTATGCTCCCCTTTTCCCTTTAGGTTTCAGGCTTTTCTCCCCCCCCCCCCTTATGATGGCATTGCCTTTGGCGCCTGCAGATGTTTCAATACGTCTCTTTATTTATTTTTTATTTTTATCTATATAATGCTTTACGACAGTTGATATCACAGCCCTGTGTGGCTGCTTTCTTGTTGGTCGACATGTGGCCCTATTTGAAATTTCTAAATAAAGAATTAAAAAAAAAAAAAATAATAGTAACAAAAAAAAAAAGGACTGCACTGGTTCCAAAAGCAGAATCAACTTGTTTTTGTATGTAAAACCAGTTCATTCTGGTTTTGGCAGCCATGTACTCCACCTCTGATTTTGATCTGGATCGTCTGTGGTCGCACGACAGATCGCACGCAGTGGACGACCCTAGTCTGACCTGGTCGCACGACCGACGTCGTCCATAGTCTGACGAAATCGTCGGTCGTCCGACAACGGTTCCAGTGGACGGCCAGCTTAAAGGTTATAGGCACAGAGGAAATGAAGTGGACGTGTGTGGTCCACCAGGTGGTCTGAGACAGTGAATGCTCAAGAAGAATTGAATTTAATTTGGGACCGTCAGGCTTAGCTGAGATTTTGAAGCGTCCCGGGGATTTTTCCCGTGTATGCTAGTCGATATGCTTCACGTTTCCTGAGCCCAGCGCTCTGTCGCATCGCAGTGAGGTTCCTTTGTCTGGATATTTTCCATTATTCCAGTCATATTTTACTCTGTTCTCAAACAGGATAATGTATTTGAATATTTATGTTACATGAAGTGCGCTGATTACCAATTCACTGCTGACTTTTCACCCGGCAGCAACATAACTCACTGTACAGACGTAGTCCTTTGTGGAAATGACTAGGTACGATTTTTATTTGTCACGAGAAATTATTGAAAATGTTAAGTATAATGCAGAAGCGGCTGAGGCTTTAGCTTGCATTTTTCTGTGTTTTTCTCCGGTTGGAACCAGGATATGAGCATGGCCGCTTAATAATCCTGTTCTCCTTCTTGCAAGGGTTTGTTTTGCATCCAGACAGAAATGGGGTTTTGGGACATAATACTGTAAAGCAGCATTTTTTTTCCCAGGGATCATCACTCCTACATGATTATGGGCAGCACATGAAACGGCTTCCCCGCGGGGTGAAGAATTTTTGTGCTGCAGGAATGAAATCTCAAACCCTTATCATGGTGAAATCCCGAAAGAACGGCAGTCAGGGTTATTCAAAGACAATCGAAAAGTCACCGCACGTTCAGTGACTTTTCGTTCTCTTCAATTCGGTGCGATTTGGCAATCCCATTTCGGCGACCCTCCGGTGTATTCAGCAAGCACCACAGGGCTGTCATAGTGCAGGGAAAAACCGACGTAAACCCGACGAACGCTCACCGCAAAACCCGGTGAACGCACCCCGAAACCCGCAAAATCATCTGGATTAACCCCGCTGAACACGCCGGAGAAACCCGAGCAGGAGCCGATCAAAGCGTAGAGCAGTCGCTGTAGAAACCCGACACCGCAGACGAATGGAGTGGAAAAAAAACCCAGTACGCTTGAATGTTTGAAAATTGAAACGCTGTTTGCAAAGAAACTACTGAACGAAAATGTCTGAAATTTACACATATGATCCAATGAATAATAATAAAAAGGGCTGTTACAGAAAAAAGAAAAAACGATTAAAAAAAAAAAGAACGGAAAATAAATGTTTGCAAAAAAATCCCGAAAAATGCCTAAAAGATCCTAAAAAATCTAAAAATAAAGAGAATTTTTACTGCAGAATATTATAATCAACGGTTTATTAGATATTGAATTAAAACGAGAATATTTTTAACATTGAAGCCTATGGGATTCGCCTGAATAAACCTGTCGAATGAAGCCACCGAATAGCAGGGCAATTCGGCAACTTTTCTCTGCTGGTTTTTGTTCTCTGAATAGACGAAGCTATGGGGGATTTCACTGCCCTCGAACAGGCACCGAACAGGCACTGTATGTGCAGGCAATTTGCAACATTTGGCGAACTGCCTGCTCTCTGAATAGCCGAATGGCCAGGAAAGGTAACCGTACATTGAATTTCACTGTTTGGTTACCTTTCGCCAGCAATTTGGATCTCTTTGAATAACCCTGAGTGATTCAATTTTCCTCCAGTCGAGAAATTATTATTATTATTATACTTTATAGAACGCCAACACATTCCACAGCGCTGTACCCAGGTATGATTGCCACAGTTAAAAACACTGGGACAATACATCCGGTGTGGCAAGTATGGGTATGAATGCTACGTACCATATGACAACAGGATTTGTGTTCTGGGAAAATGAGAAAAAAGCAATCATAAGGTAACTCCCAACACTAAAATAAGCGATACAAATGTGTATAAATCACTTACAGAAATGTGTAAAATGTGGACCAAGGACTCCAAACTGCTGAAAAATCCAGATATAAGGGTCGTGGAGATTCAAATGTTCACAGATTATTAGTTCACAAGCCCAATAGTTCAATTCCAACAACTTGATAGAGAATAAATCTGGACATAAGATTATTGTCGCCTGTTGGCATATCGTATACCTCGGAATAAAAAACACACCGATAGTGCAGACAGCCAGTATTATGAACAAAAAAAGCGTTTATTGCGCCTACATTATAAAATCAAATAGGCAACACGTCAATAGGAATACCCAATCTCACTGTGGTCCATACAATCCGCCATGGCTGGTCCCTCACCAACGACACCACTGCTCGACGCGTTTCGTCTTAAAGAAGACTTTCTCAGGAGCTCCTGTAACAGCCCTTTTTATTATCATTCATAGGACCTTATATGTAAATTCCAGGCATTTTCGTTCAGTAGTTTTTATGCAAACAGCGTTCACTTTTGACACTTTGAATCATAGGGCTCTATTACACTCTTCGCGTTAAAACGCGGGCGCAAGGGAGGAAAAACTGCTAAAATCTGGAAGGCTCTGAAAATTCCACTTTATGGAGTCTTCCGGATTTTCTCATCCTGGATATTAGGCTTGTGCACCGATTTTTTTTTCGGTTCGATTCGATTTTTTGGATGTTTAAACTTTTCGATTCGGCTCGTTTCAACCGATTTCTGTTTCGATTCGGTTCGGCTCGGCTCGTTTTTCGTGTACATTTTTTTTCGGAATATCGACCATTTTTCGTATTTTTGTGTCACTTTGCTCGTTTTTTGTATCGACTTTTCGTAATTTCGGAAATTTTCGTTTTTTTGGAACGTCTATTCTCGTTTCAAAGCAATAAATTTCGATTTGACACATTTCAAGTCCATTCGAAAATTCCGAAAATATTTCGTTTCGGCTCGGAAAACTTTTCGGATCTGCCATTTTCGGATCTAAAAATTTTCGGAAAATCGGCCGCATCCGAAAACACGAATCGGGAAATTTCGTGAAAATTCCGAAACCCGAAACGCACATCCCTACTGGATATAGGGTGCTCAACCAGTACCGGCAACACCTTATGTTACCAGACGTATAGATTGTCTTTCTCCGATTGTCAATCTGTGCTCAAGACAAGAAAGTGTCTCTTGAGCTGTAATTACCATTCAAATGACTAACCCGTTTAAAATGCTCAATGCTTGTTTAATTAAGCTGATTAGAAGCCTAGATTTTGTGTGCTCATCCATACTAATCGACCGGCGGGAAGCCTTCATTTGCCAGATTAATCACTAACCTAGTTTGAAGAATAATGCGCGGGAAATCAGGGCTTGCCGAGCAGTGACGTACCCGGAAAGATGTTTTCAAACGTGTCACGATATGTATTTTTGGTATGTACTGTACATATTTTTGGCCAAAAAATTGATAAAGACTGCTAATTATTGTCTGCTAATGGATGGATATGATCCCCAATGACATCACAAAGTAGCTATCGTAAAATAAGGGCTGCACGCGCCTGTGGTGAGAGGGTTGGGGCAAAGGCGCACTATATGTGGGAGGAATGGGACAGGGATGCAATGGAGGGGGGAAAGGATGTAGACTAGGGTTGCACGGTCAGCCATGTTTTACTAGACACACGTTACAATTTCATACAGAGGGGAGTGCAGGGAAAAGTGCTGCCCTGCAACATGTATAATTCATATGCTGCAGGAAGGAAATCAAGGCAGGTCAGCTGGGATTCCTTTTTGATTTCTTACTTGCAGCGTATGAATTCTACACACTGCAGGGTGGCACTTTTCACGCACAGCCCACCAGCACTTAGAAACTCTGAGTGCAGAAAAACATGACTGATCTGGCAACCCAGGCTGGCCGTCCACTGGAACTGTATTTGTGCGATAGTGTGATTGTCCGTAGTCGTCAGACTCTGGACAGAGAAGTGAGCTGAGTGCCAGAGCTCGTTTCCAGTATTAGTGGGTGAGCTGATGGTGACCCATTCGTCGTTGACGTACCCTATATGATCGTACCCTATATGATCTCCCTCTGCTCTCCGACCCTGTAATTCTCACCCCATGTGCATTTTTCTTTCTTTTCCACAGAGAGCTGAGGCTGAGGATCCAAAGCGAGATAGCAAGGACCTTCAACATCAACGCATCCTCCCTGTACCTCACCAAACCCACCTTCTTCTCTCGCATGAACAGCTCCGCTGCAAAAACCACCCATGACGAGTATTGGCACCCGCACATCGACAAGGTAAGAAGCACCCAAGCATACCGAGGTCCTGTAGGCATCATTCAAACACATTATGGGCACTATTATGCTCTTAGCATTAAAACGCAGGCGCAAGGGAGGAAAATCTGCGCCCGTAGTTTTCCCCCTTCCGCCCGCGTTTTAACGGTGGATTACAATGCAGGCGCAAAAAATGCTGCCTGCATTGTTATCGAGCGTAAAATCTTGAATGCTCGCGGCAGCGCTGAGCGCAGCCGCGAGCATCCACTCGCTGGAGTTCATAGGACTCCATTGAGTTCCTCCCTGCCGGTCACGTGACCAGCCGGATCTCGCCTCGCGAGATCCAGCCGGTTGGCGTAGTGATACGCAGGGAGAGACTGGGGGGACGTCTGTTCGTTCGTTCGAACGCACTTTTTCACGGACGACGCGAAAAATGCGTTCATCTGACCCTAGCCTTATTCAGGCGAATCCCATAGGCTTCAATGTAAATAATATTCCCGTTTTAATCCAATATCTACTAAACCGTTTATTATAATAGTCTGAAGTAAACCGTCTCTTTTATTTATAGATTTTTTAGGATTTGTTAGGCATTTTTCGCGATTTTTTTTTCAGCAAAAATGTTTTTCCGTGTTTTTTTTTTTTTTAAAGCGTGTTCAGCTGGGTTTTTGCAGCGGTTTCTGTGGGATTCCGGTGAGTGTTCGGCAATTGTTCTGCTGGTTTGCAGTGCGTTTTCCCTGCACTACGGGGGCCCTGCGGTTCTTGCGGAATACACCGCCGTGTCGGTGAACTAGGAATCGCCGAATCACTCTGAAGTGCGGGGAACAAAAGGTCACCGAATGAGCGGTGACTTTTTTCGACTCTCTCTGAATAACCCCTATAGACTCACACAGAGTATTATTTGTGTGTCTAAAGGTCGTCTCCAATACTGAAGTGTCCCTATCATAATATGCCACAGCATCAAGTATGGGGTGAGTTAGCAAGCCCAAGGAGAATTATTATTTGCATAGCTATACCCAGAATCCTTTGCTGCAGGACAATCTCTCTTGAGGTCAGGCAGGATGGCATCCATGTGAGTTTTCATTGTAGAATATCACTTTCATCTGTGTGTTGGTCCTTTGTAATGCTCTGTGACTGTTATTTCTGTACAACGTTCAGTCCGCGCAGCTGACACCGTATCACATCCAGGCGTCCGCCGGCCGCGCATCTCTCAATAACGAGACTTCTCTTCTAATTATATGGCGCTTTTGGCACAAGCATCTAGGAACCGTGCCAATTAGCAGGGTAAGGACACATCGTCAACGTCATCTCTGTCTTTGTTCTGGATTCATTTTACCCGGGATGTCACGGCCGTTGCTCTCCTGTAGGGAGGAATAATTGAAATCTCTCTCGAGGGTCCAGACGGCCAGCTTCCAGTAGATGTATTCAGTAATGGGGGGCAGAGGGGACGTCTCCTTTCACCTGGCACTTTGATGGGAAGCTCTGTACACAATAATCACTAGTTATCCCCCTTTGTCTGTCTGCGACTCTGAGACGCCCGTTACCCTGTCAGAGAGGTTAAGCTGATGAATTTTCTGGTTAGAACAGTGAAGAAGTTACATGGTGTGTGTCATCTGCAATTTCCATGTTGAACGGCATCCTCAATGCCACAGGGAGATTTCTTTTCATATTTTAAAGGTGAATAAGGAAAGGTTCAGGTCCGTCCAAATGACCTGACCCGGCGCAGCTCACCGAAATCTCACAATCAGTGCTCAGGTTAGAATCAAAACCATATTCCTTGTACATTCCTTATAAGGACATATCAAAACGCGCCGGTGCTGCTTGCGTTTGACTTCTTTAGGTGGCTTGTGCACGACACCATGAACATTTGGTGGAAACGATGAGGATGTCATATCTCAACTAGGTAAGTCCCGATCCGAACTCAAGGTTTGGAATCGGGAGCCAATCTGAATTGCTGAAACTGACAGTGGTTGGAGTTTTAGAATAATCCCGGCTTTAGCGTGTGGACCAGTGATACCTTTTCTTGAGAAAGGCCGCTATAGTGGCTAGAATGTTGTGTCCAATGGAATAAAACTGCTGTTACACCCCTCTGGATTTGCCTGGTCCCCTCCTTTTTGCTTTGAGAAGCTGGTTAAACTGGGATCCACTTGAGCACCCCGGCTGGGCATTGTATTATATTTATCTCTGATAAAGTAAGTGCAGCAGCACTCGCCTCGCTTTTTTTTTTTCTTCTTCTTCTAAGTTTTCAGGGTAGCGTCAGACCCTCTTTGCCTCTTGCACCTGACGGCCGCTGTGGCTGGTCAGAATATAATATCCAATACCACAATGGGCATTAAAATAACTAATTTATTAAAACAAACTAAAGTACAAGTAAATAAACAAAATTATATTAACCCTTTCGCTGCTGAGGCTTTTCCCGCCTCTGTGCTGAGGTCATTTTTACCGATTTTGCTCATCATGTTTAAACTTGTTTTGAAGGCTTATTTTAGTATATGACCCAGACATATTATATATTGTTCTTTCCGTCAGACTCGGCAGATTCATAATATGTCATTATTATATGTATACGTCATGACCTGTCTGTATATTATAACAAAAAATGCAATAAAATATGAATTTTCAATAATTTACAACGTGTAAAGTGTTTTTTTTTTCACATTTTAACATGCGAGCAATTGCGGTTATATTTTGTATGGGGTGCGCTTGTTAAAAAAATTAGAAATGGGGTCTCGTTACATTTTTTTTTGGGGAAAATTACGCGATTTTTAACAAACGCACCGCATACAAAAATCGTTAGTGCAGCATCATTGTTCACATTATAATTGAAATGGGAACAATATTGCTGCATTAACGAACCAAAAAAAGAAAAAAAAACTTGATTTTTTTTTTATAATTTTTTTTAAAATATTTTCTTTCTTTTTTTTTTAAACTTTTTTCATACTCATGTTTGGTATTGTTGGAACGGCCATGCTCTGGCCGATCCAACAATACCAAACATTAACCCCTAACTGCCACGGACCGGGAGATGGGGTTCCAATGAACCCCCTATCTCCACCATTGGTGGCAGTTAGGGGTTAACTCCAGGACTGGCGTCATCGTGCTATGCACGATGACGCCAGTCCTCAGGGGGCATTCCCGGAAGCTTGGCCGACATCCAAGATGTCGGCCAGCTCCGGGAAAGGATCACAAAACGGCGCTTTTCGGCGCCGATTCGTGCTCCGGCCCCCATGGGGTTAATGCCAGGTACCATTTTGAAGGGCAGGCTGTGCCCTTCCAAACGGTGCCTGGGTTAACCCCCTGCACGCCGCCGATCGGGAGGGAGAGAGGTCCGAAGGACCTCCCCCCCCCTCCCTTTCAGGCGCCTCCTCCGCACATGCGGGGGGGGGCGCCTGAATTAGGTGTCATCGCACCCCCGCGATGACACCTAATTACTCCGGCGGCGGTTCCGAGGATGTCAGCCCGCACCGGGGGGGCCAGCAATCGGCCGGAACCCGGCCGAACGCTGGCCCTAAGGAACGATACTGCGGGTGGACGCGCTGAGCGCGTCCTCCGCAGTGAAGTGGTTAAAAGGATACTGATACGTGTTTCACTGATCTCACTGTCAGCTTCCTCAGTCAGTAACTGTTATACTTGTTCTTTATTTCCCCCCTCCCCCTTATATTGGTGCTGGGAGAAAAGCTTTCGGCTGTTGGTTATTATTATGGCTGCTTCGCAGATTTACAACTGGATTTCCGGTCACTTTAACCCCTTCACTATCAAGTGATTTTCCAGAAAAACATTGTCAGAAACCAGTGGTGTTTTGTAAAATCATTTTTAATTAATTATACATTAAGAAATATTTGAGCTTATACCCATTGTATTTCTTACAGTAAATAACCCATTTTGGCCAGTAGATGGCGCCATCCACTGCCAGGTTGAGTTACAGCTGTTTGAGCTGCAGGATTTTTCCTAATTTTTTTTCCCCTGGCTCGACTGCTGAATGCACGATGTCAGGGCATTCAGCAGCCGATTTTACACAGTTTTAGCTCATTGAGCATTATGCCCACAGAGCTAAAACTTTGGGGGCACCTTCTGCAACCCAAAAGCTATCGAAATTAGTTTGCTGCAAACAAATTAAATTTGCTTGCGGGCTGCAGATCAGCAAATCAAGATATATCTCAATATCGGGACACCGGATGGTGCCTTTGAAGCCCGAGATCTCGATCTTGGTAGTGACGGGGTTAATCATCTTGCCTGGGTGGGCTGGATCCTCATGGGTGGGCGCTGTAAAATTCTACTGGATTTGCTCTTAATTCAGCATGTATTATATCAGGAATATTCATTCTCAGACAGTCTGGCACACTAGGACATTTTATTCGGTGTGTCCTCAGTGCACCTCTCTCTGATTTACTGTCCTGTGAGAAATCTCTATTATTATTCCTATAAACTCTAATGATGTTTATTCCCACTGGTTGTCCTCAGACAATTATAAAGATTGCATTAAACAGACCGTCCCTGAGTTATTGTCCTCCTGTTTTAATAGATCTAAAGATTTGCAGCTCTTTATTTTTCTCAATAAAATACTCTCCATCTTTGGAGAGAAAAAAAAAAAGAAGCAGTAGAATGGAAAAACAATTTATGGATATATGAATGGAGCAAAAAAGACCAACAAAATCAAAAACACATTATTTGGGGAAACCTTTTGCAATTGGAACATTGAGAATGAATTTACATGTGGTTTCCCTGAGGATTTCTTCACTTTCACCGCCAGGGACATATAACAACTTTATCCGGTAAGCTAGGATATGGAGCATAATGGCAAATTTTAGACCAAAATAAATCGGGTGCCGGACAAAATCCCTACAGCCAGGTTCCCTAATGCCAATATCCCGACGGCCAACTTCCAGACAGAACAAGTGCCGGACATACCAACTTCCAGACATCCATAATCCCATCGGCTAACCCTAATACGAACACCCTAACCCTAGGTTTAAGGGGATTAGGGCTAGGTTTAGGGGGGTTAGGGTTATGGCTAGGTCTAGGGGGTTAGGGCTAGGATTAGGGGGGTTAGGGTTAGGGCTAGGCTTAGGGGGGTTAAAGTTTAGGGCTAGGTTTATGGGGTTAGGGTTAGGGCTAGGATTAGAGGAGTTAGGGTTAGAGCTAGGTTTATGGGGTTAGGGTTAGGGCTAGGTTTATGGGGTTAGGGTTAGGGCTAGGTTTATGGGGTTAGGGTTAGGGCTAGGTTTAGGAGGTTAGGGTTAGGGCTAGGTTTAGGGGGTTAGGGCTAGGTTTAGGGCTAGGTGTAGGAGGTTAGGGTTAGGACTAGGTTTAGGGGGTTAGGGCTTGGTTTAGGAGGTTAGAGAGTAGGGTTAGTGTTAGCCGCTAGGATTTTGGATGTATGGAAGTTGGCCGTCAGGGAGTTGTCTGTGTAGGGAAGTTGGCCGTCAGGGAGTTGTCTGTGTAGGGAAGTTGGCCGTGTAGGGAAGTTGGCCGTCAGGGAATTGTCTGTGTAGGGAAGTTGGCCGGCGGGATTTTGGCATTAGGGAACCTGGTTGTAGGGATTTCGACCCAAACCCAAATAATCACACTTAAAGAAAAAAATTGGAACAATTTCCATATATATTGTGGCCTAAAATTTGCAGTTTACATCATGGGGAATAAACCCCTACAGAAAATGATATACTATCTGTATTTATTTGTATTTTGTTATTTTCTGTTTATGAAACTATGCAACGCGCGCAAAAAAAAATCTAAACCTGTAACCAGACATATAATAAAAACTGAATATTAATTATAATAATGTTTCTGTGGTATTTAATCATTTTTATAAACAACTCAACAAACAAGTTAGACCAACACATATAAAATGAATGTAAGAAAATAAGGACACCTGAAATCCTGCACTGGTCGCTATTTTGTAACAATGTCATAGCAGACATATACCAGATGTGGCAGTGTGATTAAGGGCAGGATGGTAGACCACAGGTTTATCAGCAGGCAGATGGAGGACTCCCTTATTCCCCTATAGGGTTAACCCACAGCCGATGCCTACTTAGAACTGCCCTGCCCTTATAGGCGATGTGGTTCCCTCTGACAGGGCAGTCTTGGTGCTGAGTGCAGAGGGAAGGAAGCCCAATCCTGAACACAGAAGGGAAGTGTATTTGATTTTTGTTATCACTGATTGGTAAGCGACCAATACTTCAGAGAGGAATTCTGAATGTTTAGTTAGCCTCCGCATAAAGGAGTAGGTGTTTGTTTTAGATTTGTTTATTTGCTGGTTATGCTGTACTCTGCAATTTCATGCCTGCACAATAAAGAAAAGGGAAGCACTGATCCCTGCGTCCAGTGGCTATATCACAAAGACCAGGAATAAACAAAGCGAAAGAAGTATATGTTTGCAAAACAAGTGCTCGTAGTCCTAAAATAACAAAAATAAATTATTAGTGTGCTGCTCTGTGAAGGGGATGGGTGTAAAAACTCAAAACACCTTACAAGTGATTTCTAAACTGAGATACACTAAGACGATACACTATCAGGTCTATTCAAAGAAAGGTGAAAATCAGGAGAATTGTCAGGAGAAGAGAACAATCTAAACCAATAAGCCGATTTGGAAAGTGAGATAAATGGGAGAATTTTTCTGGTTTGGCTATTTTGACCTAGAATTTTCACTTCTGCCAATTCTCCTCAGTTTCCCCTTTCTTTGAATAGACATGTATGTTCAATCTGCAATTGACTTCCTGGTGCCCCGATATTGAGTACAGTCGATAGGGTGTTCAGCATTAGCAATGCAAAGGAATTTTGTTTATTGCAATCAAAACCCATTTGCATTTGGGCACCAGAACATGCCCATAACGTTTTAGAGCCCAGGACTTGCTGGAAGTGCTAACACTTTTTAAAACCTAGCTGGGGAGTGGGTTGTATGGACATCTCCCCAGCTGATCCTGCACTGAGACCAGAACTGCAGTAATGCCTTTTTTACAGCAGATGGCGACATCCCCCTGCATATAGGTTATAACAGTGATGAATGCATCTGGGATATATCCAAACATTTCTTATTGTGTGATTAAAATGATTTTCCAAAAACCACTGGTTCCTGGCAATGTTTTTTGGGAAAATCTCTTGGTGATGAAGGGGGTAAGCAAACTAAATGGAACCGATACTGGGTAATAGTGCTTTGTTTTATGCACTATTAACCTTATTCTTTTAATTTGGTTATGTAATTTAGTTTTAGATTTATAAGAATAGGGAATTATTTGACATATACCCTGTATGTACCCAAAATGTGTGTGTATATATTTTTTCATAATTAATAGATACTTATCCTTTGTATCGGGAGGATATTTAAAGACTTTTTAATGTGATCCTCATCTAAGGATTTTAGAACAAGTCAAAGGAAAAAGCCATCTTAAATCCATGGTCTTCCCCCGCCTCTCACCGCCTGTCCCGCAGATCTCGTGACAAGTTACGCTGTTATCGTTTAAAGCAAATTGTGCGTACCTTCAGTATATGCTACATCGGGCACTGCCAACTAGGCTAATCGATCATCTGTTGAGATGCTGGCACAGGAGGGAGTTGATTTAAGTAAAAGAAGAAACTGTATTTATAAGCAAAACAATCACCAACTACTTAGCGTCGGCGAGCGATGCAGCGGGCGTGTGTGAATGACGAAGTGCAGAAACCTCCCGGGGAGCACATAAGAAGCTAAAGGATCCCAGGGGAGCCTCGCTTTCTGATAATCTGTAAATAAATGCAGATTTTTCAAGCTTTTAATGTGTTTCTGTTTTTTTCCCCGTTGTATAATTTTATCCCTCCTGAGACCTTGCGGAGGAGAAGGAGAATTTATTAATACACTAGGGAATAACTTTTGTTAAAGGCACGGTCTCCTTGGGCTTCCTCTGCCAATTTGTGACGAATCATCCTACTGAATTTCTGAATGATCCTTTAATCTCTGTATCCCCGGTGGTTAAATCTCTATATAGTATCCCTGGTTGTTCCCAATATAGTATGCAGCTGCCCCGCAAACGCATCTTCATAAATTTACTACATTGTAGAACTCATTCTGCTGCTTTGTGTTACAATGTAACTACATGACCCACCATTGTGACATGTTAAAAGAGCTAAACTGGCCGTCGCTGGAATCTAGACGCACCCTTCACCTTTCCAGCCTGGTGTTTAAGAGCTTTTCTGGGAAGCTGCCACCCTACCTGAATAGACTTCTTCCCCCAGCAGTTCCTTCATCCTATAACCTCTGATCCAGGACCAGCACCTTACTTACAATACCACAATACAAAAAGACAGTGGCTCCATCCTCATTTTCCTAAAGAGCACTGCAAATATGGAATAACCTCCCAGACACCATCAAATCTTCCCCCAGTCTAAAGTCACTTAAGAGATCTCTATTAACATACCTCGATACAGAATGCACCTGTAAACATTTAACATAGTGACTATATACAGAATGCACCTGTAAACGTGTAACATAGTGATTATATACAGACTGCGTCTGTAAACATGTAACATAGTGACTATATACAGAATGCGCCTGTAAACATGTAACATACAGGGTTATTCAGAGAGCGTGAAAAGCAGGAAAATGACTGGAGAATGAAAAATTCTAGGTCAAAATAGCCAATTTGAAAAGTGAGATGAAAGGGAGAATTTTTCTGGTTTGGCTATTTTGACCTAGAATTTTTCATTCTCCAGTCATTCTCCTGCTTTTCACGCTCTCTGAATAACCCTGATAGTGACTATATACAGAATGCACCCGTAAACATGTAACATAGTGACTATATACAGAATGCGCCTGTAAACATGTAACATAGTGACAATATACAGAATGCACCTGTAAACATGTAACATAGTGACTATATACAGAATGCACCTGTAAACATGTAACATAGTGACTATATTCAGAATGCACCTGTAAACATGTAACACAGTGAATATATACAGAATGCACCTGTAAACATGTAACATAGTGACTATATACAGAATGCGCCTGTAAACATGTAACAGTGACTATATACAGAATGCGCCTGTAAACATGTAACATAGTGACTGTATACAGAATGCGCCCGTAAACCTGTAACATAGTGACTGTATACAGATTGCGCCTGTAAACATGTAACATAGTGACTGTATACAGAATGTGCCTGTAAACCTGTAACATGGTGACTGTATACAGAATGCGCCTGTAAACCTGTAACATAGTGACTATATACAGAATGCACCTGTAAACATGTAACATAGTGACTGTATACAGAATGCGCCTGTAAATCTGTAACATAGTGACTGTATACAGAATGTGCCTGTAAACCTGTAACATAGTGACTGTATACAGAATGCGCCTGTAAACCTGTAACATAGTGACTGTATACAGAATGCGCCTGTAAACATGTAACATAGTGACTATATACAGAATGCACCTGTAAACATGTAACATAGTGACTATATACAGAATGCGCCTGTAAACATGTAACAGTGACTATATACAGAATGCGCCTGTAAACATGTAACACAGTGACTATATACAGAATGCGCCTGTAAACATGTAACACAGTGACTATATACAGAATGCACCTGTAAACATGTAACATAGTGACTATATACAGAATGCACCTGTAAACATGTAACATAGTGACTATATACAGAATGCGCCTGTAAACATGTAACATAGTGACTATATACAGAATGCACCTGTAAACATGTAACATAGTGACTATATACAGAATGCGCCTGTAAACATGTAACATAGTGACTATATTCAGAATGCACCTGTAAACATGTAACACAGTGACTATATACAGAATGCACCTGTAAACATGTAACATAGTGACTATATACAGAATGCACCTGTAAACATGTAACACAGTGACTATATACAGAATGCACCTGTAAACATGTAACATGCAGGATTATTCAAAGAGAATCGAAAAGTCATTGCACGTTCGGTGACTTTTTGTTCTCTTCAATTCGGTGTGATTTGGCGATCCCATTTCGGCGACCCTGTGGTGTATTTGGGCACAATTCGGAGCTCTTTTAATAACCCTGATAATGACTATTTCCTACATATTTATTTTCTGTTAATCTGTATATTTGTGTTGTTTTTAATATCTTGCATTTATTACTTTGTGTTTCTGTAACATGTTAATGTTCTGGAACCCAGGACATACTTGAAAACCAGAGAAATCTCAATGTATCCTTCCTGGTAAAATACTTTGGGCCACATTACGATCCTAGCGGTAAAACGGGGGCGCTAGGGAGGAAAAACTGCGCTTGCAGTTTTCCCCCTAGTGCGCCCGTTTAACCGCTAGATTACAATACAGGCGCTAAAAAAGCTGCCTGCATTGTTACTGCGCGCTACGCCCCATGATGCGCGCTGCAGCGCTGAGCGCCGCTGCAAGCATACTCTCAATGGAGTCCATAGGACTCCATTGAGCCAGGCGCCGGCGGTCACATGACCTGCCGGATCTCACCTCGCGATCAGTGCAGTGATACGCAGGGGGAGACTGGGGGGGACTTTTTCCCCCCAGTCTATCCCTGCTCCCGCCGGACTGAGGAGGCGGACAGAGCCGCGGTCCTCGCCACGGGACAGGAGGTGAGTATACAATCCCTTTTTTTTGCTTTTTGGCTGGTGTTAACGGATTCTGCACCAGCAGAATCCGTTAGCACCAAGTCCTGGCTCTGGTTAACTTTCTGTTAACCGCGGCTGGACGTTAATCAGCGTTAGGACTTTGTAATCCTGCGCTGATTAACACTTTGCCCTCCCCATGTTAAGTATAGGGAGCGCAAAGTACAGTAACCTCGCGCCGAGAAGCACAAGGTACCAAACGCAAACGGGTTGCTTAACCCATTAGCGTTTGGATTGTAATATGCGATGGCTACCAGGGCTAACGTTAATGCTCACTCAGGTGAGTGCTAACGTTAATGCTCACTCAGGTGAGTGCTAACGTTAGCACCAACTATGTAATGTAGCCCTATATAAATAAATGAATAGGATCCCCGTTGGTTCTCGATCTAGTATCCCCGGTGGTTAAATCTCATCCCGGGCAGGCACAGATGGAGTGTTGAAACTTGACACATTAAGTAATAATGGTACCAGGGGCATTGTTACCCTGGTAGGAGAATACATGTATTTTAGTTAATCGGAGACTTTTATAATGGTCAGAGCAGTTAAAAACATGGTTTATGGCCGTGTCTGCAGCTCTGCGCCCTGTTCATGCAGGGGTTAAATTACTCTCTTTATCAGCGAGAACTCCTAACACGTGTCTGATGACATCGCTGCCGGTGGGTGACAGTAGTCGTAGGTACTGGGTCATCCAAGTCGGTCGTGCGACTATGGAATCAGCGGACAATCAGCCTTACATACGAAGTTCAGGTCAGATCTGATATCCCCCCCCCCCCATGCTTGGAACCCTAAAGTTTTCTCTGTTTGCAAGCTCTTTCCTGTGTCTCTAAATGACGTCTGTGCCACGCCAGCTGCTGTCCAGGCTGCTTGATGGCCTTTCAGGTTGGCACTGCCTCATGGCCAGTATCGCACGCCAGCGAATGGACGCCAAGCATCTGCTTGAATACTTTGTGTCCGAATCCAAAAACCGCAAAGCCTGAGTTGAACGTCCATGACATTAATACCGGTTTGTTCTGAGCACAATGTTCCCCTTCCTGTCATATCTCTGCCAAAATCATAAGGAAAACAGCAAAGCGGGCGCGCAGAAACGTCTTCATTTTAAGTCTCCTGGTGGATTTCCAGCTTTCTATTGCTTCTTATTGTGGCGTAGCTGAGCACAGTCGTTGGTGGGTGATGGGTTGAAGCAGTGGTGGGGAGGGGGGTTACCTGGTGCAAGAGCAGTACACAGATCGCACGTAACCCCAGAATCAGTGGGAATGTATAATGCTTTTACCTTCATAACAAAGTGCCTGTAGTTAGATCCGGGACCTCAATGATGCGGTTGGTGGCTGTCCCCTGGTCCTTAAGAAACCGTCTTCTCTATACTTGGCGTTCCACTCCAATGCCTAAAGCCTGTGATATACAGAGCACATTGCCACTGCTATACCCCCCCCCCCAACCACCTGTGTTACATGGGTAAACCTGGGTTCCTGCATCACAGGACCATCCCCTGTCAATAAAACACATGACGGGCATCCATGCGATTGATACGCCAGCTCTCCTACTCTGCACCCTAATGCCAGGTGCTAAATGCGCACGTAAATTTCCAAATAAACCCATGCACACCTTTTTTTTTTATGATTTGCCCTCTGCAAGTTAGTGCGATGGACCGAGGTATAGTCCACAAAAATCTCACCCCAGCAGGCTATAATAACAAGGCCTTCATCTCCACATCTGGCTGCGACGCAGAGAAGACAGGTTTTTTCGCTGCAATGCCAATCAGACATATTCTGCATGCTTAAAGCCCCGTAGGGGATGCTGCAGGGACCGCGCCTGCATGGATAGTATCAGCCCGAGAAATAAAACGGTCCTCCTAATACCACATCTTCCATTTGATCCCAGTCACGGCGGGCACCCCAGATGTTCCTCCTCCTGCACTCTCTGATGCTGTATGCAGGAGGACAGATGTAGGAGAACAGAAACACTTGATATAATAACGTGCGCATATCCTTATGTATATCCTTGGCTGAACTTGGCTGCACACAAGACAATGCTGAAGGAAAACACTGGTTGCAAACACAGCAGCAATAGCAGATTGAAAAATGTGTGGAGGTCGTCATGTACATGATCAAAGTGTGACCTCATTTCATGTACTGAGGCCATTTCATTCATCCATGTGAGGTATCTGGCCATTTCTAGCATAGCCAGATCTCTGATCAATACTAGGTTTAGCCAGGCATCTACAGTCTATACTTGCAATCAACTGGAGAGGCCTGGCCTTGTCTGGCGATGCCTGGAGCTGCGCTGGCCGTGTTTGGAGCTATCTGCAGAGCCCTGGCCGTGTCTGGCACTGCCTGGAGAGCCCTGGCCGTGTCTGGCGCTGCCTAGAGAGGCGCAACCTTGTCTGGGGTTGCCTGGAGAGGCCTAATCTTGTTTGGCTCTACCTAGAGAGGCCTGGCCGAGTCTGGCTCTACCTGGAGAGACCTGGCCGTGTCTGGCTCTACCCGGAGACGCCTGGCTATGTCTGGCTCTACCCGGAGAGGCCTGCCCGTGTCTGGCTCTACCCGGAGAGGCCTGCCCTTGTCTGGCTCTACCTGGAGAGGCCTGCCCGTGTCTGGCACTGCCTAGAGAGGCGTAACTTTGTCTGGGGTTGCCTGGAGAGGCCTAATCTTGTTTGGCTCTACCTAGAGAGGCCTGGCCGAGTCTGGCTCTACCCGGAGAGGCCTGGTCATGTCTAGTTCTACCTGGAAAGGCCTGGCCGTGTCTGGCTCTACCTGGAGAGGCCTGGCCGTGTCTGTCTCTACCTGGAGAGGCCTGCCATGTCTGGTTCTACCTGGAGAGGCCTGGCCGTGTCTGGCTCTACCTGGAGAGGCCTGGCCGTATCTGGCTCTACCTGGAGAGGCCTGGCCGTGTCTGGCTCTACCTGTAGAGGCCTGGCCGTGTCTGGCTCTACCTGGAGAGGCCTGGCCGTGTCTGGTTCTACCTGGAGAGGCCTGGCCATGTCTAGTTCTACCTGGAAAGGCCTGGCCGTGTCTGTCTCTACCTGGAGAGGCCTGGCCGTGTCTGTCTCTACCTGGAGAGGCCTGCCATGTCTGGCTCTACCTGGAGAGGTCTGGCCGTGTCTAGCTCTACCTGGAGAGGCCTGGCCGTGTCTGGCTCTACCTGGAGAGGCCTGGACGTGTCTGGCTCTACCTGGAGAGGCCTGGACGTGTCTGGCTCTACCTGGAGAGGCCTGGACGTGTCTGGCTCTACCTGGAGAGGCCTGCCCGAGTCTGGTTCTACCTGGAGAGGCCTGGCCGTGTCTGGCCTTGCCTGGAGAGGCCTTACTGTGTCTTGCAGGACATCAGTTCTCCCACCAGCGATCTTTTCCTTTTCCATCTCTTTAGCTGAAGCTAAAGGACGGGTACAATGAAAAGCAGCAGCAATCAGTACTGGGGTAAAACAAACAGACTTTTATGAAACCATTGAAGAAAATGATAAATTAGCTTTCAGAAAGTATATGCAAAGGGAACTGGAGACCATTGGAAGAGAACACGCTAGTACCTCCTCTTCCTCTGGTGATCCACAGCCCCCAGCCATAACCCCATCCAATGTTTAATCATGTAACAATAGAGTAGTATGTAATCACAGCCTGAGCATCAGACTGTCTGAATACGATACATAACAGCACAAGCGCACAACCGTCTGATAGAGCAGCAATGCATCTTTATATGGCAAGCAAAGACCACTCAAAGAAAATATAAAGTAGTCCAGCTCTTGCACTCCAGCCCTGATGTGTTCACAAAGGGTATTTGCTTAATCAGATGTAGCATTTGCTACATCTACACCCCCTAGATGTAGCAAATGCTTTTAATAATTATTTTGTTGGATGCGCCACCACCCTGATTGTTTAGCTAGGAAATGACACGCAATCAGAAAGGCCGCACACAGGTCAGGCCCCACCAACAGTGCAAAGACCCTGTAACGCAGAGAAATTCAGTTTTAGACCAGTGCCTGTCAGTGCCATCACTAAACTTCTCCGTAACCAAAAAATGAAATACCAGTCTGCACCTGATCAAATCCCAGCAATGCTGCTGAAAATCAGTGCGCCAGCAATTGCAAAACTTGTCGCAACCCTAATCAATGAATCACTGGCGACTGGATACATACCCAAACTTTGGAAGACTGCAAGGGTGGTACCTATCCATAAAAGTGGAGACAATACTTTGATATCCAACCAACGCCCAATATCACTGCTCCCTGTAATATCAAAGATTCTGGAAAAATGTGTCTACACTCCATTACGTGATTATTATCAGTATCAGAACTATTTAACCCCAGATCAATCCGGCTTTCGTCCAAATCATTCAACTACAACTGCCCTTTTAAAAGTTTGTAATGATATCCAAGCGGGCATGGAACAAGGAAACCTAACTGGAGCCATCTTCCTTGATTTTGCCAAGGCTTTTGACACAGTAGACCATTGGCATCCTATTACAAAAACTTAAAACCTCTGGTATTGGTGATAGCACGTTAACCTGGTTCCAATCATATGTGTCTGATAGGTCACAATTTGTGTCCATTTCTGACAGAACTTCCCTTCCCCTGCCAGTCACGTGCGGTGTACCCCAAGGCTCGATACTCGGCCCCCTGCTATTCACAATATTCATAAATGATCTGCCCAATGTCTGCAAAGCCTCAACTGTACACATGTACGCAGACGACACTGTAATCTATACCAGCAAACCAAATCTCCCACAGCTGGAAGCCGTGCTGCAAGAACAATTCACAGGGGTAGAAAAGTGGATCGCAAATAACAAACTTTTTCTAAATACTGACAAAACTGTTACAATGATCTTTGGAACCGCACCTAAACTACACAAATTGCAAACACCCCATCTATGGCTAGGATCAGACAAAAGCATTTTTCCCCGCAAACGTGAAAAAGTGCGTCCGAACGCATTGACGTATTTTTTCACGGAATGCGCAAAAACGGTCAGACGACGCGCATTTTCGGGCGTGATTTTGTACGGATTGTCAATAAAACTCTTTTTGCGTCTGGACGTTATGTAGGCTGGACATTAGCAGCGTCTGACATCTCCTAATCACGCAAACACGCCGCTATGCCGCAGCTGCGCACTCAGTACGTCAGTACTAGCGGTTCAGTGTTCTCAAAAAAATGCGTTCAAATTCCACTTGCGTTGCACGGCCGGACTTTTGTGCGGCCGTACATCGTATATTGGCCATCATTGCCCTTCATCTGCTGCTAGTGCGGCCGTAATTATGTGCGCCAGAACGCACGTTAAAAGTGCGCTGGTCTGACCCCAGCCTAAATGTCTGGACAAAATCAAATGGCACGCTGACCAGTCACTTCTCTCAAATACCTAGGTATGTGGTTAGACCCAAATCTATCTTTTGGGGGGCGGAGCCGAGCCGGCGATGTGAGAGGACGTGTGCTGCTGGAGCTCCCGAGTAGCCGCTGATTGATCTGAGACAACCACCTCTCTCACTCTTTATATTTCACTCTGGAGGTACAGGGGACAGTAGCAGGAGCCATGAAGTCCTCCAAAAAAACCAAAAAGACTGATAGCTCGCTGGTAGCGCCGATATTTACACCTCGGACCCGCACAGTGGCTAGGCCCCAAGATGGCGGCGCTTCCTCCAGAGATGGAGGGAGAAGCCCATCCCCAGGCTCAGATACCTCTGAGATGGAGCAGGACTTGGGCCCGGCGACTCGCCAAGATATCCGTCGCCTACAGGATTTCATAGCTGAGGAGCTAGCACGCAACACGAGGGCGCTAACGGCGGAGGTCCAGGTAATTGGGACACGCACAGCGCGCCTCGAGGAACGGGCAGAGGCATTCGCAGACACGTGCAATACACTTGCTCATCACGCTGAGACACTGGCAACACGGGTGGAGACACTAGAAGAGGCTTTGGAAGATCTATCAAACAGGTCCAGACGCAATAACATCAGACTCCGAGGGTTGCCTGAATCGGTGACACCGGATGCACTGGACGCTACACTTACGGGCATTATGAAAAAGTTGTTACCCGCACTGCCACCGGCTAGATATTTGATCGACCGGATACACCGTACCTTGGGAGCGCGGAAAGGCCAGAACGCACCACCACGACGTAGTCGCCAGATTGCATTATTACTCGACGAGGGAAGCTTTATTACGCACAGCTCGTGACCAACAGGTGGAGTACGAGGATGGCCAGCTCCTTTTTTATCAGGACCTTGCTCCGTCGACGCTGGCTAAACGCAGGGAATGGCGGGTAGTCACGGAATTGCTGCGCTCTCACAATGTGCGCTACTCATGGGGGTTCCCATTTCGTATTTTGGTCCACAAAGATGGTCGCACGTATTCATGCACACACCTGTATAGGGCTCAGGACTTCCTGCACCAGTTGGGGTTGGAGGTCCCAGACGCAATTGCTCAGCTCACCCCTCCGAGTTCCCTGCCGCGACTCTCCAGAGACTGGTCTCCGGCTGGAGACTGAATATGGACAGCCGTGGGTGCCCTAAGTGAGGGCATGTTTATCCTTCAGTCCAGGTTTTGAGGGGCTTAGGCCCTTAGATGGTTCTCTGATATTTGTTTAAGATTATTTTCTGTTTTTTCTCTGTACCTCCGATTTATCTGTTTAGGTGGTTGTAGTTTTAGCATGACGGTTAATGTGGCGGTTGCTCGGGGGGCCAGTGGCCGAGGGTTTTTTCCCCATGGCTTGCTGGTTTCCCCGAGACTACCTCCTCCTCCGAGGTTCCGTTCCTTTGGTTTACCCATCCGTTCGGGACATTTTTTGTTTCTTTTCTCTCCTCTTTCTCCTTGTTCCCCCTTCCTACCCTGTCCCCCTGGCCCGGCCCGGCCCCACTTTCTCGTTTCTGACCTTTCGGCTATATGATTATGAAGATGTATATTGTGCTTTTGATCCCTCTGTGGATGGCTCCCGACCCGTCGCCTCCCCCCTCGGTAGGAGGCTGGGGGCTGGCGGAGCGGGACGGAGGTGGAGACGTGGGGAGGATGATGGCCATGCGTTCCCCTTCCTAGTCCCATAATGATTTCGGATCTTAAATTCCTCTCCTTGAATGTCAAGGGCTTAAATTCCCCGCGCAAGCGTCGTCTCCTTTTCCGGGACCTTAAGCGGAAATCTGCGAACATCGCATTTCTCCAAGAGACTAGGATCTCTACCACTGCGGCCTTTCGCCTAGCGGACCCATCCTACTCCCGTGTCTTCACCTCATGCGCCATCCCTAAACGGAATGGAGCCGCTATTTTGTTACATAATTCCTGCCCGCTGCAGATTGTAGATGTATATTCTGACTCCGCTGGGAGGTATGTCTTGGCGAGGGGTACTTGTTCGTCTAAATGGTATACCCTGATGTCGGTCTACGCACCAAATGGGCCTGACGCGGGATTTTGGGCGGACCTCTCCTCCTTTCTCAGGTTACATGCTAAGGGCAAAATTATATTGGGAGGGGACTTTAACGCCACCCTCTGCTCTCCATTGGACCGATCCGGCCATCCCCCTCATGCCGACTGACTTCATCCCCATCCCAGGACAAGCAGTTTCATGCGTTTGTGCGTAACCATGATTTGGTTGATATTTGGAGAGTACAGCATCCCACAACTAAAGATTTTACTTTTTACTCCCCGGTCCATTCCTCATACTCCAGGTTAGATTATTTCCTGATCTCCCCGGACAGTATTCCCTTGATTACGACATCAGGCATTGGCTCCATAACTTGGTCCGATCATGCGGATGTGTTTCTGCATGTCCGCCCATTGGCGTCTGGCAGCAGTGGCCAATGGAAGCTGGACCCCCTGCTTCTTTTGAAAAAGGGGGTTAGGAAAGCGGTTGGCTCCGCCTTGGACTCATACCTTCTGTTAAATGACACCCCTGACGTGTCCATACATACTTTATGGAATGCTCATAAAGCAGTGATTAGGGGGGTGCTAATTAGTCAGGCTGCCTACCACAAACGCGTGAAACTGCAGGACATAGTCACGTTACAGACCGACCTGCGGAGACTGGAACTCCGGCATAAACGTGTCCCGACTGACGACACCCTTGCACAGCTTAACAGAGTTCGAGCAGACCTTAACGGTTTATTTTTAGATGATGTGGGGAGATCGTTGCTATGGTCCAAAAGGCGCTATTATGAACGAGCGAATAAAGCAGATACACCTCTGGCCAGGATGCTGCGTCCTAGACACCGCACTGTCCTGTTCCCGTTGATCCGAGATAAAAAAGGGCAGGTTCATAAATCTCCTGAGGCTATCCGGGATGCCTTCACAGAGTATTTCACGAATATATACAATCATTCCCCCACCCACGAAATAGGAAACAGAGACCTGATTGATAGTATTGAAATGTACTTGAAGCATCAGAGCCTCCCTACTCTTGATAAAGTTCAGTCCATATTGGTGGGCTCCCCTATAACGGAAGAGGAGATAGGGAGGGCACTGGGCTTGATGAAGCCATTAAAGGCTCCTGGGCCGGACGGTTTCACTTACCGGTATTATAAAGCGTTCTATCCTAAATTGAAGCCCATTCTTTGCCGACTATTTAATGCCGCACGGGAGGGTGCCCCATTTCCCGCGGAGTCATTGTTAGCGACCATAGTTCTCCTCCCCAAACCTGGGAAAGACCCTGAGAATATTGATAGCTATAGGCCCATATCCCTTTTAAATACGGACATTAAACTCCTAGCAAAAATTTTGGCATTGCGCCTAGATCCTCTCCTCCCTGTTTTGGTATCCCCGGACCAGGTGGGGTTCATCCCAGGCCGGCAAGCGTATGATAATACGAGACGCGCGGCGGACCTTGTTTGGTTCGCAGAGACCTATCAGAGGCCTTCTTTATTTTTGTCTTTAGACGCTGAGAAGGCCTTTGATAGGGCGGAGTGGCCGTTTTTATTTACGTTACTTAAACATCTTGGGTTCCCCCCCACTTTTCTCCGCATGCTCTCAGCTTTGTATGCTTCTCCGGGAGCGCAGATTTTGATACCGGGCGCCGATAGGATCCCCTTTGAGATTCGGAATGGTACCAGGCAGGGCTGCCCACTGTCTCCGGCTTTGTTTGCCCTTTTTTTGGAACCTTTATTGCTTGCTATTAAATCAGATGCGGGTATCTCGGGTCTTACGGTGGGTGACTTAGAATTTAAATTATCGGCTTATGCCGATGATGTCCTTCTCTCCCTGACAGACCCCCCCACCTCCTTACCCCGGGTTATGGATCTGCTCGGTGCCTTTTCTGCTCTCTCAGGATACAAAATTAATATTACTAAATCAGAGGCTCTCCCGGTGGCGCTGACGGCGGAGGCGATTGCAAATCTCTCCTCTTCCTGCCCTATAAGGTTCACTCAATCTGAGCTGGTCTACCTGGGGGTCCGCTTAACATCATGCTCTGCGGATCTTTATTCGGCTAATTACCCCCGCCTTTTTGCGACCCTCAAAGCGGAGTTAGAATGTTGGAACAAATATGCGATATCATGGCTCGGTAGGCTTAATTGCATTAAAATGAATGTATTACCCAGACTGTTGTATATGTTTCAGGCATTACCGGTTCCCCTCGTTGCTTCGGAGGTTATCGCTTTGCAGCGCTCCATTGATCATTTTATATGGGCAGGGAAACGACGCCGCGTAGCTAGACACACTCTCTATCGCCCACGGTCCCTGGGCGGCCTGGGCCTTCCATCTCTCTTTACCTATTATTATGCAACTCAATTGGCGCAGGTGGTAGCCTGGCATGCTCCAGCGGGGTCTCGCAGGTGGGTTGATCTGGAAGCGTCCCTTATGCGCCCGAATAAGATACATCACTGGATATGGCTGGCTCGGGAACATCGTCCTTTAATTACCACCACATGCCCTGCCATATTAAACTCTCTACGCCTTTGGCATAGATTAGCAGTGAAGTGCGAGTTGACGTCTACACCTTCGCCTATGACCCCGATCTTTGGGAACAGAGACTTCCGCCCCGGTCTACACGTGAGACCTTGGCGTGACCTATTGGACTCAGGTGTGTGCAGAATACTTAATCTATACCACAACGGAACTTTGATTCCTCTTCAAGATGTTTCGGGACTATCTTTTCTTCACATTTTTCAATTGACATCGTACGCCACACAGGCTCACATCAAGCAAGCTGCACTGGCGCCGCCGACTCGCTTCGAGCGTTTATGCCTGGCTGGCACATACCCGAGAGGCCTCATATCTTCGTTATACCGGGATCTTACCTCACTGTTGGACTGGAAAGAACTGTCCTATATCCATGCTTGGGAGAGAGATATTGGGGAAACCCTGGACTCAGAGGACTGGCTGGACATATGGGAGATGTCTCGCTCCGTGTCGGTGTGCGCCTCATTGCAGGAACAGTCCATTAAAATGATTATGCGGTGGTATATTACACCATCTCAACTGGCGCACATGAATAGGAATCTACCGGATGTTTGCTGGAGATCATGCGCTTTTAAGGGCTCCTTTTTCCACATGTGGTGGACATGTCCACGAATTGTACCCTTATGGAAGGAAGTCCAAGACCTACTGATTTTAGTCCTATCTAAACCCATCTCGTTGGATCCTTGGGCATTTTTACTCTCCAGACCGCTCCCTGAACTAACTTTCCATGAAAATAAATTATTAGCAAAGATTACATTGGCTACAAGACGGGCCATAGCGGAAGTCTGGAGACAACCCCTCCCGCCCTGTATGGCTAAAGTATATGGCAAGATCAGGGACACCCAGGTTATGGACGAACTGACTGCTATAGTCCGTTTTACGATGCCATCATATAATAAAACTTGGGGGCCCTGGCTGGATGCGGGGTTATGATCTGTGACGGGAGTGTGGGCTATTGTTGCATATATAGAGCTGCATGACCTCCCTTTTGCCTGCTTTTTTTTCCCCTTCTCTGGCACTCTCTCCCCTGCCTCCCCTCCACCTCTCTACATATACCTCTATAGCACTCGTCAGGTTGAACGGGTATTTGTGTCCTAGGATTCTGGCCTGGGCCGGGCCACTCCTTCCCCTTATTCCCCCCCCCCTTTTTTCTTTTTCCCTTTTTCTTTCTTCCTCACCCCACCCTACCTTTATCTTATAATGTGGACGGGACTATGGTTTACTTGGAGGCATACGTTTATTGATGTCATCTTTTTGGCGCTGCGACGCCACGTATGCATTCATTTTATTCTTCTTGTCCTCTCGTTCAATAAAATTATGTTTACAAATCTATCTTTTGGCCCCCACATCGAAAAACTCTCATCTAAACTCTACCCCAAACTAGGTGCCCTGTACAGAAACAAATCCTGCCTGAGCCCCACGGTAAGAAAGCAGATTGTACAACAAATGCTTATGCCAACCATTGAATACGGAGATGTAGTGTATGCAGCTGCCCCTCAAACACACCTCCAGAAACTTACTACATTGTATAACTCATTCTGTCGCTTTGTGCTACAATGTAACTACATGACCCACCATTGTGACATGTTAAAAGAACTAAACTGGCCATCGCTGGAATCTAGACGCACCCTTCACCTTTCCAACCTGGTGTTTAAGAGCTTTTCTGGGAAGCTACCACCCTACCTGAATATGCTGCTTCCCCCGGCAGTTCCCTCATCCTATAACCTCAGATCCAGGACCAGCACCTTACTTGCAATACCACAATACAAAAAGAAAATGGCTCGATCCTCATTTTCCTACAGAGCACTGCAAATATGGAATAACCTCCCAGACGCCAGCAAATCTTCCCCCAGTCTAAAGTCCCTTAAGACTACCCTATTAACATACCTCAATATGAAATGCACCTGTAAACATGTAACATAATGACTTTATTTCCTACATATTTATTTTTCTGTTAATCTGTATATTTGGTCTTGTGTTAATATCTTGCATTTTACTATTTTGTATTACTGTAACCACTCAATGTTCTTGAACCCAGGACATACTTCAAAACGAGAGAAATCTCAATGTATCCTTCCTGGTAAAATCCTTTATAAATAAATAAATAAATAAATAAAAAACATCTACAGCCTTTCTCCTCCGAACCTCCCAAAAAAAGGCATATATATATATATACTGCGGATGACCATAAAGGAATTTTTACAGGAAACAGCAGGTATCACACTCGCATGTATCTGAGCTTGTTCAGATTCTGGCTCAGTAATATTGGCTTTTTGGATCCGTAAAAGGTGATCTCCCCCCCCCCCATCTCTTAAGACCACTCAAACCTGTCACAGCTGGAAAACATATTCTATATGGGAGGAGGGGTTGGAAATTGCTGCAGTGACACATAGTAATGATAATAGAAATAATAACAGTAAAATATAAACACAGACAATAACAATATTAACACATAACCCAGACACCCTGTACCTTTACATAGGAGAGGGTTGGGGAAAAGTATGAGGAGTCAATCCCACACCTCCCAAAAGCAATCTTGAGCACCGGTACCCCCAGTTCAGAGTAGAGGTGTGCATGGCTGAAAAAATTGTTATGTTTCAATTTCGTTTTCCGAATTTCATTACATTTTGATTTGTTTCGTTATTTTGTTTTCGTTTGGTATCTCGGATCACTAAATAAATAAACCTTTGTATTTTGGGATCGATTCAATATTCGATATCGATTCGAATGTCGTATCACTAAATAAAGCCCTAATTAATCAAATGTTGTTGTTAAAAGGCAATCTAGAGTTAAATATTGAGCTGTCCATTGGCCTGTGGTGCTGAATACAATAGATTCAGTATCACAGGCCAATTTACAGGGACAGGGAAACAGTCAAACGAATCTGATTCGTTTCATAATGTTGTTTGCTTTAGTTCTGACTTGTATGTATGTAAGTTGGGATCACTAAATTAAACCCTAATGAATCAAATCCTGCTCAGGATCCATTTAATCATTAATCAATGGTTCTCTTGTGAAACAGTATAACGAATCAAATTAGTTTTATATCGTTTCATTTAGTTTTCTTTCTATTTGGATCAAATCAATTAGTTATTTCGGAAGTACTTCCAATAAACGAATTAACAAAATTCATAACGAATTGAGATTTGTTACGAAACGAATGCACACCCCTAGTTCAGAGTTAGTACTGTCACAGCATGTTTTTAGGATCACTGACTTTACTGTAATGGGAAGAGATCCTGTTCTGAGTACCTGGAGCCAAAACATTGCTGATTACTGGGCAATTCTCTTCAATCAGTCAACGTGGCCTCTTTGAGAATCAGGCTGCTTTGTAGAAACGCCCCATGGATAAAATGGCATCACGCTGAGACACCAAGGTGAACCCCACTTACTTGCAGGTCACCCATTCCCATCACTTTATCTTTTCATGCTCTGACATCTACCTATGGACTGCGCAGCAATGTGAAGATGGGAGGGGGGGGAACGCTTTTTATCGGCCGCCAATGAAAATGAAATCATTTCACAGCATTCCATGCACAGCGACCTGGAAGATGAGACAATCGATCAGTTTCAAACCCCATTGACCCTGATCAGCGATGGAAGGGACATCATTAATTATAGGGCAAGCCACCCCAGGCTTCAACATCGTGACCAGTAATGTGAGGGCTTCAGTCTAGCAGCGACCAAGAAGGTCGTTTTCCTTGAAGGACGGCACGCGGTCACAACGCAATATCGTTGAGGCTCTTCAATGGCTGGAGATGACGTGTCGACTTCTACAAACTGAACGGCAACATATTCCGCAACAGTGTAACCAACCATGGTGACCTTCATCTTACTATCAACCCGGCAGTACCTCTTGAGATGTACACCCTAATTTTGGGTGTATTAGAAAAATTGCGACTGTCAAGGAGTGTACGACTGTTCGGCTACCCAGGTTTTTGTTGAATGTGGCCATTGCACATGCTCTGCGAATGCTCTGTGAATGCAAGGAGACATTGGATGGCCAGGGAGGACAATAACAGACACAACCGAGAGATTAATTCCCCATAGTCCATCCCTTGATTATTTTGCCATGCTTGCCGCGGTGAAGGTTCTCAAGACATTTTTTAAATATATAGGTAAATGCGCGTGAGGTTCCTTATGGTACACTGCGGGCCATAGGTTTACCGATAGCGTAAAAGGTTAACACAGAGGATGCTTTATCTCAGCAATTCCAGTGACTGAACACGCACAGATCGGAAATCAGCCTGGCAAGGTCTCCCTTTGTCATGAAGCTACCAGTGCATGAATATCTCACCTGCCTGATTAATCCCTTTGTGGCACTATGGGCTTCAGGGGAATTGCATTAGAGCTGTCTATTCTTAATCATTTTGCACAAGAACAAGTGACACGTTGTAGCCCACACTACCCCATGGTCCTCAGATCATAAAGACGGCACAACACCCTGTACTTACAATACATCATAAATACTGCCAATGGCTGATCTTCCGTTACAAATATACACACACACACACACTCCTACATACAGAGATACATACATATATGCACACCACATATACATACATACATATATATACACACCTCATATACATACATATATGCACACCACATTTACATCCATACTTATACAGATACATATACTCATACAGACATACACACACATACTCATGCATACATAGACACACACAGATATTCGCAAATACCGGGCATAAACACATACACTCATACATACACATATACACAAACTAATGCAGAAATACACACTCACTCACTGATGCATTCATGCATACATACATACACTCTCATGCATACATACATATTCACACATACACACACAGTCACACCCATGCATGCATACATACACACACAGTCACACTCATGCTTACATACGTACATACATACATACACACACACTTATGCATACATACACACACACACAGTCACACTCATGCGTACATACATACACACACTTATGCATACATACACATACACCGTCACACTCATGCATGCGTACATACATACACACGCATGCGTACATACACACACACACTCTCATGCATGAATGCACACAGTCACAATCATGCATGCGTTCGTACATACCATACATACGCACTCATGCATGCAAACATACATACACACTGATGCATACATACAAACTCTCATGCATACATACACACACACAGTCACACTCATGCATACATACACACACACACAGTCACTCATGCATGCATACATATATACAAACACTTCTGCATACATACACACACACTCATGCATGCATACATTACCACACACACACAGCCACACTCATGTATGCGTACATACATACAAACACTTATGCAGCATACACACACACTCATGCATACATACTTACACACTCATGCATACATCCTTACACACACACTCCTGCATACATACTTACACACACACTCCTGCATACATACTTACACACACACTCATGCATACATACTTATATACACACACACATGGTTACATACATACTTATGCTTACACACAGATATAGAACATGAATAATATCTATTGAAATTAGAAATGATGTGAAATGGATACATGCAGTTAAAGAATTGTATTCTACCTTTTGTTACATCATACTCTTAGAGAAAAGGTAGTGGTTCTGTGCAGCAGCCTGCCCGCTGAGATGTTAGAGTGATATCTATTTACAGACAGTCGATCGGGGCCCTTTGTAGATCAAAAGCTTTCACGCAGGGTTTTCATCTCCATTTAGGTTTTATCTGCGCTATGATATCTCGGAAGCTTGCCGGCGCTCTATAAAAGGAGGATGCTAATAAATAAATGATAACAATACAGATCCGGAATATTAATCACTGACAGGGATGTGTTGGTATTTTGGTTTAAGGGGGGGAAGGTAGGGAGCAGTTGTTCAGTGATACAGACAGCTCAGCTGCCATTTGTTGTGTCTAGTTCCATTTTTGACTATCCTAAATGGACTTGTTTATGTGGATCCATTGCATCCGATCCATTGCAGTCCTGTATTTGCTGCATAAAATCTTTTTTGCACGCTCAGATACTATGCGCCCCATATTGACTTTCAGGATATTCTTTGGATCTCCGCGCCTAATCTGAAGGTTGTGTATGTACATTGTGACAGTGTGATTAACAGCAGGCGAATGGAGAACTCCCTTTTTCCCCTATAGGGTTAAAGCACAGCCGATGCCTAACTAGGACTGCCCTGCCCTTATAGGAGATGCGGTTCGCTCTGGGAGGGCAGTCTTGGTGCAGGGTGCAGCAGGGGAGGAAGCGCAATCCTGAACACAGAAGGAAAGTATATTTTATGTAGCTTTCACTGACAGACCTCCCGTACAGAGAGGGCGCCATGCAAGGTGCTTGTCCTCTATATCTACTACAGCCAATCAGAGGCCTAGCAGGGGTTTAAATAGCCGCATCTGCCAGAGCTCTGTGCCCTTGTGTCATTTCTGTATACCTTTCAACGCGTTCTAGTGTATCTGTGTTTTGGAATACTCGGTTTGACCTCTGGCTTTGTACCTTGACCCTGGTTTGATCTCTCCTCTTCTAGACCCTGGCTTGTATGATCATCTGTCTCCGGGTACCGGCCTCTGCTTGCTATATCGTTTCAATTCGCCTGCATTTGACAGCGTTGTGATTAGACGAATAGCCCCGTAATTCACCGTTCAGTGCAATTTCGAAGCCAATTAGGAGGTTAGAGAGTGACACCTTTCGTGTCTGATAGTTGCAGCACTAGAGCAGGGACTTTGAAGTGCACAGAGGATGGATGAAAAGATAGATCCAGAGTTATTCAAAGAGAATCGAAAAGTCACCGCACGTTCGGTGACTTTTCGTTCTCTTCAATTCGGTGTGATTTGGCAATCCCATTTAGGTGACCCTGCGGTGTATTCAGCAAGCACCACAGGGCTGTCATAGTGCAGGGAAAAGTCGCCGCAAACCCACCGAACACTCAACGCAAAACCTGGCGAACGCACACCGAAACCCGCAAAAACATCTGGATTAACCCCGCCGAACATGACGGAGAAACCCCGAGCAGCCGATCACAGCGCAGAGCAGCCGCCAGAAAAACCCGACACCGCAGACGAATGGAGTGAGAGAAAAAAAACAGTACGCTTGAATGTTTGAAAAATGAAACAATGTTTGCAAAGAAACTACAAAACCAAAAAAAGTCTGAAATTTACATATAAGATCCAATGAATGATAATAAAAAGGGCTGTTACAGAAAAAAGAAAACGGAAAATAAAATTTTGCAAAAAAATCCCGAAAAATGCCTAAAAGATCCTAAAAAAATCTATAAATAAAGAGACTTTTTACTGCAGAATATTATAACGAACGGTTTATTTATTTATTACATTAAAATGGGAATATTTTTAACATTGAAGCCTATGGGATTCGCCTGAATAAACCTGTCGAATTAAACCACCGAACAGCAGGGAAATTCGGCAACTTTTCACTGCTGGTTTGTGTTCTCTGAATAGACAAAGCATTGGTTCTCTATGGGGATTTCACTGCCCTCGAACAGGCACCGAACAGGCACCGTATGTGCAGGCAATTCGCCAGGATTTGGCGAATTGCCTGCTCTCTGGATAGCCGAATGGCCAGGAAAGGTAACCGCGTTTGGTTACCTTTCGGCAGCCATTTGGATAACCCTGTGTGATACACAGATTGATAGATAGATTAGGAATCCAGCACACAATTCAACCGTAGCACTTTTCTCCAATCTTTAAATGCCTGGCTCCAGCAAAAGCTCAAATCTCTCCTCGAAGTCGAAGCGAGCACATTCAGCAGCCTCCTCTGCATACAATGTTTCACTTTGCTTGTCAAAACAGTTGACATTTCATCACCAGAAGGACTTTTATTAGGACTGAAAAGTGGACTTTGTTTTGATAAATAAAGTGAAACATTGTATGTAGCTGAGACTCCTGAGTGCGCTTGGGAGATATGTCTTATTGTGTGTGTATACAAACATCACTAAATGACCCTGACAGCTCCGTGACATCCCATACCCTCTATAAGGGACAGTCTAGCACTTTGAACTTCACCTAAATCAGTTCAGCTCGTTATAACAAGCATTTTCCAAATATGCAGCACAGTATTTATTTCCCATCGTTGCTTTAGTTATTCCTAAAACTGATCTGAGCGCAGGCAGTGGCACTGGCGGCTGGACCTTTTCGTGCGTTCCCACTCAGGTCTCATAGGAGGATTTAGCTTAGCGGTGCCATTACAGAGGCGATGTTACTGTATGCCAATCAGACTGCTGTCACCGGAAAACGCCAAGGAAGTCTCCTCTGCACGAGAGATGCAAAAAAAAAACCCGGCCGATGGTTTAGGGCAGGGATCCGCAACCTTGGCCTTCCCGAGGTTTTGGAACTACGTGTCCCATGAGTCTCCTGCAACCTAATGAGCAGCTGAGGCTCATGGGTGATGTAGTTTCAAAAGTATCTGGAGGGGGCAAGGTCTCTGACACCTTGTCAGGAGGGTATAGCTGATACTTCTCTGACTTTTCACTCATGGAGACACGTTTGTCGTTGCTGTATCGCTCGTGCAGAGGAGACTTCCTTAGCATTACAGTTCTGGCCGCTGTTTTTGGGTGATCGCAAGGTGATCTGCATAGCGGGACTCGTTGAAGCTCAGGCCACTTACTCCTCTGCCTGTTCTTCATGCTCCCATGAGCTTTATTTCAATATTTCTAAAAGCAGAGCCTCTCTAACGACCTAGATTCATGCACTTTACCAGCTACATCCCTGCTTAATCTTCTCATTCTGCCGTACACTGCTGTGCGACTCTCACAGGACCTTAACTGGAAAGTAAAGCTCATGCATGAAGATCAAGAGGCAGACGACCGCGGACACTTCATTTAAATGGGAATAACTCAATCGCAGTTAGGATATAAATAATGTATAGACCTAAAACGCATGTTTAAACCTGCTGTGGTGATTTAGGAAACGTCCTAAAGCAGCCAGCCTGTCCCTTTAACATCACTCTCTTAATGCAATGGCTACCGGAGCAGAGCCCAGGCACCTGCAGTGAGAGCAGAGCATGGCAGATGTCATCATTCTCCCTACTTGTGTCTTTTTAATAGTTTAAAGCAGTAATTAGCCGTTGATCCCTGCGCGTTTTATCCACTGGCTGGATGGCGCTGTAATTTACTGAAGTGCTCACATCTGGCAAATGATGCTTCAGATCGCCTGCGATAACAGCAGCTCCTTCTTAATCCACCCACTCTGCATCCAACCTAAACCCAAGAGGCCACAGAGGAAAAAGATCAACGTAAAATACACACTTGACCAGATTTTTCCAGATCATTGATTTAGGCAGGGTGACAGGCACGGGTAGCGTTATCCAAAGCCGGGGAGAAGGTGCTAATTCACTTACTATTATCCCCACCGCTGCCACCATCTAACATTTGTTATGAAATATGCATGAGCGAAGACAAAAGAGAGATTTAATGCATACATTTCCATTCAACGACACCTAAACATTACAATCGGTTATGTTTACAGTAAAGATTAATATGTAAGTGTGACCTATTCATCCTGTAGTAAGAAGGGGACGTATCGATTTAGATATGAGTCATTTATTCCTTGTTTCAGTCTTTCCAGTAAACTCAGGATCATCAGCATGGAAAGGAAAATATCAATTAATAAAACCATAACACAGGTGTAAAATATCAGAAAAAACTCAAATTCCCGACATCTTTGTATATGTAAAATATCTGTAAAGCCACGTTCCTTCTGAATGTACTTATTATAGGTTTATATGGGTGTGATGTGACACACAGCAACACAAGTCTTTGGCTAAAACCAGGACATGTATTGCAGGTTAATCACCATAAAGTATTCCAACGCCATGAGGTAACCTAATGGCATGAGGTATCCCAACGTCACGAAGTAACCCAACACCATGAGGTAACCTAATGGCATGAGATATCCCAACGTCACGAGGTAACCCAACACCATGAGGTATCCTACCGCCATGAGGTATCCCAACGCCATGAGGTATCCCAACGCCATGAGATATCCCAACGCCATGAGGTAACCCAAAGCCATTAGGTAACCCAACGCCATGAGGTAACCCAACGCCATGAGGTGTACTAACGCCATTGTGTAACCCAACGCCATGAGGTATCCCAACGCCATGAGGTATCCCAACGCCATGGGGTAACCCAACGCCATGAGGTATCCCAACGCCATGGGGTAACCCAACACCATGAAGTATCCCAACGCCATGAAGAAACCCAATGCCATGAGGTAACCCAACGCCATGAGGTTTGTTATCTCCATCTCCTTTGGGTTTGTTTTTGGAGCACTCTGCTGGGAGCCTTGCAGGACCCTATACAGAAAGAAGGGAATGACTGGATAGAAGAGGAGTAACTCGACAGGACCCTTTAAATGGCCATGGAAAGGTGAGTTTTGACCACGACAGTCTCTGGATGGATCATAGTGTTCCAATACCCTGACATCAAGAAAGAGATCCAGAGCTGGTCTGTCCTTTGGTCTCACCCCCCCCCCAGCCCACTCCAATGGCCTTAAATGAGCAAGTTTTGAAATTTCTTTGGTTTTCCCAGTTGACTCGCAACCCACCTAACATTGGCTTGTTTTGCCCTATGGTCAAGTCTACTCCAGGTGGCAACACATGCTGTCCCTTACTACCCAGAGATATCAGGATATCAGCCAACTCTGAAAGGTAGTATTCTGGACCCCCAGGGTCATATGCAAGAAGTAAATGTCACGTGCTGGATATGATTGAAGTCAGATCGCTTAACTCGTCCCCTTTTGATAGCACACAAAGTCCTTTATACTTTTTCTTCACTTTATTGAGAAAGTAACAGCAAATAAAAGGTGTCTTGAGGGTAGAGAGATTCTCTGTAGAATGCTTTCTTACTAGAGGCAGGTAAAACAGAACGCATCTGCCCAGTATAAACAGGATGCTATTCACAAGCCTCCATGGACAGAATGAAGGAAGTGAAGCTTTGCTGCACAGGAAATGGGACTAGACCAAACTAACTATGCAAGTTAGACAGGGAGAGTGGACTAATCCATTCTTAAGTAAAAAAACTTAGGGGGGAAACAAATAAGGAATCTGGTTCCATGATAGGTAGGAGTGTGTTCTTTTTGTTTATAGCCACATAGACCAGCCTACCGAGGGACAGAAGATTTGGGATTAGACCTCGCGATTTGCAGGTGGCACCAAAAGTACAGCATGGGTGTCCTTGCCAAACAAGACAGAGCATCTCTCTTAACCTTTAGAACAGGGCTGTCAAACTCACTGGCCCCCAGTTGTCGATGCCTAAAATTCCCAGAATTCTTTCAGTAGATGGCATGGGAATCATGAGATTCTGGAGGACCAGAGTTTGACAGCCTTGCTTTAGAAGGATGTTCTCGGAAACTCTCCATGAATGGTGCTCAAACAAACAGCCATTGCGGGTTTCCTCTCCATAGACGTCATGGTAGATGATACATGATACCTTATCGATAAGGCTGGAAACCTAAAACCCTACACCTGTTAATAGACTATAACTCTCATTCTTCTCCACCAGCAATGTGTTGAAATCCAGCTTGCATGCCTTGACACCTGCCATTTCCCCCAGTCATGCCCGTCGTTCATTATACATGCAAATCTTCAGTCTCTGTATTAGCTGCTCGAAGGTTCTGAATTAATTCGCCTCGCCGTGTAAGTTTAATACAAGTCATCTCTTTTTCCCTCAAGGTTTCTTTACTCCGACATCAAACTGCCGCCTCGTGTTATTGCCTTTATCTCTGGCGGAGAATAGACTAAAGGCCAAAACATAATCCACAGCTTCCAGAATCTTATTTCCTTTCAAGTCATCTGAAATGAGCCGAATAACTTAAACTGTTCTTTTTTTTTTTGTCTCCAGGTGACATATGGATCATTTGATTACACCTCATTGCTGTACCTGTCAGACTACTCCAGAGACTTCGGGGGCGGGCGATTTGTATTCATAGACACAGTATCAAACAGCACCGTCGAACCCAAGGCTGGTGAGTAACATTCATGCATGTTGATGTCCGTGTCATGGTGCAACTTGCAGCACTGCTTTGAAAGCAAATCCCACTTCTGCCACCAATACAGTAGGGGAAGTATTACACTCTGCCCGCTAAAACGCGGACGCTAAGGAGGAAAACCTGTAGGCATCTCCTTAGCATCCTCGTTCTAACTCCATATTACTGGACAGGCGCTAAATCTGCAGCCTGCCCCGTAATGCAGCACCTCAGGACACTCGAGGCAGCGCTAAGTGCCATCGCAAGCATCCCCCCCTCCCATGGAGTCCATAGGACTCCATTGGGGCTTCGACTGCTGGTCGCATGACCTGCAGGATCTCGCCTCCCGCAAGATCCTGCAGGTCGGCAGAGTGATTCGCGGAGGGAGACTGGGGACCACCCCCCCCCCCCCACAGTCTCTCTCTGCTCCCGGCAGCCAGAAGCAGCAGATCGAGCCGGCGTTCTCGCCGTGGGATGAGAGGTGAGCATGTGATTTTTGGGGGGATTTGAAGCTGGTGATAACTGATTCTTCAGAAGCCGTATCAGTTAGCACCAGGTCCTAGCTGTGGGTAACTTTTCAGTTAACCGCAGCGGGACGTAATTAGCGTTAGGACTTTGTAATCCTAACGCTAATTAACTCTTTGCGCTCCTCATGTAACGCATAGGGAACGCAAAGTACAGTAAGCTCGAGCTTGAAAAGCGCTTGAATTGCCAGCGGGTTTTTTAACCCCTTAGCGGTCGGAACATAATATGGTCGGCATTCTGCTAGGGCCACCAAAGCTAACGTTAACTATGTAACAGGGCCCTAGGTTTCTCATGGATCGGAATAAAAGGAAGCTCTATAGTATATACCAAGCAGGACCTTTTACCTGTATAGAGCAGCAGCGTGTTGCAATGCGCCATTTAATACATGTAGATCAGACATGACGGCAGCAAGGCATATTTTGAGTCTTTGCTTGTTTGTCAGTGATCCAAACATAGTAAAAGTCAGTCATTGGACGAAGGTTTAGCTCCAGATTTGAGCAATCAATTTGCGGCTTGTTATGACAGATTCTGCATATATTTGTGTGTTAATGCATTTATATATAAAATACAGTCACGCTCCCAAATGACTCATCTGTCTAACATATAGCAACTTCTTATTTCTTTCTCTTTTTTTTTTATTATTCAGATTTTTTTAAATATATGGGAAAATTGATATAGATTTCGTATAACAGGAATAGGCTACACCCCCCCCCCAAAAAAAAAAAATAATCCTGTGCGTTACAGACTTTTAGTAATTGGAGATTTTATAGATTTTTTTTATTTTTATTGAGATGTTTTGGCTGTCACACGGTGCCAGGGCTCGTCCTCTCTCTATAAACCCCTTTTAGATCATCATTACGGTCAGGAATATAAACATGCAGAGTATATCGTATTGGCAGGTAGCAGTTTGACGTACGTTCCCGAGCAGACAGCACTTGGCAGGTACACGAAGTATCTCTCCTTTCCCTAGGCGGATGTTCAATACGTCGGTTCGTTCGGTAGCAGACCCAATTATCATTTCAGCTACGTATAAAAATACCTCGCAGGATGTGGAAGCTCCTTCTCCGGCTGGAAGATGTCACCATAATCCATAGCTTGGTGACCACAGCACGATATGGACCGGCTTCCCTGTCTGCTGTGGAGGGTAACGGGGTTTAATCCTGCTTTTAATTCTGCTTTTTATATCTCGATGTCCTGAAAGACCCAAAGTACAAAGAAAATCGTGCGAGGGGAAATTATATTAGGGAGCTTTATTTTTATTTACCTTAAATAACACGGTAAAAAGTAGAAGCAAGAACCGCTTGTAATAAAAGACCGGGGGCCATATTACATCGTTAACGCTAATGTTAGCGCTTAGCTGTGCGAGCGTTAATGTTAGCCCTGGCGGCCCTAGCGCAGGCGCACCATATTACAATCCAAACGCTAACGGGTTAATAAACAGAGATTTGGAGCTTGAGCTTTTCAGCGCGAGGTTACTGTACTTTGCGCTCTCTATACATAACGGGCTCTGTTAACGGCTTCGCGCAAAAGCGCAATTTTTTTGCGCGCAGTGTTAAACGTTAACGCACGGAAATTAACGCTGGTATTACGATCCAAGCACATTTTTTCATCCGTCAAAAAATAACGCGCGTAAAAAAGACGTGCAAAGACGCGCGCGCATTACCTGCGCGCAGAAATCAGTGTGCGGACTGTTTTTTCACGCGATTCAGACAATCTGAATTAAGAACCCACGAGTGTCTCCCGTTGAGTTTTTGCACCTGTCAAAATCAATCTGAGTATATATACTGCACCAATAATAAAAACACGCACAACCACTCAATTTCATTGTTTGGGTATGTGTAGAATGTGTAACTGTACTGTGCTGCGTATTTTTTTTCGTGCTGGTGTATTTAGTTTCGGCCAGGACGTTCAGATTTGCCGTTACCACCAGCTTTTAAAAGACGTTAAAATTATGCGCGCAAACGTTCTCCGTTAAAATTTGCACATAGATTGTAATACCATCCACGTACCAGCGCACAAATGCATTTGCGCTCACAATGTTAAATATAGGACGCGCGCAGTACATTACGCTCGCAAAGGGTTCGCGCAGGTTCACCCACGGTAGACGTTAACGCGCATTTTTTACACGGACATTGTAATACGACGTTCTGCGCAAAGGGTTTTTCCCCACGCGTTAATGCGTTTTTGCACACGCGTTAACGTTTGAGTGAAGAATGTAATCGAGCCCAACATGAGGAGCGCAAAGAGTTGATTAGCGTTAGGATTACAAAGTCCTAACGCTAATTACTGTCCTGTTGCCGTTAACACGAACGTTAAGGACCTGTGCTAACGGACTCCGCTTCTGCAGAATCAGTCAGCACCAGCTTTAACTCACTCCCCCCCCCCCCTGAAAAAAATCGCATACTCGTCCTCCATCCGGCGGCAAGAACGGTGGTTCGATCCACCTCCTCTTGCTGCCGGTAGCAGTGAGAGACTGGGTGAAAAAAGTCCCCCAGTCTTCCTCTGCGAATCACTACGCCGACCTGCCGGATCTCATCAGGCTAGATCCTACAGGTCTTGTGACCGGCAGCAGAAGCCTCAATGGAGTCCAATGGAGGGGATGCTCGCGGCGGCGCTTAACTCTGCACATCATCCTGCTTAGTGTCTCCATTTTACCGTCAGGTATGGAACAGTATCAATGTATAGGGGGGTTATTCGAACAGCGCAAGAGTTTACTAATGTCGCAAACACCTGCTTCGGCAACAAACACTGGTGTTTCAGATGATAGCATTCCAAACAACAGCAGGAGAAGCTTCACTGTGAAGAATCCTCATGGTGTGATATTGCCTTATGGTATCACTCACATGTAGCAGAGCCACATCTACATGTTAGAGGTCGTGCATCATGGGATGTACAGGTTGCGCACCCTTTATCCGGAATTTTCAGGACCCTGAGCTTTTCGTTTTCTTCTGGATTTCAGAATCCAGGAGAATCCAATGTTTGTATGAGAGGAAGAGGATCACGGCAGGAAAACTGTGATCCCCGACCTGCTGCATCCACCAACGTGTACACACTCTTGAGTGGGAGTGCTGTTCGGGGTTACTCCACAGACATGCTGGGGCTGCCCAGAGCCTCCTAGCGTGTGCCACGGTCTGCTGCAGCAGTCAGGAGCTGTGTACCTGTCCGGACCGTCCCTAATCCCAAATTACTAAACTCCGGAAACTCCGAAAATTCCAGTTCTTGGAGTCTTCCAGATTTTCGAACTCTGGATAAGAGGTGCCCAATCTGTATGAGAAGACTTGCTTCTGATCGCCTATATATCCAGACGGCGTATCCCAGACCTCCATAATGTTTGATGGATCTCCCGTCTCATGACCTCCTTCTCAGGTAAGAAATACCTTGGCAGGTAAGACAGACCTACGGACGAATGAAGTCAAAGATGGTAGATGGATAGATAGAAGGATGAGACGGTAGATTGAAGGACAGAGAAGGCATAATAATGGCAGCGAGGGATCTATCAGATGGATGGCTGAGGAACCACTGGGGTGGCACGTTTTGACCGCAATCACATTGTATGTCATTTAAGCAGACGATGGTCAGATCCCTGGTCCCCCTGGTCTCCTCACTCCCTGCAATGTTTACCGCCTCCACATTAAGTCAATTAGAAGGCGGCGAGGAGAGGAGAGGCATCCGCTGCACCCGAGTGCTCTTTGATGACAGCGCTGCCCGCAATGTGACAGGAAGCTGCACATACTGTAAAGAGCCCTTGAAAGAGAGACGTGTCTGAGTCTATTATCTGCGTCTCGTCTCGTGGAGTGTCTCAGCTTTACATAACATTCTGCTAATAACCAGAGGGAGAGATCACAGCCAAAACACCACCCCGCTTCACAGACCTGGGGATAATTAAAGGGCATGGACCACTTCACTGGAGATGCTCACGATTTACTGCACGGAAGGTCCCAAAGCAGGCAGTTTTTACATTATGCTTTACAGCTTGGCACTCATTATCTTCACAGATCATGATTCATGTATCTACTACACCTCAAGACTTGTAAAGTCACACAACCCAAGTGTTTGCGATCCCAGGTTTCCAGCACTTTTTGTTTTGCATCTCAGGGCTAATCAGAGCCAGATGGACCTGTTACTCTACAGCAGGGCTCTCAAACTCCAGCTCTCTACATGTTGCTGAACTACAACTACCATGATTCTCTGACCGTCTATTGCAGAGATTCCCAACCCTCATCCTCAGTGCCCACTGACTGGCCAGGTTTGCAGGATATCTGAAGCACAGCACAAGTGATATAATTTGCTGCTCAGTGATTGCAGGATTCAGTCTGCTTTTCACCTGGCCTGTTAGTGCTTCCTGAGGAACAGGATTGGGAAACCCTGAACGCATTCAAAGATTTCTGGGACTTGTAGGCCATCGTCATCTGCCGGAGTTGGAGATCCCTGCTTTGCAGGATGATGAGTGATGACTGTGTCTGTCATTGGCTGCGTATAGGAGATCTTACTTATTCTCTATATCTGTTCGCCACCGCACCTCACCTACACACCTCTTTAACGCAGGATTGTTGTTTTCCCTTTTGAGAAAGTGCATTATTATTTATGTGTTTCCACTGTCATCTGGTATTGCTGCAGAAAAGCTAGGAGGAGGCTCCGCCCTCAGCGATAAAGGGTTCAACAAACTTTACTGCTGCATTACGATAGCCAGGGAGAAGACAACTGAGTGAGAGCTGTGGGGTCACTCACAATAGGATTCAGGGGGTTATAATGGCTTAAAATTCCTGTACAGTACAGATACAAGGTGGTACTATAATTTCCATACACAGGCATTATGCAGCACATACAGATACAAGGTGTCGCTGTAATTGCCATACACAGGCATTATGCAGCACATACAGATTCAAGGTGTTGCTGTAATTGCCACACACAGGCATTATGCAGCACATACAGATATTGCATTGCTAATAATCTCATTGTGATCACTACAAACCCCCATTAGCAGAAGATCTCACCATTTTATTATCTCACTGCAGCACATTTACTGTATCTGACAGAAAGGCCATTTCTGCCTGTATGCTGATAATACAGACCCTGTGCGACATTGACAAGGGACGCAATCCAATGTATGTAGCTTGCCTTAATTCAGGATGTGCTTCCTGTCTGACACAATACATGCTGCTTGCCTTGACCTAATCTATGCTGCCTGTCACACCCAATGTATATCCAGTGTCCCGACCCAATACTTGCTGGTTGCCGTGACTTTATCTACGCCGTCTGCCCTCGAACCAATACATGTGACCTGTATTGCTGTACCATGTGTTCCTTAACCAGTCTCAGCCCGTGCGTGCGGCCCTGACCCCGTACATTCTGCCTGCATTGACCTGACGTGTGTTTCCAGCGTACGCCGCCGCCGGTGTTTATTTATAGTGACCGCTCGAATGATGCGTTTTCCGCTATGGCAGCTGTGTCAGAACATTCCGTGTTTCTCTGGGAAGCCGGCTCTGGTTATTCTGCCTGCTAGGACCATTAAAACAGGAAATGATTTATCACGAGAGCCCCCTGTCGTGCCTTAATCTTTTAGCCCATTTCTGTTTTAATTCCTCGTTCCCGGGGAGCGGGAGGACCTGCGTCTTAATAGTCTTCTCTCCAGCAGCAGACGATCACTTCAGGGATAAACGATTGAGGAAAAGGGATCAAACCAAGACAAGAACACAAACCCAGCGTGGGCTGCGGCAACAAGACGCAGGTGCCATTTACCATGCGGGTATTGGGGGGGGGACTGACTTCACTCCTTCGTGGCGAAGCTCTGCATCGCTGTGTTCCTCTCGAATATTCCTGCAGCTTATTTGGAGATTCCGGTCCTTTTATATCAGCGATCATAGAGCTAAATGCGCCTCAATTAAAGGGGAATGGGTTTGCGCGTTCCGTTTAACTAAACAATCCAATTAAAATGCTTTAATTCCCCAATGAATTCTTTATTATTATCGTGCAGGAGTTCTGCAAAATGCACACAAACACTAATGGGAAACCCTCTCATAGTGTGTGTTTCAACCTGCATCCTCCTCGCTACGCAAACTTGGCGACCCCTATACTTGCGCACCTGGGCCCTGGCAAGGGTGTAACTACCAGGGGTGCAGCGGGTGCCACTGCACCCGGGCCCCTAAGTCCAGGGGCCAACAACCGGATTGGTGGGGGGCCCGGACTGGCCCTGCTTGCCCCACAGTCCAGGCAGGGGTCAGGCACCTGGTCTCCCGTTTGATCGGCAGCGTGTTGGATCAAAGTCCCACACACTGCTCCAGAAGTCAAGGCCCCGCCTGGGGGAAGGCAGGGAGAGAAGGAGGAAGAAGAGGACAGCTGCTCACATGTGGAGGTGCTGGCCCCACCCCTTCCCCCTCCACAGCCAAGCAAAGCAGAGCCTCCATGCTGTGCTGGCAGTGTCCAGCACGTGCAGGGAGGGGAAGTGGAGAGAGTGGAGCCCATACTTACCTATGGTAAGTATGTAATAAGCTGGGGTGGGTTGTGTGAGTGAGTGAGCAGAGGGTGGGTTGTGTGTGTGTGAGTGAGCAGAGAGTGGTGTGTTTGCAAGGAAATCATCAGGGGGGTACAAGCAATAATCTGGTATGGGGCCCTGTGGAGGGGGGGGGCGGGTCCCTGGCTGGCTAATTACTGGGGGTCTGATCCTGACTAATTACTGGGGGTCTGATCCTGACTAATTACTGGGGGTCTGGTACTGGCTAATTACTGGGGTCTGATCCTGGCTAATTACTGGGGGTCTGATCCTGACTAATTACTGGGGGTCTGATCCTGACTAATTACTGGGGGTCTGGTACTGGCTAATTACTGGGGTCTGATCCTGGCTAATTACTGGGGGTCTGATCCTGGCTAATTACTCGGGGTCTCTGATACTGGCTAACTACTGGGGTCTGATACTGGCTAATTACTGGGGGTCTGATACTGGCTAACTACTGGGGGTCTGATCCTGGCTAATTACTGGGGTCTGATCCTGGCTAATTACTGGGGGTCTGATACTGGCTAATTACTGGGGGTCTGATACTGGCTAATTACTGGGGTCTGATACTGGCTAATTACTGGGGTCTGACACTGGTTAATTACTGGGGTCTGATACTGACTAATTACTGGGGGTCTGATCCTGGCTAATTACTGAGGGTCTGATACTGGCTAATTACTGGGGTCTGACACTGGTTAATTACTGGGGGTCTGATCCTGGCTAATTACTGGGGTCTGATACTGGTTAATTACTGGGGTCTGATCCTGGCTAATTAATGGGGTCTGACACTGGCAAATTACTGGGGGTCTGACACTGGCAAATTACTGGGGGTTTGACACTGGCAAATTACTGGGGGTCTGATACTGGGGGTCTGATATCTGGGGCTCGCACGGAGGGTGGGTCTTGAAGGCCTCGTACGCCCCGCTGACTTCAATGGCCCCTCCCCACAGCTGACGAGGGGGGGGCCTTCATGGATTCTTGCACCGGGGCCCTGAGGTTTCTAGTTACGCCTCTGGGCCCTGGATCCCAGGGATGCTTGCGTTGGTACCCGAGACATGTCTGAGCTGCACTTCCCACAGTGACATTTCCTGAGTCATTTTGTATCTGCAGGTTAAAACACGCGACACTGCAGTGTGAACACAATCCTCTGACTTCCCGTCTCTGCAGTCGAGCAGATTGTTTCTCCACACTCGCAGATAACCCCTCACTTGTCATCAGGAACACGCTGGAACATCTCGCTGCCTCGTCCCTGTGCGTCGTGTAGACATATGGAGATGCATATTGAGAGAGCTGTTCTCATCACTACCAGAGGAGCATCACTCTGCAAGCTTACCTCATAACCCTCTCACTGCCAGCCGAGCATCACTCCGCAAGCTTACCTCATAACCCTCTCACTGCCAGCCGAGCATCACTCCGCAAGCTTACCTCATAACCCTCTCACTGCCGGCCGAGCATCACTCCGCAAGCTTACCTCATAACCCTCTCACTGCCAGCCGAGCATCACTCCGCAAGCTTACCTCATAACCCTCTCACTGCCGGAGGAGCATCACTCCGCAAGCTTACCTCATAACCCTCTCACTGCCGGAGGAGCATCACTCCGCAAGCTTACCTCATAACCCTCTCACTGCCGGAGGAGCATCACTCCGCAAGCTTACCTCATAACCCTCTCACTGCCAGCCGAGCATCACTCCGCAAGCTTACCTCATAACCCTCTCACTGCCGGAGGAGCATCACTCCGCAAGCTTACCTCATAACCCTCTCACTGCCGGCCGAGCAGCACTCCGCAAGCTTACCTCATAACCCTCTCACTGCCGGAGGAGCATCACTCCGCAAGCTTACCTCATAACCCTCTCACTGCCGGAGGAGCATCACTCCGCAAGCTTACCTCATAACCCTCTCACTGCCGGTCGAGCATCACTCCGCAAGCTTACCTCATAACCCTCTCACTGCCGGCCGAGCATCACTCCGCAAGCTTACCTCATAACCCTCTCACTGCCGGCCGAGCATCACTTCGCAAGCTTACCTCATAACCCTCTCACTGCCAGCCGAGCATCACTCCGCAAGCTTACCTCATAACCCTCTCACTGCCGACCGAGCATCACTCCCCAAGCTTACCTCATAACCCTCTCACTGCCGGCCGAGCATCACTCCGCAAGCTTACCTCATAACCCTCTCACTGCCGGCCGAGCATCACTCCGCAAGCTTACCTCATAACCCTCTCACTGCCGGCCGAGCATCACTCCGCAAGCTTACCTCATAACCCTCTCACTGCCAGCCGAGCATCACTCCGCAAGCTTACCTCATAACCATAGGCGACTCTACAGGGGGGCAAGGGGGGCAATTGCCCCCCCTAGGTTATTCCTTGCCCCCCCATGTGCCCCCCCACCAAAAATCAGCTTCCAGCTTACCACACTTCTTCGGACCACTGTATCTCCGTCCCTGTGCATCGTATATGGACGGTGTCATTGGAAAGAGCAGATTCTGGCCTTTCCAATGATATCCAACATGATCATATTCCGTTTGAAATAAAAGTCAAAAACATTAAATAATAACAGGCACTTAAACTTAAGCATTTTCACAGGGTTGAAATGTCTCAGCAGTGAAGTGGTTAATGTTCAGACTATACATTACATTGTGTATTACATTAGTTTTTGCCTTGGTTTAGTTGTATATTAAGGGTTAAATGGGTAGGCTTCATCCCTCACATTATACATTTTATTTTTTCCTTGATCAATGGCATTTTAGGGGTTAATGTGTTAGCTATATGCCTCACAGTGTATTCATTTCATGTTTTACCTTGATCAATGGCATTTTAGGGGTTAATGAGTAGGCTAAATGCCACATTGTTTATTATTTTTATTGTATTTCTCTGGGTTTATGGCATTTCAGGGGTTATTATGGAAGTTAGAATCTAAAGGGTCCGTCTAATCATCTTTAGATCCTCTGCTTTTTGTCACATTTCGGGGAATTTATTTCGCCGAAAATAAAGTGAATTCCCTATTTAGCGAATGGTCACTGTAATTTGCTAAAAGTGTAGTCGCTGAAGGAGCAATCAGACATTCAGCGAAAACTGCCGAACTGCGGCAAATAAAGTATCATGTTAGTACAATAAAAAGGCATCATTGCATCACATTACTCTGGGGTCTTGGAATCTTATTTATATATACTTATTTAGGGCACTATTACCTGGTGTGAGTTAACCCTTGCGTTCACATGGTTTTGCGTTAGCGCCAGGTTAATCGAGTCTAGCGCCTGACCAACAGATCGTTTGCCTCCCGCTACAAACGGGAAAAATCACTTAGCGTGTTGTTATTACCGATTTGTAGCTCGAGCTTACTGTACTTTCCGCGTCCTTTACTTAACATGGGGAGCGCTAGAGATCTCTAGCGCTTTTGCAGCTAGCAGATCAGTTGGTGCCAGCGCTAATTTTTTGAGGGAAGCTAATTGCACCATTTTACCTACTGCTTAACCCTGGTGCTAACTCCAAAAAAACCAGATCTTCGCCCAAAATTAACAGGCAATTGAAAGGAATGCAGCACAGGTGTTCTCTTGGCCCCATACACTATAGCAATGGATCTGGTCCGCATTGTCGTTGCTGTTGCAGTCGGCTCTATTATAAAAGTATCCTTTATCCACATATATCTTAATTCTAATATATTGCCTAATTTTAAACATTTTATGCTGGGGGTTATTCATAGTATGGAAGCGGTTGATTATTAGGGTGACTGTGTGGACCATGTTTAAAGGGACATGTGAATAAGTCTTGCCCTGAAACATGTATTATTTATATGCTGCAGCAGGGAAATTTTTGTCGCTCACCTGGCCTTCCTTTTGGATCTATTAAATGCAGTGTAATGATTCTACCTGCTGTTGGGTGGCATTTATCATGCAATGCCCATCAGCCTTAATATATGTGTGCATCAAACCATGGATGATACGGCCCCTTTGGATGATTTTAATAATGCAGGGGTGTGAGGTTATTCACTGGATGTGTTCATATTCAAGCTTGTGAGGGCGGGGGATAGGTATGGCCCGGCACTGGAAAAAAAAACGTTCTATCCTGTACACAACCGCATTAGCGCTGGGTCTCAGCCCGGGTCTTAGAGTTTTCCTAGCGTGCGCTAAACGACCTTGTTCATGGACTACTGCAGACAAGGTGATCTGTTTGTGGGTTGTCAGGCACTATGTTTTAGCAACTCGCGCTAAATGTTTCCTTTAGCGATGGTGTTTTAGCTCACACAGGTGATAGGGCCCTTAGTTTTATTCAGTGATATGATTTAGTGGTGAAAATTATTAGTGCCCCCCCAGTTTTGACTGCGATATCTTCTGTGCCCCCCCTAAATATTGTTCCTTGAGTCGCCACTGCTCATAACCCTCTCACTGCCGGCCGAGCATCACTCCGCAAGCTTACCTCATAACCCTCTCACTGCCAGCCGAGCATCACTCCGCAAGCTTACCTCATAACCCTCTCACTGCCAGCCGAGCATCACTCCGCAAAGCTTACCTCATAACCCTCTCACTGCCGGCCGAGCATCACTCCGCAAGCTTACCTCATAACCCTCTCACTGCCAGCCAAGCATCACTCTGCAAGCTTACCTCATAACCCTCTCACTGCCAGCCAAGCATCACTCTGCAAGCTTACCTCATAACCCTCTCACTGCCAGCCAAGCATCACTCCGCAAGCTTACCTCATAACCCTCTCACTGCCAGCCGAGCATTACTCCGCAAGCTTACCTCATAACCCTCTCACTGCCAGCCGAGCATTACTCCGGAAGCTTACCTCATAACCCTCTCACTGCCGGCCGAGCATCACTCTGCAATCTTACACAGTAACCCTCTCACTGCCAGCCGAGCATCACTCCGCAAGCTTACCTCATAACCCTCTCACTGCCGGCCGAGCATCACTCTGCAATCTTACACAGTAACCCTCTCACTGCCGGCCGAGCATCACTCCACAAGCTTACCTCATAACCCTCTCACTGCCGGCCGAGCATCACTCCGCAAGCTTACCTCATAACCCTCTCACTGCCGGAGGAGCATCACTCCGCAAGCTTACCTCATAACCCTCTCACTGCCGGCCGAGCATCACTCTGCAATCTTACACAGTAACCCTCTCACTGCCATTTTCATGCACGTTTCCTGACCTGTTGCTTGCTTGTCTTTCAGGACGGCTCTCGTTCTTCACTTCTGGATCAGAAAATCTCCACCACGTGGAAAAAGTACAATGGGGAACAAGATACGCCATTACCATTTCCTTCACCTGTGACCCTGACCACAGCATCGAGGATCCCACATGGATGTAATACAGAGATTCTGCTCATTTAACCCGGACCTATTCAGGGTAATAACAGACAGAACGAAGAAACACTGGAGCATTCGCTTTACGTGTTAGAGGGACTTGTGTTCTTGGTGGATACGATAAGACTGTGTCTACAGGTATAGTCCTCCCCTCTCATGGACCATCTCTACCAGGCCTCAGGTTTAGTAACCGGCTGAGGAGAAACATGTTTCGTCAAACAAATCGAGTAAACGAGCGAGCGCCCTCTGGTCCTTCCACTGAAATTGGAATTTCCCATCTGGAAACGCAAAATAAAACTATTCATATGTTTTACGTTTTATCTTTGTTCTTCTTCCAATCTGCTGCTTCTTCTCATTTCATTCACTTGTAGTTAGTGTCCACTTTGGTGGTTTGTAAAGTTTGTGCATTCAATGACATCAATCTGAGCCTGTCATGTTTCCCTGGATAGAGAGGTGGGGAGCAGAGGCTAGCGGAAGGGGGGCACTGCATTTGAAGATCTTAGGGTTAGGGTTTAGGGCAGGGATGTCCCAACTACGACCCCCCCAGATGTCCCTGAACTACATCTCCCATACTTCTCCATCCATCTAATGCACTCAGAGATTTCTGGGAATTGTAGTTCAGGAACGTCTGGGGTGCTGGAGTTTGGACATCCCTGGTTTAGGGGAACGTATTTTTTGGTAGGGCTTCTCGCTTCGTGGGGCGGTGTCCGGTAAGAGGCCTGGCTGATGGGGGATACAGGCAGATACTCTTTAACCGTTCTAACTCCAAAACCAGGGTTTTTCAAGAGACCCTTAAATCCAGTTCTGTGCTCTTCTTTCTCTCCCTCGCTGAAGTCAGCAAGCAAAGTGTGGGGTTCCTAAATCCCACATTATTCAAAGTGGACGCCCACGATGTCCAACGTGTGTCTTCCTGGTAAAAGCTTGGATTGAAGGTGTAAAGACTAGTATTAATGGCCGTAGTGATGCGTCCAATATTCCCCGTACTATACCGAATGTGCACCATAATAAGCAGCTCGTACAACCCCTTTTCCTTACCCTGATTCTCTGGGTGAGGGTTTTTTATTACGAGGTATCTAGGCATGTTACCCACCCTGTTTTGGTCAAGCCATGTGTTTACGCAGTGGTCAATTCAAGCAGGAACCTGTGGGAACGCAGTTCCTCCGCTATTTTCTCAGAGGGAACAGAGTTCCCTTTGACGCAAACCTTGAGAAGCTCACATTAGGTTTCAGTCATGTGTTTCCTTATTAAGTCACCAGAAATATATATTTAGTTATTATAATTCTCATACCTCGTCTTTAACACCCAGCCTATCTTTATGTCTAAATACTGATATCAAATTTGCATATGGAGAGGAGGGTTAAAGGGTTTGCTTAGTTTCCTCTATATATATATATATATATATTATATATTTAGTTTCCTCTATATTCCTCTATATATTTTCCTCTATATGTGACACTGGGTGCATCCATTGTGTGATATATTCCTCTATATGTGTCACTGGGCACATCCATTGTGTGATATTTTCCTCTATATGTGTCACTGGGTACATCCATTGTGTGATATTTTCCACTGTATGTGTCACTGGGTGCATCCATTGTGTGATATTTCCCTCTGTATGTGTCACTGGGTGCATCCATTGTGTGATATTTTCCTCTATGTGTCACTGGGTGCATCCATTGTGATATTTTCCTCTATATGTGACAATTATCTGCATCCATTGTGTGATATTTTCCTCTATATGTGTCATTGGGTGCATCCATTGTGTGATATTTTCCTCTATATGTGTCACTGGGTGCATCCATTGTGTGATATTTTCCTCTATATGTGTCATTGGGTGCATCCATTGTGTGATATTTTCCTCTATATGTGTCACTGGGTGCATCCATTGTGTGATATTTTCCTCTATATGTGTCACTGGGTGCATCCATTGTGTGATCTTTTCCTCTATATGTGTCACTGGGTGCATCCATTGTGTGATATTTTCCTCTGTATGTGTCACTGGGTGCATCCATTGTGTGATATTTTCCTCTATGTGTCACTGGGTGCATCCATTGTGATATTTTCCTCTATATGTGACAATTATCTGCATCCATTGTGTGATATTTTCCTCTATATGTGTCACTGGGTGCATCCATTGTGTGATATTTTCCTCTATATGTGTCACTGGGTGCATCCATTGTGTGATATTTTCCTCTATATGTGTCACTGGGTGCATCCATTGTGTGATATTTTCCTCTATATGTGTCACTGGGTGCATCCATTGTGTGATATTTTCCTCTATATGTGTCACTGGGCACATCCATTGTGTGATCTTTTCCTCTATATGTGTCACTGGGTGCATCCATTGTGTGATATTTTCCTCTGTATGTGTCACTGGGTTCATCCATTGTGTGATATTTTCCTCTATATGTGTCACTGGGTGCATCCATTGTGTGATATTTTCCTCTATATGTGTCACTGGGTGCATCCACTGTGTGATATTTTCCTCTATATGTGTCACTGGGTGCATCCATTGTGTGATATTTTCCTCTATATGTGTCACTGGGTGCATCCACTGTGTGATATTTTCCTCTATATGTGTCACTGGGTGCATCCACTGTGTGATATTTTCCTCTATATGTGTCACTGGGTGCATCCATTGTGTGATCTTTTCCTCTATATGTGTCACTGGGTGCATCCATTGTGTGATATTTTCCTCTGTATGTGTCACTGGGTTCATCCATTGTGTGATATTTTCCTCTATATGTGTCACTGGGTGCATCCATTGTGTGATATTTTGTGTTGTAAACTGCCCCCCCCCCACAGTATCTTTCCATCACTTGCTCCTCACTTTGTGGCTTTGGCCATAGAATGGAGTGAATGGATCAGTTACCGACTCACATCATTGTATTGTGTGGGACGTATTCAAAGGACATCACCAGGGGGTAGAATAGAAGTATTTATAAGCTCCCTGTCTTATCTCATTATCTCTTATCTCGAGTAGTCTGGATCACAATAACCCCCTGCAGCCATATCTAAACATACCCTCCTCCCCCCTTCATTGACTGTTAAATACTGTATTACATAAAACACAGCCACAAAGTAAAGCGTTTGCACAAATTTTGGTAAATGTTGCATTGTGGTAAAAATCCACAAAATAGAAACAGGAGATTAAAAAAACTAACTTTATTTTTTCCTTTTTACCTTCAATTACTTCAAACAAAGAATAAATAACAGCAGCATGTGTTTTATAATGTGCAATACAAACAAAACCATCTTTTAAAACACAAGTAATCTCGTTACAGCTTATGGAAGTGGTAGTGTCCCCTTCTGTGTGACTTCTCAATGGTTATCTGAGGAGTAGAAATCTTGTAGAGTTCTCGCACATATTTTTTGTAGGACTAGACCCCTGTGTGTACCTTTCTGTGAGTCGTCGTTTCAGTTTCGGGGGTCACTTACTTTATTCACTACACTCTTCTAGTTTTTCTTTCTCCGGGGTCACTCCGCATTATCTCTTGGGGCGTTTGGGGGTCTTTGTTCTCCGTTCTTAATTCTTATCTCCATTACACATCTCCCTGAACTCCTGACAGCTTGTCCTTGTGATATCGTCCTTTCACCGAGCTCCCGCTCTCCTCGTTTTGCCGGAAGGCTTCGCTCGATGTCGCCCATTCAATGACAGACGTCCCGAGAAAGGTCATTCATCTGTTATTCGCGCGGGGCAGGCGGCCTCCCATCACAATCAATTGTGATACATTATTCATAATGTTTTCCTTGTTTGTATCAGGGATGAGCCTCACTGTTTCGCTTTGGTGTAATATATTCACACCGCATTTATTTCGAGGAGTCTGCGCTGATTCTAATTGTTTTCGCAGGCCGTTTACCAGTAATTGCGCGTCTTTCCAGAATTGGCAATGCCCGTCTGTCCAATCTGCATCAAAAAGGGGTTGCAGTGTCTAAAAATAAAGTAATCAGGCCCAGCCATCCGCTGGGACTCTCTCTATAGCTTCTACCTTTTACTCTGTTTGCATATGTATTCTTTCAGTATATTATTATTCTATTTATGTAAAGTATATGTGCTGCCCCCACCCTGTCCTTTATTAGTGGGTCTGGCCGCTTAGTCTACCCCAAATGCTACCAGGCCATCAACACACGCTAGGAGTAGAATAACCGACACATAGTGCTGTGCCACCCACCCTGGCATTGTACTAGCCTGTCATGTGTCTGGCAAGACCATTCATTGGTTTTCAGCCTGGAGATTGGTGCCCGCACACAGTTAATATAAAATGATGGGTCACTGCAGGTGATCGGACTGAAAGGTATGGATGTTCTGTGCACCACGCTATGGTATACCTGATATTACAGCAAGAAATACTCTGCAGCATGCCAGGAAGTACTGAGTATCACAAGAGGGAATGCTCTGCATCATGCCAAGGTATACCTGATATTTAAGCAAGTAATACCCTGCATCATGCCAGGGAGCGCTGAGCATCACAAAATGGAATGCTCTGCATCATGACAGGGAGTGCTGAGCATCACAAAAGGGAATGCTCTGCATCATGAATGACAGGGAGTGCTGAGCATCACAAAAGGGAATGCTCTGCATCATGACAGGGAGCGCTGAGCATAGAAACATAGAAAAATGTCGGCAGATAAGAACCTTTCGGCCCATCTAGTCTGCCCAATTACATGGATACTTTACCTGGATTTATCTTTTGTTTAGGATAGCCTTATGCCTATCCCATGCTTGCTTAAATTCAATCACTGTTTTGGCCTCTACCACTTCTACTGGAAGACTGTTCCATGTATCCACCACCCTCTCAGTAAAATAATGCTTCCTGATGTTACTTTTAAACCTTTGCCCCTCTAATCTAAGACTATGTCCTCTTGTTTTGCCACTTTGTTTCCGTTTAAATATACTCCCTTCCTCTACCTTGTGGATTCCCTTTACGTATTTAAATGTTTCTATCATATCTCCTCTGTCTCGTCTTTTTTCCAAGCTGTACATGTTAAGATCATTAAGCCTTTCCTGGTAACTTTTCTCCTTCAAGCCGTACACCATTTTAGTAGCCCTTCTCTGAACTCTCTCTAAGATGTCTATATCCTTCTGGAGATACGGTCTCCAGTACTGCACACAGTACTCCAAGTGAGGTCTCACCAGTGCTCTGTACAGTGACATGAGCACTTCCCTTTTCCTACTGCTAATACCTCTCCCTACACAACCAAGCATTCTGCCAGCATTTCTTGCTGCTCAATTGCATTGACTACTTACCCTTAGATCCTCTGCAATAATGACCCCTAAATCCCAAAAGGGAATGCTCTGCATCATGACAGGGAGTGCTGAGCATCACAAAAGGGAATGCTCTGCATCATGAAAAGGGAATGCTTGCATTATGACAGGGAATGCTGAGCATCACAAAAGGGAATGCTCTGCATCATGCCAGCGAGTGCTGAGCATCACAAAAGGGAATGCTCTGCATCATGCCAGGGTTTACTCCTCATACGAAAGAATACTCATGCCAGGGTGTACCTTGTATAATGCCAAAGAGTACTCTGTATCCTTTTATTTAGAATATACACCATATCACACCAGAATGTACCCAGTAACATGCCAGGAAATATAGCACATCATGCCACGTTGCAATCTGCAACATTGTATGGGTAACGCATTGCTTTACACTAGGTTATATTTCAGAGTCATCCCAGGTTGTATTCTGTATAGCAGCAGGGGATGTTCTGTATTGTGCCAGGTGTCACTCTGTTTATGTTGGAACTCACAAACTGAAGAGGTTTGGCACTTAAGGGGCGCATAGAGACTCATTGGAAATACAAATCAGACAATGTTTCTGAAACGACTCCGTGACTTCCCATACATTACTGAATCTTCACTGTGGCCATTACGAAACATGTTGCCTGGAATTTACTCCCCATCAGACAGATCCTGGTGCCTTACCCAGGCTTCATATTGAATTATGATGCGGCATATCCTATGGTGTGATGCAGAGTTATCCCCAGGTGTGATGCGGTATTATCACTAGGTGTGATGCGGAATTATCCGCAAATTTGATGCTGACTATCCCGTACCTCCAGGTGTGATGCCAAGTATCTCCAGGTGTGATGCCGAGTATCTCCAGGTGTGATGCCGAGTATCTCCAGGTGTGATGCCGAGTATCTCCAGGTGTGATGCCAAGTATCTCCAGGTGTGATGCCGAGTATCCCCTATCTCCAGGTGTGATGCCGAGTATCTCCAGGTGTGATGCCAAGTATCTCCAGGTGTGATGCCGAGTATCCCCTATCTCCAGGTGTGATGCCGAGTATCTCCAGGTGTGGTGCCAAGTATCCCCTATCTCCAGGTGTGATGCAGAGTATCTCCAGGTGTGATGCTGAGTATCCCCTATCTCCAGGTGTGATGCCGAGTATCTCCAGGTGTGATGCCGAGTATCTCCAGGTGTGATGCCGAGTATCTCCAGGTGTGATGCCGAGTATCTCCAGGTGTGATGCCGAGTATCTCCAGGTGTGATGCCGAGTATCTCCAGGTGTGATGCCGAGTATCTCCTGTTGAAAGTGGAATCTGCTGATGCTGAGTTACCCTGACGTTACACATAGTATGGATTATGTTGTTTATATAAATAAGCCTTGGATTTAAAATACAGTTTTAATGTTTATGGAATGAAATTCACCAATAACACAGCGTACAGATACTGTAACCGTGTAACCTTTATCCGGGGATCTGAATGTTCCACATATCATTTCGTTTTTTTTGGTCCTTCTCCGTGTGTCCTCTGAGTAACCCGGGTACAGATAGTTCCGGAAAGATGTCATTAAACCCCCCCCCCCCATGGCAGGCTTACCGTGATACGAGCTAAATAAATCTCCGCAGCCGCTCGTTTACCCTTTTATTATTCAGCACAAGAAATAGTCACTTATTGTTTAAATAACTGCAAGACCGCGGCGGGGGAGCTTAATCGATCATCCCTGGTGAGGGCTTTATGGTCCTCTAATTAAGTGAACAAACAATTTATGAAAATATACCTTTTGTAGCGTAAAACGTTCCATAAATGTTTCTTTAAATAACGGTTCCCTGGTGCCCCGGGATTAATCAGGACACGATAAAAAATGAACTTGTTTCTGTATAAACTTGTAGAAGTCTGGCAATATATAAGGGGCCTTAGGGGGGATCTTATAACTTTATATGAATATACACAGGGCCTTAGAGGGCCTTAGCCTTGTCCATCCGGGTCCAACGATGGCCAGAAATAGGTCTGTGATCCCCAGGATTAACCACAGGAAATGTCAATGTTACCGTGCCTTTGTCTGTGGTCCTAAACCAAGTCCTGACCAAGTACCTAATATCGTTCTGACTATGGATGGATGAGAAACAGAAGAATGTGACGCTCGCCGTCACACGCAGCGCTCGGGCTTTAAAGGTTTGTGATTGCTGCAGGAAGCCACATCTCACCATAACTAACTCTGAACGGAATTCTCCCCGCATTGCGTCAGGAGACCCGGGAAGAAAACGAGTTTAGCAGCTACAGGAAACACTTGATTGAGGCCATTGTGTAAACCCACTAGGTACTGTACCTTAAAGGGGTCATTCGCATAAGTGGCAAATTGATATGAAATGATAATATCTTTCAAAGAAATGGGTGAACCGATGGGGATGTATATTATTAAAATAAAATATATATTAAAGTAATATTTATTCCCATATATAATAATGTATGAATATTATAATTTAATTTTAATTGTATTTATTAAATTGTATATTAAAATAATTATTACATTTTATATTAAAGTAATATTTATTTCAATATATAATATATGAATATTTATTATAATTTAATAATTATCTTAATTGTATTTATTTTATTAAATTATATATTAAAATAGTTATTAAGTTATATATTAAAGTAATATTTATTTCAGTATATAATAATTAATGTATGAATATTTATTATAATTAAATTTTAATTGTATTTATTAAATTGTATATTAAAATAATTATAAAATTTTATATTAAAATAATATTTATTTCAATATATATATGAATATTTATTATAATTTTAATTGTATTTATTTTATTAAATTGTATATTAAAATAATTATTAAATTATATATTAAAGTAATATTTATTTCAGTATGTAATAATTAATGTATGAATATTTATTATAATTAAATTTTAATTGTATTTATTAAATTGTATATTAAAATAATTATAAAATTTTATATTAAAATAATATTTATTTCAATATATATATGAATATTTATTATAATTTTAATTGTATTTATTTTATTAAATTGTATATTAAAATAATTATTAAATTATATATTAAAGTAATATTTATTTCAATATATAATAATTAATGTATGAATATTATAATTTAATTTTAATTGTATTTATTAAATTGTATATTAAAATAATAAAATTTTATATTAAAGTAATATTTATTTCAATATATAATATATGAATATTTATTATAATTTAATAATTAATTTAATTGTATTTATTTTATTAATTTGTATATTAAAATAATTATTAAATGATATATTAAAGTAATTTATTTCAATATATAATAATTAATGTATGAATATTTACTATAATTTATTTTAATTGTATTTATTAAATTGTATATTAAAATAATTATTAAATTATATATTAAAGTAATATTTATTTCAATATACAATAATTAATGTATGAATATTTATTATATTTTAATAACTATTTTAATTGTATTTATTTTATTAAATTGGATATTAATATATATATATTTATGATGAAAGACTCTGAGGACTGAAACGTCCTGTGTGCGCGCATCGATTTGGTAAATATTAAAAAAATAATCTATATAGAGAAACGACGCCTTAGAGGGGATCTGTTAACTTTATATAAATATATACGGGGCCATTATAAACCATTGTGTGGAAACCTATTCATTAACAGGACTATACACAGGACACGAGGTCACCCATTTACACTGAACGAAAGGAAATTCTGCCTAAAGCATAGGAAGGCTTATTTTATAGTGAGAACAATAAAGCTGTGGAATTCTCTGCCTGTTGAGGTGGTTGGGTCAGAGACTGTACAGACTTTTAAACAACAGCTGGATGACTTACTGCTAAAACATAATATTGAGGGTTATAATATTTAATATGTGGGTAAAAGCTGTTTGATCCAAGGAGAAATCTGACGACATTCTGGGGTCAAGTAGGAATTTTTCCCCAGTATGTGGCATATTGTCGAGCGCTTCAGACTGGGTTTTTTGCCTTCTTTTGGATCAACAGCAGTAGGTGATGTGTGAAAGGCTGAACCCGATGGACGCATGTCTTTTTTCAGCCTATGTAACTATGTAATATATGATTGAAAAATAAAATGAGGTGTATGAAGATAAATTTGTATTATTATAAATACCCATGTTGCCCACCCCCTCCTGCTTCCATTTTTTGCAAGGATGGGGCTAACTTCATGGTGGACCAGTTGCAGAGTGGCAGGCCCACATTTTGCATCCCTGGTGGTCCAGTGAAATAGCCTCCAGGCCCCTTCAGCCAATGTGTCACATCCCCGGTGGTTCGAGGGGGAGAGTGCTGTGGTCCGAGCCTCTTTCGAGGATGGGTCAAACAGTCCTCACTCGATGGAAACACAGGCTGTATTGATCTCCCACCTGGGATCTTGGACATCAGCTGAAGGGTCCGGTGGCTTTTCCCCTGGACAGGCCCCAGAATGTGTTGGGGGTATCTAAGCTGCCTTGTGGGTAATACGGCACTGAATGCCATAGGCCAGGGGCTCAACTCCAGCTAGGAAGACCACACTTGGTATGTTCCCGGACTGGGGAACCACCCTCACAGCCTCTCACTGTCCATGGACGCAATAAATATTCTCCTTCACCAATATAAAAGGGTTAAAATGTCATGTGGATGTCACCGATGGGCCTGAGGGTTGCAGTCGCTCCTCCACATTAGTCCTTCGTGACTTGAGTGTATTAATGGTTTTCTCTTTTTCGGTTAGTAGGACTTGGCTTACAATCTGATACAAGGACACCTGTGTGACCGCGATAACACTCCTTAATGGATCCACGCTCAGTTACTCACCCGCGTGGGCTCCTTGTAGAGTTTGCAAGATGAATTATACGTGGCTTTTCTCAGGATTTCTCCATTCACAGCTGTCAGTACCGATAACTAACCACATTAAGTAAGATAAAGGACTCTGCCCGATCCCATCCCGAGACGAAACTCTGATTCGCTTCATTAGAGCCATCGATTCTCCTGTGGGGTTTTTCCTTTCTGTGATGTCGTTCCTGTATCTCGATTTCTAGGACGCTTTTGTCCAAAAAAAGAAAAAGAGAGGAAAACTAATCAAAAGGAACAGCAATCCCGGTGATGGACCTTGGAGTGAGAAGACATTGATGGGTTCCAGACTGATCGGCGAAAAACCATGAAACACTAGAAGTAACGATCGTGACCTTTGCAATATTTTGCAGTATGTAAAGCGCGTCAACGTTCTACAGGTTTCCCAGCACTAGGGTTGGTGTCACCCGGTGCGGTAACTTATGATGTCACCCCCTCCCCTAGTTTTACGGGGTTTTTTTTTAACTACTCTTACTCATAAGTCAGTACTCCCATATAACACTGAAATGAATGCTCATAATACACGGTGCACATTACTGTGAGGTTTATTGCTGTGGAGTTCTGTGATATGCTCATACACAAGTTTTGGCAAACTGACAGCATGTACTGTGCCTGTTCGAAGGCAGTGAAAGTCCCCATAGAGAAGTAATGGTTAATCTGTTCAGAGACACCGAACAGCAAAGAAATGTCCTGATGTCCCGTGTTTTCATTTGACAGGTTTATTCAGGCGAACAAACACCTTAGGTTTTCAATGTTAAAAATATTCCTGTTTTTAATTCAGTATCTAATAAACCCTTTATTCCTTTAATCTGTAGTAAAAAGTCTATTTATTGGTTTTTATATTGATTTTTTTTAGTATCTTTTAGGCATTTTTTTAAAAAGAATCCAATTTTCTTTTTTCTGTAACAGACCTTTTTATTATCATTCATAGGACCTTATATGTTAATTGCAGACATTTTCATTCAGTAATTTTTTTGAAAACTGCGAGCTGGGGGTTTGCGGTGGCTTTCGGTGGCTGATTCTCTGAACTTCAGGGACCCTGCGGTGAATTCACTTGGGAAATTTGATTCCCCAAATTGTGGGGAACAACTGAAATGTCTGCGTCTGTTTTTTTAAATAGTTTTTCTTTTTTGTAACAGCCCTTTTTATTATCATTCATTGGATCTTATGTGTAAATTTCAGGCATTTTCATTCAGTCGTTTTTGTGCAAACAGTGTTTAAATTTTGACACTTTCAAGGGTGTTGTTTGTTCTTTTTTACTCCATTCGTCAGCTTGTCGGCTTTTTCCGACGTGTTCGGTGTGTTTTTTGTGGCAGTTCCGGCGAGATTTCAGTGAGTGTACGGTGATTTTTCAGCAGGTGTTCAACGGGTGTTCGGTGGGTTTTCCCCTGCAATCTGGAGACCCTGTGGCACTGGTGTATTTTGGCCTAGGCCGACTAGGCCCAGGCCTAGGGCGGCACTTTCCAGGGGGCGGCAAAGTATTTTACCAGGGAGGATACATTGAGATTTCACAAATTTACACTTTCAATTTCACTTTCCAGGGGGCAGCAAAAAACCTCACCACTAAATGGGTTACTCACAGAGCACCGAAATGACGCCAACGTTTTGGTGTTCTGTAGTTCCCTGCACTTAGGAGAATAAAATTTCCCGACCCTGCAGTGAATTCACCATTCACCACAGGGTCCCCAAAGTGCATGGAGTCGGCCGCTGAATGCTGCCACCGCAAACCCGTGGCCTGCTGTTTTCAAAAGAACTACTGAACGAAAATGTCTGGAATTTACATATAAGATCCTATGATTGATAATAAAAAGTTCTGTTACAGAAAAAACAAAAACTGCTATTAAAAAAAGGGGGGAAATTTTGCCAAAAAAATCTGAAAAATGACTAAAAGGTACTAAAAAAAATCAATAAGTAAAGACTTTTTACTGCAGATTAAAATAATAAATGATTTATTAGATATTGCATAAAAATGGGAATATTTTTAACATTGAAACCTATGGGGTTCGCCTGAATAAACCTGCTGATTGAAACCACCGAACATCAGGGCATTTCACTGCCATTTTTCTGAGTCTCAGTACCACATGACTGGCTGAACCACAGGAAACGCACGCGCGCAGCTGCCCGCCCTTTCGTTAACACAGACTCTATTCTGGACTGAACACCCACCGGGAAGGGAATCAAAGCTACAGTGCACCCTCTGGCAGTGGCACCCCACTGCTGACAAGATGGCTCCACAGCATTATTGTTGTGTGCTCATATACACTCGGTTTGCTGGGAGTTTTACTGCAGTGGATTCTGATGCACTCATACACACCGCACATTGCATTGCTGGGAGTTTTATTGCTGTGGATTCTGATACGCTGACACACACCACACATTGCATTGCTGGGAGTTTTATTGCTGTGAATTCTGATGCACTCAAACACACCGCACATTGCATTGCTGGGAGTTTTATTGCTGTGGATTCTGATACACTGACACACACTGCACATTGCATTGCTGGGAGTTTTATTGCTGTGGATTCTGAAACGCTGACACACACCAAACATTGCATTGCTGGGAGTTTTATTGCTGTGGATTCTGTGATACACACTGCATATTACTGTGAGTTTTATTGCCCTGGAGCTCTGGGATACGCTCATACACACTGCACATTACTGTGAGTTTTATTGCTGTGCAGTTCTGTGATATGCTCATACACACTGCACATTTCTGTGGGTTTTATTGCTGTGCAGCTCTGATATGCTCATACACAGTGCCCATTTCTGTGGGTTTTATTGCTGTGCAGCTCTGTGATATGCTCATACTGTATGCAGTGCACGTTTCTGTGGATTTTATTGTTCAACCAATTAGAGCGGCTGTGATCCAGTATACTTGACATGCGTGGCTGTTCTTTGTAAAAATGCTTGAATTTAAACATTTCATAATTTTCTTTATCTCAATAGATACATTTGAAATGGTAAACAAAATATACAAGTAGGCACTTGGTATCCACTTTTAATATAAAGAGAGGAAAAGGCGGAGCTCTAAGAGGAAAAGGTGGAGCTTAAAGAGGAAGGGTGGGGATTAACCAGGAAGAGGTGTGCCCTTGACAGGAAGGGGGGTGTCAAATTTAAATTAGGGGGTGCACGAGTTTAGTCAGGCCTAGGGCAGCACAAAACCTAAATACACTACTGCCCTGTGGTGAATGCTGAATGCACCCTAGGGTGGGGAACTTTAAATCCCTGAAGCACGGGGAACGAGAGAGCACTGAAATTTCGGCGACATTTTGGTGCTCTCTGAATAACCCCTTATGTTTCTGTAAAGGATAAACGAATAAGTGAAAAAACTAAAATTGTGCAAATTTACTTTAAGATTTAATTAAGGATTAATAGAGGGGACGCGGCTTGGTTTTTGTGGCTACAGGGGGGAAAAAAGTGTTTTTTGGGGGGTTTCTCGTTGTTGTTTTTGTTAAAGATGGCTTAACTTGACGTTAAATTTGTGAATGAGCATATCACAGAGCTCCATAGAGAAGTAATGGTTAATCTGTTCAGAGACACCGAACAGCAAAGAAATGTCCAGATGTCCCGTGTTTTCATTTGACAGGTTTATTCAGGCGAACGAACACCTTAGGTTTCCAATGTTAAAAATATTCCTGTTTTTAATTCAGTATCTAATAAACCGTTTACTCCTTTAATCCATAGTAAAAAGTCTATTTATTGATTTTTTTTTTTATTGATTTTTTTTGTATCTTTTAGGCATTTTTTTTTTTAAAAATCCAATTTTCTTTTTTCTGTAACAGCCCTTTTTATTATCATTCATAGGACCTTATATGTTAATTGCAGACATTTTCATTCAGTAGTTTTTTGAAAACGGCGGGCGAGGGGTTTGCGGTGGCTGATTCCCTGCACTTCAGGGACCCTGCGGAGAATTCATTTGGGAAATTTGATTCCCCAAACTGTGGGGAACAACTGAAATGTCTGCATCATTTTGGTGCTCTGTGAATATCCCCTTTAGTGGTGTTTTTTTTGCTGCCCCCTTGAAAGTGCCAGTCTAGGCCTTGCCTACCCAGGACATACTTGAAAATGACAGAAATCTCAATGTATCCTTCCTGGTAAAATATTTTTGTGTATAAAAAATAATAGTTTTTAGGGGGTGGTGTCGCCCGGTGCGGGCTGCACCCCTCCGCCCCCCCCCCTTGTGACGCCACTGCATGTAGGACATCTTGACCGATCCGACTGGTTTTCTCAATCAATGTGACTTAGAAGAAAAGCAAAGCATCTTGATGACACCAAGCGATCTCTAACAACATTTATTATAGTTTAGAGAAGGATTGTTGGGAGTTTAAAATACTCCCGTTTTAACTCAATATCTAATAAACCGTTTATTATTTTTATCTGCAGTAAAAAGTCTCTTTATTGATTTTGTTTTTTTAGGATCTTTTAAGCATTTTTTGGGCAAATTTTTTTCTGTTATTTTTAATATAAGAAGTCTATTTTTTTGTTTTCAAATAGTTTTTCCTTTTTCTGTAACAGCCCTTTTTATTATCATTTATTGGATCATATGTAAATTTCAGACATTTTCGCTCAGTAGTTTTTTTTTGCAAAGAGCGTTTCACTTTTCTAACATTCAAGCGTACAGTTTTTTTTTTTTTTCTTCACCTCCTTCGTCTGCGGTGTCGGCTTTTTCCGGCGGCTGCTCTGCGCTGTGATCGGCTCCTGCTCGGGTGTGTTCGGCGGGGTTAATCCAGATTTTTTTTGCGGGTTTCGGTGTGCATTCGCCTGGGTTTAGCGGTGAGTGTTCGGCAGGTTTTCGGCAGCTTTTCCCTGCACTACAACGGCCCTGTGGTGCTTGCTGAATACACCGCAGGGTCGCCGAAATGGGATCGCCAAATCGCACCGAATTGAAGAGAACGAAAAGTCACCGAACGTGCGGTGACTTTTCGATTCTCTTTGGACAACCCTGTATAAAAAAATTAAATAATGTATTAAATTTTTTTAAATTATTTTTTTTTATTTCACCATAATGATCCCCATGTCCTATTTTTAGTGATAACTGCGCATCCCATGTTTCACATAAAATTAGAATACTGGGGAAAAAAAAGTTTTTTAAACATAACACGAAATTGATGTGAAAACCAAACACAATTCTTGTTAGAAATGCAAGTATTGTCAAGGCACAGCTTGGGGCATACAGCGGTAAAATGATGATATCCCACAATGCCTTGTGTGTGCAGTTTGCAATCTCCCCTGCAGCAGCCCTGTAACCCTATATATCTATGATTTATTATATTTAATGCTCACCTTGGCATCATGAATGATTAGGTACCTTGCCTCGATCTTGATCGGTATGTCCTGAAGGTTGACAGAGCATCACGGGAAAGTCCGCAGACGTTTACGTTGCTGAAGTCCCCCCCCCCCATCACCGCTCGGCGGTCTTGCTGTAAGCGCTGCTTAGTGGTCTGAGAGATTTCAGTCCTCCGTGTCGCGGGCAGCGCTGATGAATGGAGTCCGCGTTGTCGACGCCGCTGTGTAGTGTCTTAAAATAGGTACAAATTAATGGGCGCGCCGCGGGGTGACCGCCGCACAAAGCCTTTTTTTTTTTTTATAAACTCTTGAAATGTGAAGATTTCATTGTTTTTTTTTTATTATTATTCCTATAGATTCTCCACAGGGAAGCACAGCTGGAAATTAAAATCGTGTCCAGTGAGAAAATTTGGCGCCGGCCTCGAGAAATCATTGAGGGGCTTTTCAGAGGATTTATAGTAATTGCTCCAAGTCAAGAAAGGCCAAGCGGCAATCTGTCAGAGAAGAAAGATCCGGGGCTTAAAGAGCCACCAGGCTATGAGCTACAACAGAGACTGCGGTCAGAGCAAATGAGGATTGCCCTGTCATCTCAGCTCCTCACTGTGTATGTGTATACTTTGTATAGGAGCTGTAAATAATGGCTCCGAGAGGGGAGCGTGGCCTACTGGTGAGGCGAGCAGATGCAGTGAAGCAATTAGCTGATCTTGACCCTTATAAGAAGTATTTTGAAGACTTTTTACACCTGCTGTTGTACCTAGGGTGCATCCCACCACTAGAAATGTTGGCATCTCCCATCAAGGAGTGTGACCAGTTGTCATCTTGCCAGACGTGCAGTGGCCGTCTTGCTGATTGCACAGCAGTAGAGTTTACCAAGGCCTAACTGGGCTGATGACTCTGCAATCTCCAGCTGTCCCTAGCATGGTGCCTGCAGGGACAAAGAGTGTTTTGGTTGGAGTAACGGTGAACTCGCGACCTTTTGAGCACTGCCAATTGTATGGCGAACCCGTTAGAATGTAGTGCGTTGGCCTGTTTTCGACTCGAGCCATGGTTCCTAAAAGAGAGGCTCCAAGTGACTCTCTGCAAGTGCGAGCTCGTGCATGGTCGAACCCTGCTCCATTGAGTCCTATGGACTCCTGAAGCAGATACCGTTGGTACTCTGTGACACTGACGGTATCTACAAAGCGACGTGCGGTGAGGTCAGTGGCTGGTAAGGCGCTGGCTAGTATCAGAGCCAGATATACACAGGGTTACGCAGTCGCAATTTACTTATTTGATTATCGTTATATAGGAGAATAGAGTTTCACTATTTATAAAGTAAAGTTCGCATATTGTTTTTTAGTTCTAAGCGCATGCACTTACAATACTGACTAATAGAGGGCGCAATTACACACATGCTGACCGCTCTGCCTGCCCGCCCCCCCCACGACTGATGAGGACAGTCACATGACTGGGGGCGTTTTTTAAAAAAAAGAATTGCTTGAGACTAATGGAGCTCTCCCATTGGCTCAAGCTTTCAATTGCTCTCAGTGCCTATGGAGGCACTGAAGAGCGTAGAACCAGGAAGTCAGCTTGAGCTACTCAATTAGTGTAGTGTTCAGCTGCGCAAATTGCGTAGGCTATGCTGGCTCAGTGCTACCCCTGCTGTCTGTGTAGTGAATCACACACACACAGCAGCCGGCAAACTGAAAGGGGAAGGGAAAAAAGCGGAGGACAGAGAAGCACAACGAGGGAGCGTGGAAAGGTGAGTATGAAAACTTTTTTCAATGAATAACATTTTATTTACAGATTAAATATACATACATATCATTACAGCACAATGAGCACATTAATTTAATGGAATGGCAGGGGAGGCCCTGTCACCCCTGACTGCACATCCTTGCTACATACCTTAATGTTACAGCTAGAGCTGCTAAAGGTTGCTGATATTTTCCCTTAGTACTGTCGGTCATGATAGGACCCAAGGTGTAGTGGCTGTCCTTGGACCCCCTGGATGTCCTGTAAATACATCTCTGATTATGCTCAGCTAGCCTTATAACTAGCCAAGCAGCTCTGAAACGTCTGGGATGCCAAAGATGGCCATCACCAATAACAGTTGATCCACTGTGCTCTGTTTGGGCCGTCGTGTAGCTCAGGACCAGTGTCCCAATGAAGTGACTAGTTAATTACTGTCCTTTTTGTGTTCTTCCTGCACTGTTTTCTTGCACTTTGTGTCCATTACTAGACCTTGGTGTCCATTGATTGTCCCTGGGTCCTTTAGTCAGGGCTTTGAGATCAGAGAGATTTATTAGCAAGGATTCAATGGGTGATGTTATTATTATTATTATTATTATTTATTTATAAAGCGCCAGCATATTCCGCAGCGCTGTACAATAAGCACAGTATAGACAGGGTTACAATACATTGAACAACATTTGACAAACAGTACAGGAGGAGATGAGGGCCCTATTCCCGTAGGAACTCACAATCTGGGAGGGTTGGGGTTGGAAACAGGAGGAGAGGACTGTAAGGTGAGAGTGATTGATGGTTGCGTCAGTGAGTTGGGTGGTAGGCTTCCCTAAATAGGAATGTTTTCAGGGAGCGTTTGAAGGAAGAGAAGTTAGGGGAAAGTCTGACAGTACGAGGGAGAGCGTTCCAGAGAGTGGGGGCTGCGCGTGAGAAATCCTGCAGTCTATCATGGGAAGAGGTGATGCGGGGAGAAGCTAGGCGCAGGTCACTGTTTGACCTTAGGGAGCGGGCTGGGGTGTATTTGGTGATTAGTGAGGACAGGTAGTGGGGAGCTGAGTTAGTGAGGCTTTTGTAGGTAAGGATAAGGATTTTGAACTTAATTCTGCAGTGGATGGGGAGCCAGTGAAGGGACTCGCAGAGGGGAGCGGCAGAGACAGAGCGGCGGGTGAGGTGAATTAGCCTGGCGGAGGCGTTCAGGATGGATTGTAGGGGGGAGAGGTGGGACAGAGGGAGGCCAGATAAGAGATTATTGCAATAGTCGAGTCGGGAGATTACCAGGGCGTGTATGAGTTGTTTTGTGGCGACAGCGGTAAGAAATGGCCGAATTCTGTAAATATTACGCAGTTGGTATCGGCAGGAGGAGGAAAGAGACTTGATGTGGGGGATGAAGGAAAGAGCAGAGTCAAGTGTAACTCCAAGACAGCGAACTTGGTTTGATGGGGAGATGGTGATACCCTCCACCGTGATCGAGAAGTCAGGAGGTGGGGCGGCATTAGAGGGAGGAATAAGTAGGAGCTCAGTCTTTGACATGTTGATCTTTAGGTGGTGGGAGGCCATCCAGGAGGAGATGCCAGATAAACAGTCACTGACTTTGGAAAGGACAGGGGGAGAGAGATCAGGGGTAGAGAGGTAGATCTGAGTGTCATCAGCGTAGAGGTGGTAATTAAAGCCAAAGCTGTTGATGATTTTGCCCAGGGAGGAGGTGTAGATGGAAAAGAGCAGAGGACCAAGGACAGAGCCTTGAGGTACACCAACAGATAGAGGCAATGAAGAGGAGGAGTTACCAGCAAAGGACACACAGAAGGACCTGTTGGATAAATAGGAGTCAATCCAAGCAAGTGCAGTGTCACCGAGACCCAGAGAGTTGAGGGTCTGTAGAAGGAGGGGGTGGTCAACAGTGTCAAAAGCAGCCGAGAGGTCAAGCAGGATGAGAATAGAATAGTGGCCGTGTTTTTTAGCAGTTAGGAGGTCGTTGGTGACTTTGGTGATGTTGAGTCTTTTATCTCCAGCTCTGACGATCAGGAGCCAAGTCCTCCTCCATTGACAGGATTCCTATTAGACAGAAAAACATATTCTTGCAGAAAACATAAATTCTGCAGCGCGGCCCCTAATGCCTCGTAAAAGTACTTTAACAATTGGATTCTTTTCATGTTTCTCAATGGTGTCTTTAATTACTTTCTGGATCTTCTTCTTTCTTTCAGACTGATGGTAAAAATAGATTTCTGGCTGGTTGTTTAATAATTTGATGGATTGGAGAACAAATATGGTCTGATTCCTTTGTGTGAGAGAAGAATGGTGGATTCTTTGCAATTAGACCAAAAAAATATACATTTTTAGGCATCGCTGTGCGCTAGGAGTGGATAATGCTAGTGTTGTTCACTGTGGAACCAGGGCAGGGCTTGCCGGGGGCAATAGGGGTATTTACCACCCACCCCACCCCCAGACCGGGACTCTATAGGGCTGGTCTCCCTCCTAGTGGCCTAGGTCAGCAGCAAGCAGGTAGACAGGAACTGAGTAACACTGCCCCCCACCCTGAGGGTTTCTTCTTTTCTGACGGCACAGGGGTTGCTTTCCGTTTGTAAAGTCCCTTCCTGCTATGGAGAGAGGGATCAGGATGCTGGAAGCAGCGGGGAGGAGCTGTGAGTCTGACCGTGCAGCTTTAGGCCGGGGTCAGACGAGCGTTTTTCAGAGTGGAAGGAACGTCCGTGAGAGTGGACGTTCCTTCTAGGGATGTGCATGGCCGAAAAATTTGTTTCGTTTAGTTTCGTTTTTAAATAATTTTGTTTGGTATTTTGTTTCGTTTCGGATTGATTTGAAATTTCGATTCGATTTGAAATTTCGAATCGATTTCAAATTCGATAGTTGATCTCCATTATTCAAATTTTTCTTTTATGATGATGACACAGTGTAAAACGAAATAAATTTGTTATGTACTGTTTTGTTTAGTTTTCAATTCGTATCTTATAGATTCGTTATTCGGAAGTACTTCCGAAGTACGAATGATCAAATTTCGTTCCAAATTCCGAATTTTTCTGAAATGAATGCACAGCTCTAGTTCCTTCCACTCTGACGCCCTTGTGACCACCTCGCTGAGCGCAGTTAGTGTGCTCAGCGCTGCAAGGCTTGATCCTCCTATGGATAACAAACATACTAAGAAAACTGCGCTTATTCCTAAAACCGAGTAAACCAAAACCTCTAATTGTGCTTTGTTTCCCACACGGTGTTATAGGAATAAGCGCAGGTGACACCCTTTTTTTCTTGTTATGTTTTATACATGTTACTGGGCTGGATACATCTGGTGGTTGCAGCCGCCCCCGTGGGGAATAGGCATGACACCACTCTTCCTGTACTATGTATTAACATACTGTCTGTCTGGAAAATAAAGCCATTCATTCCTGCTTTTACCAAGGATCAAGTCTCACTGGTCGTGTGTGGGGAATCTTTGCTTCACTGGGGAATCTCTCTGATATGTCAGGGCTACAAGTCGCGTCATCCAGAAGGAGACTGTAGGTCTCCTGGCGTGGTTCTGGGACGGACGAATTACGGGCTGGTTCTGGTCCTGGAGATTTGGACAGAACCCTGTGCGTTTCCGTTACAGTAGACTTCTAGGGGACCGTGAGTTTGACAGCCCTGATGTAAACGACATTTCTATTTATCCGAATGACCTCAGTCCAAATGGTCTCAGGATAACCTCATCTCTCACTCCGTCTCCAGCAAGAGACGCCGGGTGATGCAGGATGTCCCCTCTTCGGCTGTATGGCACATTGGGACGTGTGCCTGCCATCTGTAATCTGGATGAATGAATGGATTGATATCTCCCGTCAATGTATGGATCCTTCCGTACGACATGAATAATTTAGCGCCACGCTTTGTCTTCTCATTATACCCCAAGCTGTGACCACTCTGTCTCTTTATTTCTGCTTTTCTCTTTCCAGGAAAGGTTTCTCAGCAGGGCGCAGGAGCACATAGCCTTGTTATAAACCCTTTAATTGCAGAGATTTGGCCACAGTTTGTCGCTCTTATTATCTGCGTAATGGAGCAAACAGCTGGAAACTCCGTTGGCTATATAGGACGGACATGAAATGGGCTTCAAATAGCTGGCGAGGGAGGTTAATACCAGGCTGTATATTGAATTTATACATACAGTCAGGTCCAGAAATATTGGGACATCGACACAATTCTAACATCTTTGGCTCTATACACCACCACAATGGAGTTGGAATGAAACAAACACAAGGTGCTTTAACTGCAGACTGTCAGCTTTAATTTGAGGGTATGTACATTCAACTCAGGTGAACGGTGTAGGACTTACAGCAGTTTGCAGATGTGCCTCCCACTTGTTAAGGGACCAAAGGTAATGGGACGATTGGCTTCTCAGCTGTTCCATGGCCAGGTGTGTGATATTCCCTCATTACCCCAATTACAATGTGCAGATAAAAGGCCCAGAGTTCATTTCAAGTGCGCTATTTGCATTTGGAATCTGTTGCTGTCAACTCTCAAGATGAGATCCAAAGAGCTGTCACTATCAGTGAAGCAAGCCATCATTAGGCTGAAGAAACAAAACAAACCCATCAGAGAGATAGCAAGAACATTAGGCGTGGCCAAAACAACTGTTTGGAACATTCTCAAAAAGAAGGAACGCACCGGTGATCTCAGCAACACCAAAAGACCGGGAGACCACGGAAAACAACTGTGGTGGATGACCGAAGAATTCTTTCCCTGGTGAAGAAAACACCCTTCACAACAGTTGGCCAGATCAAGAACACTCTCCAGGAGGTAGGTGTATGTGTGTCAAAGTAACAATCAAGAGAAGACTTCACCAGAGTGAATACAGAGGGTTCATCACAAGATGTAAACCATTGGTGAGCCACAAAAACAGGAAGGCCAGATTAGAGTTTGCCAAACAACACCTAACAAAGCCTTCACAGTTCTGGAACAAGATCCTATGGACAGATGAGACCAACATCAACTTGTACCAGAGTGATGGGAAGAGAAGAGTATGGAGAAGGAAAGGAACTGCTCATGATCCTAAGCATACCACCTCATCAGTGAAGCATGGTGGTGGTAGTGTCATGGCGTGGGCATGTATGGCTGCCAATGGAACTGGTTCTCTTGTATTTATTGATGATGTGACTGCTGACAAAAGCAGCAGGATGAATTCTGAAGTGTTTCGGGCAATATTATCTGCTCACATTCAGCCAAATGCTGCAGAACTCATTGGACGGCGCTTCACAGTGCAGATGGACAATGACCCAAAGCATTGAATCAAATCCCCCAAGGGGGAATAAACCTATAACTTGATTGAAACTTTTATTTAATAAACACAATTAAAATTGATGATTAATAAGATAGTTGTCAATTGAATGTTGACCCACATGAATTATCAGTGAAGTGAAATTGGAAAATATGAATATATAACCAGTTGAAGGTAAGAGGTGCGTCCACCAATTACAAAAACACACATTAATTGATTGGTATATAAACATACACATCACATCAGATTGTATAGTTGAGCAAAAAATTATATATAAATACGCTCACTGTCTAACTTCTGACTAATACACTGGAGGCTCAAAAGCGATGAATTGACCAATAAACACCCAGTAAACCAATTGGGCTCAAGGGGTAGCGATTGTAAAACCCCAAAAGATAGGATATTTGGAAAATCCAACAAGAATGAGCTCTTGAAAATGGGGTAACAAAAATAAATTCAGACCAATTAAGGTAGATAGACACATAAACAATTGAATGCCTATTCAGGCATAATTAGTTGGCTGATTGATGTGCAAGTGCCACAATTTTATTACAAGACTCGGAGGCTCCTATTATTATGCCATATCTCTTTATTACTACTTTCAACAGCAAGAGAGAAAAAAACTTTAAACATCAACATGTGTCAGGGGCACTCCCTGCACCATACACAATGGTATCTCCCAAAGTATACAAATGATCCCCCACTCCCCAGTCTCTTCCTCTTTCTCTCTTGCTGCTTTCAGAGCAAGATAAGTATCTTTTCTCTAACTATTCTGACATATATATACATGAATATACAGCAGATTCTGCTCAAATTTATATAATTATCTTGTTTTTGCTTAGTTATTATTGAACAATCAATGTGATTCGTTGCTAAAGTCATTCTATTTGTTTATAGCGTTTTATGAACAGTTTGGCTTGTGTTTTTTAGCGTTTCTTTTCCTGGCTCACGGGGGGTATTTTCCCCGGTGGGTCAGGTTAGGGTGCGCTTATTAAGTTTTCTTTCTTGAAGTCTGCGGCGGGCTTTTTGCGCGCGCGGCGGCCATTTTAAGCTCTGAGGCAACCACCTCACGCTGAGGCGCGTGGGCCCCGCCCCCATCTACTGCGCATGTGTTCGTGTCTCGCGGCCATTCTGAACTCAGCGCGTGTTCAGTGATGCCGCAGCCTCGTGCCTCCTCATCCAAGGATCAGGTCAGAATGACGGGGGAAAGTTCGGACAGCGCCTCCGACGGCTCTTCTGAGCGCCAGCCACCTGCCTTAGTAAAAGAGCCCCCCCCTCCCTGCCTGCCTCCGGCGCAGGCCTCCACAGACGCACTGTCAAAAACATTAAATGAGTTTGCCTCAGCGATGGGCTCAGTTTCTCAGACCCTGTCCCACCTTCTAGGTCCTGCTGGCCCTTTAGCTGCCCCTCAGACTCCATTACCCCCTGCGGAGGGCAGTAGAGGTGCTACACTATCAATTACTGAGATTTCACACACCTCTCATACAATGCAGCAGCGCAGAGGGCCTCGCAAAGCCCAGGCTAAGACTAAACATATTAGGCCACAGGCCTCCAGAAAAAGGGTTAATGATGGTAGAGGTACCTCTACACAAGAACGCGGTGAAAGGCCCCGCAAAGAGAAAACCCCTAGGGGTCATAAACATGCGAGATCTTGGAAGAAGGCTAGAACTCGGTCACCTTCCCCGAGTTCTACCTCTTCCTGCATCTCTTCAATCATCTCTGGGATATCCTCGGAGGAGGATTCTGCTACACAGGTTACAACCCTGGCTCTCCCTGGGCCTGTAGCAGCGGATATGTCATCGGAGGATGATTTCCTAGACCCAGATGATTTAAAACACCCCCGCTCTGCGGATTGGGTGGCATCCCCACGGGTGGATAAAATGTTAACAAAGCGAGTCAGAAAACCTTTGTTACCTAAAACCAGGTCTAGACTCCGCACTGAATGCCCGAGGCCTCTTACCTCAAAAAATGTCTTGCAAACACCCGAACTTGGGGATTATATGCTACAATTCCTTACCAATACTGGTTGGAATCCCCGAAAAGGGGTAGATTTCTCCTTCAGATCCTGTCAGGACAAATTACTTGATGTTTTTGGTCCTTTCTCTCAATTGTTAGAGACCATTGAACAGGCTCATTCCTCAGGGATAGCCCCAAACGTGGCTACATTACGCGGGTGGGCGCACCGCACCTTATGTCTCCTCGGTAACGCTAATACTGCCTTAGCCACTGAGCGCCGTAAATCGGTCCTCTTGCGGATTGATCCGGGTTTGATATCTTTGGCATCTAACGAACCCGGACCAGACGCAGAAGGGGATCTTTTTCCTAAGTCTATTATACAAGACATGAATTCCTACTCAGGCTCCTTTAACACGATCCGAAAGGTGAAAGTGAATATGCGTAAAGCTTTTCCCCAAAACCAAGGGGTTTTCGGAAGGGCCGGCAGGCGACGGGGCCGGCTGCCCGGCCGTTCTTCCTATGGCTCTTCACGTGCCGACACGAGTCCCGCTCATTATCAGCGACAACCGTACCAACATCAACAGGTCCGGTTTTTCCCCCAGTACAACCGGTCCAGCCGTGGCCGCGGACGTGGCTCATTCCGATCTCGCCCGCCAGGTAAGTGTGCCGTTTCTTTCTACTCCTCAGGGATTGGTGGGTGGCAGGATCGCCCTTTTTTTCCACGTATGGGAGTCGATATCAGCAGATCCCTGGATCTTACAGACGGTACAGGGCTATCGCATAGACTTCCTGACCTTGCCGGTCCAAACGTGCCCCCCGAGACCTCTTTTCTTTCCCCTGGAGAGGGAACTTCTCATGGACACAGAGGTTCAACTGTTGTTAAACAAGGGCGCAATAGAGACAGGGCCTGCGGGATCACTGGGGTTTCTCAGCAACCTGTTTTTAGTTCAAAAGAAAGGGGGGTCGTTACGACCGGTCATAAATTTAAAAGAGTTAAACGCTTATGTCACCTATCGTCACTTCAAACTGGAGGGCATCCATTGTCTCGGTGATCTCCTCAATACGGGAGACTGGTTGGCGAAAGTCGACCTTACCGATGCGTACCTCACGGTACCCGTGCACGCAGATCATCGCCAATTCCTCCAGTTCAGGCTAGGGTCAGACGAACGCATTTTTATGTTGTCTGTGAAAAAGTGCGTTCGAACGAATGGACGCATTTTTTCACAGAATACGTGATAGTGGTCATACTATGCGCATTTTCGTCCGTGATTTTGTACGGATCATCAATAAAACACTTCTTGCATCTGGACGTTATGTGGCGGACATTAGCAGCGTCTGATGTCTCCAATTCACGCACACACGCCGCTAGCGGACGCAGCGCACTCTGTACGTCAGTACCTGCGGTTTCACGTTCTCGAAAAAATGCGTTCATTTTCCACTTGCGTTGCGCAGCCGGACTTTTGTGCGACCGTACTTCGTATATTGGCTGTCATTGCCCGTCATTTGCTGCTAGTGCGGCCGTGATTAAGTGCGGCTGCACGCGCGTTCGCACTGCCTCAGTCTGACCCTAGCCTCAGGTGGCGCCACGTGACGTATCAATTCAAGTGTCTCCCTTTCGGGTTGTCCTCAGCCCCATGGTGTTTTTCAAAACTTCTAAGACCAGTCATGGCTCTCCTACGGGCGCGCGGAGTTCGATTGGTAATATACCTAGACGACATCCTCATTATAGCGTCGTCTCGCGACACTGCCTCACAACACCTGCAGTGGACAATAACGTTATTGACGGACTTAGGTTTCCTGATCAACACCCGCAAGTCGGTGTTGGTACCCAGCCAACGTCTCGAGTTCCTCGGCTTCATCGTCGACTCAACGACAGCAATTCTGCAATTGCCTCGACAGAAACTCCGCGATATCCGGAAGGAATTGAAGAAAGCGTTGACGCTCCCCGTTTTTACGGTTCGTTATCTAGCCCAGCTGATTGGACTTCTGTCAAGTTCTATTCAAGCAGTGTTCCCGGGTCCGTTACACTACAGAGCCCTTCAACGACTCAAAACAAGGATACTGAGCCGTGCCCAGTCTTACGCCGACCCAGTTCACCTCGACGACGAATCCAGGGACGAACTCCAGTGGTGGCTGGACAATATAGAAGCCTGGAACGGCAAAGCGATATTCGGCTCCGCTCCGGATATGATTATCGAATCAGATGCCAGCACTCACGGTTGGGGAGCCAGGTGCGGCCCGGTCTCAACAGGAGGAAGATGGTCTTCAGACGAAAGGAAATTGCACATCAACTGCCTGGAACTCCTGGCAGGGTCACTGGCAGTCCGCAGTCTGACGGATTCGCGATCGGATTGCTGCGTTCTCCTGCGCCTCGACAATCTCTCGGCGGTACGATATATAAACAAGCTGGGAGGAGCGCGATCTCGACCCCTGGCACTGCTGGCACGAACCTTTTGGGAATTCTGCCTTCAACAACGACTCGAAGTCCAAGCAGAATATATCCCGGGATTGCACAACACGATTGCAGATTGGTACTCCAGATTCTTACGAGACTCCAGCGACTGGCAACTGCTTCCCTCGCTCTTTCTTCAGCTTTACGATCTCTGGGGTCCCCTCTCCATGGACCTTTTTGCCTCTCGCCTCAATACCCATCTCCCCCGGTTCTACAGCTGGCGCCCCGATCCGGACGCGATAGCCACAGATGCCCTCCTACAGACGTGGCCTCCAGGTCGACATTACGCCTTCCCTCCGTTCGCTCTCATCGGGAGATTACTCCTACATATTCGCAGGACCAAGGTTGCGGTGGTGGTAGTGACTCCTTGGTGGCCGACCCAGGCATGGTTTCCGCAACTCCTGTCCATGACCATGGACTGCCCGAGACTACTTCTCACAGATCAGCAACTACTCTCCGACCCGATGGGACATCCACATCCGTTGGTCGTGAACGGTCATCTACAACTCATGGCATGGTTGCTGTCAGGCGATCCATCCCTCTCGCAGGAATTTCGAACACGACAGCTCAGCTCCTTGGAGCTTCCTGGGCGCCCAGCACCAGAACAGCTTACAAGCACGCCTGGAAGATATGGGCTTGCTGGTGCTTGGGAAGGGACTTGGATCCCGTTCGTGCCGCTGTCTGCCATGTCTTGCAATTCCTCTCGGAGGAATATGAGGCTGGTAAAGCTTACAGAACCCTGAATCTATACCGATCAGCTATTTCTGCCTCTCACGACGGCTGGGCTGGTCTGCAGGCAGGGCAACATCCGATGGTGTGCCGTTTACTGCGGGGTGTACGAATGTCCCGTCCACCTGTCCCTCGTTACACTTCCATGTGGGATGTCAATGTTGTGTTTGCCTTCTTATGTTCATGGCCTGATAATGTTTTTCTATCCATTAAACAACTGTCTGCCAAGTTGATCATGCTCTTGTGTTTAATTTCTTGCAAAAGGGTTTCTGATGTCCGCGCTTTGGACATACATGCACGGTCTTATCGTCCGGACGGAGTTGAGTTTCGCATTTCTAGACGTACTAAGACGATGGTTACTAGAGTGTTTTATCCGGCTTTTTCAGCGTCACCTTTGCTATGTCCGGTCCGCTGCCTCCGCCAGTATGAGTCTATAACGGCTCCCCTCCGACCCGATGCGACTGGTCCTCTGTTCATCTCGTTGTTGCGTCCTTTCCCGCCGGTCTCCTCTACCACCCTTGCTCGGTGGATGCGCTGGTTGATGGCGCTGTCGGGTATTGATACCTCCATCTTCGGCGCCCATTCGGCGAGAGGGGCCATGGCTTCCAGGGCTGTTGCAGTGGGTTGTCGCTTAGAGGACATTATGCGGGCGGCGGATTGGTCCAGGGAATCCACCTTCCGGGAATTTTACTTTAGACCAGAGCTACATTGGTCAGCTGCCGTTTTGCCTTAAGCTTTAAACTGGCATAATAATAGGAGCCTCCGAGTCTTGTAATAAAATTCCTGATTTCCCTAGTAAATTATGACGGGAAGTCGTAATTTTATTAAAGACGAAGGAGGCGAGTATTATTCCCGCCCGGTTGATTCCCTCCCAGATATTGGTCTAACTTGGGTATGTAGCTCTGGGGGTTCTGTGGTGTTCTTACACGGTCACGATGCAGTTTTCGATTTCGCCTTCTATGTGCCTCTGTTTATAGGAGCGGTTTGTAACACTCGTTCTTTTTCTCTCATTTTTCAGCTCAATAATTCGTCTTCTTCCGGCGACACCATGACGGACCGTTGTCCATTTGTTCCAGTTGTTTATGGTTCTTCTTTTGTCTCCATTCTTCAGTTACAATTCTTCCTTGGAACCTGGATCTAGCTGTTTTTCCTGGTTTATCTTCTCGCACCAAGAGAAAGAGGAAGAGACTGGGGAGTGGGGGATCATTTGTATACTTTGGGAGATACCATTGTGTATGGTGCAGGGAGTGCCCCTGACACATGTTGATGTTAAAAGTTTTTTTCTCTCTTGCTGTTGAAAGTAGTAATAAAGAGATATGGCATAATAATACTCGCCTCCTTCGTCTTTAATAAAATTACGACTTCCCGTCATAATTTACTAGGGAAATCAGGAATTATATCATGATATAATTATGTGTCTGTATGGGGGATGTATGTTAGGGAGGGGGGGAAGGTTCGGATCCCTCTCCCTCACGATTGGGAAGGAGCAGCGCTAAAAGCCAGGCACCGCTTAAAAGGGGAGAGTCTCCCCTTTTAAGCGGTGCCTGGCTTTAACCCCTCAAGCGCCAGGTTGCACTTCAGCGCCTTGCGGCGCCGAAGTGCAGCCTATCTCCGGTGGGGGCCGCCATCTTGGATGGTGGCTCCACCCCCGGGTCTCCCCTCGCTGCCTGACGTCATCACGCATAGCGTGATGACGTCAGATAGCCGGGGAACCCCAAGCTGCTGGTGGAGATTCTTGTGAACCCCGATATCTCCAGAACCGTGGCAGCTAGGGGGTCATGGAGGGTGTCATTTGAAAGGCCTGAGCATGGCCTTTCGAATGATTCCCAACATGACTAGGTACAAAGTAAAACAAATAATAAAAAAAATAATAATAAATAAATTTTAAAAAATAAATAAATAAAAACATGTTTTTTTTTGTGTGTTGTTTTTATTAATGCAGCAATATTGTTCACATTTCAATTATAATGTGAACAATGATGCTGCACTAATGATTTTTTTCTATGGGGTGCGTTTGCTAAAAATCACGTAATTCCCCCCACAAAATGTAACAAGTCCCCATTTCTAATTTTTGTACAAGCGCACCCCATAGAAAATATAACCGTAAACGCTCATGTGATAAAATGTGAAAAAAACACTTTACACACTGCAGATGATTAAAAATTCAATTTTTATTGTATTTTTTTGTTATGATATTCAAATAGTTTATTGGTTAAAGTACATCCAGATACATTCCCGTTTATCAAGGAGAATGGCGTTGATTACCGTAGTGGTGGCATCTTTTGCTTCTCTTCCCGGGATGAACCCAACTTGGTCAGAATCGATCAAGGTCGGGAGATGTTGTTGCAATCTGGTTGCCAAGACTCGAGCAAGTAATTTAATATCTGCATTGAGGAGGGATATGGGACGGTAGCTGGAAGGGAGGAGAGGGTCCTTCCCCGGCTTTGGAATGAGCGTAATGACAGCCGCCAGTGTTGAGGTGTGAAAGGTCCCTTCAGAGAGGAACGAGTTGAACGTAGCTATTAAGTGTGTTATCAGTTCCGGTTGAAGTAGTTTGTAGTATTCCCCCAGTAGTCCATCGGGTCCAGGACATTTGTGCGGTTTGAGGGCCGTATTAATTTCTTCCGCCGTGACCGAGGTGCCCAGGGATTCAGCTGCTGTTGCCGATAAGGACTTGAGAGGTGTTTTGTCCAAGTAGGCATCAATGTCCCTGATATTAAGTGCAGGGTATTGAGATTGTTGTAGTGAATAAAGCTCCTTGAAGTAGTTGCGAAACCCTTCAGCAATAAGATCAGGGTTGGACGTAACGTCCGAGGTAGGTAGGCGCAGTCGGGGAATGTACGCTTTCGACTTCTGTGTTTTGAGGATTTGGGCCAGTAATCGCCCTGGCTTATTTTCATTAAGCGCGAAAAAGGATTTCGCTTTACTGGCTAGGAACTGGAGGTCCCTCGTCAGGTGAGATGTGAGGGCTGCCCTAGCCTGTACTAGGCTTTGATAAGTGTCTGGGTCTCCCATCTCGACGTGCTGGGTTTCTAGCCTTTGCACCTCAGTGAAAAGGTCCGCCTTTTGGGCCTGACGGAGTTTCTTGGCTGCAGTACCTTTGCTAATGAAGAAACCCCGGAGGACCGGTTTGTGTGCTTCCCATACCGTGGACAGCGGCATGTCGGGGGCGAGGTTATCCCGGAAATAGTCTGAAAGCAGTGTGCGCGTTTCCGCGAGCGTCATCTGATTGGCAAGAAGGGAGAGATTTAGCCTCCATGTACGCTCCCTAGGAGCATACATCGGGGACGTCAGGTACGTCAATATTGGGGAGTGGTCAGACCAGGTCTTAAGATATATATCCGAGGATCTCACCAGATCAATCTCGTGCTGTTGCAGAAAGATATAGTCAATCCTGGAATAAACCGAGTGTACCGAAGAGTAGTAGGAGTACTCTCGTTCCCCACCATGGAATGCCCGCCAGACATCCACCAGACAATATGTGTCAAGTAGGCGTCGGACGTGTCGAAGTACGTTCTGTGGGATAGAAGAAAGACCAGACGACGAGTCTACCCTCGGGTCTAGTGTGATATTGAAGTCCCCCGCTAAGACCAAGGTACCCTCCTGGAAATTGGTCAGAGCGCGGAGAATGGAGGCTAAGGAACAGTGCTGCGCCTTATTCGGTAAATAAATTGATGCAAAGGTAAAGGCCGCCCCCGCCAGCTTGCCCTTCACAAATAGAAAGCGGCCTTCGGGGTCACGACACACTCCTGTCTCCTCAAACACTACTTCCCTGGCAATGAGAATCGCCACTCCACGGGATTTACTCTCCGTGTAATTGCTAAAATATCCAACGGGAAAGTTTCGATCCCTGAGGGTTGGGGCCCCCCCATCCCTAAAGTGAGTCTCCTGCAGGAAAGCTACAGATGCCTTCCGCGCCCGGAGCTCTCGTAGGATTTTGGTGCGTTTTTCCGGGGTATTTAAACCACTGACATTGTAGGAAAGCACATGAAACTTCCCTTTCGTAAATAGAGATTCCATGACCACCCCACCACCGGCACATCCCTAGGATGAGGGACAGACTAGGGCAGAAGAGAAGGAAAGGGGGGCTAAAAGAGCGGGACAGTGAAAGAGGGAGGGGAGAGGAAGAGAGAGAGAGAAAAGAGACAAAAAAAAATAATTCGGTGGGGGGAGGAGGAAGATAGGAACAAAACGTGCAGATATAGCTACTAGTACGATAATAACTAAACAATGAGGTAAAACGGTGTAACCAGGGGTCCGAAGTCAGAGGGAGAAACCGAGGTCTCCTCCGAGATGTCCCCTGGGGTTATTACACCAAGCCTCTCTGGGGTAATTGGCTTGGCACACGTATCACTAAACCAGTATGGTATCCTCTAATTAAATAGGACACCAGTGGGCATTCAATCAAGTAGCGTATAGACACAAAATCAATAAAGGATCAAGCAATCCCAACAAGAAACAATGAAGCTTAAAAAATAACGTTCCTGTAGGTGAGAGTCACGGAACCCTAACATGTGGTAGGCGATCGTCTTCGTGAGAACACAAAGTGATCCTCCTCCGAGGGTAAGCAGAACTATCAGGCATATCAAGGCTGACTCACCTCATATAAGTAGCATAAACAGTTTATAGTAAAACTTTCACGAGTAACAAACGCTCCCCGAACGGCGTGGCAAGAAATAACAAAGTGTCCCACTACCCCCCTTTAAATTACCCCTTAGCGGTTGTATTTTACTTTTTTTTTTTCTTCTCTTTTAAGATTTCCCCCCTCCCCCCTTTAATATCCTTCCACCCCTCCCCTCCACCATCCCGGTTCCCCCTCCCTCTCCCCTCCCCCTTTGTAAAACATTTTCTTAGTGATCTTGGGTATCCAAATTTTTTTTTATTTTTTTATTTTTATTTACTTATTTATTATTATTATTTTTTTTTTTTTAAATATCTATTTTGTTTTGTGTCCCCCCACCTCTGTTTGTGTTAAGTCCCCTGTTGGTTTAGTAGTTTAGTCTCCCCCTTACCACCTAATCTAACGCCCATCCCCCGAATAGGTCCCCCCTCCCTCCCAAATGCAAAGTAAGACCAGATTATCCCCTTCTACAGCTCCGAGATAAAACTCGCCGTCAAGTAACATGTATATCTAAACAGAAATAAGATATGCAGTTCGCCCAGCGTTGGATTCGCCTGTCAGACGGGATCTAAAAGTTTGCGGTCCAGTTCCCCAATCACATAAGAGCCTTGCAGTGGCAGAGTCGGCCCACCCCTCTCCCGCCTCCCCCCACCCGCCGGTCTTCAGCCTCAGCTATCCGTCTCGCTATGAGGGAGGCAAAATGGGGAGGCAAAAAGAAGGCGACCCAACACACCTCCTCTCTGTGCATTGAAAGCATCACATGTCCAGGGGCACTGGGCTGCAGGCCCAGGCTGCTAAAGCAGTCCACATGGCTCCGCGCACCATATCTCTTAAAGAGGAGTGGTGGGCAGCATACATCAATATGTCCGGGCTCAGTCTTTTCCACTCAGACGCATAATGTATGGAATTGGGTTGAATCTTAGGTGTGTATCCCAGCTAATCTCACAAGGTCCTCTGGGTTCCACGAGGCAAGTCAAGGGTCACTCACCATCCACGTTGGTCCCTTCCAGTGACGGCGTTGGTCGGCGGCGTCGTAAGCGTTGTCGGCGTTGCGGCATGTCTCCGGCCGCGGGCACATGCTGGAAATCGAATAGCTCCCAAGTGGGTATAGACATCTCAGGAAGGCCAAGGCGGTGCAGAAAGTCCGGGATATCCGCCGGAGAGCGCATGCTGATCCATGTATTCTCAAAGTGAACGGACAGGGAAAGACGGAAGCCCCAGCGATATGGGATCTCTGCTTCTTGTAGGGCTCTAGTTACAGGGCGTAGAAAATCACTGGTGTACTTTGGCCTGGGCCAACAAGGCCTAGGCCTAGGGTGGCACTTTCCAGGGGGCGGCGGCCCACCGGGTGGCCCCACCCCTAAAAAAAAATATTTATTTTTTTTGTTTTACTTTTGCAAACTATATTACCAGGAAGGAAACATTGAGATGTCACTAATTTTCAAGTATGTCCTGGGTAGGCAAGGCCTAGGCTTTCGCTTTCCAGGGGGCAACAAAAAACCTCACCACTAATTGGGTTACTCACAGAGCACCGAAATGACGCCAACATTTTGGTGTTCTGTAGTTCCCTGCACTTCGGGGAATAAAATTTCCCGACCCTGCAGTGAATTCACCATTCACCGCAGGGTCCCCAAAGTGCATGGAGTCGGCCGCTGTATGCTGCCACTGCAAACCCATGGCCTGCTGTTTTCAAAAGAACTACTGAACGAAAATGTCTGGAATTTACATATAAGATCCTATGATTGATAATAAAAAGTTCTGTTACAGAAAAAAGAAAAACCGCTATTAAAAAAAAGGGGGGGGAAATTTTGCCCAAAAAATTCTGAAAAATTACTAAAAAAAAAAATAAATAAAGACTTTTTACTGCAGATTAAAATAATAAATGGTTTATTAGATATTGCATAAAAACGGGAATATTTTTAACATTGAAACCTATGGGGTTCGCCTGAATAAACCTGCTGATTGAAACCACCGAACATCAGGGCATTTCACTGACAAATACCAAATACACCCCAGCCCGCTCCCTAAGGTCAAACAGTGACCTGCGACTAGCATCTCCCCGCATCACCTCTTCCCATGATAGACTGCTGGATTTCTCACGCGCAGCCCCCACTCTCTGGAACGCTCTCCCTCGTACTGTCAGACTTTCCCCTAACTTCTCTTCCTTCAAACGCTCCCTTAAAACATTCCTATTTAGGGAAGCCTACCACCCAACTCACTGACGCAACCATCAATCACTCTCACCTTACAGTCCTCTCCTCCTGTTTCCAACCCCAACCCTCCCAAATTGTGAGTTCCTACGGGAATAGGGCCCTCATCTCCTCCTGTACTGTTTGTCAAATGTTGTTCAATGTATTGTAACCCTGTCTATACTGTGCTTATTGAACAGCGCTGCGGAATATGCTGGCGCTTTATAAATAAAGAATAATAATAATAAAAAATTTCTCTGCTGTTTGGTGTTCTCTGAATAGATTAACCATTAATTCTCTATGGGGATTTGCACTGCCTTCAAACAGCACCGTACTTGCTGGCAGTTCGCCAAACTTGTGTGTGAGCATATCACGGAGCAGTGGTGTACTTAGAGGAGTGGAAGAGGGCGGGCCGACCCAGGTACCCGTGATTATTGGGGTGTCATTAGGGGGTACTAGGAGGTGCCACTGTCACTGTGTGTCAGCTTTGAGCTGTGTTCTCAAACAACGAGCAGCGGAGCATGGTGTTTGCATACGGAATAAAATCGAATAGAATAAAAATCCTCCTCTCCTCCCTCCATAGCTCCTCCCCTGCCCCGCAGCAGCTCTAGGAGAGGGGAGGGGGATGTGATTTGTGTCCAGAGAGAGACGATGACAGTAAACGGCAGGTAAAGGGGGGGTATCAGCAGAATATGAAGCCCTGTCTGCTTACTGCTGTTTAAAGTGGACCTTTCCTTAACCAGCACTGCAGTGATAGAAATTTGTCGTTGAGCTGCCTGGCTCCTGGTGAGGCTGCGTGCGTGCAGGTCACACTCGGTCCGGCCAGTCAGGTGGTACTGAGTCTCAGTACCACCTGACTGGCTGAACCATGTGACACGTACGCACACACGCAGCTGCCCGCCCTTTCGTTAACATGGACTGTCACTCTATTCTGGACTGAACACCCACTGGGAAGGGAATCAAAGCCATGGTGCACCTTCTGGCACCCCACTGCTGACAAGATGGCTCCACGCACAGGCTCAGCCGCGATCCTAACGTGGCCTGGAGGGACCTCCTGCTGAGTCTGTACACAGTCCCTGCTGACTCTGCACACAACCCTACCATGGACGGAGGCCGGTAAATGTAGAATAAATAAATGTGTGCTCATATACACTCGGTTTGCTGGGAGTTTTATTGCTGTGGATTCTGATACACTGAAACACACCAAACATTGCATTGCTGGGAGTTTTATTGCTGTGGATTCTGATGCACTCATACACACCGCACATTGCATTGCTGGGAGTTTTATTGCTGTGGATTCTGATACGCTGACACACACCAAACATTGCATTGCTGGGAGTTTTATTGCTGTGGATTCTGTGATACACACTGCATAGTACTGTGAGTTTTATTGCCTTGGAGCTCTGGGATACACTCATACACACTGCATAATACTGTGAGTTTTATTGCCCTGGAGCTCTGGGATACACTCATACACACTGCACATTACTGTGAGTTTTATTGCTGTGCAGTTCTGTGATATGCTCATACACAGTGCACATTTCTGTGGGTTTTATTGCTGTGCAGCTCTGTGATACGCTCATATGCAGTGCACATTTCTGTGGATTTTAGTGTTCAACCAATTAGAGCGGCTGTGATCCAGTATACTAGACATGCGTGGCTGTTCTTTGTAAAAATGCTTGAATTTAAACATTTCATAATTTTATTTATCTCAATAGATACATTTGAAATGGTAAACAAAATATACGAGTAGGCACTTGGTATCCACTTTTAATATAAAGAGAGGAAAAGGCAGAGCTCTAAGAGGAAAAGGTGGAGCTTAAAGAGGAAGGGTGGGGATTAACCAGGAAGAGGTGTGCCCTTGACAGGAAGGGGTGCCTCAAATTTAAATTAGGGGGTGCACGAGTTTAGTCAGGCCTAGGGCAGCAAAAAACCTAAATACACCACTGCGAAGAATGCGTCGCGCCTGGAGGATAGTAGGGGAGAGATCATTAAAAATTTGGATCTGCGCTCCGCCATATTCCCACGTGGGCTGGGTTCGGGCCCTGAGGTAGATGCTGTCCTTTAGTGCGAAATCGGTAAAGAAGCATACAATATCCCGTGGGGGTGCTGATGATGAGTCAGGTTGGGGACATAGGGCGCGATGCGTGCGGGCCATGTCTCCCTGGACCACCACCTTGGCTCCCAGGAGCTGGTTAAAGAAACCTGCCAGGTAGCGTCGGAGCGCCGTCTCTCTTTCCGGAACACCTCTGATCCGCAAGTTTTGTCGCCTAGAGCGGTTATCTAGATCGTCGAGGCGCCGCCATATGGCTGACGCCTCCAGGGTGCCAGCGGCGTGTGGAGACCCCGCATCCGCGTTCGTCTCCACTGTTTGTGCCGCCTGTTCCAAGCCGCGGACCCTAGCCTCCACCTGCTCCACCTCTGTCCGGAGGCTGGTAATTTCATTTTGCATAGTGTCTCTGACCTCCGCTACGATTTCCCGGATGTCTGCCCGGGTAGGCATCTCCGCTAGGATCTGCTCAATTCGGCGTGTAGCTGCGCCTAGTTCAGGGAGAGAATCGGCGGGAGAGGTTGCCATGCCAGGCGCCTGCACACGCGGTTTCAGCGGGGCTCTAGGCGTGAAAAAGGTTTCAATCGGTTCTGGAGTCAGTGTGTTCGGTTGTCGGGGTGTTATGCTAGCGATGGTACGTCTTTTGCCTCTCACCATGTCGGATTCTCTTGCATAAAGTGCTGTTTCTCGTCGGGATTACTCGGAGCCTCCTCAATCAGCGTCCATCTTAGTTAGGTGCCAAACCACGCCCCCCCCCGTATTTTTTGTTATAATATACAGACAGGACATGACGTATACATATAAAAATGATATATTATGAATCTGCGGAGTCTGCCGGAAAGAACGATATATAATATGTCTGGGTCATTTATTAAAATGTGGCTTTAAATCGCGTTAAGGCTAGGGTCAGACGAACGCATTTTTCGCGTCGTCCGTGAAAAGGTGCGGTCGAACGAATGGACGTATTTTTTCACGGAATGCGCAAAAGCGGTCATACGATGCGCATTCTCGTACGTGATTTTGTACGGATCATCAATAAAACACTTTTTGTGTCTGGACGTTATGTTGGCCGGACGTGTGCAGCGTCTGACGTCTCCCAATCACGCAAACACGGCGCTATGCGGCTGCAGCGCACTCTGTACGTCAGTAGTAGCGGTTTGACGTTCTCGAAAAAATGCGTTCGTTTGCCACTTGCGTTGCACGGACGAACTTTCGTGCGGCCGTTCGTCGTATGTTCCCCGGCATTGGACGTCATTTGCTGCTAGCACGGCCGTGATTTCGTGCGGCTAAACGCACGTTAAAACTGCGTTCGTCTGACCCTAGCCTTAAACATGATGAGCGAAAGCGGTAAAAATGAGCTCAGCACACAGTGGTGAAATGCCTCAGCAGTGAAGGGGTTAATATAATTTAATACAAGTTCCCCAAACAGAAATAGCCAGGTTTGCACATAAGCCCATGTACCGGTAAGAACGCTCATCAAAGCGAGGGAAAAGAGACAGATACAACATTCTGGGAAGTAAATGAGATTATGTGACGCGGTCTCCGATAAATTGTTCTGCGAGTGTTCGGGACGCCGAGCGCCTTATTCTAACAGATGGATATAAATCTATTTAGCGAAGGGAGGTTTTCAGTCGAGTCACGCAGGATTCTTCCGGAGATAACAGTTCTGGGGTTTAGGTTTGTACAAATTGTGTTACGGAGCGCAGGAATGGGCCGCGGCTCTCACAGGAGCAATATTAGTATTTTACAAGACTCATTAACAGCAAAAAGGTCAGACTGGGACACGCTATACAGAGATGCAGCCAGTACAAAGCGCCTTCATCGTGCGGCGAGTCTGATTGCGCATCATCAGGACGGGCTCAGCTGCGTTTTACAATCTACACATGTTAGTTGATCTAACGGCACAGCATCTGTTACATGAAACATTCTGCACTTTCAGGACAGGCTCAGAGACAAGGCTGGGTTTGCATCTCCGGAGCAATGTGGATCGCCCCCCCCCCCAAAAAAAAAGAAACATGCCAAAATGTCTTTTTAAATTTTCATTTGAGGCAAACTAAAAAATAATTTAATTTTTTTTAAAAAAAAGCTGAAAACCGGTTCTCTCTGCGCTCACATCAAAAGGAGCAGAATCTGTTGCTTAGTTGAGTTATTGCAGCAGCATTGTTTGTTTTATATGTAAAAGTATATATTGCCTCTGCCGTAGAACAGCGGGAAAAAAAATATTCTGCATTTACTTTTTATATATTTTTCATTTTTACACATTACATTGTCATGTTTGGTATCATTGTAAAGACCAGACTCTGACCTTTCCAATGACACCTCACAACCTTGTGCAGTGTACAATTCAGAGATGCAGGTTACAAAACCCCCCTGTCTTTCTCATGGCAATGCCACGGTCTAGGTTGTTGATGAAACAATCAGGGTTATTCAGAGAGAGGTGAAAACCAGGAGAATGGCAGGAAAGGAGAACAATCTAGACCAAATAGCCGATTTGGAAAGTGAAATAAATGGGAGAATTTTTCTGGTTTGGCTATTTTGACCTAGAATTTTCACTTCTCCAGTCATTCTCCTGGTTTTCACCTCTCTGAATAACTCTGAATGCGTTGCATCCTCAGCTTGGCACTTGCTGCCAGTGCGGGAAATGAAAAGGTGAGTTAGCGCAGCATCACTGTGCACTTTATAATTATAAACTTTCATACGCAAAGTGTATACTCAACATAAAATATATGCTGCGCGATGTTTGAGTGTTCGGGTTTGACTTGAAGTAAAGGTGGTGACGAGCGACCCCTTTCACCAGAGGGGAGAGAGGAGGAGGATATGAGACAGATATATACAGTATATATTTAAAGCATTAAAACTTCATGGTTCTAATTCATTTCCTTTTCTTGTTTCCTGAATATGAAAACACCTGCTTTCATCAACACTAATTATCCACGCGCCTTTTTTAAATGTTAAAAGGCCTTTGTTTATGGATAATGCTTAAAGCGCTGCGCTGCACTGTGTGTCGGCTGCATAGTGTAACGCTAACGTCTCTCCTGTGACACGCAGGTTTTAGGCTAGGGTCAGACGAACGCAGTTTTAACGTGCGTTAAGGCTAGGGTCAAACTGAGGCAGTGCGAACGTGCGTGCAGCCGCACATAATCACGGCCGTGCTAGCAGCAGATGCCGGGCAATGACGGCCAATATACGAAGTACGGTCGCACAAAAGTGCGGCCGCGCAACGCAAGCGGCAAACAAACGCATTTTTTCGAGAACGTGAAACCACTAGTACTGACGTACAGAGTGCGCTGCGTCCGCTAGCGGCGTGTGTGCGTGATTAGGAGACGTCAGACGCTGCTAATGTCCGGCCAACATAACGTCCAGACGCAAAAAGTGTTTTATTGATGATCCGTACAAAATCACGGATGAAACTGCGCATCGTATGACCGCTATCGCGTATTCTGTGAAAAAATACGTCCATTCGTTCGAACGCACTTTTTCATGGACAACGTGAAAAATGCGTTAGTCTGACCCTAGCCTTAGCCGCACGAAATCACGGCCGTGCTAGCAGCAAATGACGTCCAATGCCGGGGAACACACGACGAACGGCCGCACGAAAGCTCGTCCGTGCAACGCAAGTGGCAAACGAACGCATTTTTTCGAGATCGTCAAACCGCTACTACTGACGTACAGAGTGCGCTGCGTCTGCTAGTGGCATGTGTGCGTGATTAGGAGACGTCAGACGCTGCTAATGACCGGATAACATAACGTCCAGACACAAAAAGTGTTTTATTGATGATCCGTACATAATCACGGACGAAAATGCGCATCGTATGACCGCTATCGCGTATTCCGGGAAAAAAATACGTCCGTTCGTTCGACCGCACTTTTCCACGGACGACGCGAAAAATGCGTTCGTCTGACCCTAGCCTAAATCCCTGCAGTGGCGTGGCCAGCGTTACAGTCACCCGGGGCAGAACAAAATTTTCCACGCCCCCCCCCCCCCTCCGTTCCACCCTGTCCCTCTGGTTGTATGGCTAATTCAACACTTGGAAAGAAGAGCATTATGTTTATTTATAAATTAACACTTACTGCAAAAGAAAAACAGGAAATTTATGATTGTTTTAGGAATGACTGCGTGCACTGGCCCTGGGTGTTCGGGGATGCGGGCTGCAGGAGATACTACTTCTTGCGGGACATCTTCTCCTATGCCACCGTGCAGAACATCACCAGCCTAAGCTGCATCTGCCACCCCATCACCGCCAAGAGGATCAGGACCAGCATCCGTTATGGAATAGGGCCCGTAGTAAAAATGTGTCTGAATAATAAAATGGTCTGTTAAATAATAAAAAAAAGTCTTTAAAAAAAAATAAAAAGCTTTTTTTAAAGATAAAAATAATAAATGGTCTAAAATATATATATATGTGTATTTGTTTTATGGTGGCAATAAATATTAATGCTTTTTATTAATCCTTAATAAAGGTTACGGTTTCTTTTATATACCACCAGTAGCTTTTGCATTTTGTTGTTGGGTAGGTACTACTGTAGTTCATTAGTGTCTTTATATATATATATAGATGGGGGGACGCTATATATACTGTAGTGTCTTTATGCATAATAGAACACAGATGTGGGTAGACTGCTGTCCCACCGGTTGACACAAAGACCCACTGTTCTGGGAGATATTAGTTTTTAATCGGATTCACCTTATGCTATGGGTATGGCCCAGTCCAGGCACCGGCCGCCGCTAGGCCTATCAGACCATCGGATGTATAGGGCCTGGTAGGAATGGCGGTGGGTGCCCGACGCCCCCCCATCTGTGCGCCCGGGGCAGCCACACCGGAGGCCCCCCCGTTGCCACTCCACTAAATCTCACCAGTAAGTATTTTCACACACCCTGAATATATTTATATCTGCCTAAATCAACAATATTTATGGAGGTGCCTTTTTCAAATAGAACACTGCGGCACACTATCAGGGTTATTCAGAGAGAGGTGAAAACCAGGAGAATGACTGGAGAATTGAAAATTCTAGGTCAAAATAGCCAAACCAGAAAAATTCTCCCATTTATGTCAGTTTCCATATTGTCTATTTGGTCTAGATTGTTTATTCTTCCAATTCTCCTGGTTATCACCGCTCTCTGAATAACCCTGTTTGTTGTAAATTGACTGCATAGCGCAAAGGTAACGCCACCGCTAAGGAACGAGGGGGACCAGAGCTCCAATCCCCATATCAGACCAGCCAATCTCTACTCTATTTATCAACATTCCTTTTTTAAATAATGAAAGACCTTGTTTACGGATAAACCTTGAAAGACTGTGACGCAATAGGTTGTAATCCAGCTGCATAGCGCAAAGGTAGCGTCCCTGCAATGCACCGCGCGGGTACCAGAGCTCCAATCCCCATATCAAACCAGCCAATCTCTACACTATTTATCAATATTCCTTTTTTAAATAATAAAAGACCTTGTTTACAGATAAGGCTAGGGTCAGACCAACGCATTTTTCGCGTTGTCCGTGAAAAAGTGCGTTCGAACGAATGGACGTATTTTTTCCCGGAATACGCGATAGCGGTCATACGATGCACATTTTCGTCCGTGATTTTGTACGGATCATCAATAAAACCCTTTTTGTGTCTGGACGTTATGTTGGCCGGACATTAGCAGCGTCTGACTTCTCCTAATCACGCACACATGCCGCTAGCGGACGCAGCGCACTCTGTACGTCAGTACTAGCGGTTTCACGTTCTCGAAAAAATGCGTTCGTTTGCCACTAGCATTGCGCAGCCGCACTTTTGTGCGGCCGTTCTTCGTATGCTGCCTGGCATTGGACGTCATTTGCTGCTAGCACAGCCGTGATTTAGTGCTGCTAAACGCACGTTGATACTGCGTTAGTCTGACCCTAGCCTAAACCTTGAAAAACTGTGACGCAATAGGTTGTAATCCAGCTGCATAGCACAAAGGTAGCGTCCCTGCAATGCACCGCGGGCACCAGGACTCCAATCCCCACGTTAGATTAGCCAATTCCAGCACTAGTTTTTAACATGCCTTTTTTAAATACTGAAAGGTCTTGTTCCCAGAATAACCTTGAATTGCTGCGGCGCACAAGGTTGTAAGGTGGCTGCATAGCGCAAAGGCAACACCACTGCCATGTAACGAGTGGGACCAGGGTTCCAATCTCTGCATCAGATCAGCCAAGCTCAAAGCTATTGATCAACATTCCTTTTTTAAATACTGAAAGGCCTTGTTTACGGATAAACCTTGAAACACTGCAGCGCTCTAGTTCGCAAAGCTGGCCACATAGCGCAACGTTAATGCCACTGCCATGTAACACCAGAGACCAGAGCTCCAATCCCCACATCAGATGAGCTACTCTCTACACTATTTATCAGCATTCCTTTTTTAAATACTGAAAGGCCTTGTCTAAGGATAAACCTTGAAACACTGCGGCGCTCTAGATTGCAAGCTGGCAGCATGGCGCAAAGGTAACGCCACTGCCATGGAAAAGGGGGATCAGGGTCCCATCATCCAATCTTTATTTATCAACATCTGTTTTTTAAATACTGAAAGGCCTTGTTTACGGATAAACCTTGAAACATTGTGGCGTCCTAGGTTGCAAGCTGGCTGCATAGCGCAGCATTAATGTCACTGCCATGCAACAACAGAGACCAGAGTTCCAATCCCCAGATCAGCCAAACTCAACTCTATTTATCAACATCCTTTTTTTAAATACAGAAAGGCCTTGTCTACGGAATAACCTTGAAACACTGCGTTGCTCTAGGTTCTTACCGGGCTGCATAGCGCAAAGATAACGCCACTGCAATTGAATGTGAGGACCTGTGTTCTAATCCACATGATGCCATCCCACCACCAAGTGGCTGTGGATTGGGTAGCCACACCTTCCAGCCTACCCCTTCAAAGATGTCATTTTGTAAATTCTCACATGCCCTGTTCTCAGGTTAATAGATAAAATTACCGGCGGCGCGTGTCTGCTGTGCGTGAGCTGGATAGTGTGACGGTAACGTCACTGCCTTGGAGCTGTGCGATGCTGGTTCGAATCCCGGTGAGGCCAGTCTATATCCCAGAGAAGGTACAGGTGTTGCGTATCCAATGTCCTTGTGTCTATCCAGCTCTTGTACAGATGCGGCCATTGCTGGTAATGGGAACACACGATGTAAGAGATGGTTACGGTGAGCGATATGGAGGAGGATGGATATCAAAGTCCCATCCTCAATTGGCAAAAGAGCGGAAAGGTGTTAGATTTGGACGTGTGAAAAAACTTAGGAAAATATATACAGGATTTCCTTGCTGAAAGTAAATCCTGTATATAGTTTGCTTTTCACACGTCCAAATCTAACACCTTTCTGCTCTTTTGCCAATTGAGGATGGGACTTTGATATCCATCCTCCTGCATATCGCTCACCGTAACCATCTCTTACATCGTGTGTTCCCATTACCAGCAATGGCCGCATCTGTACAAGAGCTGGATAGTCACAAGGACACTGGATACGCAACACCTGTACCTTCTCTGGGATATAGACTGGCCTCACCGGGATTCGAACCTGCATTGCACAGCTCCAAGGCAGGGACGTTACCGTCACGCTATCCAGCTCATGCACAGTAGACACGCGCCGCCGGTAATTTTATCTATTAACCCGTAAACAGGGCATGTGAGAATTTACAAAATGACACCTTTGAAGGGGTAGGCTGGAAAATGAAGCTATCCAATCCACAGACATTTAATGGTGGAATGGCTTCACGGGGATTAGAACACAGGTCCTCACACTCCATAGCAGTGGCGTTACCTTTGCGCTATGCAGCCCAGTAAGAACCTAGAGCGACGCAGTGTTTCAAGGTTATTCTGTAGACAAGGCCTTTCTGTTTTTAAAAAAGACACTTTAATAAATTGTGCTGAGATTGGCTGAACTGACGTGGGGACTGGAAACCTGGTCCCCCATGTTCCATAGCAGCGGAGTTACCTTTGCGCTATGCAGCCAGCTTACATCCTAGAGCGACGCAGCGATTCAAGTTTATTCTACGAACAAGACCTTTCAGTATTTAAAAAAGGCATGTTAAAAACTAGTGCTTGAATTGGCAAATCTAATGTGGGGATTGGAGCCCTGGTGCCTGCGGTGCATTGCAGGGACGCTACCTTTGTGCTATGCAGCTGGATTACAACCTATTGTGCCACAGTGTATCAAGGTTTATCCGTAAACAGGGTCTTTCATTATTTAAAAATGGAATGTTGATAAATAGTGTAGAGATTGGCTGGTCGGATTGGAACTCCGGTCTCTGTTGTTGCATGGTAGCAGTGTTGCCATTGCGCTATGTGGCCAGCTTACAATTTAAGGCGCCGCAGGTTTCAAGGTTTCTCCGTAGGCAAGGCCTTTCAGATTTTAAAAATGGATGTTGATAAATAGAGATAGGCTGATTGGATTGGAACCCTGATCCCCCTTTTCCATGGCAGTGGCGTTACCTTTGCACCATGCTGCCTGCTTGCAATCTAGAGCGCCGCAGTGTTTCAAGGTTTATCCGTAAACATGGCCTTTCAGTATTTATAAAAGGAATGTTGATAAATATTGTTGAGTTCGGCTGATCTGATGTTGGGATTGGAACTCAGGTCCCACTCGTTTCATAGCAGTGGCGTTAGCTTTGCGCCATGCTGCTGGCTTTCAACCTCGTGCGCCGCAGTGTTTCAAGGTTTTTCTGTAAACAAGGAACGTAGATAAGTAGCAATGAGATTGTCTGTTCTGGGGATTGAAACCCTCATCCACCACATTCAACGGCAGCGATGTTACCTTCACTCTATGCAGCCAACTTTCAAGGTTTATCCGTAAACAAGGCCTTTCAGTATTTAAAAAATGCATGTCGATAAATTATCAGGGTTATTCAAAGAGAATCGAAAAGCCACTGCACGTTCGGTGACTTTTCGTTCTCTTCAATTCGGTGCGATTTGGCGATGCCATTTCGGTGACCCTACGGTGTATTCAGCAAGCACCACAGGGCCGCCGTTATGCAGGGAAAAGTCGCCGAAAACTCACCGCAAAACGAGGGCGAACGCACACCGAAACCCGCAAAAACATCTGGATTAACCCCGCCGAAAACGCCAGAAAAACCTGAGCAGGAGCCGATCACAGCGCAGAGCAGCCGCCGAAAAAAGCCGAAACCGCAGACGAATGAGGTGAAGAAAAAAAAAACAGTCCACTTGAATGTTTGAAAAGTGAAACGCTGTTTGCAAAGAAATTACTGAGCGAAAATGTCTGAAATTTACATATAAGATCCAATGAATGATAATAAAAAGGGCTGTTACAGAAAAAAGAAAAAACACCATTTAAAAAAAAAGCGGAAAAAGAATTTTGCTGAAAAATTCCCTAAAAATGCCTAAAAGATCCTAAAAAAATCAATGAATAAAGAGACTTTTTGCTGCAGATTAAAAGAATAAATTGTTTATTAGATATTGGATTAAAATGGGAATATTTTTAACATTGAAGCCTATGGGATTCTCCTGATTAAACCTGCCGAATGAAAACACCGAACAGCAGGGCATTTCTCTGCCGTTCGGTGTCTCTGAATATATTAACCATTGTTTCTCTATGGGGGATTTCACTGCTGAAAACTTGCTGGCAATTTGCCATAATTTGCCGAATAGCCCCGAAATGTCACCGTACGGACAAATTCACTGGTTGGTGCCATTTCGGGGACAGATCGGCTCTTTGTGAATAACCCTGTGAGTGGTGGAATTACCTGATAGGGACTCGGGCCTCCTTGTTACACGGCACTGACATTACCTATGCTCCATGTAGCCGACATACAGCGCAGCGCAGCGCACTGCTGAGTTCCAAGCATTATCCATAAACAAGGCATTTGAAAAAGGCACCTCCATAAATGTTGTTGATTAAGGAGGATATTAATATAATCAGGGCGTGTACCCCAAAAACAACACTTACTGGTGAGACAGCCTGCCTGGGATTCAATGGCATAGCAACGGGGGGGGGCTGACGGCACTTTGTAATTCCTCACTTGCTGAGACGTAAAATTCGATTGCGTCTTATCCTTAACAGGTGGAGCGCAAAGTACAATGAGCCCGTGCAAGCTGCGAAGCGTTAATGTTGGTATATCAATGCCAGACGTTAAACTTACTGATACTAATATAGCGATTATATATCGAGACGCAACGTTAGAACCAACTATGGAATAGAGACCGACATTTTTATTGGTTTATGCTCCTATTGGGAGACTTCCTATTTTTTCTTTCACTTCGGTGGGATTCGCTTTTCACCGATGATCCAGATGGCAGAGAGGATCTTCTTGGTCCTGGTCCTGATCCTCTTGGCGGTGATGGGGTGGCAGATGCCCAGGTACCTCGCGCAGCTCAGGCTGGTGATGTTCTGCGTCGGTGGCATAGGAAAAGATGTCCCGCAGGAAATAGTAGCTCCTGCAGCCGCATCCCCGAACACCCAGGGCTAGTGCACCCAGTCATAACTTCCTAAGGCTAGGGTCAAACAAACGCATTTTTTGCATCGTCCGTAAAAAAGTGCGTCCAAACGCATTGACGTATTTTTTCACGGAAGACGCGATAGCGGTCATACGATGCGCATTTTCATGCGTGATTTTTGACGGAGCTATTAAAAACAAATGGACGTGATGTTGGCCGGACATGTGCAGCGTCTGACGTCTCCTGATCACGCACACACGCCGCTATGTGCGTCAGTACTAGCGGTTCTACGTTCTCAAAAAAATGCGTTTGTTTGCCGTTTGCGTTGCGCGGCCGAACTGGCGTAGCCAGCCATAACTCAGGCTACGCCACTGCAGTGATTCAAACCTGGGTCTCCCTGTTACATGTCAATGACATTACCGCTACTCTATCCGGCCGCCGTGCAGCCCAAATCACTGCAGAGTTTTAAGCATTATCCCTAAACAAGGCACTTTAGCATTTATAAAAGGCACCTTGATGAATCAATGCAGTGCTCCGGGCTATATGTCGGCTGCATAGAGCAGTGGTAATGTCACTGACGTGTAACTGGAGGACCTAGGCCATTCAGGCCATCTGAAATTAAATGGACTGGCGGGGGGGGGCATTATCCACTGCCTTCTCTGGCTGTATCCACAGCTCACAGATCATAAAACTAGTACTAGAAAGCCTCTAAGGGTTAACTGCTCCCTATTACCACCTTACCTGGAAAAGCGCCTGTGCGGGAAATCTCTTGAGAGTCCCAGTACTTCTCTTTTTAGGACTTGACCCCTACCCTGTGGGATCAATGAGGAAGGACAATAAAGCGGTCAAAGAAGCCTCTTGTATGTATGTTGGTTTGTATAATATATTATTTGTATTTCTGATATATTTGTCACTTTTGATTGTTTTTGCTAATTAAGAAGTCACGTTTGTATATGTGTGCGTCCCTTATATGTGGATACCTTGCTTGTTGTATAGGTACTGGTTTTGGGGCTTTTCTGTACCACCACATTTAATAGAGGTGGGGGGGCAGCAGCAGCACCGTCTCTATCACCACTGGTAACTATCGGTTATCCATATTTTAGTATATTTTTGCATATATTCTACCAATGGCGCGCGCGCAGCCCATTTCATTAGGGTGTGCACCCATGGAACAGTTTTAATTACATATCTATGCTTGGATAATTTTGTACAAAACATGGAAGGGGTTATTCAGAGAGCACTGAAATGTGTCGACATTTCGGTGCCCTTTCGTTCCCCGCACTTTGGTGATTCTAGTTCAACTCTGCAGTGTATTCAAGTACAACCGCAGGGTCCCCGGAGTGCAGGGAAAACCCACCGCAAACCCGACGAACACTCACCGAGCACTCACCAAAAATCTGCAGAAACCACACTGAACACGCCGGAATAGGCGACTATCACAGCGCAGAGCAGCCGCCAGGAAAAGCCGACAAGCTGACGAACGGGGTAAAAAAAACAGTACACTTGAAAGTGTCAAAATTGAAACGGTTTGCAAAAAAACTAGTGAACGAAAATGTCTGAAATTTACATATAAGATCCAATTAATGATAGTAAAAAGGGGTTACAGAAAAAAGAAAAAAAAAAACGGGAAAAAAATTAAACCTAAAAAATCCTAAAAGAATCTATAAATAAAGAGACTTTTTACTGCAGAATAAAATAATAAACGGTTTATTAGATATTGTATTAAAACGGGAATATTTTTAACATTGAAGCCTATGGGATTCGCCTGAATAAACCTGTCGAATGAAACCACCGAACAGCATGGCGATTCGGCAACTTTTCACTGCTGTTCGGTGTCTCTGAATAGATGAAGCATTGCTTCTCTATGGGGATTTCACTGCCCTCAAACAGGCACCGTAATTGCAGGCAATTCACCAAAATTTGGCGAACTGCCTGCTCTCTGAATAGCCGAATGGCCCCGAAATGTCATCATACGCTGAATTTCAGTGTCCGGTTACATTTCGGCGACATTTCGGATCTCTCTGAATAACCCCTGTAGTTTTAGTTAGGAATAACCAATGTTTATGCAGCGATACAGTCAATGTTTATGCAGCGATACAGTAAATGTTTATGCAGTGATACAGTCAATGTTTATGCAATGAAACAGTTAATGTTTATGCAATGATACATCCAATGTTTATGCAGTGATACAGTCATTGTTTATGCAGTGATACAGTCAACTGTACACATGTACGCAGACGACACTGTAATCTATACCAGCAAACCAAATCTCCCGCAGCTGGAGGCCGTGCTGCAAGAAGAATTCACAGAGGTAGAAAAGTGGATCAAACACAACAAACTTTTTTTAAATACTGACAAAACTGTAACGATGCTCTTTGGAACAAAACCTAAACTACACAAATTGCAAAATCCCCATCTATGTGTTGGGACAAAATCAAATGGCACGCTGACCACAGTCACTTCTCTCAAATATATAGGTATGTGGTTGGATCCTAATCTATCCTTTGGCCCCCACATCGAAAAACTCTCATCTAAAATTTACCCCAAACTAGGTGCCCTGTACAGAAACAAATCCTGCCTGAGTCCCACGGTAAGAAAGCAGATTGTACAACAAATGCTTATGCCAGCAATTGAATACGGAGATGTAGTGTATGCAGCGGCCCCGCAAACACACCTTCAGAAACTTACTACATTGTATAACTCATTCTGTCGCTTTGTGCTATAATGTAACTACATGACCCACCATTGTGACATGTTAAAAGAGCTAAACTGGCCATCACTGGAGTCTTAACGCACCCTTCACCTCTCCAGCCTGGTGTCTAAGAGCATTTCTGGGAAGCTGCCATCCTACCTGAATAGACTGCTTCCCCCAGCAGCTCCCTCATCCTATAACCTCCGATCCAGGACCAGCACCTTACTTGCAATACCACAATACAAAAAGACAGTGGCTCGATCCTCATTTTCCTACAGAGCACCACAATTATGGAATAACCTACCAGACACCATCAAATCTTCCCCCAGTCTTAAGTCACTCAAGAGCCAAGAGCTCCTTACTAACATACCTTAATACAGAATGCACCTGTAACATGTAACCTAGTGACTATATACAGAATGCACCTGTAACATGTAACATAGTGACTATATACAGAATGCACCTGTAACATGTAACATAGTGACTATATACAGAATGCACCTGTAACATGTAACATAGTGACTATATACAGAATGCACCTGTAACATGTAACACAGTGACTATATACAGAATGCACCTGTAACATGTAACCTAGTGACTATATTTCCTACATATTTATTTTCTGTTAATCTGTATATTTGTGTTGTTGTTTTTTAATATCTTGCATTGTATTACTTTGTATTTCTGTAACTGTAACACTTCAATGTTCTTGAACCCGGGACATACTTGAAAGCGAGAGAAATCTCAATGTATCCTTCCTGGTAAAATCCTTTATAAATAAATAAAATAAATAAATAAATAAATGTTTATGCAGTGATACATTCAATGTTTATGCAATGATACAGTCAATGTTTATGCAATGATACAGTCAATGTTTATGCAGTGATACAGTCAATGTTTATGCAATAATACAGTCAATGTTTATGCAGTGATACAGTCAATGTTTATGCAATGATACAGTCAATGTTTATGCAGTGATACAGTCAATGTTTATGCAATGATACATTCAATGTTTATGCAGTGATACAGTCAATGTTTATGCAGTGATACAGTCAATGTTTATGCAATGATACAGTCAATGTTTATGCAGTGATACAGTCAATGTTTATGCAGTGATACAGTCAATGTTTATGCAACGATACAGTCAATGTTTATGCAATGATACAGTCAATGTTTATGCAATGATACATCCAATGTTTATGCAGTGATACAGTCAACTGTACACATGTACGCAGACGACACTGTAATCTATACCAGCAAACCAGATCTCCCGCAGCTGGAGGCCGTGCTGCAAGAACGATTCACAGAGGTAGAAAAGTGGATCAAACACAACAAACTTTTTTTAAATACTGACAAAACTGTAACGATGCTCTTTGGAACAGCACCTAAACTACATAAATTGCAAAATCCCCATCTATGTGTTGGGACAAAATCAAATGGCACACTGACCACAGTCACTTCTCTCAAATATCTAGGTATGTGGTTGGATCCTAATCTATCCTTTGGCACCCACATCAAAAATCTCTCATCTAAACTCTACCCCAAACTAGGTGCCCTGTACAGAAACAAATCCTGCCTGAGTCCCACGGTAAGAAAGCAGATTGTACAACAAATGCTTATGCCAGCAATTGAATATGGAGATGTAGTGTATGCAGCGGCCCCACAAACACACCTTCAGAAACTTACTACATTGTATAAATCATTCTGCCGCTTTGCATTACAATGTAACTACATGACCCACCATTGTGACATGTTAAAAAAAAGCTAAACTGGCCATCACTGGAGTCTTAACGCACCCTTCACCTCTCCAGCCTGGTGTCTAAGAGCATTTCTGGGAAGCTGCCATCCTACCTGAATAGACTGCTTCCCCCAGCAGCTCCCTCATCCTATAACCTCCGATCCAGGACCAGCACCTTACTTGCAATACCACAATACAAAAAGACAGCGGCTCGGTCCTCATTTTCCTACAGAGCACCACAATTATGGAATAACCTACCAGACACCATCAAATCTTCCCCCAGTCTTAAGTCACTCAAGAGCCAAGAGCTCCTTACTAACATACCTCAATACAGAATGCACCTGTAACATGTAACCTAGTGACTATATACAGAATGCACCTGTAACATGTAACATAGTGACTATATACAGAATGCACCTGTAACATGTAACATAGTGACTATATACAGAATGCACCTGTAAACATGTAACATAGTGACTATATACAGAATGCGCCTGTAAACATGTAACCTAGTGACTATATACAGAATGCACCTGTAACATGTAACATAGTGACTATATACAGAATGCACCTGTAAACATGTAACATAGTGACTATATACAGAATGCACCTGTAAACATGTAACATATTGACTATATACAGAATGCACCTGTAACATGTAACCTAGTGACTATATACAGAATGCACCTGTAAACATGTAACACAGTGACTATATACAGAATGCACCTGTAACATGTAACCTAGTGACTATATTTCCTACATATTTATTTTCTGTTAATCTGTATATTTGTGTTGTTTTTTTTAATATCTTGCATTGTATTACTTTGTATTTCTGTAACTGTAACACTTCAATGTTCTTGAACCCGGGACATACTTGAAAGCGAGAGAAATCTCAATGTATCCTTCCTGGTAAAATCCTTTATAAATAAATAAAATAAATAAATAAATAAATGTTTATGCAATGATACAGTCAATGTTTATGCAATGATACAGTCAATGTTTATGCAATGATACAGTCAATGTTTATGCAGTGATACAGTCAATGTTTATGCAGTGATACAGTCAATGTTTATGCAATGATACAGTCAATGTTTATGCAGTGATACAGTCAATGTTTATGCAATGATACAGTCAATGTTTATGCAGTGATACAGTCAATGTTTATGCAATGATACAGTCAATGTTTATGCAGTGATACAGTCAATGTTTATGCAGTGATACAGTCAATGTTTATGCAATGATACAGTCAATGTTTATGCAGTGATACAGTCAATGTTTATGCAGTGATACAGTCAATGTTTATGCAGTGATACAGTCAATGTTTATGCAGTGATACAGTCAATGTTTATGCAGTGATACAGTCAATGTTTATGCAGTGATACAGTCAATGTTTATGCAATGATACAGTCAATGTTTATGCAGTGATACAGTCAATGTTTATGCAATGATACATTCAATGTTTATGCAGTGATACAGTCAATGTTTATGCAGTGATACAGTCAATGTTTATGCAGTGATACAGTCAATGTTTATGCAGTGATACAGTCAATGTTTATGCAGTGATACAGTCAATGTTTATGCAGTGATACAGTCAATGTTTATGGTATTTCTCTTGAACCAGATAAGGAACATCCACAATTTCAATGTAGGGGGTTAAAGATGAACCCTTCACCCAACATTAGGGTGTGCCTGGGCACATCTGACACACCCTTTGCCCACACCTATGTATACTAGCCATTTCCAGCACCTTGTGTGTGGGATTCTATCTTTTGAGATCTGTAAAAAGAGGAACAGGACTCAACACAAGCAGTTGTAGTTAAAGTGCATCTTTATTAATAGATTTTATATTGTATGAATGGGTATATATATATATAAACTTTTTATTTTTAATTCGGGCTCTCCAGAGGGCAGTAATCATAACCATACAGACTGTTAACGTTCCCCTTGTCGGCGGCACAAATTGGGAAGGGGAGGGGTTACAAAAATACCATTTGAAAGCCGGTCCATATTAACGTCTGAGATCTCGGCTTTCAGAAACGGTTAACATTTGTCCTTTCTTTTAAAACCTCTTTAGATTTGGGACATATATACCGTTTGTAAAGGTACGTGGATATACGGCGCATTGCCCCGCTCACCAGAGCTTACAATCTAATGCAGGGATGGCTGTCATTGGCAGGGCAGAGTTTTCGGAACTACAACTTCTAGGCTGGCTGAGTATCATGGGACTTGTTGTTCTGAAACACACGAGATTCCCAGGTTAGCGATGGCTTGTTACATTCATGTTGACGTGTCACACTGTGGGAGAGCAATACCGATCGAACTAAAAAAAGCCCTGAAAGCACAACTCCTAGACATGCTGTATGTCACATTCTAGCATGCAAAGGGTTACATTTTTAATGCCATAGGAGCTCCCTATGTAGAATTATCATCGTTACAATTGCACTTAACCCAAGCAGTAACTTACAGACCCATTACAATGCCAGCCCCAAAAAATGGATGACAGTAAAACCTGTATTCCTAGGGGCACGTTCTGAACAGAAAAACAACAAATGAAGCCATTTGTAAACTGATCATTTTCATTAAATATTGCACTTTAATTATTGTCTTACCCCAGGTCTTGTCTGCAGCATGGAGGGGGGGAGGGGATTTCCCATAAGGCACTTGACAGACACTATAAGAGTAATTTATTGCAGTGTAGGATGCCTTGAGAGGCAAAGGTGCGTGGCCGCAGCCATGGTGTATCTCGGTGCCGTCCTGCATAGAGGACCGTGATACTCTGGGTACTCGATATGAGGGCATAATATATTGCTTTTATTACCTAGCAAAGAAAGAAGAGGGGAGTGCAGGCACGTTGAAGCAGGGAGCATGAAGGTCTCTTCTCATCCCTTGATTATGTGTTGTTCGCTCTCTGGATAGAGTTAAACCACACGTGTTTCACACAGTCTCTTTCCTTGTGGCTTGAGTCAGATACATTGCGACACGGACCCGTTCTGTGAAATCCTGGCACGTGGTGGTGGGTCTTTGCAGCTGGTGTTTTTTTTGTTGTTGAGAAAATCTGGAAGTTTTACCTGAAAAAAACAATAGGATTTAGTGAGAGGTGAGGGAAGGCGCAGGATGGGGTAAAATACAGATATGATGGAGGAAATGACTACCAGAAACTAAAGCAATGACAGAGTTTGAGGAAAGTAGAGAGATAAGGGCTGGAGTGAGAAGGACAGAGATGGGCTGGGAATGGAAAAGGGAAGTGTAGCTGCACAGGTCTAAGGAAATAGCATGTTTTATACAGATGCTTTTTTACTCTTTTATTCTGTCTCTCACTTTTTAGTGAACACCGCGAAAACTACAAGAAATAAAACCAAAGAATGTTCAAAATATGTATAAACACAGTCCTTTACAAGTCTCTCTTGCAAAATGAACATGTCTTTCCAACAGAAATATGCTAAATCCAGTCACATCATTAACAGATCACATTGACCATGTAAAGCGATCTGAAACATAATATAAACAAATCTAAAAAAATGGTAAATTACCGTGTGCGCCTTTTAGACCACATTCAGATAAAATTCTTATGAACACATCTTTCCAACATAAATATGCTAAATCCAGTCACATCATTGATAGATCACACTGACCTTGTAAAGTGATATACAACATAATATAAACAAATCTAAAAAGTTGGTAAATTACTGTGTGCACCTTTTAGACCACATTCAGATAAAGTTCTTATGAGGAGAGATGCAGCACACTGAGCTCTTTCCTCCAGCAACTGCAACAGCTTTGAAACCATGAAGTAGCTAGTTCCCATACTCTGAAAAGACTGGATGCTAGAGTCAGTCCTACCAACTACATAACCAAGCCCTCTTTTTTTTTTTGTGAAAGGATTTTACCAGGAAGGATACATTGAGATTTCTCTCGTTTTCAAGTATGTCCTGGGTGGCGAGTATGTACCGTTAGGTGTCTTGCCAAGGACACTTACTGGAGAGGTTGCTCGCTGGGATCGAACCCATGACTCCACAGACTCTCTCCATGCAGAGCGGTGACATTGCCTCTACTCCACCCAGCCGGTTCCTCTTAAAGGAACCTTTACCGTTAAACATACAAAGGACAACATATCTCTAAAAAAACATGTCCATTGACAGTTACAGGAAGGTTGAAGGAGAGGAATAAGAGTAGATGGAGGGAGCAATGAGCAGGGCAGGGAGAGAGAGGGGGTGAAGGGTAAAGAGGAGAGCAGGTATAGAGGGGGCAAAGGGCAGGGGTGCCTTTGGTAAAATGAGGAGGAACTGGGGGAGAAGGGCAGGGAAGAGGGCTTGTTGGCAAACAAATGTCAGAGACGAGGGCTGATTCGTGAGTGGACACTGATTTGGCTTTGGAGAGAAGAGCAGAGTTGAGGGCTGGCCTGGAACGAACGACAGGGATCAGGGCTTTCGTTGAGAGAATGGCAAGTATGAGTATTTGTCAGGCAGTAAAGAGCAAATATGAGGGCAGAATTGGTAGAGATGGACAGGGATGACTAAGGGCAGGGAAGGAGGCAGGTTGGGGCAGAGGGAAGGTTGAGTAAGAGGGCATGCTGTGACTTGAAGGGCAAGAACGGTGGATAAATGGAGCTACTGTGGACAGCAAAACTTAGTGAATGGACCTGTAATCTTAGTTGAGGATGTGAATGCCGGATGCTCTCCTGGTGACCATTCCCCATTCAGTGGCCTGTGTGCACCTTTCACATGCTTTCTAATTGCATTTATATCTGCAATGGCTGCCTGGAAAACAAATCAATCTAGGCTTTAGGTGTCATTTGTCTTATTGCAGTGGTTCCCAACCGCGGTCCTCAAGGATCCCCCAACAGGCCAGGTTTTCCAGATATTCAAGGCACAGCACAGGTGATATGATTTGCTGCTCAGTGATTGCAGGATTCAGTCGGCATTTTCCCAAGGTAATCCTTAAAACCTGTCCTGTTGGGGTACTTGCGGACCGCGTTTGGGAACCACTGTCCTACTGGATACTACTTTCTGTATACCATATGACCAATGTGCTCCAGTGAGAGCCTTTGCATATGGTTCTGGAATGGCTGGAGAACACCGGCATGTTCCTGTTATGAAACATCTGGTCTCTGTATATCAAATCCCCGCACTAGTTGTTTGTATTTGATCATCCAGCTTCCTGGGATTTAAACTGCAGCGCTATTTCTTCACTACCACATCTGCTGGGAGGTCACTCCATAAATCCTCCGCATCCTGGAAATGCAATTTTCCCATTCCTCCATCCACCCTCAAGCCTATGTATTTAAAGGTTGTCCTACTTTTCCCCCCGAGTTCATGAGAGACAACATACATTCTCACTCGTGACTTTATTGCCTCCTGTTTATAGTGACCCCCCACCAGAAATTCATGAAAACATTGACTCGTGCCTCGTACGCGGCATTGGGCAGGATGCTGCACACGCTCTGAATATTTCATGACTTCCTTTTATTGCTTCGGATTAACGAGCCTTTGGGGTCAGTTTGAAGGGTCTGTCCTTGTAACCGTGAGAAAAAACAATTAGATGGAGTTTGTGCACTGTACGTGTGTTTATCCCTCCTGGGGAGGCAGAGATAACCCTTCCTGTACTGACCACGTCCCAATATGATCCCATGTATCATCAAAACTAGGGATGTGCGTTTCGGGTTTCGGAATTTCGGAATTTTCACGAAATTTCCCGATTCGTGTTTTCGGATGCGGCCGAATTTCCGAAAATTTTTAGATCCGAAAATGGCAGATCCGAAAAGTTTTCCGAGCCGAAACGAAATATTTTCGGAATTTTCGAATGGACTTGAAATGTGTCAAATCGAAATTTATTGCTTTGAAACGAGGAGAACAGACTTTCCGAAAAAACGAAAATTTCCGAAATTACGAAAAGTCGATACCTAAAAAACGAGCAAAGTGACACGAAAATACGAAAAATGGTCAATATTCCGTAAAAAAAATGTACACGAAAAACGAATCGAGCCGAACCGAACCGAATCGAAACAGAAATCGGTCGAAACGAGCCGAATCGAAAAGTTTAAAAATCCGAAAAATTGAACCGAATCGAACCGAAAAAAAATCGGTGCACAAGCCTAATCAAAACCAGCTTTTACCTAAATCACATGATGCCCACACCCATAATCACTCTATCCACTTGACTTTATCTTCTTCCCATAACCCCAACACTCCAACACCATCCCCTCCATTTTTTCCCTTTGCATCCTTTTCTTTCATGTCCTCTCAATGTTTCCTCGGCCTCCCCTTCCTTCTCTTCCACCCCACATATCTTATCCCTAGTTCCTCTCTCCCTCTACCCTCACTCACCCACAGTTCTTTGCCCTATCTTTTCTTTTGTTCTTTCCCACCTGTACATTGCTCCCCATCGTTTTTCTCTCCCCATTGCCCTCTCATATTTTTCTTTTCTCCCCTCTCCTGCTCCCCCTACTACAGAATGTTTTCTCCTTTTCCCCATTGCCTTTTTCCCAACTCTTTCTACTCCCACCTATCCTTACCTTATTATTTCACTCTGTTGTCCCCATTTCATGCCCCTAAAAGCCCATATTACAGCTTCCCCTCTCCCCTTCGCCTTATAGCCGTCATCCTCGCCATTTCTCATCCCTCTCCTTTTTATTTCCACTTCACCCTCTCCCTTTACTTCTCTCATCTCCTTTTCCCTCCCATCCATCCTCTTTCTCTCCGCATAGCACTACATAAGCTACTAATGTTTCTGTCTCCCTTTGGACTTTCGGTCAATGCACCAAAATATCTGCAACCATTCAGCATTTCCGTAGCTCGGCGGGCGGTGGATACAGTGAAGTTATCAGCAGCTGATACAGGAATGGGGGGGGGGATGCACAAACCCAGTGATTGATGTATGTATGGGGGATACCCAAAGATGGGGGCAGTGGGAAATCATACCGAGCACACACTGTGACTTTAAGAGGGTCCGTGCCGGATCTGCGATTTACTGAATGGAGAGTTTAAAGGGCTTTATTTACTAAACAGGGTCTCGAACTCTATGGAGAGTCAGTCGCTGAATGTGAAAATAGCAAAGATGAAAAAATATTCAATTATGCGATTTTTGCCTTAATTTTATGATTAGTTTTGTCCTTTAGTAGCCATTTCTCTATGTGGATTTTTGTTTTCTTTCTTTTCTTACGGAGAAGCATTGCAGGAATCCTCCTCCATGACCAATGACCATCGCTCTGCTCCAGGGTCTCCAGTAAACACAGGTCTGTTATAACGGGGAGGTGATGGAGCTGCGTAAATAGCAGTGTACCCCTTCTATAGCAGGGATCAGCAATAGCCATCCAGATGTTTTGAATCCAAAAGTCCCATGATGCTCAGCTACTCATTGAATTGGCTGACTGTCAGGGGACTTGTAGTCCCAAAAACATCTGGAGGGTCAAAGTTGCCGACCCCTGTGCTATAGTATGATTGTAAGAATGTAGTGCGGGACCAGGCTAGGTCCTTCATTTGGGTCAGGAGAGAACAGGTGCTGTGGATTCGTCCACCAAGACTCACAGTACCAGTAGTACTAGAAGGTCAAGTCACAATTGGCTGACATCCATCAGCAAGCCAATGCTGGGTTTAGCACAGGGGTCTTCTGACCTCACTTATGACTGGGTGTTGGAGACGCTGCATCCTCCTTACAAGAATATTTTAATCTGTCTTGGGTGCTTTACACAGGGCCGGCCTGTCCATGGAGCCTGGTGGTGCAACTGCTCCAGGCGGCCCTTTGTCATGGGTGGAATTTTTCCGCCCTGTCAAAGGCCTCGGCATGGAGTGCCCAGCACAGAAATTGACAAGGCCTGCCCCTCCAGCAGCCCGGGCCTACCCCTGCAGCAGGCCAGTGCCCGGCCTCGACAAGGCCTGGCATCCAACCAGCCCTGGACCAGGCCATCGCCTAACCAGCCCTCGACTGTGCCGGCTCCCGGCCCGACCAAGCCAGGGCCTCGCCATACTGCTGGAGGAGCAGCTGGAGGTGGGCTTGCAGCCAGCTGCAGGGAAGACACAATCGCTTCCCAGAGTCCTGGACCAGGGCTATGTAGGTAAATGTATGTGTGTGTGTGACTGCAAATAGGTGTGTGTGTGACTATGGATGTGTGTGTGTGTGTGTGTGTATATGTGTGTGTGACTATGGATGTGTGTGTGTGTGACTATGGATGTGTGTGTGTGTGACTATGGATGTGTGTGTGTGTGTGTGTGACTATGGATGTGTGGGTGTGTGACTGGATGTGCGTGACTATGGATGTGTGTGTGCGGGACTACGGATGTGTGTGTGTTCGCAACTGTATGTGGATGTGTGTGCGACTATATGTGGATGTGTGGCTGTATGTGGGTGTGCATGGATGTGTGTGACACTGGGATATGTGGCACTCTGTGATACGCTCCTATGCACTGCACATTACTGTGAGTTTTATTGCTGTGGTGCTCTGTGATATGCTCATACACACCACATGGTTTTTTTTTTCAGGGGGGGCAATTCATCCTTGGCTCCAGGCCGTACAGTGGCTTGGACCGGCCCTGGCTTTCCATGTGTATTTTTCTGATATGTGTTGTATGCACACAGAGAAAAATTTGTGCGCTACAGCGTGTGGCCGGCCTCGTTCAAGCGTCACAATGCTGCGACAGTCATCGGAAGGCACGTCAGTACGGGCGCACATAGTGAGCTTGTCTGACACTGGCCTTAAAGGATTCTGGGAATTGTAAGTACTAAATATCTGGGGGGCCGGAGTTTGTGATTCTCGGCTTTAGATTGAAGTGTTAAGTGACAGCAAAATCACTTAATACCGGCTTTCAAAAGCTGGTGTTTTCAAAAGCTCCTGTTGGTCATAATGGCTCCAGCCAATAGCCTAAACTATATAGTAAGTTGCCCATTATGCCCATATCATTATGGTTGACTTAGCGTCAACATAAAAAAAAATCGGATCTTTAAAAATAAAAACTAGAAGGCGTATTTGCATCCCATTTTCGCCATTTATAGTTAAGCCGTAATAAATCCAGTTTGGTATAAGAAGCATTTTAGCAGCTGAAAGCGTTTGCTTATTGTGTGTGTACGCAAGGCGAGTTAATCCTGTTTCTGCAGGTGCTTCCATGATACAGCAATAAAGCCCACTAAAGCCCCGTGATGCTCATCTTCAAGCTTCCCAGCAGGGGGTGAGAATTTATGGGATGTGCTAATGGATTTTAGCCTGAATGTGTTGTTTAAAATGCATAGAAAAATAAAATCTCATAAAAAAGACAAATACAGAACAAACAGCTTTTTATGTCTCATTATTGCCAAGTAAAGCACGATTTTCGGGACCTGTTCGTGGAGCCCGTGGATTGTTCCAACCTCCATTAATAATTATCTTGATGACCCTGTTAGCAGGTTAATTACATTAATTGCCATCAGTACCATTTGTAGAACAAGCTCGGCGGCGCATTCTCCAGCTGTTATTAAATCATACAAAGAAGGTTTACAAAAACATGTTTTTTTCCACCAACAAACAGCACTTTTTGAGGCTTTTCATGTGAATTTAATCATTTGTTTTTCAGAATGTTTTGAACCAAATTAAAAAAAGGAAATGCGGGTAAAATTGTCTGTTTTGCGTTACTGTACCCTAGCCGGCCCCGGATACAATTTACACATGTTAAAGGGATGCGCTATTGAAAATAGATTTCCTTTTATTTTGCCCTTAAATAATAGGGCAGATATTGCGCACAGCCTCTACCCAATTGTTTTATTTTTAGGTGATTTTACTCACCTTTTCTGCCTCGCTGAGCATAACTCTTCTTCTCCGGATCAGGGACTCTCAAACCCACAAGTCCCTGAAACTTTTCTGTGCAATTTACGTTCCTACGCATCTTGCGTTACGTAGGAACCGTATATGTACCGCTACACGACTTGCGCACTTTATATGCGCAAGTCCCGTAGCGCCTGTGCAGAACAATGGATCGGAGCCGTGTACATGTGCAAATCCACTCCATCGGCTGCCTCTCTGCGGGTGGTCTCCAGCTGATGTCGGCGTGCTCTCTGCATACCAACGACATTAGCAACTAATCCTGTGACCAGCAGCTGGGAAATTCAAAATCTCGGCTGCTTGTGATGCTGTATGGGGTGGAGGAAATTTATTTATTTGCAAAGTATTTTACTAGGAAGGATACATTGAGATTTCTCTCGTTTTCAGTATGTCCTGGGTTCAAGAACATTGAAATGTTACAGTAGGTACGGAAATACAAAGTAATAAAATGCAAGATATTAAAAACAAAAACACAAATATACTATAAATAAATAAATAATAATAATAATAATAATAATAATATATACAGAATGCACCTGTAAATACGTAACATAGTGACTATATACAGAATGTGCCTGTAAACATGTAACATAGTGACTATATACAGAATGCGCCTGTAAACATGTAACATAGTGACTATATACAGAATGTGCCTGTAAACGTGTAACATAGTGACTATATACAGAATGCACCTGTAAACATGTAACACAGTGACTATATACAGAATGCACCTGTAAATATGTAACATAGTGACTATATACAGAATGCACCTGTAAACGTGTAACATAGTGACTATATACAGAATGCACCTGTAAACATGTAACATAGTGACTATATACAGAATGCACCTGTAAACGTGTAACATAGTGACTATATACAGAATGCACCTGTAAACATGTAACATAGTGACTATATACAGAATGCACCTGTAAACATGTAACACAGTGACTATATACAGAATGCACCTGTAAACGTGTAACATAGTGACTATATACAGAATGCACCTGTAAACATGTAACATAGTGACTATATACAGAATGCACCTGTAAACGTGTAACACCTGTGACTATATACAGAATGAACAAAAGAAAGGGATAGACCTCCAGTGGATAAGAAGTGTCAATCGGTTTATTAGGGTACAGCACCCCTGAAAAATCTGTGACGTTTTGACCCTGAGGTAAACATGTAACATGCCTGGCTTTTCTTTGTGGGACCTCCCGATCAGGAGGGAGAGGGATCCGAACGGATCCCCCCTCCCTTCCAGGCGATCTCCGGCATTGCCGGGGGGGTCACCTGGAAATGACGTCATCGCGCATGGCGCGGTGACATCATTGACGTCGTGAGGGTCTTAACTTCAGCGTCTGAGGACACTGAAGTCAGACCGCCGCGGGACCCCGGACAGAGCGGTGAGTAGCTCCACCGGGGGTCCCGCAAAGTTGATGACGTGTGGGACACATCCTCAGCATATAGCGGGAGTAACTGAGGACGTGTCCCACACGTCCTCGGCAGTGACGGGTTTAACGTACTTCGCGCTCCCTATACTTAACATGGGGAGCACAAAGTGTTAATCAGCATTAGGATTACAAAGTCCTAACGCTGATTAACGTCTGGCTGCGGTTAACAAAAAGTTAAACACAGCCTGGACCTGGTGCTAACGGATTCCGCTGGTTCAGAATCCGTTAGCACCAGCAGAAACGCCCCCCAAAAATCCAGATACTCACCTAGTATCCCACGACGAGGACCGCGGCTCCGTCCGGCGGGAGCAGGGAGAGACTTAATGTCAGCACAGAGGAGACATGCAATCTAAATTAACATTCAGTACGTGTGAGCCGTGATATTATTAAATTTATGCTTGGTAATGCAAGAAGCCTCAATAACAGGATGGGGGAACTAGAAGCGATAGCATATACTAATCAATATGACATAACAGGTATAACAGAAAGACGGTGGGATGAAACGCATGACTGGGCCATAAATTTACACGGTTACACATTGTTTAGGCGGGATAGAAAACATAAGAAAGGGGGAGGAGTATGTTTGTATGTCAACCATGATTTAAAGCCAAATATTATACATTTGTTATGTGAGGAGGGTAATGTGGAATCTTTATGGGTAAATATCTGCTGGGGGCATAAGCTGGGAAGTCAACTATTGGTTGGTATATGCTATAAACCACCTACTGTGGATAACGATGAGGAAGAACAGCTGTTAGAGCAAATCAGGAAGGCTGCACATCGGGGTAGCACTTTAATTACCCAGACATTAATCGGAGTGGGACTAATAATTCAACGAGGGGAATCCGGTTTCTGAACCTGTTAACCTCCCTGGCGGTCCGATTCTGACATATTTTATATGTCAGAATCGGTCCAATTTATTCTGGCCCCCTAGCGGTATAAGTGTGGCTCGGGGGTTAACTTTCAATACTGAAAGCGGTATCCCGAGCCACACTCGGGCCGATACTTACATGTCCCTGCGCTCCCTCGCTGTCCCCGCAGTCACACTGCAGCCGATCGCGATGTCACACTTCTCTCCTCGCGAGAAGAGAACCAGTCCGTGTGATGTTGTGAGCGGCTGGAGGAGACTGCGGGGATCAGCAAGGGAGCGCAGGACATGTAAGTATCCAGCCCGAGTGTGGCTCGGGGATACCACTTTCGGTACAAAATGTTAACCCCGAGCCACACTCGGGAAAACCATCAGGGGGGTTGAATGATACCTCCATGTCACAACTGTTAGAAGCACCAACTAGAAAGGATACCTGTCTGGATCTGGTTATAACAAACAATGTTGATCTTTTGTCATATTTACAAGTAAGGGAGCAATTGGGAGAACGTGGCCACAATATGGTGTCTTTTGAAATAAACTAAAAAAAAAAGCACATTCATAGGCCAACTTCATTAAAATAAGGGAAGCTCTCAATCTCATTGACTGGCAGAAACTCATTCATGCGAAAAACACAGAGGATAAGTGGAATATCCTCAAACGAGTACTTGTCACAATATATTTCATTGGGTAATAATTATAAAAAACCAGACTGAAACCAATGTGGCTCAGTAGGAAGGTAACACAGGAAATGAAAAATAAAAAGAAGGAATCTAAAGCTTTTAAATCTGATAAATCTGAGGCATCCTATTAAGCATATACGGCAGCCAATATGATGTAAAAAATTGGTTAGATGTGCTAAACTAGAAAATGAAAAAAAGAAATAGCCGAAGAGAGCAAGACCAAATCCCAAAAGATTCTTTAAGTACATAAATTCTAAAAATAAACATGAGTGAAATTGTAGGTTCACTGAAATCGGAGTCAGGGGTATTATTAACTGAAGATCGAGATAAGGGAGAAATTTTAAATGTATATTTTTTTTCAGTATTTATCAACGAGAAACCTATGACAAGAGACATGCAAATCATTGATAAAAACATACTAATAAAATGTGATTGGTTGACTCAAGAAAAGTGTTGCAGCAAGTTAGTGAATGTGAACAAAGCCCCAGGGCTGGATGAAATTCACCCGTGAGTACTGAGGGAGCTAAGTGTGGAAATAAGCAAACCGCTGGTTTTAACCTTTCAAGATTTTGTTACAGGAATCGTACTAGAGGATTGGAGAAAAGCTGATGAGGTGCCTATATTCAAAAAAGGTTCAAAATGTCTCCCTGGGAATTATAGACCTGTGAGCTTAACATCTGGGGCTGGGAACGTATTTGAGGGGGTTACTAAGGGATAATATTCAGGAGTTCATTGGGAGGTATAATGTAATTAGCAGAAATCAGCAAGGATTTATGAGACAAAGATCACGTTAGACGAACCTAATTGAATTCTATGAAGACGTGTCAGTATAGATCAGGGGGTCGCAATGCATGTGATTTTCTTGGATCTTGCCAAAGCTTTCGACAGTTCCACACAAGAGGTTACTATTCAAATTAAAAAAAATTGGACTAGATGAAAATTTTTGTTCTTGGATAGAAAACTGGATAAAAGATAGAGGCCCATATTACAATGTTCACTCTAAAATGGGGACGCCAAGGAGAAAAACCTGCGCCTGCAGGTTTCTCCTTAGTGTGACCGTTTTAGCGTGATATTACGATGCAGGTGCTAATCCAGCAGCCTGCACTGTAACACGGCGCTAAGCCTTTAGGATGTTCGCGTCAGCACTAAGTGCCGCCACGAGCATCCCCTCCATGGAGTCCTGCCGGTCACATGAGCTGAAGGTCCGGCAGGTCGGCATAGTGATCTACAGAGGGAGACTGGGGGACTTTTTCCCTCAGTCTCTCACTGCTCCCGGCGGCAAGAAGAAGCGGATGGAGACCCTGCTCTCGCCGCTGGATGGAAGGTGGGTATGTGATTTTTTTTTGGGGGGGGTTTAGCTTGTGCTGATTGATTTTCAGAAGCGGAATCGGTTAACACCAGCTCCTAGCTGTGGGTAACTTTTCAGTTAAACGCAGCTTGGCGTAATTAGCGTTAGGACTTTGTAATCCTAACGCTAATTAACACTTTCCGCTCCTCATGTTAAAGGATACTCTAGGCAACATGACCACCTAAGCTATTTTAGGTGGTCATGATGCCCGGAGTATGCCGCCCTCTGTCCCCCCTCCCTCCACTCAGCGGTTCAGCTGTAAATGCTGAAAACAGCTGAGAGAGGCGGAGAACTTTACTCCGCCCTCCCAGCTGTCAGTCAGCAGAGCGGGAATCATATTTCCGCTTCTGCCGACTTTTGCCGAGTAGGAGACGTCATCGCGCTTTCAGCGCGATGACGTCTCTAACTCACCGCAGAAGCTGGCGGCTCCCTCTGAGGGTTAGTGTTGCGCGCATCCTCTTGCGCGCAACACTAATCCTCAGAGGGAGCCGGGAGGAAGCCTGCCGATTGGACGGCTTACGTGAGAGGCGCGCATGCGCGCTTCGCACGTAAACCAGAAGCCAAGACGCAGCAAGAAGGACGGGAGCGGAAGAGGAGGGAGGTGAGTATAAAAAAATAAAAAAAACAGCGCTGGAAACAAGAGGATTTTAGGGCAAGTATTACAGTTACAAGTAAAAAAATAAAAAATAAAGATTTATTAACCCTTTCGCTGCGGTGGACGCGCTCAGCGCATCCAATCGCATGTCACGTTGCGTGCGGAGGACGCGCTCAGCGCGTCCAGCCTTTGGAGTCAGCGTTCGGCCGGGTTCCGGCCGATCGCTGGCCCCCCCGGTGCGCGCTGACATCCTCGATGTCAGCCCAGCATCCGGAACCGCCGCCGGGCTAATTAGGTGTCATTGCGGCGGCGCGATGACACCTAATTCAGGCGCCCCCCCCCCGCATGTGCGGAGGAGGCGCCTGAAAGGGAGGGGGGGAAGTCCTTCGGACCTCTCTCCCTCCCGATCGGCGGCGTTGCGGGGGTTAACCCAGGCACCATTTGGAAGGGCACAGCCTGCCCTTCCAAATGGTACCTGGCATTAACCCCTGGGGAGCCGGATCACGAATCGGCGCTGAAAAGCGCCGGTTTGTGATCCTTTCCCGGAGCTGGCCGACATCTTGGATGTCGGCCAAGCCTCCGGGAACTCCCCCTGAGGACTGGCGTCATCGTGCATAGCACGATGACGCCAGTCCTGGAGTTAACCCCTAGCTGCCACCAATGGTGGAGATAGGAGTTCCAATGAACTCCCTATCTCCCGATCCATGGCAGCTAGGGGTTAAATTTTGGTATTGTTGGATCGGCCAGAGCATGGTCGTTCCAACGATACCAAATTTGAATGTGAAAAAGTTAGTAAAAAAAAAAATTAAAAATGAAAAAAAAAAAAATATTTTAAAAAAATTATAAAAAAAAAATAAACAAGTTTTTTTTCTTTTTTTTGGTTTGTTAATGCAGCAATATTGTTCCCATTTCAATTATAATGTGAACAATGATGCTGCACTAACGATTTTTGTATGCGGTGCATTTGTTAAAAATCGTGTAATTTTCCCCAAAAAAAAATGTAACGAGACCCCATTTCTAATTTTTTTAACAAGCGCACCCCATACAAAATAACCGCAATTGCTCGCATCTTAAAATGTGAAAAAAAAACACTTTACACATTGCAAATTATTGAAAAATCATATTTTATTGCATTTTTTGTTATAATATACAGACAGGTCATGACGTATACATATAATAATGACATATTATGAATCTACCGAGTCTGACGGAAAGAACGATATATAATATGTCTGGGTCATATACTAAAATAAGCCTTCAAAACACGTTTAAACATGATGAGCAAAACCGGTAAAAATGACCTCAGCACAGGGGCGGGAAAAGCCTCAGCAGCGAAAGGGTTAAGGGAATAGGGATAGGTTAGGATAAAAAACCGGGGGGGGGTGATTTTTGAGTAGAGTGTTCCTTTAAGCATAGGGAGCGCAAAGTACAGTAACTTTGCACTGAAAAGCGCAAGCTCCGAATCGCTAACAGGTTTTTTAACCCGTTAGTGTTCGGATTGTAATATGGTGCGCGAGCGCTAGGGTAACGCTCGCACAGGTGAGCGCTAATGTTAGCATTATCAATGTAATAGACTTGTGCACCGATTTTTTTTTCGGTTCAGTTCGTTCGGAATTTGTAAATTTTCGTTTCAGCTCGATTCGGCCGATTTCCGTTTTGGTTCGTTTTTCGTATCGACTTTTTTTTCCAGATTTCAGAAATTTTCGTAACGTCTGTTCTCCTTGTTTCAAAGTGTCTATTCGTTTGGACGTAAATTAATGGTTTTTCGGATCCGATATTTCTGTCGATACGATAATTCTACCATTGAGATTTTTCATGTTTTACAAGAAGGATACATTGAGATTTTTCATGTTTTACAAGAAGGATACATTGAGATTTTTCATGTTTTACAAGAAGGATACATTGATATTTCTCATGTTTTACAGGAAGGATACATTGAGATTTCTCTGGTTTTCCAGGAAGGATACATTGAGATTTCCCTGGTTTCCCAGGAAGAATACATTGAGATTTCTCTGGTTTTCCAGGAAGGATACATTGAGATTTCTCTGGTTTTACAAGAAGAATACATTGAGATTTCTCTGGTTTTACAAGAAGGATACATTAAGATTTCTCATGGTTTACAAAAAGGATACATTGAGATTTCTCTGGTTTCCCGGGAAGGATACATTGAGATTTCTCTGGTTTTACAAGAAGGATACATTGAGATTTCTCATGGTTTACAAGAAGGATACATTGAGATTTCTCTGGTTTTCCAGGAAGGATACATTGAGATTTCTCTGGTTTTCCAGGAAGGATACATTGAGATGGGAATGATACAAAATTACAGAATCAGCGATATAACCGAAAAACACTTTGTCCGAAATTACTGAAATGGAACCGAAATCAGGAATGGAACGAAAATGAATTTTGATTTTACACATTTCTAGTCCATTCGAAAAGTTTTCGTTTCGGCTCGGAAATTTGTTCGGATCTGCCGTTTTCGGATCAGAAAATTTTCGGAAAATCGTCCGAATCCGAATGCACGAAACGGGAAATTTCGTGAAATTCCGAAACGCACATCCCTACAATGTAATAGGACCAGAGTACAGAGAGTGGTCATAAATGGTAAATGTTTAAGATGGACACCAGTGGTAAGTGATGTCCCTCAGAGGTCTTTTCAATCTATTTATAAATGATCATGAAATAAGCATCAAAAGTCATGTGTCCGTGTTTGCAGATGACACAAAACTAGGAAAGGTAAGATAAAATGTGAGCAGGATGTTACTTCACTTAAGAGGGATTCAGATGGAATGGGGGACTGGGCACTTAAATGTAGATAAATGCATGTTTTCAGCGCGAGCTTACTGTACTTTGCGCTTCCTATGCTTAACATGAGGAGCGCAAAGAGTTAATTAGCATTAGGATTACAAAGTCCTACAACTATAATTACATCCCGCTGCGGTTAACTCAAAAGTTACCCACAGCTAGTAGCTGGTGCTGATACGGCTTCCGCACAATCATTTATCACCAGCTGTAAAACCCCCCAAAAAAATAACATGCTCACCTCGCTCTCATCCTGCGGCGAGAACGGTGGCCCAGTCCGCTGCTTCTGGCCACTGGGAGCAGAGTGAGACTGGGGTGAGGGGGTCCCCAGTCTCCCTCCGCGAATCAGTCCACCGACCTGCAGGATCTCGTAAGAGGTGAGATCCTGCAGGTCATGTGACTGGCAGTCGAAGCCTCAATGGAGTCCTATCGACTTCACGGAGGGGATGCTCGCAGCAGTGCTTAGCGCTGCCTCGAGCATCCTGAGGCATAGCGCTGCATTATGGGGCAGGCTGCTGATTTACCGTCTGCCCCGTAATATGGCCCTAAAACGGGGATGCTAAAGGAGATACCTGCAGGTGCAGATTTTCCATCATTCGCGTCTCCGTTTCAGCGGGCAGTATGTATTACTGCCCTGAGTTTTTAATTGTTGATCTGCAGAGAACGTGCTTGTAAAGATGATATTTATGAGGTTTATCTGCTAAATGAGGAGTTGTGGAGAAATCAACACGGTGATATGTAAACAGATTGTACATATCTCTGCACTTTACCTATTTTTACATAAAATTATAAATTTTTCTTGATTATTATACACGATTCCTGTTTTTTGGTAAATAGTAAGGCCCCTATTACATTCTTCGCGCAGTGTGTTTTGCGTGCGCAAATGCGCATTTGCGCGAGGGGAAAAACCTTTTGCGCGCAACGTCGTATTACAATCTATGCGCAACGAACGCGCGTTTTCGTCTGCCATGGGTGAACCTGCGCGAACGAACGATACTTTGCGCGTCCTATTCTTAACATTGTGAGCGCAAATGCGTTCGTGCGCAGAAACGCGGATGGTATTACAATCTATGCGCAACGAACGCGCGTTTTCGTCTGCCGTGGGTGAACCTGCGCGAACGAACTATACCTCGCGCGTCCTATTCTTAACATTGTGAGCGCAAATGCGTTCGTGCGCAGAAACGCGGATGGTATTACAATCTATGCGCAAATTCGTACGAACGACGTTTGCGCGCATAATTTTAACGTTTCTAAAAAGCTGGTGTTAATGTCAAAAACGAGCGACCTGCTCGAAACGAAATACACCAGGAAAAAAAAATACAGCAGAGTATAGTTACACATTCTACACATACCCAAACCATTAAATAGTGAATTTGTGCGTTTTTTTTTTTTATTGCTGCAGCGTGTATACTCAGATTTACTTTGACAGGCGCAAAAACTAAAGTGTGTCAATTAAGGTCAATTAACGTAAATTGATGTCAATTACGGTTCTGAAGTCTGATTGGCTGAATCCTGCGAAAATAATGTTGCGCACACTGATTTACGCGCGCAACGTTCCTGCGCGCGTATTTCTCCTGGTTTTGTGCGTCGGCTTTACGAACGTTATTTTTTGATGGATGAAAAAATGCACGAGGATTGTAATACCAGCGTTAATTTTCGCACGATAACGCATTTTGCGTCGCGCAAAAAAAATGCGCTGCGCGAATGAAATTGCGCGAAGGATGTAATAGAGCCCTAAGATATTAAAGGTTTGAAAGGTGTCATTTGGGGCAGGGAAATTTCCCCGCCACCCGCTTACACAGAGGCGCAGGATACAAATTAATCCAAAAAATTGATATTTATGAATCGGCAAACTGCATGTTTTTACATAAAGAACAATATCTCATAAACAGAGAGTTCTACACATGTGAGAGCAATGAAATGTCAGCAACTGTCACTCAGAGCGATATTTTTTGACCGGCGTAAAATTCCGGCGACGAGGGATCGCGAATCATAAAATGCTATTAGAAATATTATTGATCCGAAAGGACGCGCAGCGAGACGACGGGTAAAAAAAAGCATTAAAAAAAAGCTGAGATGTCTATATTTACTGCTCCATAAAAAGGCTTTCAACTGATTTGAGAAGCTCCTGCGGAGCCGGGGTCCTCCTAGAGAACCTTCAGACGCAGAGACGAGAGGACGTGAAGTGCAGCGGATGAATCATATTATGGACATAAAACAGAAGTGAAACGACATCTCATGGGAAGGGCTTTAAATAAGTAATATCATCCGGAAACGAAGCACAGCTTGTTGCCGTGGCGAGGCGAGATGCTGTAAAGCTAGAGGGGCGAAGGGGATTTGGATACAACGTCTAGATATTACTTTTTAGAAGAGCAGTGATTGCTTCTTGCAGAGAGGCAGGGCATTGTGGGTAATACTTTACACAACAGCTCTGTCCTGCCAGCCGGGACTGTACAGTTACTGTTAGAGGTGTGGATTCGTTTCGTAACAAATTGGAATTCGTAACGAATTCCGTTAATTCGTATTGCGGAAGTACTTCTGAAATAACGAATCGATTTGATACGAATTCAAAAACCAAAAACGGTATCTAACGAATTTAGTTCGTTATACTTTTTCATCGTAGAAAGGAAAATTCGATTAATTGGGGTTTTAATTAGTGATTCACAATTCGAATCGATAGATCAACTATCGAATCGATCCGAAACGAAACACGAAACGAAATAAGATCGGAAAACGAAATCATTTTAAACCGACACAAATTTTTCAGCCGTGCGCACACCTCTAGTTACTGTATATAGGTTTGATAAGATTTCACTATAATGTACCCAGGCCAGTGATTGGCTTCTCAGTACAGACCTGATTAACCCTTCACATTCCGTGCAAGACTGCCTCAACTCTACTGCACGCCCTTGCATTTAACTCGTCACATCCACTGCACTTCTTATATTAACCCTTAAATGCCATTGTATTCACGTCTCCATGTAAATTGCAGGCTTTGTATTTAACCCTTCTTTTTAACCCTAGGGGAAAAAATCCTTACATTCCAATAGAGAACCCTGAATTTAACCCTTGATTGCTTTGCAGACCCCTGCATTTAACCCTTCAGTCTCTGCAGGCCATCGAATCTCCCTCTTCACAGTCACTGCATTCTGACTTTGTCTTTAACCCTTTGCAAGCATTATAGGTCATTGAACGGAACAATCGCATAAGACCACTATAACCACAAGCCCCGTCACTAAACCTTCAGCGTTCACAGCAGGTCCTTCGACGTAACCCCTAAAATTCACTGCAGGTCTTTGAGTTTAACCCTTAATATTCAGGGCACAGTCATGCTTCTTATTTACAGGAATCACTTTGTTTGTTAAAATCGTACATATTGTAAACCAGGGATCTCAAACCCCGGCCGCCAGATATTTCTAAGCTGCGGCTCCCATGATCCAATGGCTAACTATTGCATTGAAAGAATTCTGGGGATTGTAGGCAATCGGCATCTGGGGGGGGGGGCTTGAGTTTGAGATCCCCGCTGTAAACCATTCACAGTCACTACAAACCTCAGGATTTAACTGTTATTATTCAAAGTGTAAGCCTTGCGCACAAAGTTGTCACTTCTTCAGCTTTAGTGCAGAAATACTTCACTTTAACTACATGTTGGGCTCTATTACATTCTTCGCGCAAACGTTAACGCGTGCGCAAAAACGCATTAACGCGAAGGGGCAAAACCCTTCACGCTGAACGTCATATTACAATGTCAGTGCAAAAAACGCGCGTTAACGTCTACCGCGGGTGAACCTGCGCGAACCCTTTACGAGCGTAATATACTGCGCGCGTCCTATACTTAACATTGTGAGCGCAAATGCGTTTGTAATACCATCCGCGTACCAGCGCACAATCTATGTGCAAAATTTAACGCACAGCGTTTGCGCGTATAATTTTAACGTCTTTGAAAAGCTGGTGGTAACTGCAAATCTGAACGTCCTGGCCGAAACCAAATACACCAGCCTGAAAAAAAACAATACAGCAAAGTATAGTTACACATTCTACACATACCCAAACAATAAAATGGAGAGGTTGTGCGTGTTTTTATTATTGCTGCAGCATATATACTCAGATTGATTTTGACAGGCGCAAAAACTTAACGGGAGACACTTGTGGTTCTTAATTCTGATTGGCTGAATCGTGTGAAAAAACAGTCCGCACACCGATTTCTGTGCGCAGTGTTAATGCGCGTGCATTTTTGCACGTCTTTTTAACGCGCGTTATTTTTTGACGGATGAAATAATTCACGAGGATTGTAATACCAGCGTTAATTTCTGCCCGTTAACGTTTAACGCTTCTCGTAAAAAATCACGCGTTGCGCGTGCGTTTTTGCGCAAAGAATGTAATAGGGCCCGATGTCTCTTGGCCCCTCTGCGCGCATTGCAGGCTTATGTGTTAACTCTTCACTTTCCCTGGAGGGTCTTGTGTCTTTGCTCTGGTCTTTAACCTTTCATGCGCACTGCATGTAAAGGAATGTACCCATCCTCACACCCTGCTTAATAATACAGACTTTCTGCTGTGAAAGGGTTAACGCCAAAGAGATGCCATCATGACACCTATAGGCAGGAGATATAGTCACATTGCTATACACAGCGTGCGGCTAAAGTAAGTCCCGGGATCCAAAAAGAAGCCATGCAATATATGGCTGATTTTTCTGGCACGTTTCTCTGGGCACAGGGAGGTTACCAGGATCTGATATCAAATAATGATTCTCCAGTTCCATATAATAATATTACTCCGAGGATAAAGCCATAAAAATTGGTATGGAGTTAAGAGAGTGGAAAAATGTATCTGGAAAAAAGATTATCTGCTAAAACGTAAGGATTTTCTATAGAACCAATAGGAGAAAAGAAAAAAGGGTAAAAAGCGAAAACAGACATTTAAGGATAATGTACATTCATCCCATACTGTCCATATTTAGGCATGGACGTACCTATTTTATCATCAAATCAGTCTATCCTTTTTTTACCCAAATAAATGGCTCTGATCAATCATGCTATCATCTAAAAGTCTGAATTAAATGCAGGTCAGCCTCAGACGTAACTTTGCTGTGAAACGTTGAGAGTTGTGTAATGTGTACCATTGATTTTAAAGAAATCAGAAATTAGACAATTAAACATCATCGTTAGATTGGCTTACAGTTAAGAATTAATGTCTAATCTCATATTCAGAGACCGACCTACAATCAGGCAAATAGGCAGCCGTCTAAAGCCTAAAAAAACAGGGCCTCACGATTTGTGGGCCTCACTAGGCACAGGACATTTACATGCATACTCATATTCCGCACGAATATACTCCTACATTCACATACACTTTGTGCCAAGAGAACTTGCTGAAACTACTTTAACTTTATTAGGTTAATTTCTGCATTTTTGAAGAAAAAAAAGGGGGGGCTTCACATTTTAGTCAAGGCACTGCTCACACTAGAGCCCGCCGCTGATCATATGTCTAAAGCTTGTTCAACCTAAAGGTAATTCTGTTTCTGTAAGAAATCATGAAACAGCTGAATACTGGATGCGTTTAGAGCTGGTATAGGAGCAGTTAGAGGAGGCGTTACAGGGTGCACAAATTAGAGCATTTACAGGGAGCGGGTATAGGAGCAGTTAGAGGAGGAGTTATAGGAAGCGGGTATAGGATCAGTTAAAGGAGGAGTTATAGGTAGCGGGTATAGGAGCAGTTAAAGGAGGAGTTATAGGTAGCGGGTATAGGAGCAGCTGGAGGAGGAGTTATAGGTAGTGGGTATAGGAGCAGCTGGAGGAGGAGTTATAGGTAGCGGGTATAGGAGCAGCTGGAGGAGGAGTTATAGGGAGTGGGTATGCAGCTGGAGGAGGAGTAATAGGGAGCGGGTATGCAGCTGGAGGAGGAGTTATAGGGAGCGGGTATAGGAGCAGCTGGAGGAGGAGTTATAGGTAGCGGGTATAGGAGCAGCTGGAGGAGGAGTTATAGGTAGTGGGTATAGAAGCAGCTGGAGGAGGAGTTATAGGGAGTGGGTATGCAGCTGGAGGAGGAGTAATAGGGAGCGGGTATGCAGCTGGAGGAGGAGTTATAGGGAGCGGGTATGCAGCTGGAGGAGAAGTTATAGGTAGCGGGTATAGGAGCAGCTGGAGGAGGAGTTATAGGTAGCGGGTATAGGAGCAGCTGGAGGAGGAGTTATAGGTAGCGGGTATAGGAGCAGCTGGAGGAGGAGTTATAGGTAGCGGGTATAGGAGCAGCTGGAGGAGGAGTTATAGGGAGCAGGTATAGGAGCAGCTGGAGGAGGAGTTATAGGGAGCGGGTATGCAGCTGGAGGAGGAGTTATAGGGCGCGGGTATGCAGCAGGAGGAGTTGTTATAGGGAGCGGGTATACAGCTGGAGGAGTTATAGGGAGCGGGTATAGGAGCAGCTGGAGGAGGAGTTATAGGTAGCGGGTATGCAGCTGGAGGAGGAGTTATAGGTAGTGGGTATGCAGCTGGAGGAGGAGTTATAGGGACGGAGTATGCAGCTGGAGGAGGAGTTATAGGTAGCGGGTATGCAGCTGGAGGAGGAGTTATAGGTAGTGGGTATGCAGCTGGAGGAGGAGTTATAGGGAGCGAGTATGCAGCTGGAGGAGGAGTTATAGGGAGCGAGTATGCAGCTGGAGGAGGAGTTATAGGGAGCAGGTATGCAGCTGGAGGAGTTGTTATAGGGAGCGGGTATACAGCTGGAGGAGGAGTTATAGGGAGCGGGTATAGGAGCAGCTGGAGGAGGAGTTATAGGTAGCGGGTATAGGAGCAGCTGGAGGAGGAGTTATAGGTAGCAGGTATGCAGCTGGAGGAGGAGTTATAGGTAGTGGGTATGCAGCTGGAGGAGGAGTTATAGGGAGCGAGTATGCAGCTGGAGGAGGAGTTATAGGGAGCGAGTATGCAGCTGGAGGAGGAGTTATAGGGAGCGGGTATGCAGCTGGAGGAGTTGTTATAGGGAGCGGGTATGCAGCTGGAGGAGGAGTTATAGGGAGCGGGTATGCAGCTGGAGGAGGAGTTATAGGGAGCGAGTATGCAGCGGGAGGAGGAGTTATAGGGAGCGGGTATAGGAGCAGCTGGAGGAGGAGTTATAGGTAGCGGGTATAGCAGCAGCTGGAGGAGGAGTTATAGGTAGCGGGTATAGGAGTAGCTGGAGGAGGAGTTATAGGTAGTGGGTATAGGAGTAGCTGGAGGAGGAGTTATAGGTAGTGGGTATGCAGCTGGAGGAGGAGTTATAGGGAGCGAGTATGCAGCTGAAGGAGGAGTTATAGGGAGCGAGTATGCAGCTGAAGGAGGAGTTATAGGGAGCGAGTATGCAGCTGGAGGAGGAGTTATAGGGAGCGGGTATGCAGCTGGAGGAGTTGTTATAGGGAGCGGGTATACAGCTGGAGGAGGAGTTATAGGGAGCGGGTAATAAGCAGCAGCTGGAGGAGGAGTTATAGGTAGCGGGTATAGGAGTAAGCTGGAGGAGGAGTTATAGGTAGCGGGTATAGGAGTAGCTGGAGGAGGAGTTATAGGTAGTGGGTATGCAGCTGGAGGAGGAGTTATAGGAGCGAGTATGCAGCTGGAGGAGGAGTTATAGGGAGCGAGTATGCAGCTGGAGGAGGAGTTATAGGGAGCGGGTATGCAGCTGGAGGAGTTGTTATAGGGAGCGGGTATACAGCGGGAGGAGGAGTTATAGGAGCGGGTAGGAGCAGCTGGAGGAGGAGTTATAGGTAGCGGGTATAGGAGCAGCTGGAGGAGGAGTATATAGGTAGCGGGTTTAGCAGCAGCTGGAGGAGGAGTTATAGGTAGCGGGTATAGGAGTAGCTGGAGGAGGAGTTATAGGTAGTGGGTATAGGAGTAGCTGGAGGAGGAGTTATAGGTAGCGGGTATGCAGCTGGAGGAGGAGTTATAGGGAGCGAGTATGCAGCTGGAGGAGGAGTTATAGGGAGCGAGTATGCAGCTGAAGGAGGAGTTATAGGGAGCGAGTATGCAGCTGGAGGAGGAGTTATAGGGAGCGGGTATGCAGCTGGAGGAGTTGTTATAGGGAGCGGGTATACAGCAGGAGGAGGAGTTATAGGGAGCGGGTATAGCAGCAGCTGGAGGAGGAGTTATAGGTAGCGGGTATAGGAGTAGCTGGAGGAGGAGTTATAGGTAGTGGGTATAGGAGTAGCTGGAGGAGGAGTTATAGGTAGTGGGTATGCAGCTGGAGGAGGAGTTATAGGGAGCGAGTATGCAGCTGGAGGAGGAGTTATAGGGAGCGAGTATGCAGCTGGAGGAGGAGTTATAGGGAGCGGGTATGCAGCTGGAGGAGTTGTTATAGGGAGCGGGTATAGGAGCAGCTGGAGGAGGAGTTATAGGTAGCGGGTATAGGAGCAGCTGGAGGAGGAGTTATAGGTAGCGGGTATAGCAGCAGCTGGAGGAGGAGTTATAGGTAGCGGGTATAGGAGTAGCTGGAGGAGGAGTTATAGGTAGTTATCGGGTATGCAGCTGGAGGAGGAGTTATAGGGAGCGAGTATGCAGCTGGAGGAGGAGTTATAGGGAGCGAGTATGCAGCTGGAGGAGGAGTTATAGGTAGTGGGTATGCAGCTGGAGGAGGAGTTATAGGGAGCGAGTATGCAGTTGAAGGAGGAGTTATAGGGAGCGAGTATGCAGCTGGAGGAGGAGTTATAGGTAGCGGGTATGCAGCTGGAGGAGGAGTTATAGGGAGCGGGTATGCAGCTGGAGGAGGAGTTATAGGTAGCGGGTATGCAGCTGGAGGAGGAGTTATAGGGAGCGGGTATGCAGCTGGAGGAGGAGTTATAGGGAGCGAGTATGCAGCTGGAGGAGTAGTTATAGGGAGCGAGTATGCAGCTGAGGAGGAGTTATAGGTAGCGGGTATGCAGCTGGAGGAGGAGTTATAGGGAGCGAGTATGCAGCTGAAGGAGGAGTTATAGGGAGCGAGTATGCAGCTGGAGGAGGAGTTATAGGTAGCGGGTATGCAGCTGGAGGAGGAGTTATAGGTAGCGGGTATGCAGCTGGAGGAGGAGTTATAGGTAGCGGGTATGCAGCTGGAGGAGGAGTTATAGGGAGCGGGTATGCAGCTGGAGGTTTTATTTTAGGGTTAGAGTATGGGGCAGATAGAGTCACATTAATTTTAAGCAATATATGGAGTAATGTGGGCAGTTCCAGGAGCTGTTACAATAAAGAGACGTACGTCTTTACTTTAGTGAGGGTTTTATGAGATGTGCTCATGTTTCATGTTCATGGCAAAAGTTACATAAGAATGTAACAGAACAATAATATAAAAGAGTTGAGTGAGAAGCCAAAGAATTCAGTTATATGAGATGGTGAGACTGAAGGGAGAACTGCCAGAAGTTTGGCAAAGATGCTCCAATGAAGAATCATTTCCAGCAGTGTTGAATATTGTTCAGGAGAGGGAATCTTACAGCTATGGAAGTTGTTACTGGAGGTTATATGATCACCAGTAGGGTGAGGGGGCACATCTAACATACAGCTTCATGTGACACAGGTCAGCAGGGAAGATACTGGTTCTGTATTAAAAGCATCAGTGGAGTAAAACATTACAGTATACTAATTATATATTATATTAAGACTCTATTTACCTGTTTCAGGGGAATTATGTCCCTTGGATCAACTTGTAGCAGAATAAGGAGATTATATGGAGCCACACTTCCTCCATGTTCAGTGTACAGAGTCTCTGGGCTGAGATGGAACCTCCATTTTTCAGAACATCCAATGCGCTGGGCCACCTGCAAAGCAAAGGGTTAAAGCAAGTCTGTTGATGGTGTCATGTCACTTAATATACAGCACTTCTAGACATATCTGTAGACTGTTAGTAGATAATCATATCATGTCTTTCCAAGTGATACATTAACCCATGGAACGCTGGTGAAATCCCCCTAGCTCCTTCTGTGACACTCAGGGGTTAAAGCATCAATCCTATTAAAACACCCTCCCACCTTAACAGAAATGCACATCATTGTACCCAGGGCCAGCAGGAGCAATGCATTGCATGCTGCACTTGTCATAGCTTGCACTGCAGGTCTGACAGGCTCCTGGCAGGGAGGGCTTTAAATGGATGACTTCACTTACCTGGCCTGGATGTCACCTTGCTGGAACTATGGCTGTCGATGCAGGGTCTGATTCCACTGTCCTTCACTTGGGGTCTCTGACTCCTGCCATGACTATGGACTCAGCCATAATACAGTCACAGTGGGTGCTAGAGGACAGGGAGCGACCCCAGGGGGAGCACTGCAGGCTGGACCTCTTGGCCTTATAATTGGAAGTGAACCTGTAGAACTTCTTCTTCCTGTTCATCAGGTACTCACTGTAGTTCTTGGTGAGCAGGGTGTACAGGAAAGGGTTAATGCAGCTGTTGCTATAGGTCAGGCAGGTGACCAGGTAGTTGATGCAGGTCTGGGTCTGGGAGGAGAGCTGGGGGGACATGTCATAAAGCCTGATCAGCTGCCAGATCCAGAAGGGAAGGAAGCAAGCCCAGAAGACCAGGACTATGCTGAAGATCATGAAGAGCACTTTCTGTTTGGGGGACTTCTTGTTCTCCTTGGAGTAAATGGGGTTCCTCTGGGATTCCAGGTAAGTGGTGGCCAGCCTGGTGTAGAGGAAGCCAATGATCAACCCTGGGGCCATGATGCTGGTGCTAAACAGGACAGTCAGGTAGATCCTGTAGGCATCTAGGCTCCAAGTTGGGGCACACATCCTCTTCACCTGTTTCCCCTTCGTCTCGGTCAGTGTCATCATCATCATCATGGGCAGAGTGAGGACCAGGGACAGGGACCAAATCCCCAGGGCAGTGCTTTTCCTGTAGTAGGTGGACTTCCTGAGGCTTGCCAGGGGTTTGGTGACTGCCATGTACCTCTCAGTACACATGACAGTCAGGGTGAAGATGCTGGCATGCATGGTGAAGAGGTCCAGGCTGAGCAGTATCCTGCATCCCACATCCCCGAAGTACCAGTCCTTCACGAAGTAGGTGCAGACGATGAAGGGGATGCTGGACAGGTAGAGGAGGTCGGCCAGGGCCAGGTTCATGATGGAGCGGTACATGTTGGCCACGCTCTTCATGGAGCTGTACATGACCACCAAGGTGTAGGCATTGCCCGAAACCCCGGCCACGTACATCAGAGACAGGATGGTCCCAAAAGTAGAGGTGATGATCAGCTCATTGGTGCTAGTGGAGTTCAGGTCCACGTGGGACAGGTTCTCCGGGCAGCAGGAGTTGGTGTCCATGTGCCTGTCCTGTGCAGCAGCAGCCCCTGGGAGGGGACCTTCTGCAGGAGAAGACCAAGGGATCTCATCAGCCTGAATGAGCTCAGGAAAGAGGGAGAGAGGGAAGGGAGGGAGATGGGGCTGTGACGTCTGTCTTCTATCTCCTTCTCCTCCTCCTCCTCCACCAGGATCTTCTGTCTCTCCTGCTGCCCTCTACTCATCTTCTCTCCTCATCTGTTGTCTCCCTCATTTCATTCGATTTTACCTCTTGTCCACTGTACAGCTTCTTTTCAGTCTCTCGTCATTCTGTTTCTCCTGTTTCTCTCAGTGACCCCCCCTCTTTCATCTATTCATTTCCCACTTTCAGACCTCTGACACTGCTCTACATCTTTCCTTCCCCTCCTCTCTCCTATCCCTTTCTTATATCTATTCTGCCTCTGCTATATTCTTCTTTACTCCTCTCCATCTATTCTTCTATTTCCTTCTCAATCTACCTGCCTTCCACGTTCCCTCTACTCTCCATCTGTTCTTTCTCTCCTTTGTCTCCTACCTTCCCTCTACATCTCCATATTCTCCCTTTCCATCTCACCCACAATTCACTCTATCTTCTTTTCTCCATCTATTTTATTCTCTTACACCTTTCCTTCTTCATTCTTCCTATTCCTCTTCTCCCATCCTTTTCCTCTCCCATCCTTTTCCTCTCCCATCCTTTTCCTCTCCCATCCCTTTCCTCTCTCCAACCCTTTCCTCTCTCCATCCCTTTCCTCTCTCCATCCCTTTCCTCTCTCCATCTATTCTGTTTCTGCTATTTTCTGCTCTACTTTCCCCTCATCTATTAGTCCCTCTTCCCTCTCTTCTCTCCATCTATTCTGCCTCTATTTTTTCTTTCTTAGACCCCTCTCTATGTCTTCCTTCTCTCTAACGCTCTCTTCATTCTCCCCTTCTTTCCCTCCTATATCCCAATCTCATCCACTCTCCTAACCTCCACTCTTATTACCTTATTTCCCTTCTTTTTTCTCTTCCCTCGTTTCTTCTGTTTTCTCCATCTCTTTCTTTATCTGTTACTTCCATTCATCTCTTTCTTTATCTGTTACTTCCATTCATCTCTTTATCTGTTACTTCCATTCATCTCTTTCTTTATCTGTTACTTCCATTCATCTCTTTATCTGTTACTTCCATTCATCTCTTTATCGGTTACTTCCATTCATCTCTTTCTTTATCTGTTACTTCCATTCATCTCTTTATCTGTTACTTCCATTCATCTCTTTCTTTATCTGTTACTTCCATTCATCTCTTTATATGTTACTTCCATTCATCTCTTTATCTGTTACTTCCATTCATCTTCTTTATTCTGTTACTTCCATAATCTCTTTCTTTATCTGTTACTTCCATTAATCTCTTTATCTGTTATTCCATTCATCTCTTTCTTTATCTGTTACTTCCATTCATCTCTTTATCTGTTATCCATTCATCTCTATCGGTTACTTCCATTCATCTCTTTCTTTATTGTTACTTCCATTCATCTCTTTCTTTATCTGTTACTCCATCATCTCTTTATAGTTACTTCCATTCATCTCTTTATCTGTTACTTCCATCATCCTTATCTGTTACTTTCATCTCTTTATCGTTACTTCCATTCAATCTCTTTCTTTATCTGTTATCCATTCATCTCTTTCTTTCTGTACTTCCATTCATCTTTTCTTTATCTGTTACTTCCATTCATCGCTTTATTACTGTTATTTCCATTCACTCTTTCTTTATCTGTTACTTCCATTCATCTCTTTATCTGTTACTTCCATTCATCTCTTATCTGTTACTTCCATTCATCTCTTTATCTGTTACTTCCATTCATCTCTTTATCGGTTTTTCCATTCATCTCTTTATCTGTTACTTCCATTAATCTCTTTATCTGTTACTTCCATTCATCTCTTTTCTTTCTGTTACTTCCATTCATCTCTTTAACTGTTACTTCCATTCATCTCTTTCTTTATCTGTTATTTCCATTCATCTCTTTATCTGTTACTTCCATTCATCTCTTTATCTGTTACTTCCATTCATCTCTTTATCTGTTACTTCAATTCATCTCTTTATCGGTTACTTCCATTCATCTCTTTCTTTATCTGTTATTTCCATTCATCTCTTTATCTGTTACTTCCATTCATCTCTTTATCTGTTACTTCCATTCATCTCTTTATCTGTTACTTCAATTCATCTCTTTATCGGTTACTTCCATTCATCTCTTTATCTGTTACTTCCATTCATCTCTTTATCTGTTACTTCCATTCATCTCTTTATCTGTTACTTCAATTCATCTCTTTCTTTATCTGTTATTTCCATTCATCTCTTTATCTGTTACTTCCATTCATCTCTTTCTTTATCTGTTACTTCCATTAATCTCTTTCTTTATCTGTTACTTCCATTCATCGCTTTCTTTATCTGTTACTTCCATTCATCTCTTTATCTGTTACTTCCATTAATCTCTTTCTTTATCTGTTACTTCCATTCATCTCTTTATCTGTTACTTCCATTCATCTCTTTATCTGTTACTTCCATTCATCTCTTTATCTGTTACTTCCATTCATCTCTTTATCTGTTACTTCCATTCATCTCTTTATCTGTTACTGCCATTCATCTCTTTATCTGTTACTTCCATTCATCTCTTTATCTGTTACTTCCATTCATCTCTTTATCTGTTACTTCCATTAATCTCTTTCTTTATCTGTTACTTCCATTAATCTCTTTCTTTATCTGTTATTTCCATTCATCTCTTTATCTGTTACTTCCATTAATCTCTTTCTTTATCTGTTATTTCCATTAATCTCTTTCTTTATCTGTTATTTCCATTCATCTCTTTATCTGTTATTTCCATTCATCTCTTTATCTGTTACTTCCATTCATCTCTTTATCTGTTACTTCCATTCATCTCTTTATCTGTTACTTCCATTCATCTCTTTATCTGTTACTTCCATTCATCTCTTTATCTGTTACTTCCATTCATCTCTTTATCTGTTACTTCCATTCATCTCTTTATCTGTTACTTCCATTCATCTCTTTATCTGTTACTTCAATTCATCTCTTTATCTGTTACTTCCATTCATCTCTTTATCTGTTACTTCCATTCATCTCTTTATCTGTTACTTCCATTCATCTCTTTATCTGTTACTTCAATTCATCTCTTTATCTGTTACTTCCATTCATCTCTTTATCTGTTACTTCCATTCATCTCTTTCTTTATCTGTTATTTCCATTCATCTCTTTATCTGTTACTTCCATTCATCTCTTTATCTGTTACTTCCATTCATCTCTTTATCTGTTACTTCCATTCATCTCTTTATCTGTTACTTCCATTCATCTCTTTATCTGTTACTTCCATTCATCTCTTTATCTGTTACTTCCATTCATCTCTTTATCTGTTACTTCCATTCATCTCTTTATCTGTTACTTCCATTCATCTCTTTATCTGTTACTTCCATTCATCTCTTTATCTGTTACTTCCATTCATCTCTTCTACCTCTCATTCTTCTTTTTCTTTCCTCCTCTTCCCTCCCTCCCCCCTTCCTGTCTCCTTCCTTTCTTTCTTTAGCCTCTCGCTTTCATCTTGTTATTAGGTTTGCTATAAACTTACTGCCTCAGGGAGATCCAGTTAACCCTTTAAGAGACATAACGCTTTGGATCTCTCTCTCCCCTATCCACAAAACCTGTGTGTTTCCCCCAGCAGGGTATGGTTTAATATTATGTATCAGAGGTTTCTATAATTTGTTGTGTCTTTATTTTTTTTACCCATTAGGTTTCTGTTTCCAGTGATTACACATAATCGGTGCTGGTTACTTACTGCCTCTGCTAATAATCTGCTGTGAAGTTCCTACTGCCAGCGGATTATTATAGTAATTAATGGCATGTCATTAGCACTTTAAAATCCCCAGTTTGGGGCAAAAATGGTTAACTTTGGAGACACGATCTATTCTATATTTTTGTTTACAGAAATTGATTTGTATAAAAGTGTATGTGGGGGGGTTGTCTCTAAATATCGTTTTTGCAGAGTATTGACATACTTTTGCAAATTAAAAGTAACAAAGTAAAAAAAAGGATAAATCAAAATTCTCAAGGTTGATTTTTCCACTGCCGTCAACCCATGTATAGTTATTGGATCCTATAACCATACTATTCGCTCCCTCAATGTCGAGTCAGAGTGCTATTACCAACCCCAGATGCCACGGCCCACTGGGAAATCATTGGTGTGCTGGTGGGCCAGTACTGTTTGACATGGAGGAGCGAGTCTTTACATCTGTAGCACTTAAACAAGCTGCACAGGGCCAGGACCCTTAGAGCCAGAGCCCCTCAATATATCATGGTCATGGGTCATCACCCCTTTGATGGAAGCCCTGCAGCTGATACATAAGCGCCTATTAGTCAGGTGCTATTTGTCACAAAAGAAGCTGTACAGGCCTCTCAGGAAGCTCAGTTTATGTGTCCGGTCCATTCATAAAAGTAATGCTGAATAACATTTTTCCATATTAGTAGGGACGGAGTGGATTGATGCTTTTAGAGCCTGGAGATTAAGCTTTCAGGGTTATTCAAAGAGCTCCGAATTGTGGCCGAAAGGTAACCGAACGCTGAAATTCATCGTACAGTTACCTTTCCTGGCCATTCGGCTATCCAGAGAGCAGGCAGTTCGCCAAATGTTGGCGAATTGCCTGCACATACGGTCAGTGGCGTAACTAGAAACCTGAGGGCCCGGTGCAAGAATCCATGAAGGGCCCACCCCCAAAATAAAGATCTATATTTTTACTTTTTTTTTTCCTGCACAATAAAAAAAGATAGTATTGCCCCAGCTCACATGGATATATTTGCCCCAGCACACATGGATATATATTGCCCCCCAGCTCACATGGATATATATTGCCCCCAGCTCACATGGGTATATATATGGCCCCCAGCTCACATGGGTATATATATGGCCCCCAGCTCTAACCTGGCTCCGCTGGCATCTTCTCCCGAGGAGGCGAGCGGCCGCTGGAAGCATGCATCTTGGCCGCTCGCCAGGAACCACCTGACCAGCGCAGAGGTCTCGCAAGAGGATCTCGTTCGCTGGTCAGGTGGTTCCCATCCCACGCGAGTGGCCAAGCTGCATGTCAGCGGCCGCTCGCAGGGAGAGGGACAGCCGCAACGCTGCTCCCAGATTCCGGCGCTGATTGCCGGAATCTGGTGGAGGCGCTGGGCCCCCTTCCAGTGGCGGAATGCCAGGGCAACCGCTGAAACCCTGGTACTTCCGCCACTGCATACAGTGCCTGCTCGTTGCCTGTTCGAGGGCAGTGATTCCCCATAGAGAAGCAATGCTTCGTCTATTCAGAGAACAAAAACAGCTGAGAGAGGTTGCCGAAATGCTCTGCTCGGTGGTTTCATTTGACAGGTTTATTCAGGCGAATCCCATAGGCTTCAATATTAAAAATATTCTCGTTTTAATCCAATATCTAATAAACCGTTTATTATTTTATTCTGCAGTAAAAAGTCTCTTTAGGTTTTAGATTTTTTAGGATCTTTTAGGCATTTTTCGGGATTTTTTTGCGAAATAATTTTTTCCATTTTTAAAAAAAAATCATTTTTTCTTTTTCTGTAACAGCCCTTTTTATTATCATTCATTGGATCTTATATGTAAATTCCAGACATTTTCGTTCAGTAGTTTCTTTGCAATTAGTGTTTCACTTCTCATACATTAAAGCAAACGGTTTTGTTTTTTTCACTCCATTCGTCTGCGGTGTTGGCTTTTTCCGGTGGCTGTTCTGCGCTGTGATCGGCGGCTGCTCGGGTTTCTCTGGCGTGTTTTGGCGGGGTTAATCCAGATGTTTTTGCGGGTTTCGGGGTGCATTCGCTGGGTTTTGTGTTGAGTGTTCGTCGGGTTTGCGGCTACTTTTCCCTGCACTACGACGGCCCTGCTTGCTGAATACACCGCAGGGTCGCCGAAACGGGATCACCAAATCGCACCAAATTGAAGAAAACGAAAAGTCACCGAACGCGCAGTGACTTTTCGATTCTCTTTGAATAACCCTGTTTATGTGTACCTCTGCCGCATTTTTCTCACCTCCAGTTGGTCCTCCGCACCTCCCATTGTTCCTCCACCCCATTCTTCTCTCTTCCTGTTGTTCCTCCACCCCATTTTTTTCATCTCCGGTTGGTCCTCCACCCCATTCTTCTCACCTCCCGTTGTTCCTCCATTCCATTCTTCGCTCCTTCTATTGTTCCTCCACTCCATTCTTCTCACTTCCCATTGGTCCTCTGCCCCATTCTTCTCACCTCCTGTTCCTCTGTCTCCTTTTTCTGACTGCCCATTATTCCTCCACCCCATTCTTCTTATAGCCTGTTACTGCTCCACCCATTATTCCTCTGCCCCATTCCTCTTATGATTGTTATCTGCTCCATTCTTCTCACCTCCCGTTGGTCCTCCGCCCTATTCTTCTTACCTCCTGTTGTTCTTCTGCCCCCTTTTTCTGACTGCCCGTTATTCCTCCCCCATTATGCTGATTGCCCATTATTCCTCTGCCCCATTCCTCTTAGGATTCATTGTTATCTGCTCCATTTTTCTCACCTCCCCCATTTATCCCATCCCTGTTTATCTCACAAAACAGACCTTCATACCATTGCCTCTGCTCTAAAATTCATAGTGTTGGTAACAATTGGCAATGACCTAGTTAACTCTTCATTATGCCTATTTTAGGGCATAGGCCTGGAGTTGCATCTCCTAAAGCTCCATTGTTGAGCCAGCCCTAAGTTGGGTCACTGAACTTCAATTTTTTTAGCCAGCCCTTACCCAAACTTGCTAGAGCATGGCTCTTGTTTTTTTAAACACATACAGAAAATAGGGCTCATCTTGTGAGGGGCTTCATTGCCAGCGTCGTATAAGAAGGTTGTCTGGCGGGATAGAGATTACTGAGAGGGTTATTATGAAGTAATAGGATGAGTTATGGGGAGGTTATATGGAGTAATAGTAGGGGTTATAGTGAGAGGTTATATGGAGCGGATATATGGAGTAATAGGAGGAGTTATAGTGAGAGGTTATATGGAGTAATTGGAGGGGTTGCAGCTGTGCTCTGTGGAGGCTGTCTATGGTGCTGAAACCTATTCAGTACCAAGGACAGCAGCCATTATTGGTACTGAAACCTATTCTGCAACATGGATAGCAGCTCTACAGGGCTCTGTAGCTCCGTAGAGCTGCTATCCATGGTGCTGAAACATATTCAGTACCAAAGACAGCAGCCCCAAGGGCCTCCATAGGTTTAAGCACCAAGAATAGCTGCTGTCATTGGTACTGAACAGCACCAAAGACAGGGGGATTAGGCACCTTTTCTTTTGTACCCTAAACTAAGTAGTAATTAATTCATCTGTTTCATTTTCTGAAATAACTAATAAAAGTGAAATAACTAATAAAAATGAAATACGAATTACCAATATAAACAATAATAACAAATCAATTCGAAATACGAATCACGGTAACATGACAAATGCACCGAAATGATTTGAAAAATGCAACAAATTGATCCAATATGGAACCATTTTTTTCGTTGTGTACATGTCTAATAGGAGGGGTTACAGGGAGGTTATATAGAGTAATGGGAGGGGTTATAGGAAGGTTATATGTACTAATAGGAGGGGTTATAGGGAGGTTATATGGAGTAATAGGAGGGGTTATAGAGAGGTTGTATGGAGTAATAGGAGGGGTTACAGAGAGGTTGTATGGAGTAATAGGAGGGGTTATAGGGAGGTTATATGGAGTAATAGGAGGGGTTATAGAGAGGTTGTATGGAGTAATAGGAGGGGTTACAGGGAGAAGTTATATGGAGTAATAGGAGGGGTTATAGGGAGGTTATATGGAGTAATAGGAGGGGTTATAGGGAGGTTATATGGAGTAATAGGAGGGGTTATAGAGAGGTTGTATGGAGTAATAGGAGGGGTTACAGGGAGGTTGTATGGAGTAATAGGAGGGGTTACAGGGAGGTTGTATGGAGTAATAGGAGGGGTTACAGGGAGGTTGTATGGAGTAATAGGAGGGGTTATAGGGAGGTTATATGGAGTAATAGGAGGGGTTATAGAGAGGTTGTATGGAGTAATAGGAGGGGTTATAGAGAGGTTGTATGGAGTAATAGGAGGGGTTATAGAGAGGTTATATGGAGTAATAGGAGGGGTTATAGAGAGGTTGTATGGAGTAATAGGAGGGGTTATAGAGAGGTTATATGGAGTAATAGGAGGGGTTATAGAGAGGTTGTATGGAGTAATAGGAGGGGTTACAGGGATGCTATATGGAGTAATAGGAGGGGTTACAGGGAGGTTATATGGAGTAATAGGAGGGGTTATAAGGAGGTTGTATGGAGTAATAGGAGGGGTTACAGGGAGGTTATATGGAGTAATAGGAGGGGTTACAGGGAGGTTATATGGAGTAATAGGAGGGGTTACAGGGAGGTTATATGGAGTAATAGGAGGGGTTACAGGGAGGTTGTATGGAGTAATAGGAGGGGTTATAGAGAGGTTGTTTGGAGTAATAGGAGGGGTTATAGAGAGGTTGTATGGAGTAATAGGAGGGGTTATAGAGAGGTTGTATGGAGTAATAGGAGGGGTTATAGAGAGGTTGTATGGAGTAATAGGAGTGCTTATAGGGAGGAGTAAATTGAGTAATAAGAGTGCTTATAATGGAGTGCACAAAGAGTTATACAAGAGTTATACAGTAAGTTATATACCTTAATATACGTGGCTATAAGAAAGCTTTTATGGAATAATAGGATATGGTTATATGGAGTAATATGATGTGCTACAATGAGTGTATAAAGCATCTGGATAGAAGGAGTTGTTATATTGATAAATATTGGTGGTGTAGAATGTAGATCAGAAGGTCCTGAGTCAGACCACTTTCCTTGTAATTCATTTTATTGAGCTTTCTGCACACAGTAACATGTAGGTGCGGTATTTCACAGTTGGAGGGGAACAGCATGTACTTCTCAAATATGAACGCTTAATAATTGGAAGAAAACCGTATCAAAAATTGCAGTGTTGAGTGTACTGTGGATAAATATAGAGATAGTGGAGCATTGAGCAGAATTAAAGTCAAGTAATACAGGGATAATCAGAGACCACCTATAGAGAGGACAGGGTATGGGATGCCAGGAGGAAGTTCAGTTGCTAGGATTCACAATGCTATGGGTCACCAATATCCGGTCAAGTACCATGATGAGAGGTGAAAGGGGTTGCAAATTTCTAGTCGGGTATCATGATGGAAGGTGGGCTGGGTCACCAATATCTGGTCGGGTACCATCAGGGCTGCCATCTGAAATCTTGAGGCCCCTTGCTGAACCACTGGTTGGGCCCCCTTCCTTCATCTGGCTATTTCCATAAACGAATTAAAAATAAAACCTTTTGCCTTGTCTTCTTATTTTACAGGGAGTGGGCCAATTCCCTGGTGGATACAATGTGTTTCCTGGTGGGAGAGCGTTCGCCATGCACCTCTACCTGGTGCAGATCATACTAATCTCTCCCTCAGTGATTAGCTAGAGTGCCATTACCGGCCGTAGACGCCCTGGCCTACCAGGAATTTTCCTGGTATCCCGATAGGTGAGTTCAGGGTGGCATGGAGGGGCCATAACATCTGAGGAAATTTGACAAGTGACAAAGTGTTTGGGAAGGGCCAGGGACTCCTTGAGCCATCGGGCCCCTGAACATATCATGGGCTGTCACCCTTGATGGCTACCCTGGGTATCAATGATGGGAGGCGGAATGGGTCACCAGTATCTGGTCAGGTACCATGATGGAAGGCAGGATGAGTCGATCAATATCCAGTCAGGTACCATGATGGGAGGCCTGATGGGTCGCCAATATCTGGTCAGGTATCTTGACAGTCATGGCAAGTAAGAGCTCTTTAAGTCTAATAATTGGCTCACGAGTGAAGCCTCTCGTTTAGTATATCTAAGAGGACAGGCCTTGTCATTTTTTTGTGATGTGGAATAAACATTTACATCCGCTGAAATGAGGCAATTCATTCTGCTGCGCCTGCTGTGTGACTATATCATCAAGCAGCAACTCAAAAGCGATGTAATAACTGTAAAACAATTCCAAAACCTCTCCGAGGAATTACTCTTAGTTTCAGCCTAAAAGCACGCCATGTGTCTTTCATCCTGCCACGTGTATGTGCGACCCATTCTACATTTCCATCACCAGCCTTATATTTTACGAGTAAAGAGTCATAGCAAATGATACAATTTTTAGATGGGAAGAAAAAAATAATAATGAATAAAAACCCCTCAGAATTCTCTCCCAGCTTTTCCTAACACATTTCCGCCCTCTTTCTTTTTTTCTTTGGATGCCTTCCCTACTCTACGAGATCAGTGTTTCGTCTACAAAGTCTTGTCGGTCTTTGATGCGGCTCTCCTAGGCTTTGATGAGAATGAATTATTCGATGTTTTCAGCAAAGGAGCCGGGTTTCGCTGAATGCAATTTGGAGATACAAGACAACGTAAGAGATGAAGCTTTCATGGCATGAAAGCCTGGTTGGCCCTCAATGACAGATCCCTAGCAGAACAATGACCCAGAAGGAACAGCAAATTCACTAATTAGGGTTGTCACGGAACCCCGTGCTCAGAGACTGGACTGTCCTAAAACCTGGATCCTCTGCTATTCCCCTCATTTAAGCTATTGGTCTGTTTATGTTTTAATGTTAAAAGTGGTGGTTTGTGGCTTTTCCCTAATCTATACTATAATAGAGTAAGGCTTGGCGTGTCCGTCGCCAAGCCTTACTCTGCGCATGCGCGCGCAACGAGCGGCGGTTGGTTGCGCGCGCATGCAACCGCCGCGGCACGAGCCGGCTGTGCGCTCGCCGCGGCGGTTACAAGATGCACACAGCAGCCGGGTAGAGGCTGCGCTCGCAGCCTCTACCCGGCTGCCACGCGCATCCAACCCCCGAGCCATACTTACCTTTCCGAGCGGCGCCGGGGAACTGAAAGTTCCCTCGCTTCCGCTCTTTGAAGGACCCAAGCCCCGGTCACGTGGGAGGCTTGGGTCCTTCAACGACCGGAAGCGGGGAAACTTTCACTTCCCCGGCGCCGCTCGGAAAGGTAAGTATGGCGCGGAGCTCCAGGGGCGGCTGTTCGAATGCCGATAGAGCATTCGAACAGCCGCCCCATGTCTGGTCTGGGGTCTGATCTGGGGCATATATCCATGAGAGCTTGGGGGGGCAATATCCACCAGCTGGGGGGGGCAATATCCATGAGCTGGGGGCAGTATATCCATGAGCTGGGGGGCAATATCCATGAGCTGGGGGCAGTATATCCATGAGCTGGGGGCAGTATATCCATGAGCTGGGGGCAATATCCATGAGCTGGGGGCAGTATATCCATGAGCTGGGGGGCAATATCCATGAGCTGGGGGCAGTATATCCATGAGCTGGGGGCAGTATATCCATGAGCTGGGGGCAGAATATCCATGAGCTGGGGCAATATCCATGAGCTGGGGGCAGTATCCATGAGCTGGGGGGCAATATCCATGAGCTGGGGGCAATATCCATGAGCTGGGGGGCAATATCCATGAGCTGGGGGGCAATATCCACGAGCTGGGGCAATATCCACGTGCTGGGGCAGTATCCATGTGCTGGGGCAGTATCCACGAGCTGGGGGGCAATATCCACGAGCTGGGGGGCAATATCCACGTGCTGGGGCAGTATCCACGTGCTGGGGCAGTATCCATGAGCTGGGGCAATATCCACGAGCTGGGGCAATATCCACGAGCTGGGGGGCAATATCCACGAGCTGGGGGGCAATATCCAGGAGCTGGGGGGCAATATCCACGTGCTGGTGCAGTATCCACGTGCTGGGGCAATATCCACGAGCTGGGACAGTATCCACGAGCTGGGGCAGTATCCACGTGCTGGGGCAATATCCACGAGCAGGGGCAGTATATCCACAATAGACTGCCCTCTGGGCAGGCTTTCCACCTTGTCAGAACATAATCCAAATGCCTGTAAGCCTGCCCCTCATGTTCACCGTGATCCCTGACACCAGGGGAAGCCTGGTTTTGGAACCCCAGCCAATCACCATCCAGGAGGCAGACGTGCCAACCAATCCCATTCAAGGACCGCAAGGCATTCACTTTAATGGAAACATCTGCAGAAACTTTAAACCTCGGTGCCCGAAAACACTTTGCCCCAGCAGGGCGCTCTTTTGTGGTTAGGGTCCCCCTCATGGGAGCTGCAATTAGGGTGATTTTCAGGAGGGAGCTCCATTGGGAACCCGAGTTTCTGAACCTTTCTGGGCCCCAGGGGCTCAGGCAGCACCAACCATGTGGCATCACCTGGGGTAACTTACACACACTGCCACTTTGGCCCCGTCTGCGGATCTGAGCACTTTTTGGACTGTGACACCATAGGGGCCAGAACTATCAAACGATACCCCCGGATTGCCACTGCTCCCCTGAAATCTCCCCAAACAAGGACCCATGCTCTGTATGACTGCAGTTACAGTTATTTATAAAGCGCCACCAAGTTCCGTAGCGCTGTATAATGGGAAAAACAGAATAACCAATATACATACAATTTAAACACATAGAACAGTAGGAGAGAGGACCCTGCTCAAGAGCTTACAATCTGTGAGGCCCTGATAGAGACCAGGCAGAATGGCGGTGCCGAGATGTCTGGGTGGGCTGGGACGTTAACTGTTATCTGATTGTGTCGTCTGCTTTATTGGGAGAAATTAAGAACTGACATTGATTCAACGCTGTATGGAAAACGAGTCACGATGGCCGAGGGAAAATAATTGACCTGGGCTTGCGTAACAATGGTTTTTACGGCAAAGATTGGTTTAATGGAAGGCTTTTCATGAAGAATTTGGAGGGGTGTAATTCTTAAATGGTTCTGGAATGGATGGGGGGGGGGTCTCTGTATGCTTAAGATGATGGCAACTCCACTAGTGTCTTTTAGCTGCCCTTGGAACACTACCACTGAGGAGGCACGTCAATAAAGCCTTGGAAAAGTCCTGCTGGAGAAGGCTTCGTACAGGACCCGATTTCATGATCTGTCAAGTGCCCTCCAGAACCGATATTCAAGCTGAATGTTGAATTTTGGTTCTAGGGGACATAAATTTGGCTCCTGTGAGGGATATTCTCCAGCAGAACCAGTCCATGAACCGTGCTCCTTTGGGACATATGAATTTAGGAATTTACAATATGGCTCCCGTTTTTTTTTTTTGAGAAAGTATTTTACCAGGAAGGATACATTGAGATTTCTCTCGTTTTCAAGTATGTCCTGGGTGGAGAGTATGTACCATTAGGTGTGTTGTCCAAGGACAATTACTGAAGAGGTGCTCTTGTTGGGATTCGAACCTGTGTCTCCACGGCAATAGAGCAGTGATGTTACCTCTACTCCACCAAGCCGGTACGGTTTGCATTGGGCATCTTTTTATTGAAGTGTTCGAGAGAATTCAACTAAATTGTGTATAATAAAAGAAGAACTTGCCTCGGATTGTTCACAATTTGGTGCAAATTCCTGGGGTCCGTAGAGACTAGGAAGTGGCTTGGAGCCCTCTCAGCCAGTCCTGCATCTTCCACCTCGGAAATCACAGTCAGCCCTGTAATAAGGCAAAATACAAAACCCACTGAGGCCTCACTCAAGCTGGGTCAAGAGATATCTGTGGCATGTTCAGAAACCAGTGAATTCACACGTAACACACCCAAAAATCAGCATCAGACAATGGCAATGCATATTTTCCCCGTTGCGTACAAATGAACACCGCTATAACTCTTTGTGGCACTCCGCCATATACAACGGCCATAACCCCATACAAAAACACCTCTGCTGAAGTCATCTGCATACGATCAGTCCACACAAACACACTCCGACATTCACACGCTTCAGTCTAACAGAAAAGTTGTGGGAGCTTCGGGCAATTAAAATTTATTAGGTTAATTTCAGCATTTTAGAGAAGAATAACGTCATGTTTGAGCTATGCCTCATTATCTCGGGAGCCGCCTCTGGTGGGAATGCAAGGATTTAAAGGATATATAGCTCGCCGGTGGGATGTAGCTTAATAGTAGACGCAGCATAGCAGATTAATTTCTACGTCTGTCGTTTATTTTCTCTCATTAATAAAGCTGCCTGTAACCTGGTGGGATTCTGAAAGCTACAGGAGACCCGGTTTAAATTACCCAGGAGTTGAATGGCATGTGTGAAATGTACAAAATATTCGATTTCACGCTTTGATTGCTTAAACAGCAACTTGGCGATTGAGTCGGATGTCGCGCATGTCCTCGATTTTAAGGGTATTTAAAAGATTAATCAGTGGACGTGCAAAAATAAAGTGTAGTACAATACATTGCAGAGCGTCATACCTAATAGAGATTATTCTCCAAATAACTCCAGCTAAATGGACAGGATGGTGGAGGCCAAGGACATTGTGAACTCTGCAACGGGCGGGGGGGGGGGGGGCGTGCAATCTTTCCGCTCCAGATGTTTTGAAGCTACATCATCTCTCATGATGCTCAGGTACGCATTAGAAAGGCTGAGCCTCATGGGAAATGTGGTTCTTTTGGAGAAGTGAAAATTCTAGGTCAAAATAGCCGATTTGGAAAGTGAGATAAATGGGAGAATTTTTCTGCTTTGGCTATTTTGACCTAGAATTTTCAGTTCTCCAGAGTTTCACCTTTCTCTGAATAACCCTGTATATTTTATATATCATTCATATTTGCACACCAAACCCAACTCATTCTGTGGATTTATTCTAGGGATGTGCGTTTCGGGTTTCGGAATTTCGGAATTTTCACAAAATTGTTTTCGGATGCGGCCGAATTTCCGAAAATTTTTAGATCCGAAAATGGCAGATCCGAAAAGTTTTCCGAGCCGAAACTAAATATTTTCGGAATTTTCGAATGGACTTGAAATGTGTCAAATCGAAATTTATTGCTTTGAAACGAGGAGAACAGACTTTCCGAAAAAACGAAAATTTCCGAACTTACGAAAAGTCGATACAAAAAACGAGCTAAGTGACACGAAAATACGAAAAATGGTCGAATTTCCGAAAACATGTACAATTCCGAAAAACAAAAATTTTCCGAAATCACGAAAAGTCGATACAAAAAACGAGCTAAGTGACACGAAAATACGAAAAATGGTCGATATTCCGAAAAAGAAAGTACACGAAAAACGAATCGAGCCGAACCGAATCGAAACAGAAATCGGTCGAAACGAGCAGAATCGAAAAGTTTAAAAATCCGAAAAATCGAACCGAATCGAACCGAAAAAAAAAATCGGTGCACAAGCCTAATTTATTCCCCCGATATAAACAAATATATGCTAGCAAGTTCAGTTTATAAGTTTACTACACTTACCAGTCATGACATGTCAATTTGGGGACTTCAGCTTTATGGTGGTCAACTAAAGCATACGTTTAAGGGTCAAGACGAGGGGGAACGTGTGTGAACGCAGCTCTTCCACTATTTTTGCAGAGGGAACTCAGTTCCCATTGGTCCCATGCACTATAAAGCTTGTATTCAGGTGTTCAATCATATCTTTCCCTCTTAAGTCACATTAACCCTTTCGCTGCTGAGGCATTTCACGCCTGTGTGCTGAGCTAATTTTTACCGGTTTCGCTCATCATGTTTAAACGTGTTTTGAAGGCTTATTTTGATATATGACCCAGACATATTATATATATTGTTCTTTCCGTCAGACTCGGCAGATTCATAATATATTATTATTATATGTATACGTCATGTCCTGTCTGTATATTATAACAAAAAATGCAATAAAATTAGAATTTTCAAAAATTTACAATGTGTAAAGTGTTTTTTTTTCACATTTTAACATGCGAGCGTTTTCGGTTATATTTTCTATGAGTTGCGCTCGTTAAAAAAATTAGAGATGTGGTCTCGTTACATTTTTTTGAGGGGAAATTATGTGGTTTTTAACAAATGCACCCCATAGAAAAATCGTTAGTGCAGCATCGTTGTTCACATTAGAATTGAAATGGGAACAATATTGCTGCATTATTTTTTATTAACATTTACATGGTCATGTTTGGTATCGTTGGAAAGGCCATGCTCTGGCCGATCCAACAATACCAATCATTAACCCCTAGCTGCCACGGATCGGGAGATAGGGGGTTCATTGGAACCCCTAGCTCCACCATTGGTGGCAACTAGGGGTTAACTCCAGGACTGATGTCATCGCGCTATGCACGATGACGCCAGTCATCAGGGGGAGTTCCTGGAAGCTTGGCCGACATCCAAGATGTCGGCCAGCTCCGGGAGAGGATCACGATTCGTCACTTTTCGGCACCGAATCGTGATCCGGCACCCAAGGGGTTAAAGTCAGGCACGGTTTGGAAAGGCAGGCTGTGCCCTTCCAAACCGTGCCTGCCTTTAGCCGCTGGACCCCGGCGATCAGGAGGGAGAGAGGTCCGAAGGACCTCCCCCTCTCCCTTTCAGGCACCTCCTCTGCACTCGCGGGGGGGGGGGCACCTGAAATAGATGTCATCGCACTGCCGCTATGACATATATCTTCCCCCCGGGGGAACCGGAGTGCCGGGCTGACATGCAAGATGTCAGCCCGCACAGGGGAGGCCAGCAATCAGCCGGAATCCTTTGGCTCTATACACCACCACAATGGAGTTGGAATGAAACAAACACAATGTGCTTTAACTGCAGACTGTCAGCTTTAATTTGAGGGTATGTACATCCAACTCAGGTGAACGGTGCAGTTTGCAGATGTGCCTCCCACTTGTTAAGGGACCAAAGGTAATGGGACAATTTGCTTCTCAGCTGTTCCATGGCCTGGTGTGTGATATTCCCTCATTACCCCAATTACAATGTGCAGATAAAAGGCCCAGAGTTCATTTCAAGTGTGCTATTTGCATTTGGAAACTGTTGCTGTCAACTCTCAAGATGAGATCCAAAGAGCTGTCACTATCAGTGAAGCAAGCCATCATTAGGCTGAAGAAACAAAATAAACCCATCAGAGAGATAGCAAGGACATTAGGCGTGGCTAAAACAACGGTTTGGAACATTCTCAAAAGAAGGAACGCACTGGTGAGCTCAGCAACACCAAAAGACCGGGGAGACCACGGAAAACAACTGTGGTGGATGACCGAAGAATTCTTTCCCTGGTGAAGAAAACACCCTTCACAACAGTTGGCCAGATCAAGAACACTCTCCAGGAGGTAGGTGTATGTGTGTTAAAGTCAACAATCAAGAGAAGACTTCACCAGAGTGAATACAGAGGGTTCAGCACAAGATGTAAACCATTGGTGAGCCTCAAAAACAGGAAGGCCAGATTAGAGTTTGCCAAACAACACCTAACAAAGCCTTCACAGTTCTGGAACAAGATTATATGGACAGATGAGACCAAGATCAACTTGTACCAGAGTGATGGGAAGAGAAGAGTATGGAGAAGGAAAGGAACTGCTCATGATCCTAAGCATACCACCTCATCAGTGAAGCATGGTGGTGGTAGTGTCATGGCGTGGGCATGTATGGCTGCCAATGGAACTGGTTCTCTTGTATTTATTGATGATGTGACTGCTGACAAAAGCAGCAGGATGAATTCTGAAGTGTTTCGGGCAATATTATCTGCTCACATTCAGCCAAATGCTGCAGAACTCATTGGACGGCGCTTCACAGTGCAGATGGACAATGACCCAAAGCATACTGCAAAAGCAACCAAAGAGTTTTTGAAGGGACAGAAGTGGAATGTTATGCAATGGCCAAGTCAATCACCTGACCTGAATCCCATTGAGCATGCATTTCACTTGCTGAAGACAAAACTGAAGGAAAAATGCCTCAAGAACAAGCAGGAACTGAAGACAGTTGCAGTAGAGGCCTGGCAGAGCATCACCAGGGATGAAACCCAGCGTCTGGTGATGTCTATGCGTTCCAGACTTCAGGCTGTGATTGACTGCAACGGATTTGCAACCAAGTATTAAGAAGGGAAAGTTTGATTTATGATTATTATTCTGTCCCATTACTTTTGGTCCCTTAACAAGTGGGAGGCACATCTGCAAACTGCTGTAAGTCCTACACCGTTCACCTGAGTTGGATGTACATACCCTCAAATTAAAGCTGACAGTCTGCAGTTAAAGCACATTGTGTTTGTTTCATTCCAACTCCATTGTGGTGGTGTATAGAGCCAAAGATGTTAGAATTGTGTCGATGTCCCAATATTTCTGGACCGCACTGTATAACAGATTTGAGTATGTGTTTGTGCTAACTGCTAGATAATAATTTCTAATTTGGGGAGGGAAATCTTAGGGAGTTCCCATGCGTTTTTTTTTTTTAGGACTTGACCCCTGCGTAAATTCCATCAAAAGAAGAAATCCAATCCCAGGCATTTACTGGTCACTTGTCTACAAGGAAAACGATAGTTACAGCTACAAGTACTTATACAGCACCAACAGATACCGTATCGCTTTACAATGAGGGAGCACAAACAGGAGATGTACATGAGACAAGAGAGACAACCCTGCCCATAGGATAACTGTCCAGGTAATACAGCACTAATCCAAGTGCTCAGGCAGACATCCCAAGAGTTTACAGTCTAAGGGACAGGGGTAGCTGAAACAAATTGGAGCAGAGGGAAGGTGAAGCTGGTGGCCAGAAGAAATATCGTAGGAATTGCATGGGAATGACCAGATGTTTGGGCTTAGTAAAAGTAATTAGATAGAGAAGTGGAGACAGCTGGAAAGGAGGGACCAGGCCTTGGTGGGCAGGTGGATGGGGAGGGTGGGTTGTTACAGCAGAGGGAGAGAGGGATGGAGGTCAGTCTGTGATAGAATGCTGTGGAAAGAGAATGAGGTCGGTGAAAATAGTGGAGGAAATCTCACCCTCCCATTTCCTACGCCCATGGTAGTAATTATTATTTATGTTTTTCTTTCAGAAACTTTACTTTATGGTTTGGTTTTCCATTTAAGTTCATACAGTATAGATGCTGTGAACCTCAGCACCATCCGACACAGTCTCTCTACAGTCTATACCGGCTTTGATTTCAATCGTACCACCGCCTCCTTTGGGAGGCAACTCTGTAAAATTCGCCGCAGATCGTTTAAAATCAATCACCTCCTGTAGTTCTCAGAGTCCACCGCACTCGGCGTTACGCCTTGTTATGAGCGTTTCCCTTCTCATTCTTTCTCACTCTAAAATATGTTTTTTATATGAAACAGAGTATAAATTCCTACTGTTTTTTAGAACCAGAATAAATTTTGTTGAAGCCTAGAGTTGGATTTTTTTTCTCTCTCTTCAGAGATTTGGCTTCCGAGAAAGAATAGAGAATTTTAGCAACGGTATGAGTTACTGTGTTCATTCCTCCAGCATTCCTGGTAATAGCAGAAAGTTTGGGCTTTAATTTAAGCTTTTTTTATTTCCCGTTGTTATAGTTGCGAAGTCGTATTGGAATGCAGGGAGGTACGAGATGCTGCATGCGGTTACTGTGTTTATGTCATTAGCAAATGATCTCTATTACAGACACTGGCTGTGGTGGAACAGGGAGGACAATTGGCCACAACTTACATCAGTTGGACCAGTTTACTGGAGAAAGATCTCATCTTCCAATACATACGCCACGTAACGGAAAGCTGGATTCATGTCTTGCTATTACGGAAATTAAAATATTCCATATGTTGTGTCCTGTCTTTATTATTTTATACTGTAGGCATGTCAGTTAATCCCAGACTCTTTATATTGTGTCCTCACGGAGTACCATGAGCAATAAAAGATACTTCTGTAAATCCCTGACTCCCAGTATTGATTCTTCCGTTTTTTATGTACTGCAGACATGTCACTTAATTCCAGATTCCTTGTATTGTGCCCACTCTGTGTTTTATTCGCAATGCAGGCATATCAGCAAATCCCAGACTTCCAGTGTTGTGTGTTAGCTCTGTGTATTGTATGTAATGCATGCATATCACTAGATCCCAGGCTCTCTGTATCGTGTCCTCTCAGTTACACGGATATGCCTGCACTACACAATATACACAGAGGACACAATATGGATGGAGTCAGGGCAGCCATCAGAAATGATGCCCCCCCCCCCGTAAACTTCCTCAACCTCTAACAGCTTTTCGCCCCCTTCCAAAACAAAAAAAGGACACAACACAGTTCCACAGCAATAAAACTCACAGTAATGTGCGGTGTGTATGAGCGTACATGTCACGTTTGGGGCTCAGAGGGGACCCTGGCACCCAGTGGTGCCATCGACAAGCTGGGTGCCAGGAGTTGTGCCGGCTTCTGGAGCTCGCAGGGCTGGCCAGGAGGCAGGCACTGCAATATGACGTGCGCCAGCTGGGTTTAATTACAGACAGCACGATCCGGCTCATCGCGCTGTCATGGAGATTGCTTCCCTCAGTGCTGAGCGTCTCCTGGCGATTCACTACTTGGTTGTCTTTTCAGTCTCCGTTATTACTTGGCTTGTATGAGAATCACCCTCCATGTACCAGTCCTTGGCTATACCTTGAGCACTGTAACTCTGATTTTGGCTTATATGATAGATACTCCTTGTGTACCGTTTTGGCTATCCCTGACCACTCTAACACTGATCGATTTGGGCTTGTGTTAGAATACATCCTTATATACGGTCTGGCCTATTTCAGGTATACCCTGTCCTGTGAGTTGGTTAAACATTTCCCACTCGCTGTTGGTAGAACATTTCCCACTCGCTGTTGGTTAAACATTTCCCACTCGCTGTTGGCTAAACATTTCCCACTCGTTGTTGGTAAAACATTTCCCATTCGTGGTTATGTAAAACATTTCCCTGGGGTCTGGCTGGGCCCTGGGTTCTGGCATGGCCCTGGCGTCTGGCTGGGACCTGGGGTGTGGCTGGGCCCTGGGGTCTGGCTGGGTCCAGGCTGGGACCTGGGGTCTGACTAGGCCCTGGCTGGGACCTGGGGTCTGACTGGGCCTTGGGCCCTGGCTGGGACCTGGGGTCTGGCTGAGCCTTGGCTGGGCCCTGGGGTCCAGGCTGGGCCTTGGATGGGTCCAGGGGTCCAGGCTGAGCCCTGGGGTCTGGCTGGACCCTGGGCCCTGGCTGGGACCTGGGGTCTGGCTGGGCCTTGGCTGGATCCAGGCTGGGCCCTGGGGTCTGGCTGGGTCCAGGCGTCCAGGCTGGGCCCTGGGTTCTGGCTGGGTCCAGGTGTCCAGGCTGGGCCCTGGGGTCTGGCTGAGCCCTGGGGTCTGGCTGGGGTCTGGCTCCCTGCTCTGCCGTCTTCTGTCCTGGTCCTCTGCTCTTTCGTCTCCTCTTCTATCTTCTTCTCCTTCCAGCCGGTCACAGCCAGCTTCTCCGGTGTGTGAGTCACACACACGGGTCTGGAGGGCGGCACCAAAGCAACATGCTTGTACAGCTCTGGATTCGGACTCCTTGAGTCCAATACCGGAGCTGAAAAACTGTTATGGTGCTTCCGACGAGGGGGCCCCGGCCACCGGACCCCTTACGGCAACATTGGGCGTAATGCCCTGATGGTGGCCCTGGATGGAGTATGGAATTACTGATATGTCTGCATTACACATAATACAAAGACTGTCTGTACTGTGTGTTGTGTATTATGTGTAATGCAGACACCTCAGTAGATCCCAGACTCCCTGTATTGTGTCCTGTGTTTTAAGTGTAATGCAGACAGCCAGACACATCAGTAGATCCCAGACTACCTGCATTGTGTCCTGTGTATTATGTGTAATGCAGACATATCAATAAATATCAGTACAGATTGGCACCTTACACTGCGTCTTTCCTTTTTGTCCGGTGCTGCAGTAGACAGTGGTGATCGATCAATGTGACCATCATAACTGCAGTCAAAGGGGGCTTTAGATTACCGCGTTTAGTGATTGCAGTTTGCTGCAAGTGACCTGCCACCAGTCTCCCTCTTCCTTGGCCAGTTCGGCTATTCCTCAGCAGACACAAGGTTGTAGGCTTATGCCTATTTTACCTAATTGGCGGGCCACCTCTGATGCGACATACTGAATCCATGCAAGTAGATAATACGGTCAAAAACTTGAGAGAGGAGCTGGATGCAAAAAATGTCTGAATCCGGCACAAATTAAGCCCTGTAAGTAGGGATTGGGGAGAGATGGGCTGACATGTGAGTTCAGGCAGATGGGATGTTGGGGAAGGAAATGGTGTGAAAAAAATCCAAATTGAATGTGGAGAGTCTTAAAGAAGCAAAGATCTATCTCAGCAATCCCTGATCCAAAAGAAAACAAAAAATGTTCTATGACAACACTGAGAGCAGTCAACAGCTTCCGTGTCCTGCCTTTCAATATGTCCACACTCAGGTCTCATAGGAACGTTTCAGCCTGATAGGAGGTTTACAAAGTCACCGGGAATGGCTTAGAGGACATCAGCAGCTTGTCTTTTGTACAGACCCGTTTAAGTTTCAATAAAGTTTAGCCTTTCTTGTGCCTTTATCGAGAAAACTGAGGTCAGATCCATCCGATCCCACCCTTTGCGCAGCTATAAAAGCTAGGTAAGTCGCCATGAGACAGCACAAGAGGTACAGCAAACCCAGAGGATCGTTTTGGCTTTCACTGAGTCCCATCAGGGAAGTGCTTCAGAAAATAATTATTTTTTTTTTAAAGAAAAAACATTTTTAGACTGGGCCTTCATCCATTTGGGCCATTTTAAGATTAAAGCTTTTATGGGGTTTTTGCAAATGACAGTAGAAAAAGAAAACACAAAATGAAGACAGATGCATTAGATTCTGCATCAGTGCAAAGAAATCAGGGCCAGGCCAAGAAACAAAATGGTACACACTCAGCCGCCCTCCCAAAAGACCCCATTCGCAGAACGCGGTATCTCGTATGACAGAGCTGTCCCTGAAAAGAATACACCGCAGGCTAAACGGGGACAATTGAGTGCATGTGTGCAAGGCCATCAATGAAGCCCAAAAAATTAGGTAAAAAGAGAAGAAAGGAGAGAGATAAGAATAAGAGGAAAGGGAACAGAGAGAAAAGGGAAAGGAGAGGGAAAAAAAACAGGGTGGATGGAGGGGGAAGGAGATGAGGTGGGGGCAGGGAAAGAAACAAGGGGGAGGAGTCAGGGTCGAGTCTCCCGGCGGGGGGCACCATGCGCCGAAACCAGGTCTCAGCCTGAGAAAGCCGGAGCAGCAGTAGGGGGTGGGGCAAACATGCCCACCCAAGGGGACCACACCTTCTCAAAGTGAGCCATTCGGTCATGTATGACAGCCGTCAATCGCTCCATAGTGAGGATGTACCAGATCTTGGCGTCAATTTGAGCCCTGTCCGGCGGGGGACCCTTCCAAGTACGCGACAGGCATAGTCGAGTAGCCACACAAATCCGGGAGATCAAATTGTTCGAACAGCGAGTCGAGGTCAGGGACTGATAGGAGCGTTAAGTAAAGCTGTCCACGGGTCCGGGGTCAGCCGGACCTCTAAACAGCGGCCAAGATCTGCAAAGATGGCCGTATTTAAGATATATTTTTGACAGATGCCCAGTTTGGAGAATCAACCCCACAGGTAGGGTGAAAAACAAATCAGGGGATGTGATGAAATGTGAGTAACGTTGATTCGACCATCAGTGACACACAAAGCTGGAAGGTGAGAAGACAGAACGGTGGGAGTCAATGAAACCACGAAGAAGTGATGTATAGCATTGTATAGATGATGTATAAGAATGCATTGACTGTGAGAAAGGGACTGACTGAAGGAAGAATATGACGGATGGATTGAATGGGAGAGGGAACATTATACAAGGGAGTCAGGAGATATAGAATGGAAAGAGCGGAGAGCTGTGGAGGTGTCGAGAATCTAGAGAATATAATAGAAGACACGAGGCAGAGGAGGATAATAAGAGACAGCACAATCTTGATACAAGGACATGGAGTCCTTCACCCACCAGGCTTTAGATCCATAAATTGCTTCTTCAGACGATACATGTGTATGGTTCCGATGCCCTGGCCAAGCAATATTGTCATTTCTTTGTAATCTCTGGCCTTTTACAGCCTCGGTTGATGCTCGGCGTTATTCAGAGAGGTAGGATATTCACACGACGCTCTCAATGATCTTTTTTTACAAGACGTTCGAGGGAAGTGTGGACTGATCTCAGAATATATGGGATTCAATCCATCTTTGATTAATTAGATTCTGGTTTGCCATGTTTTCTTTCTAAAATAAGCAGGGGGGGTCTCGATGCTCGTTATTATCAACACGAACATCTTTCGATTTTTTATTTGAGCCAAGAGAGGATAGACTCATTGCAATAGGTCTCCCCTAAAACGAGGTTTGCCTTGGTTTTGCCAGGTGAGCTTACGCTTTAATTGACATTTAAGTAAACCAAAAAAACATCTTTGCTTTGTTTCGTATGGTATATAGGACTTTATGTGAAGATAACACTTCTATGGGTTTTTTCTTTGTATGGATATGGGTTGGATAGTACCAGTGTATGCGGTCACCCAGGAGTGATGATATTTGAACACGGGATGGATTTTATGGGTTTTCCCAAAACCAGGTTTACGTGATATTCACCCTTAGAAGCCACCTTGTTCTTACCAATAACATACTCCCCACTCACTCCATGACCAGGGAAAATTTGCCCGTTCACCCTAAAAATCAAACCTGCATCTAAACCTCAAGAGTTACCCAGTTGTGGCCATAAGAGTCTGCCTATTCACCTCAAGAACCTGTACAAACTTTTAAACAACGACTGGATGACTTCCTGCAAAAAAAACATAATATGAAGGGTCATAATATTTAATATGTTGGTAAAAGATTCTTGATCCAGAGAGAAATCTGACGCCATCTGGGGTCAAGAAGTGCTTCAGACTGAGTTTATTGCCTTCTTTTGGATCAACAGCAGTAGGTGATGTGTGAAAGGCTGAACCCGATGGACTCATGTCTTTTTTCAGCCTATGTAACTAATCGGAGAATGCCAAACAGCCCCGAAAAGTTTGCAAAATGCCCAGATTTTTAGTGCTTTCGTTCAACAGGTTTAACCACTTCGCTGCGGAGGACACGCTCAGCGCGTCCTCCCGCAGGAAGTGTTGGCTGCGGAGGACGCTCTAAGCGCATCCTCCCTTTGCAGCCAGCGATCGGCCGGCTTCCGGCCGATTGCTGTGCCCCCCAGTGCAGGCTGACATCCTGGGCATCTGGGACCACCGCAGGCACCAATAGATGTCATTGTGGCAGCGCGATGAAATCTATTGCAGGCGCCCCCCCGCGAGTGCCCCTTCAGTTCAGGCCAGCGATCAAAGCCAGGTATGGTTTGGAAGGGCACAGCCTACCCTTCCAAACGGTGCATGGCTTTTTTAACCCCATTGGGGACCGGATCGCTATTCGGCGCCAAAAAGCGCCAGATAGCGATCCTTTCCCAGAGCTGGCTGACATCTTGGATGTCAGCCAAGCTTCCGGGATCTCCCCCTGATGACTGGCGTCATCGTGCATAGCACGATGACGTCAGTTTTGGCGTTAACCCCTAGCTGCCACCAATGGTGGAGATAGGGGGCTCCAATGAGCCCCATATCTCCCGATCCGTGGCAGCTAGGGGTGCATGGCCTTTCCAACGATACCAAACATGACCATGTTACATGTAAAGAAAAAAAAAGGAAAAAATTAAAATTAAAATAAAAAGAATATTAAAAAATAAATAAATAAACAGGTTTTTTTTGTTGTTTTGTTTTTGTTAATGCAGCAATATTGTTCCTATTTCAATTATATTGGGAACAATGATGCTGCACTAACAATTTTTGTATGGGGTGCGTTTGTTAAAAATCGTGTGATTTTCCCCAAAAAAAATTTATCGAGTCCCCATTTCAAATTTTTTTAACAAGCGCACCCCATAGAAAATATAACCGCAAACGCTCGCATGTTAAAATGTGAAAAAAACGCTTTACACGTTGTAAATTATTGAAAAATAAAATTTTATTGCATTTTTTGTTATAATATACAGACAGGACATGATGTATACATATAATAATGATATATTATGAATCTGCCGAGTCTGCCGGGAAGAAATATATATAATATGTCTGGGTCATATATTAGAATAAGCCTTCAAATCGCGGTTAAACATGATGAACGAAACCGGTAAAAATGACCTCAGCACACAGGGGTGAAATGGCTCAGCAGCGAAACGGTTAAGCAGGCGAATCCCATAGGTTTTATTGTAAAACAAATTTACCTGTTTTCATAAAATTATTATTCAACTGTTTATTCTTTTTTGCAGCAAAAAGTATTTTTATTAATTTTTTTTTAAAAATGTAACCATTTTTCTGGATTTTTTCGGCGAATTTTTGATTCAAATTTTTTAAAAGGCTTTTTTGTTTATTCTATAACAGACCTTTTTATTGTTACTCGTAGGACCTTATATATTATTATTCCCAGGCATTTTCATGCATTATTTTTCAAGTTTATATTTATAGTTTAATCCGTTCGCTGCTGAGCCATTTCACCCCCGTGTGCACTGCTGAGCTCATTTTTACTGGTTTCTCTCATCATGTTTAAACGTGATTTGAAGACACATTTTATTATATGACCCAGACATATTATATATCGTTCTTTCCGGCAGACTCGGCAGATTCATAATATATCATTTTTATATGTATACGTTATGTCCTGTCTGTATATTATAACAAAAAATGCAATAAAATTAGAATTTTCAATCTACAGTGTGTATAGTGTTTTTTTTCCACATTTTATCATACGAGCCGTTGCGATTATATTTCCTCTGGGGTGTGCTTGTTAAAAAAAATTAGAAATGGGGACTCGTTAAATTTTTTTGGGGGGAAATTACGTGATTTTTAGCAAACGCCCCCCCATAGAAAAAATCGTTAGTGCAGCATCATTGTTCACATTATAATTGAAATGGGAACAATATTGCTGCATTAGCAAAAAACTATAGGAAAATACGTATCTGGTGGTGCGATGGTAGTCGCTCTTGGGTGATATGGTGGTTCACTTATTAAGTGAACCACCATATCACCCAAGAGCGACTACCATCGCGCCACCAGATACGTATTTTCCTATTGTTACTACACTGGTTTGGGGGAAACCACTGATTTTCTGGTCGGCTGTGGGGAACTGGTGGTGGCACAAGCAAGGGCGCCTACCACTTTTTTCTGTTAACAAAAAAAACTGTTTTTTTAAATTTTTTATTTAGATTTTTAATTATTTTTTCTTTACATTTAACATGGTCATGTTTGGTATCATTGGAATGGCCAGGCTCAGGCCGTTCCAATGACGTCAAGCATTAACCCCTAGCTGCCAAGCATCAGGAGATATGGGGTTCCAATTAACCCCTATCTCCACCATAGGTGGCAGCTAGGGGTTAACTCCCAAACTGACATTCTCGTGTCCATGCACGATGACTCCAGTAGGCAGGGGGAGATCCCGGAGGCTTGGCCGACATCCAAGATCTCGGCCACCTCCGAGAGAGGACAGCGATCTGGCCCCTAAGGGGATAAAGGCAGCCACTGCTTGGAAGGGCAGACTGTGCCCTTCAAAGCGGTGCCTGCCTTTTTTTCAACCCCAAGCAGATGGGGAGGGAGAGAGGTCCAAAAGGACCTTGCCCCCTCCCCTTCAGGCACCTTCCCTGCACTTGCGGGAGGGTGCCTGGAATAGACGTCATCGCACCCAGCGCAATGACGCTATTCGTGCGGTCGGGGTCCTGGAGGTTGGGCTGACATCCAAGATATCAGCCCGCACCGGGATGCCGCAGTGATCGTCCGGAATCCCGGCCGATCGGCGCTGCAATGGCAGGATGCGCTCAGCGTGTCCTCCACAACTATGTCTCCGCATGGCTGGACGCGCTGAGCGCGTTCTCTGCAGCGACGGGGTTAAAACACCTTTTCAAAATTTAGGCTTTTTTTTACCCCTGTTCGGTGACTGGTTGCCTTTTTTCAGTGGCGTTCAGCGGCTGGTCAGCTTTTCTCGGCGGTGTTTGGCAGCTGATCAGAGACTTTTGGCGGTCTGTTAGACGGATCGTCAGCTGTGTTTGCCAGTTTATCAGGTGTGTTCATTGTTTTTTTCGGTGGTGCTCGGTGCACTTCGGGGACCCTGCGGTGAATGAAGAAACTTTCAAAACGTTACTTTTTTGACCCATTATTTGGAGCCATGTCCACAAGGTGGCATCTTTGCCATAGGAAACCTATCGGTCAAGATTTCCAATATGTAGCCTTATTTCCATTGTCTTTCATGTAAGACTGTAGGGGGCGACACAAAGCTGTATAAGCCATAAATGCTATTGACAATCAGGTCTATTCATTAAAGGTGAAACTTGAGAGAATTGGCAGGAGAAGTGAAAATAGCCAAACCAGAAAAATTTTCCAATTATAATCACTTTCCAAATAAGCTATTTGGTCTAGATTGTTCTCTTCTCCTGACCTAAATGTCTTCCATTAAAAAGGTTATTTTCTCAACGGGGTGAGTACCCCAACAATCAGGTGGCTCCATCCCAATATACAGCTGAAACCCATCTGACCATGTACCAACCTGCTTATCCAAAAAGCAAGAGCCCATGGGAAGTAGAGCTTTGCTTTTCTAGGCGATGGTTGGAGGAAGATCCTGAGAGCTGCAATTAAATATGAGCAGATGAGCCAAAGTAGGCCATGCCAAAAGGCCTCCAGTACCAGTGACCAACAACAAATCTACAATTGCATACTGCAGGTCTCGGCATCCTCAGCCTGAAAAGCTCTTACAATTATACTATACACAAAAATAAAGACATAAAGCAGGCCTAATAATTTTTTGTCTCATTAGACCAGAAATGGAAGCTGTCTACGGATCCAACCACGTTTCTATGGATATATGCAGAATATGTTTACAAATCTAAACAGAGATGAAGATGTAACAGAGTGTAACAGAAGTCTTCATTTGTTTTGTGTGAAGACCTGTCAAACATTCTGCACTGATGCATTGAAGTTTCTTTTTATTTTTTGTGGGACTATCTTGAGAAAACTGACCGTGGATTATCCCAACATACCCGTCGGTGCTGATGAATGAGACACAAGACTAGTTGCCCAATGAGGGGTTCATCAGCATATCAGTGTTGCTCATAGTGTGCCGGTAGCAGTAAATCGGTTACCCAGAGTCAGCGACGTGTCATATCAGTGCATGACAGGCAGCTGGCCATTAATACAGTCATCTATATGGAAATAGGGCAAGATTACCGCTACGGCAAAGCTCCAGCTCTGTGTCAACAGTCTTGGTACGTGTTTATCTGTTCCACTCTCTTGAATCCACTATCATGTAGTAAAGAGAACCCTTTTGTTTTCCCAAAGTCCTTTGTTTAAATATGCGGAAGGGCTTGCAAATAAATGGGGTTTAGCATTATTTTCAGTAGAACTATTTCTGAGCTGTACATTTATATTATTTTTATTTTTTTTTAATTTGGAAAGGCTGACCGGTAGAGGCGGCAGAGGCTTTTGAGAAAAAAGAAGTGGAAGAGGAGACCTGAGAGCTATAACGAAGCTGTAACCTCTGCAAAATATGATGCCGATGGATATTCTGGGTGCTGCAGGTGTGCTTTCCATGTAGTCCCCTCCAGGAGGATCTCTGGTGAATCCAGCAGGAGACTCAGGCCCATGTTAGAGCAGGTCAATTCTCAGAGTTCAACAAATCAACCTTCAAGAAGGCAATATGACAGTGACAACTGACAGCTTCCCACACACAAAATGCATTATATGGGTCTCCCTCTACCCTCATTTTGCAGTATAGTAACATACGGGTTTGGGTCGAAATCCCTACAACCAGGTTCCCTAATGCTAAAATCCTGACGGCCAACTTCCCTACACAGACAACTCCCTGACGGCCAACTTCCAGACATCCAAAATCCCAGCGGCTAACACTAACCCTACTCCCTAACCCCCTAAACCTAGCCCTAACCCCCTAAAACCCAGCCCTAACCCCCCAAACCTAGCCCTAACCCCCTAAATCTAGCCCTAACCCTAACCCAGTAAACCTAGCCCTAACCCTGACCCCTAAACCTAGCCCTAACCCCATAAACCTAGCCCTAACCCCCTGAACCTAGCCCTAACCCCCCGAACCTAGCGCTAACCCCCCGAACCTAGCCCTAACCCCCGGAACCTAGCCCTAAGCCAAACCCCCTAAACCTAGCCCTAACCCCATAAACCTAGCCCTAACCCCCCGAACCTAGCCCTAACCCCCCGAACCTAGCCCTAAGCCAAACCCCCTAAACCTAAGGTTAGCAGCTGGGATTATGGATGTCTGGAAGTTGGCCGTGTAGGGAAGTTGGGATGTCCGGCACTTGTTCTGTCTGGAAGTTGGCCGTCGGGATGTTGGCATTAGGGAACCTGGCTGTAGGGATTTTGTCCGGCACCCATAACATACATGCTTATGCAGGAGTCGGGAGGCATAATGTTGTTACCATTGTCTGTGCCCTGTTGATGCATTTCTCTGTATTACAAAGGACATAGACATGAGGTCATAGCTACATGCCCTCCATGTTTTTCATCACTGACATGCTTTGGACACTTCTTAAAGCCACCAGCATATACAGAGCGATCGGCTTGCAGACTTCTCTTCAACATCTTGAATGTAATGTAAAATAAAGAAGAAAAATTAAGAATCTAGGACAGGGGTCAGCAACCCTGGCCCTCGTGATGTCAGGAGCTACATCTCCCATGATGCTTAGCCATTCATTAGCTTGGCAGAGCCTAATGGGAAACGTAGTTTCAGAACATGTGGAGAGTTAAGGCTGCTGGCCCATGATCTAAGAGGATCTAGTAGGCTAGTTAATGGTGCCTCAGATGTTCCAGAACTATATATTGCATAACATCACCTTAAGGGTGGCTGAGCATCATGGGCACCACTGCCACTAGAAAACCTGAGGCCCTTTACTTTCTATTAGCAATGATAGCAACACCAGGTGGCCATCTAGTGATGGAATGGTATTCTTATAAAATGAACAAATATATAAATATTTCCACGCCAAAGAGTCTGGCTCGAACACGATCCATCATTCTTTATTATTCTGGCACCTCATTCTGTCCATCACTTGTCCTCCCCTGCCAGTGATTGGAAACCTCTGCATGCTAATGGGATGACGGCGGTAATTGGAGGCTCCGGCACAGAATGGATAATGGCAGATCTGCGAGACTGCGGCAAACCCTAAAAGCACAGCCTGGATATGATGTAAAAAAGGCAAAACGGAAGATGCTTGATCCATCATTTTAGAAATATCAGAAATTACAGAATCTGATGGTTATGAAAATAGTGTATTTTTACTTTTATTGCTCCATGGAAACCATAACTAGGTCCATCAGTCAGAGGGATGCAGCCAAGTGACACTGACCATTCCTCCCTGAATAGGACTACATTACAGATATGTTCCAATGGATGAAGCATCCACTGAGCAGCCAATCAGGACACAGACTTGATTTCACTTGGGTACCACTTTCCTTGTCTGGGAACTCTCACATTGCTAGTTTTGCTGCAAATAGTGGGACATTGTGCAGATGTAATATGTCAAAGTCCTGGGGTTTATGACACAATTGTGCCGGTCTTATTTTCTCTAAAGATTACTTTATACCGGGCGGAAATCTTACAAAATAAATAAAATATTAAGTAATAAATAGATAATACAATAAAATTAGACTATTTTTATGCATCTATAAATTTTTTCTAACATAAGTACAGATAGTTCTTTCTGAGGCTCTTCCATGTCCAGGTCCCAATACTTAAAGGATGGTTCTCACGATTTGCCGGCATAGTAAGATGTACGTATGTGGAGTTCTACACTTATATAGGAGGTGTTAGAGAATACATTGTACGGATTAATGGGATTTTTAAGGAAGGATTAGCTTCCCCCAAAGTGCAAGTTCTTACTAGATTTGTATAGGAGTGACAGGTTCAACCTTAAAAACTAAAACATTTCCTGTAACGAATCCGCATACGTATGATAATATTTCGCAAAATATAAATATTTTGGACTAAATTCTGAAATATACTGAAAGAAAGAAAGCAGCAAAATGATTTTTCAAAAAAACACTGGTTCCTGACTTGATAGTGAAGGGATTAATAATACCAGCTCATAACAGTACCCCAACTTCAACTTGCTGGTGCATGAGTCAAAGTGGAGCTCTGTGCCTGTTACTGATCCAGCCATGGGCCCATCTACCTGGTCCGTCAGGCGTCACTCTCATCAGTCCATAAAACCATTGAAAATCCTGCCTTCAGATATTTCTTGGCCCAGTCTTGACGTTTCAACATATGTGTCTTGCTCAGCGGTGGTCGGGTTTCAGCCTTCCTTACCTTGGTCATGTCTGAGCACTGAACACCTTGTACTTCTGGGCACTCCAGGAAGGTTGCTGTTCTGGAATAGGACATTGCTGGAGGATAGCGGGTTCCTGGCAGCTTAACGTTTGATTCTTCTCAAATCTTGGGCAGTTAAGGCCCGTGTCAGACGAACGCAGTGATCACGTCCGTGTTGCCGCACGGTTTAACGTCCGTCGTAGCATAGAATCATGATCAATAGAGACCCACACACGAAGTGCGTCCGCACCGAACTGCGCACGCACAACGCACAACGCAAACGGACGCAAGTTAGGCAAGAACGTAAAACTGCTAGAACGGACGCGCAGAGTGTGTGACGTCCGCGTAGCGTTCTGTGTGAGTGATGAGATGTCAGACGCAGCGCATTTGCGACGTCCAGCACCTTGATGCACACAATAGCTTTTCATATCCTTTTCAAACTTTTATCATTTTTCATATTAATTTTGTTGCCCATAATTCCCTTTTTTTTCTACGTCCGTCAAGAAAAACAGATTGTGTGGTGTCTGGAGTATCTTCCGTCAGAACGTCCGTCCGTTGTGCACGGACGCAGAGTGCGCTCGTCTGACATTAGCCTAAATTGCGTCTTTTTTTCTCAACACGTTTCTTGCGACCCTGTTAACTCCGTTAAACTGACGGAGTCCGTTATATCTCTTTTGGCCCATATTGCCTGAGGAAAAGAAGCTGCCTAATTATTATGCACACCTTGATGTAGCGTGCTGATGTCTTAACCCCCCTGATGGTGTTCCTGAGTGTGTCTCGGGGTTAAATTTCACCGCTGAGAGCGGTAACCCAGAGGCACACTTGGGTTGTATACATCACCTCCCCCTGCTCTCCCTCAATCTCTGCAGTCTCCTCCAGCGATCGCGGCGTTTTACTTCCTGGATTCCTTCTCGCGAGGCGGGAACCAGGAAGTATAAGTTCGCGGTCGCCGGAGGAGGCAGCTGGGGACATCGAGGGAGTGCAGGGAGAGGTGATGTATCCAGCGGCATCCCGAGTGTTGCTCGGGGTTACCGCTTCCAACATAGGAATTTAACTCCAAGCCACACTTGGGAATACCGTTGGGGGGCGGGCAAAAAAAAAAATAGACCGCTTTTAGACACGGTTTTTCACAAAAATGAGACCGCCAGGGAGGTTAAGGCCTCAGCTTCCCTCATTACACATCACCTGGTACGCTTAATCCAATACACATTCACATTTATACAGCTTGGAGTGGGACAATATTCATAAAAATTATGATTTGGTCAAAATACTAACTTGACTAATAATTGTGCACACAGTGTATATACACACATACTCGTGAAACATAAAAATCCAAGACACTTTGAGCTTGGCAATATCCAATTTGTCTTCAGGTTCCTGGGGGATAATCGCACTTCCAGGGTTATAATCATAATGAAAGGAGTCCTGGATAAAGCCCAGTCTGGCTCAGTGATTCCCGCAGTGCAGCCGCAATGATAGTTTAATGGCTGACTAGCTACACTCCCCCGATAAAAGGCTCTGCCGCCAATTGCCATTCGCCTGGCCTCACCTGATGCATTTGCTTTGGATCACTAGACATGGCACTTCCCAAGGTATATGTTGGTTACATATTTAACCCTTTGAATAGCAAACCCTTGGAAGTTATGTTAATCCAACCTTCTTAACTCCATATAAGACACTCTTCTGGTTTTTACACCTGGGTCAAGTCATATGTCCCACACGTATCCTCTTCCTGAAACACTGAACAATCGCTAATGCTGAAATGTTTTCGTAAGGCTCGATTCTGCCCGGCCAGTCTTGGATATGTAGATTAGATACAAGGAAACTGTATGTATAAACCTATCACTATAAGGCAGCTATAAAATTATATGGGATCTATTACATTCCCAACGCAAATCTTAACGCGTGCGCAAAAACGCATTAACGCGAGGGGCAAAACCCTTTGCGCTTAACGTCATATTACAACATCCGCTCAAAAAATGCGCGTTAACGTGTAATGCGGGTGAACCTGCGCGAACCCTTTGCGAGCGTACGTACTGCGCGCGTCCTATACTTAACATTGTGAGCCGAAATGCATTTGTGCGCTGGTACGCGGATGGTATTACAATCCGCAAATTTTAACGGACAACGTTTGCGCGCATAATTTTAACGTCTTTTAAAATCTGATGGTAACAGCAAATCTGAACGTCCTGGCCGAAACCAAATACACCAGCCCGAAAAAAAATACAGCAACGTATAGTTACACATTCTAGACATACCCAAACAATAAAATATAGAAGTTGTGCGTGTTTTTATTATTGCTGCAGCATATATACGCAGATTGATTTTGGCAGGCGCAAAAACCTAAAGGGAGACAATTGTGGTTCTTAATTCCGATTCTGAATCGCGTACAAAAACCAGTCTGCACACCGATTTCTGTGCACAACATTAAAGCGCAGCGTTTTTGCACATCTTTTTACGAGTGTTATTTTTTGACGGATGAAAAAATGCGCGCGGATTGCAATACCAGCGTTAATTTACGCGCGTTAACGTTTAACGCTTCACGCACAAATTAATGCGCTGCGCGAGCTTTTTTGCTCAAAGAATGTAATAGAGCGCTATGGCTTTGAAAAGATACTTATTAAGAAACAGACCGTCATTTAGACTTTGCTCAACATCAGTTTTCTAAGACAAAGATTGACCGTGTTGAAACACAACATGCTCATTTCCTGCCCAAGATCTGAGGTCAAGCTTAAATTTCCTTAGCTCACCCAAGTAACATAAAGACTATTTCCTACATATTTATTTTCTGTTAATCTGTATATTTGTGTGTTTTTTTTTAAATATCTTGCATTGTATTACTTTGTATTTCTGTAACGACTAACATTTCAATGTTCTTGAACCCAGGACATACTGAAAACGAGAGAAATCTCAATGTGTCCTTCCTGGGAAAATACTTTATAAATAAATAAATAAATAAGACCAGGGAAAGTTGTTGGAAAAGAGGGAGTATTATTATTATTATTCATTAAGTGTCAACACATTCCGCAGCGCTGTACAAGATGTAATGGGTAAAGACAGGACAATTCTACAATACATACAGGAGACAGGTCAGTATTCCTGCCAGCAGATACATGAGGATATGAGGACTCTATTCCTGTGGGAATTCACAATCTACATGGTGAGGGGATTAGAAACAGGAGGGGGGGTCTGCACTGATGAGCTAATGCAGGGAGAGGTGAGGACTGTTTTTGGGTCGGTCGGATATCTTGTTACGGAGTCAGGTGGTAGGCTTCCCTAAATACCTAGGGCACAAAATGTCAAGTCCCAAGCTACTAACCAGGCCATAAGAGTTACTCGCCACCAGTTACTCCACCTAATTCCTACCCAGTCCTTAACTCTGCCCCTAAACACACCCCCTTAAATTATTTTATGAAATTACAAGGTTTTATTTAGAATAAAGTTGCAAAAATAACATTAATACCCAGACATCAGATCCCAGATACATGTATACCCAGTCATCAGATCCCAGATACATGTATACCCAGACATCAGAACCCAGATACATGTATACCCAGACATCAGACCCCAGATACATGTATACCAGTCATCAGAGCCCAGTGTGAGCAGAGCAAGGAGGCAGGGAAGCTCCTCTCCAACCCCCTGCCAGTGACAGAGATGAGCTGGGTCAGGTTAGGCAGCTGATCCCTGCCACCGTGCAGCCTGGGGAAGGGGGGGCTGTACGGTGACTCTGCCGGAATACACAGCACAAAATAATTTATTGTGCTGTCTGCGTGTGCATTTCCACTCGCCCTCACATAATTTCCACTCGCCAAATGCTAGTAGGCGAGTGGAAATTTTTAGCCCTGGTTGTACCACAGCTCAGCGTTGTTCGAAAACTTTGCCTGCCGTTGTGGAGTTCTGGTTCTCTGGATAGCAAAATGATTTTTACCATTGTTGGCAGCTATGGTGAACTTTGGTCACACAACAGTGTTTAGTGAATAAACCCTTTAGCCTGTAAGCTCATGGGACGTCTTACAAAGCACGTTGTGTATCAATACTGTAAACGCTAGTTTTTAAGTGATATCCTATTCCAGGGTTACCGCCCTATGAATTGCTGTGGAGTATATTGATACCGTATCAATTCTAAAATAAAAGTAAGGAGTAGTGACATGATTTATCATCAGTGGTATGACGTCTCCACAAGACTTGAAATTCTGTATGAGAACCAGCTAATAGTCAATTCTGCCATTCTCGCTTGATCAACAAATATGGATGTCTAGTCTACTTCCCACCACAAATGTATGAAAGTTGCAGTCCAACCTATAATAATCAGAAGGAGTTCTCCCTTTAATGTTACGAATACGAAAACTTGTATTAGTAACACTAGGAATGCCTTGACTGTATTTGTTGGAACAGGTCAATCCGCTACAAGGAGCATCCTTATGGCCTTCAAGCAGTGCAAGACAACAAGTCACATTACTCTTAGACTCAAGAACTGGCACCTTGGAATGCACCGAACGCAACATATCTCTGAAAGCAGTAATGGCCATCTTTTGCACCTTGGAGGTTTTAAAATGACAGGTCTCATGAACTTCATCCAGCCTTCAGGTCGTCTCAGCATCAGGAGACAGAGTTCTGAAATATCTGGGAAGCGCAGGTTAGCCATCACCATTGAAAAATGCTTTTTCTGTGCAATATGGACATAATTAAAAGTGAGAGGAAACCTACAATACATTTTAAAGGACAAGATTTAGCTTCGTGCTTTCGTTAGATGGTCCAAATTCTAACCTTGAAGGGTCCCAACACCCAGGTCGAAGACAATTTAAAGCATCAATGTGAAAATTATACATTGTGATCCACTGAGAGATATGAGGTGTATCGCTTGAGTTCAAGCTGTCGTCTTCCATTGACATCATTGAGCGAGTTTTGGTCCCCGGAGAGAATGCCTGTCATAAGGTGTCAATCAGCATTATCTGAACGTCAGTGGAATTGCTACTGTGAGCACCCAGTGCTTAGTTCTTCATCAGCAGAGAGGAGAGGGAAAAAACATTACAGATATGTGATGACATCTCCAAGGTAGCACTTAAACTCCTCTCGAGGTGGGCTCCTGCAGCACGGGGGGCAGGCAGGCTCAGTAGGGGAGTCTGGAAATGTCAATGTTAGTTTTATGGCTCAGGGGTCTGCCCAGTGGGGCTTGTATTGATTCAAACGGGCTCAGAATAAAAGATGATTAAAGGCAGGAATACGCTGTGAAAAGGTTTGGCTTCCTGTGGGCCAAGTATTAAACGTGGCATGGTCCCAAGTAATGGGTGATGTCACATAAAGTAAATCTCACAAATACCACGTGAAATGATGTATTAAGACTTATCAGCCTGATATCTCCATGACATTTGCAGTTGATATATAAAACTGACCAGGACCAGATTTACAATTAAGCAAAGTAGGCATGTGCCTACAGGTGCCCACCGCAAAGGGGCGCCTTGCTCTGTAATGCTAGAGGGAACCCCCCAATTTTTTTATATTTACAGAAAACAACACCATGTGATGGTCACCTTTCTCTAGAAGACAAATATTTTTTTTGTTAAGTGTAATATTGTTTGTTTGCCACGAAACAATAGTTTAACCTCCCTGGCAGTCCGATTCTGACGTATCTTATATGTCAGAATCGGTCCAATTAATCTGGCCCCCTAGCGGTATTAGTGTGGCTCGGGGGTAAACTTTCAATGCTGAAAGCGGTATCCCCAAGCCACACTCGGACCGATACTTACATGTCCTGTGCTCCCTCGCTGTCCCCGCAGTCACACTGCAGCCGATCACGATGTCACACTTCCTGGTTCACTCCTCGGAGAAGAGAACCAGGCAGTGTGACGTTGCGAGTGGCTGGAGGAGACTGCGGGATCAGCAAGGGAGCGCAGGACATGTAAGTATCCAGCCCGAGTGTGGCTCGGGGATACCGCTTTCGGTACAAAACGTTAACCCCGAGTCACACTCGGGAAAACCGTCAGGGAGGTTAAAAAGTATTTCCCTCCCCATTTTTGCATTTTTTATTGGGGAGCACACCAGATTTTTGTGCCTACAAGCTCCAGAGAAGTAAATCATGTAACACACGGTCTTAACCTCCAAAGATGCCATACTCCCCTGTCGTCCCGTGGTAAAGTAGACAGCGGGTCGCTGAAAGCAGAGTGAGACTGGGAACAAAGAGTTCCTAGTTTCCTAGTCACCTTGTGCTGCATGACTCGCGAGAACGAACTCGTGCAGAGCTCGCTGCATTGACGCGCAATGCTTCATAGAGTCCTGTGGACTGCATATGCAGATTTTTGGCTGCTCATTGGTCCTCGCGTGACCAGATTCTCTCATTTTATCATCTTAACATCGCCACCTTGTGGACACTTTATGTTTTGACGAGCCAAAAAACTCCCCTTTTATAAATGTTCAGTAGCATTACGACACTAGGAAACAAGAAGTCATATTTGATGTGGGGGGGGGGGAATAAATAAAAAAACATTCTTTTTTGGTCAAATTAAGTACAAGACTTGCATCATTTTAGTAGCCTTGAGACGTCATAACCAACACATCCAGAAGATGGCAACATTCCCGAATGTTACCATTCCAGGAACTCCGATCATGGATGACAGGGTTTAAATAGGGGTAATCGTCAATGTTTTGGCTCTAAACAGTTATGGCGTGACACAGGTTACATCCAAAATGCTATCTATACCCAATAAAAGACAAACTGACAGGATGTTGATGGGAAGAAACCACGTAAACCGCTCTAAACCAATGTCCTCTTAAAACCTCATGCTTGGAGTAAACCACTGTATCCCGTGTCAACAGAGCTTTGGGTTAAACACGTATTATTACTCAATTTTGGGGAGAATTCTTCGTGCTGCTGGTTTAATGTTGCAGCTGTATTTTAATCTGTGACACCTTATCTAGTCTCTATAATGTGCCGCCATTATTTTAAGTCAATTTTTGCATCGTTAACTCATGGCTAGTGAACCAGTAGGCAAGAGAAGTTGGATGGACAACGAAAGTCGTCCTTGGACCTGCAAACCAGTGAATATATATCTTTACCCTCTGAATCAGGCACATCAGCCTCCACCTGCCGCACAGCACTCACATCTATCATTATATATTATGTATGTGACAAATCGACACTCCCGCTTTTCATCGTGATTTCATGCTTCTGTCTTTGATTGATTAGTTGACGAGGAGAGTAATAAACGAGCACAATTAATATAACTAATAAGATAAATTGTAGCTGGGTCAAACAATATTTATTAAGAGGTTTTAATTTGCATAATAGACGCTGTTTGGCCATGAGGGTTTGATTGATAGATAGTACTGGGTGAGTGATTAGACTGCGCCGCTAGAGCAGGCTAGCACAAACCCTGGAAAATTTCATTAAAAATCTTGGTTTTTAAGTCTAGATCATGATGGCTTGAAATTATCATCATGGACTAGTGCAGATACGAGGACACGTACACCACCGTTTTAGAAACATGGAGAGGTAGTGCACCAAGCAGGGCCGCTGCTAGACTATTTTGGGCCCTAGGGAAGATCAGCTATTTGCCCCCCCCCAAAAAAAAATTGTTAACGGTCGAAATGCGGGGGGGGGGGGACACACACTGTGCGCGCGGGGAGGCACACACACTGTGCAGGGGACACTCACAAGCACACTGCGGGGGAACACACACACTGTGCACGGGGTCCGCACACGGTCGTTCGGTGCCCGTCTTACCCCTCCACTGGTCGGGCTCGGGATTGGTCTGTGCCTCTTTCTTTCCTCTGCCTTTTTTTTCTTTCTTCTGTGCCTTTCTCTCTCCTCCTTTTATTCTTTAATCTGAATCTGGTGATGCCCACACGTCACCTGGTGGCGCCTGCGCATCACCATAAAACACCCACCTTCTGTGCCGATAGCGGGGGTCCGCGAGCCGACAATGTCAGCTTTGCGAGCAGCCACTGCCAGCTACACAAGCCGCACAATGAGGAACGGTATAGTGATGGAACACGGGTTGGGGCTCGCTGTGCCCAGAGGTGACAGTGCGCCCTAGGCGGTAGCCTCGCTTGCCTAGTGGGAGCACCGGCCCTGGCACCAAGCACTGAAGAGGCCAACTCCCACGACACAAAGGGCTGCCATCAGGGGATAACAGCCCATGCAATGTTTAGGGACCCAGTGGCGCCAGGGGGCCCTGGCCTTACCAAGCTCTGTACAGCTGTTCCACCTGTTCCACCCAGTACTGGTCAAATAAGTCACCAACAAACTTCCTGGTGGGCTTCTACATCTGGGGCCGATAAGAGAACTGACTTCTGAGACAGCAATTAGTTTAGTCTATACCAGACAGAGATGCAGACTCCCACCAGGAAATCCTTTCCATCCCCTTGCTGGACCACCAGGTTTTTACCCCACTTTGTGTAAAATAAGTTAAGCAGACAAAGAGGCAAATGGCAGCTGGGGAAGGGGGGCCCAACAAGTGTGTCAGTAAGGGGCCCCAAGATTTCCGATGGCAGCCCTGACGACACAGTCCAAAAACAAAAGGACCTTTTTTCCGGGCCTCAATCGCCAAAAATGGTATGTTTATTGTAAATAATTTGTAACTTTTCAACGCTACGTGAGCCTTTCTGCCTCAAAGTCATGTAGATCCGAAACGTTGGCAATAATTTCCAATACAGCTGATGTTTTTTGGAGACCGAGTGCCTGTCCCTTTATTCTTGAACTGTAAACCATCATGGGACAGGTTAGTAAACATTTGGGGTGCCAAGGATAATCATCACTAGAAATAATAAAGAAAGAATAACCCAGGCTTGGGCCTTTAAGAACACGCTGTAACACAGGTCGGCATGAAGCACTTTCAGGTTCAAATACCAGCAATGCATTATTTAGCAGTAGAAAGGTTTTTCTATCAATCGATCATCCTGACCCGACCCCTGATCGCACTCCAGGAATCTGGCTCCTGGGTTTCTGACAAGGCTTCCGGAAAGCCGCCAGCGCCGGGCCTAAACACGGATTTAGGACTCAACACAGATTTTCTCAAAAACAATCATGGCTTGATGTGCTAAATTTAAGGTATTCTAGACAATTTATTGTAAAAAAAAAAAAAACTATCATGTTCCTGGTGGGCCTCAGAGCAGTTTTCCATGAATCTAACCTTGTAAGGCTGAAAAATACAGGGTACACTTTACTACATTAAAGGGATACTCCAGGCACTCTGTCCAGTCAATGTACTCAAATCTTACAGGCAACTGAGACTTTTGTAAGTCTATTACATTAGGATTCTATTTTTTGTATGGTTTGCATTTTTTTTTTTTAATTCTTTATTTATAGAATTACAGATGACAAGAAATGCACGAAGTCAAACTTAGAGAAATACGGCCTTATAGGGCCGGTCAGGCTGAGAACGAGTAGTCAATCAACATCGGGCAGGTCAACCAAGAACAAGACAAAAAAGAGAATGTCAAGTCCCAATGTCAGTAAAAAAAAGGCGAAAAATTCAACAGGCAGGCAGGAAAATGACCATGAAAGCAAGGGGCTGTCCTGAGGGATGGAACAAAAAGGCTAGGCTAAAGACCAAAAATTTGTGCACGTAAGAAAAAATGCAGGGGTGGGGGGGTGAAAAATAGTGCTCAGTCCGGCTGAAGGTCTGCACGGTCCGGTGAAAGGCCCGCTGCCGCCAAGTCGGTCCAGGCCACTGCAGGATCCGTGATGGTATAGGGGACATTCGCGTGTGTCACCACCAACGCTCCCACCAGACCCCAGCGATAACGGATACCCTTTCGGCGAAGGATGGATGTCACGTCACGAAAATGCCTGCGAGCCATCAGGGTCTGGAATGGAAGATCATGATACAAAGTCAGCGTGGAGCCCTCAAGCTGAACGGGATCCCTCGCGCCAGGAGCAGACATAACCTTGACCTTGAAAGCCACTTCTCGGAAGGCCACCACGACATCTCGAGGAGCCCCTGCTGGATTCGTCGCCGGTCTCCTTACCCGGAACACCAACCCAAGCACGTCAGGCGTATCAGGGGGAGCCTCGAGACCTGAAGGGCAAGACGGGTCACGTAGGACGGCAAAGCCTCCGATGAAACAGAGTCAGGGATGCCCCTGACCCTGATGTTACGGCGTCTGTGTCTCGTTTCTAGCATCTCCACAGAGCGGGTCAGAAGTTCGACCTGAGACTGCAGACCAGCGACCTGACCAGACAGGTGAGTTTGTTCCAATGTCATTTCTGAAGCCTTCTCCTGCGCCGCCATCACCTGAGCACGTATTGCTGCCACCTCCGTTCGGACCGCCGCTATCTCTAAAACATAATTTTTACTCCTGCCAATTCAGTCTCATCATCGTTATTGCTAGCAATAAATCCGGTGGGGTGCTGCCCCAGCAGACATTGTGGAAGAGACTCCAATGTGCAGAAATACTAGCGTTAGACTTGACTGCCTTAATGTGCATTGAGAAAGGATTTTACCAGGAAGGATACATTGAGATTTCTCTTGTTTTCAAGTACAGTTGTGTTCAAAATTATTCAACCTCCAATGCTGTAAAGGGTTTTAGGGAATTTAGTGTACATTTGTAATTGTATTCAGAATGAAATCCTACAAGGACTTTTTAAAGAACCATATGCAACTAACATGACATCAATTGGTTTTGTAATATAGTAGTAAATGTTTCTTTTGTGAATTCTTCATTGACACAATTATTCAACCCCTTAAAGACCACCACTCTGAAGAACAGAGGTTCATTCAAGTGTTTTCAATCAGGTATTGAAAACACCTGTGGATATCACGGAGCAGCAATAAAGCATAATAAGCACCAATTAGGCAGCTTTAAAATGACTGTGATACTCAGCTCCTTCTAGACATTTACTGGTGTGGTTACAAACATGGTGAAGTCAAGAGAATGGTCCAGGAAGACAAGAGAAGAGGTGATTACTCTTCACAGGAAGGGAAATGGCTATAAGAAGATTGCAAAGATGTTAAACATACCAAGAGAGACCATAGGAAGCATCATTCGCAAATTCAAGGCAAAGGGCACTGTTGAAACGCTACCTGGTCGTGGCAGAAAGAAGATGCTGACTTCGACTGCTGTGCGCTACCTGAAGCGTAGAGTGGAGAAAAGTCCCCGTGTGACTGCTGAGGAACTGAGAAAAGATTTGTCAGATGTGGGTACTGAAGTTTCAGCTCAGACAATACGGCGCACACTGCGTAATGAAGGCCTCCATGCCAGAACTCCCAGGCGCACCCCCTTGCTGTCTCCAAAGAATAAGAAGAGTCGACTGCAGTATGCCAAAAGTCATGTGGACAAACCACAGAAGTTTTGGGATAGTGTTCTGTGGACTGATGAAACAAAATTAGAACTGTTTGGGCCCATGGATCAACGCTATGTTTGGAGGAGGAAGAACAAGGCCTATGAAGAAAAGAACACCTTGCCTACTGTGAAGCATGGTGGGGGTCAATCATGCTTTGGGGCTGTTTTGCTTCTGCAGGTACAGGGAAGCTTCAGCGTGTGCGAGGTACCATGAATTCTCTTCAGTACCAGGAGATATTGGATGACAATGTGATGCAGTCTGTCACAAACCTGAGGCTTGGGAGACGTTGGACCTTTCAACAGGACAATGATCCCAAGCATACCTCCAAGTCCACTAGAGCATGGTTGCAGATTAAAGGCTGGAACATTTTGGAGTGGCCATCGCAGTCACCTGACTTAAATCCGATTGAGAACCTCTGGTGGGACTTAAAGAAAGCAGTTGCAGTGCGCAAGCCTAAGAATGTGAGTGAACTGGAGGCTTTTGCCCATGACGAATGGGCGAAGATACCCGTAGATCGCTGCAAGACACTTGTGTCAAGCTATGCTTCACGTTTAAAAGCTGTTATAACTGTAAAAGGATGTTGTACTAAGTACTAAGATTGAATGTCACTAGGGGGTTGAATAAAACTGATAATGATGTGAGCACAGAAAAGACATTTGTGGTTATTTCATTATAAATGTTATGTTATATTTGTCTGACCTACACGTGCCTCTTTGATTTAATTGTAAGCAAGATGACTGAATGATCAAAATCAATGTCAAACTGGCCAAAACACTCAATTTCAGTGGGGGTTGAATAATTTTGAACACAACTGTATGTACTGTTTGGCGAGTATGTACCATTAGGTGTCTTTCCCAAGGACATTTGCTGGAGAGGTGCTCTTGCCGGGATCGAACCCATGTCTCCACAGGCTCTCTCCACGCAGAGCAGTGATGTTACCTTTACTCCACCCAGCCGGGACATTCATCCCAGAGAAAAATCGCAACCTAAATCTTACATGACAAAATCTAGAACAGCATTTTACAATAATTGTTGTCAATTATAGATACTAATTAAAATTAATGTATACATTTCTAAACTCTAAGAGGCTCAAAGCTCTTTATAAAAGAACAGAAGGAAAGCAAACTTTATTCTAGGAGGGGTAAACTTGTTAAATTTGTATCTCTGTGTTGCAGTACAAACAGGTAATGGAAAGGGTTAACCAAAAGGGGATGTTCTGCGTTAAGATTGCTGACGCTAACTACCTTGTCCTTACCTAATTATAGGCAGAATTCATCTGTCTGGAAACCCAAGAGTAATTCTCATTTAATCGCAAGCTGTATTTAATTTATAGACAAATTTCCATTTAAATCAAAGTAAATTGGACAGTATAATTAACTGGCTTAGATTAAGCCAGGCTTTATTTCCATACTTTGGCACAGGCAAGAACCAACACATACAGTTTTTTGTTTTCTTTTACTGCCATGCAAGCACAAAGAAAGTTTGAGATTGGTCGTCAGGCAGGGGAACATGTAGCGATTTGCTCAGAGGCTTGCTGTCAGGAGCAGGGTATGACTGACAGCAATTTGGGCCCCGGGCAAAGTTAGGGTCCTTTGACAAGCAAAATGCACACAAAGAATCATCCACTAAACTGCAAAAATTAGGTAATACTTGATAAAGAAAACAGCTATTTTTTCTTAATTTCTGACATTATTTCACATTGTCTGTTGTATAAAAATCTTTTTGTGAATCAACCTCTGTAGACGTGTAATAGGACAGCACGTGCTCATTTGTGATTGAATTGAGTGCCAGTCCAAAGATAAATATTGGACAATGTGGTCATCAGACACTTTGGGGCCCCGTACTGAACCACCTGTCAACTCACCCTTCCCAGCTCACCTGTCAAACTCCTCCACAACCACTCCAGGCATACCACCATCTCAGCAACCTACTCCAGCAGACGACCCTCTGTCTTGGTCGATAACAAATATTTTGCCAAAATAATTGTATGTAATGCAATGTTAGTTCTCAAACTAAAATTACCTGGAGTGACTAGACAAGTTGTTCTCTCAATGGGGGGCCACTTCCAAAATGCAAAACTTTAAATATATTATATATATATATATATATATATATATATAGTACCAGTTAGCTCCACAGTAATGTGCAGTGTGTATGAGTGTATCACAGAGCTTCAAAGCAATAAAACTCACAGTAATCTGCAATGTGTATGAGTGCATCACAGAGATCCACAGCAATAAAACTCACAGTAATGTGCAATGTGTATGAGTGTATCACAGAGCTTCACAGCAATAAAACTCACAGTAATGTGCAGTGTGTATGAGTGCATCACAGAGATCCATAGCAATAAAACTCACAGTAATGTGCGGTGTGTAGGAGCGTATCACAGGGCTCCACAGCAATACAGCTCATAGTAATGTGCGGTGTGTAGGAGCATATCACAGAGCTCCACAGCAATAAAGCTCACAGTAATGTGCGGTGTGTAGGAGCGTATCACAGAGCTCCACAGCAATAAAACTCACGATTACATGTTTAAAAAAATATAAAAGCTGCCCCGCTCCCGCTTACCTTTTCTGCAGGGATGGGGCTAAATCCCTGATGGAGCCTGCAGGCCCTCATTGTGTATCCCTTGAAGTCCAGACCGCCGGGCCCTTCAGCTGAAATGACATGATCCCAGGTGGCCTAGTGGGAGAGAAATTCCGTCTCTGCATCTCCATCGTGAGCACATACTGCATAATCTCTCATACTGAACACCATTGCAAGAGAGAGGTGATGTGGTCTGCACTTGACAGCAGTGATGTGCGGTGAGGTCAGTGGCTGGTGAGGCACTGGCTAGTATCAGAGCCAGATATACACAGGGTTACACAATCGCAATTTACGCATTTGATTATCGTTATGTTTCAATATTTATAAAGTAAAGTTTGATTTTTTTTTTTACAGCTAAGAGCATGCACTTACAATACTGACTAATAGAGGGCGCTATTACACACATGCTGATTGCTGAGCCCTGCCTGCCCCCCCCCCACGACTGATGAGGACAGTCACATGACTGTCCTGCGTCAATCAATCCATGGGGAGCTCTGTCTCCCATGGCCATGGGGAGGGTTTTTGTTAAAAAAAAAGTGCTTGAGACCAATGGAGCTTTCCCATTGGCTCAAGCTTTCCATTGCTCTCATTGCCTCTGGAGACAATGAAAAGTGTAGAACCAGGAAATCATCTTGAGGTACACAATTAGTGTAGCATTCAACTGTGCAAATTGCATAGGCTAGGCTGGCTCAGTGCTGCCCCTGCTGTTTGTGTAGGGAATCACACACACACACACACAGCAGCCTCGACGGGGCCGGTCACACGCTGTAGCGCACGCACGAATTGCGCACGCTGCAAGCGGACGTGCCGAAAGCCTCCCCGTCGAAACGGTAGACACGCATTGGACACGGCTGCAAAGTGTGCTTCTTAATAGGAGGATCAAGCCTTGCAGCACTGAGCACACTAACTGCGCTCAGCGTGGCAGCCAGACGGGTGTCGAGTGAAAGGAAGTCTATGCTCATGGACGTTCCTTCCACTCTTACGACCACTCGTTTGACCCCGGCCTTAATGATAGGAATCACTATTCCAGTTTTGTTTCAAGCTGTGCTTGCTGCTCATAAATAGAGCGCCCCTGCTGTAAATTAACGTCTCCTATAAACTTGTACAGGAGATATTAGGCTGGGACGATTCAGCCGATCACACTCCTGGCCAACAGCCACCCACAATCCCCTATGATCACATCCTCTTAATGGACACCTTGAAAGACACACAGGGTCCAATACCAATTTTGTCATTAACTTAATGGCTGAACTGGCTATTTCATCTTTACGCGTGCTTACTGTACATTGACGGCTCCTAATCTAATCTCAGGGTGGCACCTGGCAGCGGCCATTGTGGGACCCAAAATAAAGTTGTAAGTCCAATGAGTAGGGAATACATGTGGCAAATGGGAGCTGAAGGTTTATTACAAAGACAAGGCATACAGTTTTAAAACTGAATAAGCATAAACTCCTGGTGAAAGGTAAGGAAAAGTGACGACAGATGACTCTGGGGAGATGAACCAATGACAGGTAAGAAAGGAATATGCATCGGGGTTGCAGTAAAACTAGTCCGTGCGGGGTATTCTGGGATCACTGATGTACACGAACGGCTGAGGATGGTGGGGGTAGCAGCACGGGATGGAACGGCAGCGCACTCACGGCTAAAGAAGATCAGACAGTGAAGATGAAGCAAGGTTGGTCTGAGGGATGCAGGAGCAAGGGAAGTTTGAAACAAGGCAAGGCTGGGGGTCTTCAAGAACAAGGCAAGGCCGAATAACTTAAACTTGGTGTGGAAGGAGGAGACAGGCCTGGGAACAGGAACAGCACCTCCACAGAGACTCAATGATAGAGCACTGCCTGATGGGGCAACTCCCTTAAATAACAAGGCTGGCTCCACAGGTGAGTGGCTGGCTACACAGAAGCCCTGGATTAAATGGAATTGCTGGGCCAGACAAGGAAGAGGAGTCCAAATCAACTCAAGCAGCAGATACCTGGTCCGAGTCCTTTGGACTCCAGAGCTGGAAGCATGATAGTATGGGCGGTGTTACTTTGTGGCCAGTGAGAAGAGGAAGCAGTTCCAAATTCTTGTAATTTCCCTCTCATAACCTGGTGTTAAGTAATTTTTCAAAATATAGACACGTTAAAATAACCCCTCCCCCTGAAAAATCAAATTCTAATCTCACGACGAAGAGGGCGGTGTGATTCGTCGCATTGCTTCTCTGCTCGCCCTGTGCAATCCCGCCTGTGCAGCGTTCGCAGCAGAGTTGTGTTGAGCTCCATGGGATCCTACGAACTCCAGATGCCAGCAGTATCTGTTTGCTGCTCTCCAAATTATTCCCACTCGAAGCAACGAATACAGCGGCTGGGTCAGAATAGGCACGACAAGGGATACAGATTTGCACCACATTTTCTACCTTAAGTGCTCCCTGTTACAGGGTCGGAGTAAGGAGTGCATTGGCAGTGTACGGTGACATGTGCAATATGTAAACCTCCAGGTATCAAAATGCGTGCTATTTAATTGAGCCATTGTAAATGAATACAATCACCAACAGGGGAATTTGCAACCTGTGTAAGTGTGAAAAATAACATTTAACAACGTGTGCTCAGCCTCCTCTTAAAATATGTACTTTGCAACTAATTTTTTGATCAACATGGCTAAATAAAAAGTAATAAACAATAAAAGGTAAAGTTTCAGGTTTGTGCTTGCACAGCTCATAGTTTGGCCACAGGGCGCGTGACTCCACCACCTTTTTTGTACCATTGGGGGAAAGGTTTTGCCTGTGCGCGTTGGTGTATTAGGAAGGATCCATAAAACGCATCAGGAAGGTCGGATTATTTGCATTTAATTTGAGACAATTTTCTCAGTATTGACTCTTCTACCCAAACCAGTGACATTGGTGGTATCGGGGTCAAACCTCTGTCAATCACTTTACTGCCATAAACAAAAGCCTCTGTAATAAAGGGATAGATTTCTGGCTTTAGAAAATGTAATCCTCTGCACTTCTGAATGAAAGGGAAGATGCACACGCAGTTCCTTCATAAATAATTATTATACCAGGGGATTGACAAATGCAATTAAATTATTTAATGAACATAAACAACATTTCAATGATTTTACAACTAATCTTTACATACGTGAAACTCTTGTTCATTCTTTCATTTATGTTGTGGATGGTTTAGCACCGAGGGACCTTGCGTTGTAAATCTTTCTATTTGTGTATGGATAGAGACTCTGAATGCATTACTCAAAAATAATAAGCAACAGAATTGTCATTCTATCTAGAAACCCATTTCATCATGTTATAAATATTGGTGGACGGGCCACTAATCATTACGAGTGGGCATACTGGTAAAACAAAGCCTAGTTACATTTACATTTGGAAGGATACAGATGGGATTTTGTAAGGGGAGATATGGTCACATAGGATTTTCATGCCAGGTATTTTTTTACGAACATGGGAGAGCCAAGCCGGACCGGGCAGTTGGGATTTAGCAGGAGGGAGGGGAGGGCCAGGGACTTTGGATTTAGCACGAGGGAGGGGGGCCAGGACGTGGGATATAGGAAGAGGGTGGGGAGGGCCAGGCCATTGGGATTTAGCACGAGGAAGGGCTAGGCCGCTGGATTTAGCATGAAGGACGGGAGGGCTGAGCCGTTTGGATTTAGCACAAGGGAGGTCTGGGCCAGGCCATTAGGATTTAGCACGAGGGAGGTCCAGGCAGTTGGGATTTAGCACGAGGGAGGGAGGGGAGGGCCGGGCTGTTGGGATTTAGCACGAGGGGAGGGCCGGGCCGTTGGGATTTAGCAAGAGGGAGGTCCGTTGGGATTTAGCACGAGGGCGAGAAGCCCAGGCTGTTGGGATTTAGCACGAGGGAGGGCCGGGCCACTGGGATTTAGCACGAGGGAGGTCCAGGCCGTTGGGAATTAGTATAATTAAGGTCCAGGCCATTGGGATTTAGCACGAGGGAGGGGAGGGCCAGGTAGTTGGGATTTAGCATGAGGGAGGGAAGAGGGCTGGGTAGTTGGAATTTAGCATGAGGGAGGGTAGGGCCAGACCGTTGGAATTTAGCATGAGGGAGGGTAGGGCCAGACCGTTGGAATTTAGCACAAGGGAGGAGAGGGCAGGGCCATTGGGATTTAGCACGAGGGAGGTTTGTTGGGATTTAGCACGAGGGCGAGAAGGCTGGGCTGTTGGGATTTAGCACGAGGGAGGGCCGGGCCACTGGGATTTAGCACGAGGGAGGGCCGGGCCACTGGGATTTAGCACGAGGGAGGGCCGGGCCACTGGGATTTAGCACGAGGGAGGGCCGGGCCATTGGGATTTAGCACGAGGGAGGTCCAGGCCGTTGGGAATTAGCACAATTAAGGTCCAGGCCACTGGGATTTAGCATGAGGGAGGGGAGGGCCGGGCAGTTGGGATATAGCACGAGGGAGGGAAAGGGCTGGGCAGTTGGAATTTAGCACGAGGGGCACTTGGAAAATACCTGGGTTTTGCCAAACAACCCCCTTAGAGATACAAGTAGGTTATCCTACGGAGACCGTCAACACCATCTGCTACTATGGAGGTGGTATATATGGTGCAGGTTCCTTGTCTTTGCACCACTCCTACAGATGAAAGAACAATTTCCCCAACATAAACATATGTCTGAAAGAGCTTCCCTGCTCATAGTGAGGAGTGATGATGATTTTGATGTGCTAAAGCATTCCTGTATGAGAGCTGGAAATAAAGTTTTAAAATTAATGCATCTGGGTAGCCGTGAGTAAGCTTTGAATGCATTATGATGCTTGCAGGCTTTGACCTGACTGATATGCAGCCAAAATCTAGATCACTGGAATCCACTCCGAGCGCCATATCCATCCAGTATCTGGTCACGATAATGTGCGCAGCTGGGAATTGTAAAGTAGCGTGGCTGAAGGCAATCTCCCATTCAATAGATGCTATATTACGTCCAGAAATATGGGACTATTAAAGTGCAGGTGTGTTTGGAAAGCTCTAATGGCCTCTTAAGCTGGTGCTGTGCCCCTTTTTCCATAAAGCATGATTGGAAGAAAAAAAATATTCAAGAAGAATCCGAGAAAAAAATAAATATATATATATATATATAATCCCCGTAGAGATACAGCTTTACATGTGTAATATATTGACCGCCCTTGTTCTTCATTCTTTTTTCCATGAAATAACAAAATTAATGACTTCCATATTCTACGAGGTCAATATATGCCCTATAAACCCTAGTATCAGGGCCGGATTAACATAGGGGCAGATGGAGCAGCAGCTCCAGGCCCATTCCCCAGAATAGGCCCAGAGAAAGAATAAATTTTTCTGCATTGATGGGCATTTGGACCTCTATATCTCAGCTCCATAGCAGCTACAGGGTCATGTCAGGTATCACCGGAAAGGCCAGAGCATGACCTTTCCAATGATAAACATGACCGGGTTTTCTGTAACAAAAGTAAAATAATAAATATTTCTTTATTTTTTATTTTTCTTTCTAACACAGCAATATTTTTCACTTTTCAATTATAAAGGGAACAATGATGCTGCAGTAACTCACCATCTCATTTCTCATGTCACTAACAAGCGTTGAAGTGATGGTACAATCCATTATTACGAATTGTTACATCAAGAACCTAAACCGCCACACTGCAGTGAAGTGCACTGGGGGGGGGCATGGAGACCTGCGCCACTAATCTTTACACCTCGCAAGGTCAACTGAGGTGTCATTGGACACGACTTAGGCTAGGGTCAGACTAACGCATTTTTCACGTTGTCCGTGAAAATGTGCGTTCGAAGAATGGACGTATTTTTTCACGGAATACGCAATAGCGGTCATACTATGCGCAGTTTCATCCGTGATTTTGTACGGATCATCAATAAAACACTTCTTGCATCTGGACGTTATGTTGGCCGGACATTAGCAGCGTCTGATGTCTCCAATTCACGCACACACGCCGCTAGCGGACGCAGCGCACTCTGTACGTCAGTACTAGTGGTTTAACGTTCTCGAAAAAATGCGTTCATTTTCCACTTGCGTTGCGCAGCCGGACTTTCGCGCGGCCGTACTTCGTATATTGGCTGTCATTGCCCGTCATTTGCTGCTAGTGCGGCCGTGATTAAGTGCGCCAGAACGCGCGTTCGCACTGCCTCAGTCTGACCCTAGCCTTAGTCTGGCCTTTGTATTAATACCAACCATGACCATGTAAAATCTAACAGAAAAGAAAGCAAAAAAACTATTTTTATTTACTTATTTTTTGTTCCAAAGTGATGGCATTGTCCATTTGTCACATATAAAATGAGCAATACCACTGCCATTACTCAATGTCTCATTTCCCACGCTGGGAGCAAGGTCAGTGTTTTATACATAGTCATATTATTCATAAAAACACCATTATCCAAAGCACATGGGAAATATCACATTTTTGGTTAAATTGTTATATTTTCTCAGAAACATGCAGTAACCGGTTCCCATTTAATTTTTTTTAACAAGAATTACCTATAGAATATATAACCACAGAGGTTTGAATGGTAAAATCTGAAAAAATAATTTTACACGCTGTGATGATTGAAATCTGATTGGAAATTTACTCCCACAGTATCCGCCTGGTTAGATATACATGTATATGCAATATTAACTAACCTAAAATAGGTTTTCATTTCACTAAATTCCAAAAAAGACACCAAAATCTTCAGCTCCAGGCCCATAGAGGTCTTAGGCTAGGGTCAGACGAGCGTGATTTCTACGGACTGTACGTCCGTGCACACGGACGTACGTCAGTACAGAAGACACAGTAGTGGCCACACAGTCCGTTTATTCACTAACGTATATTTTGACGGATGTAGGAGGGAAAATAAATTAAAAAGCAAAACCATTTTGTCCGTGAAAAATGCTGGACGTATGTTAGGACCCGAGGGTTGCGTCCTCCTCGCGGTCCCTCCTGGTGTCCTATGCGCGCGGGCCGCCGCCGCTTCCGGGTATGAGGCTTCCCAGCGGCGTGACGTCATCACGCCTCCACCGTGGTGCCTCCTGTGTCACGTGATCCTGTTGGCCAATCGGGAGGCAGGGCGCCTGATTTAAACCTGCTTTTTGCTTTTGTCTGCGCCCTTTCGTGGTTTTAGCTTGCTAGACCCTTTGGTGCTGTATTCTAGATTCTGATTTGACTTACTGTGCATGACCTGGCTTTTGGCAACCGACTCTGAGTATCTCTATATCCCTTTGACCCGGCTTTTGTGTTTTGACGCTGCATTTGGTTTCTCCCTGTGTACTGTACTGTATTACTACTCGCTATCACTTAACCCAGCCACCACAAGGACTGGTATTGTGATTAGATTTCGAGGTTTTTCCTGTTACCTGTGTATCCTCCTAACGTACCCTTCGACTTGCGTGTACTAGCTTGACGTACACTCTCTGGCACTCCGTATTGTCTTGTTTCTAGACCAGCCACCCTTAGGACTGGTCTCTGTCCTCTTTGCCTACGTCCCTGCCTTATAGGTTCACTTCTAGCTACTGCGTAACCCAGCCAACTACAAGGACTGGTATCGCATTTAGGGTTCCACCCTCCTGTTTCGCCCTAGGGCTGACTATAGCTACCTACGGGTACGTGTGTCCGCCTGACATCACGAAAGGGCCATGGACCTTGCAGGGACCGCTCAGCAACTCTCTGGCTTGGAAAGTCGTTTGGAGGATCAAGATCATCGTCTTGATCAGTTCGCCCAGGCCCTCCAAACCCTACTTAACCGCACTGCCCCTACCCAGGTAGAGGTTTCCCCTCCAGTCAAGCCGCCTCCTTCCGAACCATTTTCTGTGCCTACTTCGTATCCTAACTTGCTACCTCCGGTACGTTACGGAGGTGATCCTAACGCTTGTAGAGGTTTTTTAAATCAGATCTCTATTCACTTTGAATTAACCCCGTGGTCTTACCCTACTGATCGTGCCAAGATCGCCTTTGTTATTAACCATCTAACCGATAAAGCGCTATGTTGGGCTAACCCTCTCTGGGACACCGATAAACCTATTGTGTATAATTATCGTGAATTTATGTTGGCTTTTCGTAGAGTGTTTGACCCTCCGGGGCGAAAAACCAATGCTGCTAAGTCCTTGTTGCGCTTACGTCAGGGTACGAAATCCCTGGGTGATTATGCACTAGAGTTCAGGTCTTTGGCCTCAGAATTAAACTGGAATAATGAGGCTTTAGTAGCCGTGTTTTCTGAGGGGTTAAACGACGAACTTCAGGACGAAATAGCAGCCAGAGATCTCCCAGAAGAGCTAGAGGATTTAATAGAAACATAGAAACATAGAAAAATGTCGGCAGATAAGAACCTTTCGGCCCATCTAGTCTGCCCAATTACATGGATACTTTACCTGGATTTATCTTTTGTTTAGGATAGCCTTATGCCTATCCCATGCTTGCTTAAATTCAATTACTGTTTTGGCCTCTACCACTTCTACTGGAAGACTGTTCCATGTATCCACCACCCTCTCAGTAAAATAATGCTTCCTGATGTTACTTTTAAACCTTGCCCCTCTAATCTAAGACTATGTCCTCTTGTTTTGCTACTTTGTTTCCTTTTAAATATACTCCTTCCTCTACCTTGTGGATTCCCTTTACGTATTTAAATGTTTCTATCATATCTCCTCTGTCTCGTCTTTTTTCCAAGCTGTACATGTTAAGATCATTAAGCCTTTCCTGGTAACTTTTCTCCTTCAAGCCGTACACCATTTTAGTAGCCCTTCTCTGAACTCTCTCTAAGAGGTCTATATCCTTCTGGAGATACGGTCTCCAGTACTGCACACAGTACTCCAAGTGAGGTCTCACCAGTGCTCTGTACAGTGGCATGAGCACTTCCTTTTCCTACTGCTAATACCTCTCCCTACACAACCAAGCATTCTGCTAGCATTTCCTGCTGCTCTATTACATTGACTACTTACCCTTAGATCCTCTGAAATAATGACCCCTAAATCCCTTTCCTCAGATGTTGAGGTTAGGACTGTATCAAATATTCTATATTCAGCCCTTGGGTTTTTACGTCCCAGGTGCATTATCTTGCACTTATCCACATTAAAACTCAATTGCCACAACTCCGACCATTTTTTTGTTTACCTAAATCATTTGTCATTTGGCTGATCCCTCCAGGAATGTCAACCCTGTTGCAAATCTTTGTGTCATCAGCAAAAAGACATACTTTTCCATTAATACCTTCTGCAATATCACTAATAAAAATATTAAAGAGAATGGGTCCAAGTACTGACCCCTGAGGTACCCCACTGGTAACAAGACCTTGTGCCGAATAAACTCCATTTACCACAACCCTCTGTTGTCTGTCACTCAGCCACTGCCTAATCCAGTCAACAATATTGGAATCTAAACTCAAAGATTGCAATTTATTGATAAGCCTTCTATGCGGAACAGTATCAAAAGCCTTACTGAAATCTAAATAAGCAATGTCTACTGCACCACCTGTGTCTATTATTTTGTTACCCAATCAAAAAAATCAATAAGATTAGTTTGGCATGATCTCCCTGAGGTAAACCCATGTTGTTTCTGATCCTGTAATCTATGTGTTTTTAGATGTTCAACAATCCTTTCCTTTAACATGGTTTCCATTAATTTCCCCACTACTGACGTAAGACTAACTGGCCTATAGTTCCCCGATTCCTCCCTACTACCCTTCTTGTAAATGGGCACAACATTTGCTAATTTCCAGTCTTCTGGGACGACTCCCGTTAACAAGGATTGGTTAAATAAATCTGTTAACGGTTTTGCTATTACATCACTGAGCTCTTTTAATAATTTAGGGTGGATCCCATCAGGCCCCATTGACTTATTTGTCTTTACTTTAGACAGCTGCTGTAGAACCTCCTCCTCTGTAAACTGATATGTAAATGTCTCTTTAGTGTTCTCTCCTAACTGAGGTCCCTTTCCATCCTTTTCTTCTGCAAAGACTGAACAAAAATATTCATTGAGGCAGTCAGCGAGACTTTTATCCTCTTCTACATACCTTCCTTCCTTTGTTTTTAATCTACTCCTTGTTTTACTTTTCTTTTCTCGTTTATGTATCTAAAAAATGTTTTGTCCCCCTTTTTACTGACTGAGCTATTTTCTCTTCTGCATGTGCTTTGGAAGCTCTTATAAATTGCTTTGCCTCTTTCTGCCTAATCTTATAGGTTTGCCTATCTTCTTCACTCTGAGTTGTTTTATAATTATTGAATGCTGTCTTTTTGTTCTTCACTATTTTGGCCACTTCTGCAGAGTACCACAGTGGTTTCTTCCCTTTTTTGTTTTTGCTAACAAGCCGAATGCAATTTCCTGTGGCCTTCAATAATGCTTCCTTTAAATAATCCCATTTCTCCTGGACTCCCTTTAAACTCCTCCAGTCTGATAATGACTCCTTCACACAAAATCTCATTTTAGAAAAATCTGTTTTTTTAAAGTCTAAAACTTTCGTTCTTGTGTGGTGCGGCTCCATCCCTGTTGTTATATTAAACCATACTGACTGGTGATCACTAGATCCCAAATTTTCACCTACAACTACCTGTCTTTCATAGATGAACGTCTTCGCCATCGTAGACATACCAAGGAGAGGTCGAAAAAAACACTTCTTAGGACGCCTCCCCGGTTCTCTGTACCTTTGCTTCCCGAGTCACACCCTCCCGCCGAACCTATGCAATTAGATAGCACCAAACTACCAGACAGTGAGAACAACGCCGGAGGCGTGAGGGTTTATGTCTGTATTGTGGATTGGGGGGTCACTTACTGAAGGGTTGTCCCAAGCGCCCGCAGGGCCCATCGGGAAACTCTCGTGCCTGAGTGCCTTTAGGGGACAGCTCTTGGGTACTTTTCCGTCGTCCCCCAAACTGGAAAATAGACTCCGGGTTCCGGTTACTCTATCCTGGGAGAGTTCCCGTAACCCGGTTAATCTTTACGCATTAGTCGACTCCGGTGCTGCCGATAACTTTATCGATTTGGGTTTCGCCCAGAAACATGCCATACCCCTTGTAGAAAAGAAAACGCACTACTCGTACAAGCCATTGACGGTAGACCTCTTGAAACCCCTTTTGTCTTGTTTGAAACTCAGAACATTTCTGTGGGGATAGGGTTATGTCATAAAGAAGAGATGTTTTTTCATGCCATTACTTCGCCTTCCTATCCTATCGTACTTGGTTACCCCTGGTTAACCCGTCATAACCCTGTCATTGATTGGCGAGCCCGTCAGATTGCTAAGTGGGATAACGATTGTTTGCTCTCCTGCATTCAGATTCCCTTGTCCGTTAACACCCTTAACGTACCCACGTCTCCACCTCTCTCTACGATTATTCCCCCTCCATATGCTGATTTGGCTCCTGTGTTTGATAAAAGAGAGGCCGACAAATTACCCCCGCATCGTCCCTACGACTGCGCCATTGACCTTCTCCCAGGTGCCGTTCCTCCCCGAGGGGCAGTTTATCCGTTATCTGAAAAAGAGAATAGGGTACTGGAGGAGTACATTACCGATTCCCTCCAAAAGGGGTTCATTCGCCCCTCGTCTTCCCCAGCCGGTGCGGGTTTCTTTTTTGTTCGGAAAAAGGAGGGAGATCTTAGACCCTGTATCGACTTCCGTGGTTTGAATAAAATAACCGTCAAGAACGCCTATCCCATTCCACTCATCCCTGAATTGTTCGATCGCCTGAAATTCTCCAAGGTGTTCACTAAATTAGACCTTAGGGGAGCTTACAATCTTATACGCATTAGAGAGGGGGATGAGTGGAAGACTGCCTTCAATACTAGACTCGGTCATTACGAGTACTTGGTTATGCCCTTTGGCTTGTGCAACGCCCCTGCGATTTTTCAGGCATTCATTAATGATGTGTTAAGAGAGTATACTCCTTGTTTTGTTGTGGTTTATCTTGACGATGTCCTGATACATTCACCTGACCTGGAAACACACCACCAACATGTACGACTAGTCCTATCCAAGTTATTATCTAACGGTCTGTACTGTAAACTCGAGAAATGCTTGTTTGATGTACAACAAGTACAGTTTTTAGGGTATGTGATCTCCTCTTCGGGTTTCATGATGGATTCCTCGAAACTAGATGCAATCCTTCATTGGCCTCTTCCCAAAGGTCTCAAGGCCATTCAACGATTTATTGGTTTCTCCAATTATTACAGAAGGTTTATTAAAGGGTTTTCATCGATTATTGCACCCATTACAGCCTTGACCAAAAAGGGTACTGACACTCTGAGCTGGCCTCCCACCGCTGTGGAAGCATTTGAGAAACTAAAGGCTGCCTTTTCCACAGCTCCCATTCTTAATCACCCTGACCCCACCAAACCTTTCATATTGGAAGTAGACGCCTCAGAGTCTGGGGTGGGAGCTGTACTGTCCCAACGTGCTGCGGAGGACCAACCTTTGTTACCTTGCGGGTTCTTCTCTAAAAAGTTATCACCTACTGAGACCCGTTATGACATCAGAGACAGGGAATTGTTGGCTATCATATTGGCTCTGAAAGAGTGGCGCCACCTGTTAGAGGGTTCCATTTGCATATTTTCCATACTAACCGACCATAAGAATTTAACCTATCTATCTGAGGCTAGGAGGTTGAACCCCAGACAAGCCCAATGGGCTCTTTTCCTTACTCGGTTCGATTTTGTCATTTCTTACAGACCCGGGTCTAAAAATGTTAAAGCCGACGCACTATCTAGACAGCACGAGCCATGGCTACTCAACCCCTAGTACCAGCCCCCATTGTACCCGAGGACAAAATCCTGGCTTCTCTGAACACCCAAATTGATTCTCCGTTTTGGAAGTCCTTACTATCCAAACAAGCTCTAGCACCTTCGTCTAAACCACCCGATAGGTTATTCGTTCCTCCTGAGGAGGTTCTAATGGCTCTAAGACTGTTTCATGAATTGAAGTTTGCCGGTCATTTTGGTATAGAAAAAACTCTATCTCATATTCGTAGGCACCTTTGGTGGCCCACACTTGCTAAAGACGTTAAAGATTTTGTTACTACCTGTCCAGTGTGTACCTGTTCCAAACCCTCCGGCTAAAACCCACTGGTCTCCTCCAACCACTACCTGTACCTGAACGTCCCTGGTCCCATTTAGCCATGGACTTCCTAGTGGAACTGCCTCCTTCGTCTGGTCATACAGTAATTTTTGTCGTGGTTGACCGCTTTTCTAAAATGGCACATTTTATTCCGTTGAAAAAACTTCCCTCCTCTATCGAGCTGGCACACGTTTTTACTAAAGAAATATTCCGACTACATGGCGTTCCTAACGTGATTGTGTCAGATCGTGGTTCCCAATTTATTTCCAAATTTTGGAGGGGTTTTTGTCAACAATTAGGAGTTCAGCTCTCATTTTCCTCTGCGTATCATCCACAGCTGTCATTAGCTGAGAGAACAAATCAGACACTAGAGACGTATTTAAGGTGCTTTATTTCTGATGCTCAGGATAATTGGGTCTCACTATTGCCGTGGGCGGAATTTGCGTACAATAATGCCACATCTCAGTCAACCAAATATTCTCCGTTCGAGATCGTTACTGGTATGCACCCCACTGTGTTTCCGTCTTCCTTTACACATCGAAATATTCCGGTCCTGGAGGACCACCTCCGTGTCCTGCGTTCCATCTGGGAAAAGACCAAGTCGAATCTCGAATCCGTCTCTCTCATCCAGAAGCGTTCTGCTGACCTGAGACGCAGGCCATCACCGGTCTATCATGTGGGGGACAAAGTATGGCTCAGTACACGACACATTAGGTTAAAGGTCCCGTCCATGAAATTTGCACCCCGATTTATTGGACCCTACAAGATCCTTCGGTGTATTAACCCCGTATCGTACGCCTTGCAATTACCCCCGTCCCTTCGTATACCCAATACTTTTCATGTGTCCTTACTTAAACCTCTCCTGTGTAATCGTTTTACTCGTCCTGAGGGTCTCCCTCCTCCTCCTGTTGTGGTGGACGGGTGCCCTGAATTCGAAGTTGAGTCCATTCTAGATTCCCGTCGCTCTCGGAACAGGCTGCAATACTTGGTTCATTGGAGAGGCTATGGTCCCGCGGACCGGTCATGGGTCTCCCTCCGCGATCTTCATGCCCCCGTTTGTTGGCCGCTTTCCATCGTCGCTATCCTGCCAAACCGGCTCCTGTCCGCCCGGTGGGCGTTTCTCGAGTGGGGGGTGCTGTTAGGACCCGAGGGTTGCGTCCTCCTCGCGGTCCCTCCTGGTGTCCTATGCGCGCGGGCCGCCGCCGCTTCCGGGTATGAGGCTTCCCAGCGGCGTGACGTCATCACGCCTCCACCGTGGTGCCTCCTGTGTCACGTGATCCTGTTGGCCAATCGGAGGCAGGGCGCCTGATTTAAACCTGCTTTTTGCTTTTGTCTGCGCCCTTTCGTGGTTTTAGCTTGCTAGACCCTTTGGTGCTGTATTCTAGATTCTGATTTGACTTACTGTGCATGACCTGGCTTTTGGCAACCGACTCTGAGTATCTCTATATCCCTTTGACCCGGCTTTTGTGTTTTGACGCTGCATTTGGTTTCTCCCTGTGTACTGTACTGTATTACTACTCGCTATCACTTAACCCAGCCACCACAAGGACTGGTATTGTGATTAGATTTCGAGGTTTTTCCTGTTACCTGTGTATCCTCCTAACGTACCCTTCGACTTGCGTGTACTAGCTTGACGTACACTCTCTGGCACTCCGTATTGTCTTGTTTCTAGACCAGCCACCCTTAGGACTGGTCTCTGTCCTCTTTGCCTACGTCCCTGCCTTATAGGTTCACTTCTAGCTACTGCGTAACCCAGCCAACTACAAGGACTGGTATCGCATTTAGGGTTCCACCCTCCTGTTTCGCCCTAGGGCTGACTATAGCTACCTACGGGTACGTGTGTCCGCCTGACAACGTATAAAAGCAGTCCGTCTGACCACGTTCCATCACTCACACACAAAGCTATGCAGACGTTGCGGACGCAGCGCACTTTGTGCGGCCGTTCTAGCAGTATTACGTTCTTGCCTGCCTTGCGTCCGTGGGCCGCGGCCGTTGTGCGTCCGCAGTTCAGTGCGGACGTACTTCATGTGTCAGGCTCCAATGGGCTTTCTGTCATGCTATCATGGACGTACTTTTAGGCGCAATCACGGACGTGAACACTACGCTCGTCTGACCCCAGCCTTAATCCGGCCCTGCCTAGTTTGTAATATAGTAACCACACACTACCAGGTAAGAGCCACATCAGCTTCTAGCACATTATGCACATTATTATTTTATTAGACTTTATTTATCAAGCGCCAACATATTCCGCAGCGCTGTACAATGGGCACATATACTTACAATGAGGGAGTGCAGACATGAAACATACTAAAAACGCATAAGGGAGAGACGGCCCTGCCCATAGGATAATTGCCCTGATAAAGCACTTTATACAAGTGCTCAGCCAGACATCCCATGAGCTTACAGTCTAAAGGACAGGGGTAAGTGAAACAAAAGGGAAGCAGAGGAGTGTGGATCTGGTGGCCAAAGAGAAAATAGCAAGGATTGTATGGGAGTGACCAGGAGCATTGATTAAAGGTTGATTAGACAAAAGTGCCAGCAGCTGGAAGGGAAGAAATGAGTTTGGGCACAGGACTGGGTTAGAGGGCGGGTGGGGAGGACTGCAGAGTGAAGATGCAGAGTCGTGGTAATGGCTGTGTGTGTGCTGAGCTGTAGGAAGTGAGAGACAAAGATTTAATAGAGGGATCTGTAAGCAAGGAGTTAATGATATGCATGGGAGTGGGGAGGGGAAGCATGGTGGTAAGATAGTGAGTTTTGATACTTCAAAAGTCAATCAAAAACAGAGGGATTTTATAAATATATATCACGTTAAATAACAATTTTTCACTGCACATGCACAATTTAGGTCTGATTGTAAAGGTCATTTTATCATATTTTTTTTATTTATTATGAATTACACACGCGGTCAGGTTAAAAGAGTAGACCAATATATGGAATTCGTGGACTCTGGATGTGTAATCCATTAGTCAGTCATAGCTAGAATTGTAAAGGATTAATGAATGGTATGACGGTAGTGTCTGAACTCCACACGCGTTATATCTTCCAGCACAGACAAACGATGTAAAATTTACAAGCGTCTCAGGAAAGACGACAACCCTAGGTTTTGTGTCCACAGTGTGATTATTATGTGCAATCTCTCCAGACCAGAACTAGTACAAACGTCAGGCTGGTTGTAAAAGGCCGAAGTGTGAGAAATTAAATGTCTAGCTAAGATGCCTGATGAATAAAAAAAAAAGACTTATTACTATATACAGGAGACTTACCATGCCCCCAGTATACATCAGCAGAGCAGTCCAAGGACAGATAGCAAGTACACATCTGTGCATTGATGCAGTAGGACCTAGGACTGTGATGGAAAACCTTTGCACCCCAGGTGTTTCTGAACGACAAGTTATAATTATTATTTATTATGCACCAACACATTCCGCAGCGCTCTACAAAAGGTGCAATGGGTAAAGACCGGACAATTCTACGATACATTCAGGAAACAGGAGATACAGAAGGACATGAGGGCCCTATTCCCGTGGGAATTTACAATCTCGATGGGTGAGGGGTTGAGAAACAGGACTGCAGTGATGAGTTAATGCAGGGAGAGGTGAGGACACTTTTTGGGTCGGTCGGGTGTCTTGTTATAGAGTCAAGTGGTAGGCTTCCCTAAACAGAAGGGTCTTTAGGAAGCATTTAAATGAAGCCAGATTTGGGGGCAGTCTGATATTGCAATGAAAAATCCGGCAGTCTGGCATGTGAAGAGGTAATGATGGACAGGCCAGACATCAGAAATTTTGGGGCCCCTTACTGACCCTCAGAATGCCCCCCCCCCAAGATCCCCTCTTCCCATAATAAATACAATATTTATTGTGAATTGTGATCACATTACAGAGTGGTAGTCCCAAACCAATATCTTAAAATCTGGTTCAAATAATTTAAGACAGTATGAAATTGTGATTAAAAAATAATATGAATCAAGAACGTATTACAGAGTGTTGCTCCCAATACCTTTAAAAATCACATAAAATGTGTATTAGTGCAAACAATGTAGCATAAAAGTATAATTCGATAATTCCACTGGTTAAGCATCACAGAGCACCACAGCAATAGAACTCTCACTGTAAAGGCAGGGAGTATGAACGTACACAGGATCCACAGCAATAGACCTCTAATGATAAAGGCAGGGAGTATGAACGTACACAGGAACTCTGTGTACGTTCACACTCACTGCCTTTACCGTTAAAGGTATATTGCTGTGGATCCTGTGACCCCACTCTTAGTTCTCATGTTCATTTCATTCCCCCTCCTCTTTTAACTACCCCCCCCCGTTTTAAATTCATTCCCCACTCCTCTCTTTTAATTTCACCCCCCCCATTTAAATTAATCTCCCCCCTCCATTTTAAATTCATCTCCTCTCCTTCTGTTTTTAATTTACCCCCCCTTCTGTTTAAAAATTCAATCCGCTTGTTTTAAATTCACCCCCCCTTGTTTTAAATTCACCTCCTCCTCTCTTTTACTTTCATCCCCATTTTAAATTTATCTCCTCTCCTTCTGGTTTAATTTCACCACCCTTCTGTTTAAAAATTCACCCCCTTCTGTATAAAAATGCACCCCCTCTTGTTTAAAAATTCACCACCTTATTTAAATTCACCCCCTTATTTAAATTCACCCCTTATTTAAATTCACCCCCTTCTGTATAAAGATGCACCCTCTTGTTTTAAATTCACCCCCTTGTTTTAAATTCACCCCCCCTTGTTTTAAATTCACCCCCTTTCTGTTTAAAAATTCACCCCCTTGTTTTAAATTCACCCCCTTGTTTTAAATTCACCCCCTTTCTGTTTAAAAATTCACCCCCTTGTTTTAAATTCATCCCCCCTTGGTTTTAAAATCATTCCCCCCCCCTCCTGTTTTAGTTTCACCCCCCCCCTCCCAGTAATCACCTACCTGGCCTGGATGGGACTCGAGCCGGTGGTTCCCCTTCTCTCTGTCTTCCACAGCATCACGTGCATCATGCAGCGCTGGGAGGAAGTGACGTTATAAGACCACATCCTCCCAGCGCCGCAGAGAACACATGCTGCGGCGCGACTCGGGAGGAAGGCAGGCCCAGGATCGAGTCAGAGGGGGATGATGCTGCTGCAGGCATTTGGCGTGCCCCCTCTGACATCATCAGAGGGGGCCCGTCGGCTGCCGGCCGCCATCTTGGGAGCCTCTGCTCGGCAGCCAGGGCCAGATAGGCCGCAGTACCTCCTCCGAGGCCTGTGGCCTAAAGTAAAAATGGCCCCTTACCATAGCATGGGCTGTAATGCCCTGATAGCGGCCCTGATGATGGAGGATGCCAGGCGCAGGTCATTGTTGGATTATAGGGGACAGGTTGGGGTGTATCTGGTGTTTAGTGAAGACAGGTAGTGAGGGGCGGCGTTAGTGAGGGTTTTGTAGGTCAGGGTGAGTAGTTTTGATTCTGCTGTGGATGGGGAGCCAGTGTAGGGATTCACAGAGAGGAGCGGCAGAGACAGAGCGACGGGTGAGATGGATAATCTGGGCTGATGTGTTTAGGATGGACTGCAGGGGGGAGAGGCGGGAGATAGGAAGCCCAGTCAGGAGGTCGTTGCAGTAGTCCAAGCGGGAGATAACAAGAGAGTGAATAAATTGCTTGGTGGTGTTGGCAGTCAGAAATGGACGAATTTTGGGGATATTGCAGAGGTGATTGCGGCAAGATGAGAATGACTGGATGTAGGGGCTGAAGGAAAGACTGGAGTCGAGAGTCACTGCGAGGGAGCGGACGTGGGCTGAGTGAAGGATGGTGATACCGTCCACAATTATGGAGAGGTCAGAAATCGGAGTTAGAGGGGGAATTAGAAGGAGCTTGGTCTTGGACATATTGATCTTCAGGTAGTTAGAGGCCATCCAGGCGGAGATCCCAAAAAACGAAGTAATCAAGGAATGTCAGAAACGGTCTGCCGGTAACATGGACAAATAGAGTCTCAGCCGAGAGGAAACCGTAATGAAATGCTCAAGGAAAGGAAAACAAAAATTGGCTTTGTGTCCCTGTTTAATTCGCTTATTATGCGAAATATGGTGATAAGGGAAACAACTTGTGTTCTTATTGATCCGTCGTGGAAAGGCCCTACAGCAAAGTCTAAATTAAATGCACGAGTTTCATCCCCTGATAACTGCTAATGAGAAGTTTTCTTGGCTCATTTTAAGCACTGGATGTGATCGCAACATAAAGAAGAGAAAAATCTTGTGTGTTGATTGTTTTGTTATCTTGTTTTGTGGTTTGTTTGTTTTTTTAACTCTAAACCTGACTCCTCATCAGTGCACTTTTAATAAGACAAGCGCCCAGCGGGTATTAATTAATATGAAAATAATACATTTAACAAATGAAATATACAAGTAACTATTGTCAACTTAATAAAAAATTTATTTAAAAAGATACTTTGTAACTGTAGACTAACAGCTTTGCTGATTGGCATGGAAACAGTTTATTGTTAGGGGAAAAAAGCATTAACCAGACCCACCTCGAGTACTATGCACCACTATTAATTGGCCCGGTCTTTCAGAAAGTAATTTTCGATTGGCATAAATGCTGTAACGTTCCCATTTAGAAGGAATACTTTGTCCACATACCCAAAATTTTCATTTAGGTTGTTAAACGCAACATAAATGCTTATAAATATAAGTGAATTGGCATTGTTTGATGCTGATCGATTTACAGTAAACAGCCGTCTCAAATTTAGGAGTATTTGTAAAAACGATGGTTTTATTCCTGGACACTCGTGAATTCCATATTCCCCAGGGCGCGGGCAGCTTCAAAGTGAATCTTTAGCTTCTATACAGGAAGACATTTACAAAAATAATAAAGAACCACACATAAGTCATGCAACATAGGTTCAGAGAAAGGAGACCTTGCGCAAAGAATGGTTTAGCGTGCCATACAGAAATGGGCTCTTTTACAATAACAATAATAGAAATATGCCATTTTCTGCCAGGTGAAGTTGTTTATCTGGTTCGATTGATACCTAGGTCTGTAATATTTTCTGGCAAAGTGTGATATACAGAGATAAACGTTCCCAGATGTTGTTTTATGTACCTATTGTACGGCTTGTTGATATATCTCTGAACTACCTGCTGTTTTCTGTCATTGACTGAACTGCATTTCATGTGTTTGGCCGTTACTTGTGATACCGGCTTATCCATCTCTTATACAATGTGGAAAACACTGGTAGCAAGGTGTAAATTACCTGAAAATATCAAAATAGCTTAAAGCACCCCCACATGCAGTGCTGAAGTGATAATGATAAGACGATTGTCGCATACCTCCTGGATAGAATGTCTTATCCATACACGGAGTCATGCTACTACTCTACACTACCGATCTTTTATCTGGCCGGAATAACTACCTATGTTTGATATACAAACAACAAAGGTAAACACAGATAAAGCAAAAATCACAGACACCAGGGGTTAATACAAATGGATCATCAGAGGTATGCTAAGGGTCATTTGCCAGAGCGGGTAGTCAGAATTGCCAAGGGTCAAATGCCAGAGCAGGTAGTCAGAATTGCCAAGGGTCGAATGCCAGAGAGCAGGTAGTCAGAATTGCCAAGGGTCGAATGCCAGAGAGCAGGTAGTCAGAATTGCCAAGGGTCAAATGCCAGAGAGCAGGTAGTCAGAATTGCCAAGGGTCGAATGCCAGAGAGCAGGTAGTCAGAATTGCCAAGGGTTGAATGCCAGAGCAGGTAGTCAGAATTGCCAAGGGTCGAATGCCAGAGCAGGTAGTCAGAATTGCCAGGGGTCAAAAGCCAGGAGAAATAGTCAGAAAAGCAGGAGTCATTAACAGGTTAAATCAGAGGATATTGCATGAGCACTGAGAGGAGTGGGTCCTAGTAGGTGCCAAGTCAGGGCAAGGAACATATCTCAGGTTTCTGTTTTTAAACCCGGTGGGTGCTGCGTCATCACGCCACTCACGCCTGCAACCTCACCACGTGATCACTTTTGTCCAATATTTCACTCGGCGACCAGCCAGGAAGCAGCGGTCAAGGTGCTGCCGAGATACCAGGATGGCGCTGGATGTGACAACAATAAAACAGATGAGCATAAAGTGATCACACCAGCTCGACGAGTTTCGTACAGCAACTTTCTCAAAAGCTCTACTTTCCTCCTCCCTATCCCTAAGAGTTCAATATTTGAGAAGATTCCTTGGGGTAAATTCTGCTATAATCAGCTTTCTATTGTGTTCCTGAGGGGAGGAAGCTTAACCTGACGGGCATACCAAGCAATGGTATAGGTTCTCCTGTCCCTGTAAAATATCCCCATTGGGTCCTGATCCCAATCCCAGAGTTGGATGGAGACATCCCTGTTAGCTGCAGCTTCAGACAACCATGACATGATTCCCTTGCTGAACATAAGTAATTTTATATATTTATTTATAAAGGATTTTACCAGGAAGGATACATTGAGATTTCTCTCGTTTTCAAGCATACTAGTATTACTATTTTCCTGTCATGTCCATCATGTCTGTATTTTAGGATGAGAAATTCCAATTCCAGAGGCTTGCAGTCCCTATTAGGTTGTTGCCATCTATGTGTTGTCTGGTCACTGGCAATGATTTATAACGACAGGCTGTGAGCATGTGTTTTAACTCTTGGTTATATGCCAAGGGCTCTATCAGCTCCTTCAAGCTAACACTAGCGTCAGCGTTAGCTTAAAAGAGGTCATAGCTCTGCGCCTCAAATCGCTAACGGGTTAAAAGCCCGTTAATTTGCAATTCGATGTGCGAGTTTACTGTACTTTGCGCTCCCTATACCTAACATGGGGAGAGCAAAGTGAAACCACAGATTAACTAGCGTTGGGATCACTTGGTCCTAACGCTAGTTAATAAGAGCTGGCACTAATGAAAAAGTTACCACCAGCTCAGAGATGTAGGTAATGGATTGCACTGCTGCAGAATCCGTTACCTGCAGCTCAAAACCCCCCAAAAATCAGATACTCACCTCTCTTCCCACAGCGAACGGTAGCCCGATCCGCTGCTTCTGGCCGCCGGGAGCAGAGGGAGACCGTGGGAAGAAAGTCTCCTGTCTCCCTCCGCCAACCAGCAGGATCTCGCGAGAGACGAGATCCTGCCATTCATGTGACCCGGCAACACGCTCCTCCATGAGTCCTATGGACACCATGGAGGGGATGCTGGGGACGGCGCTGTAGCACTGCCCCAACATCTGTGAGCTTAGTGATCGCTAAGGGGTAGGCTGCCGGACTTTGCGCCTGCCCGACGATCTGCAGAGGAAACAGGGACGCAAGGGGGAAGCTAATTTTAGCGAGGGGCAGCTGCTAGTGCCCCAAGTCAGGTATAAGCCTAGCAACTTTGTAGACTTTAATAATTTCTCTGGGTATCAGAGACTTAAAAGGGCTCTTCTCTTACAAAATACTCCCACCACAAGTGGGCAGATGCTTTTTTAGTTGAGCTGTAAATTACTCCCTCGATGCTGGTCTACTCCTCTGTGACTCAAAGCTTCTGAAATGTGGAAGTCCTCGGAGCTTCTGACGCAATTTGAGTTGCGTACGCTACGGAAATTGGGTATCATGAGGAACTTGCTTACACAATGTAAGTGGGCTGCCAAGGTATACGAGTGAGAAAAAGGTTGAGATCCACTGATCTAGAGGATTTGGGGTGGAGGAAAACAAGAGGAGATGCCAGTCAGGATTGGCAGTACTAGCTTTGTTTTATCAGATATGTAAGGGTAAAACGGTGAAAACTATAATGAGGTGTGATGGTAGGTGAGGAGAGGGTCTTTCCTTGTATAAACTGTGCACCACATCTCAAAAAGAATCTGTGCATTAACATGTTACTTGTCTCCATGGCATATAGCTGTAACTCCTATGGGGGGGGGGGGAATCGAAAGCTATTTATCAGATTACCTTTCCTACCTCACTTGACTCAGCAGGTCCACTGAGGGTTTGGGAACAGACAGAGACCCCATACGGATGAGGGGTCGATAACGGGTCTAGCAGGATCAGGCAATTAATCACACAGAAGTCAATTGTAGCGACTGATTTTTGGGCTGAAAACCATGAGAAGGATCCATGTATGGATTACCTATACTTTGAGATATCAGAGGTAAACATGTACTCCTGCTTGTGGGAGTTAATTAAACTAAAGTAATGAGAACGATCCTATGATGGTACATTTTGCTGTTCACGAATTAGGTCAGAGAATCAGAAAAATAAAGTTTTTTAGATTAAATCCTGGTACCCTTTTAGAAAGGGTTTTTTTTTTTTAAACTTTTTTTAAATGACACATAATGGAAGAGAGAAGCCTACAGCATAGCGTGACCGTAAACCCATAAAGGTCTGTTTATGATACTTGGCATCTTTGTGCACGTGACACCTCATGCTGATGTGATCAGATAGATTGGAGAAAGTAGGATTTCCATTCCGGATCTTGTGTATGCACAAAGGAAATGCACCCACTGACTCCTGCCACCCTATGCCCTGCAAGCAGCTGGACTGAATGGAGGCATAAGGGGTCCCTTCCTTTAAGGCACCGTTCACACTGTGCGACATGAAAAATCACATTTTTCCACGCGATTTTCATATTCGCGACATTGCACAACACCACCAATGCAGATCGCAAAATCGTAAATCGCGAAAAAAGGGTCATGTGCCAGCAACAAGCTACAGCGACGAGCTACAGGCGACACTGAGCGACAAGATGTGAACAGCTCCATTGAAATGCATTGGAGAAGCTACATAGAGCGATATCGCGCGGAAATATGCGCGATATCGCGGCACAATCTGCATGATAAATCGCTCAGTGTGAACAGGGCCCAATAGTTTGGTCGTTCAGGAGAGCTTGGTGAGTTTTAAGTCATTTACGGTTAAAGAGAGAAAAATCCCATAAAAACGCCTGATACTGCAAACCAACAAGATCAGTAATGAAGTGAAATGAGGCACGAACCACCTTCATGTAAAGAAGCATGGCAAATCCATACCTTTGGCTTCCATGGGCCTTGGCTGTAAGGGGCAGCTCATACTCCTCTAGGTAAAGATAGCAAGGAGTCTTCTGGATAATCCTTTACACACAGATAGCCCAGACAACGAAGAATATGTCAGAAGCGAATTGTAAAAAAAAAAGGTAAAATAAAACAGATTTTATTTAATGTATAAAATATTGATAAGTCAACAAACTCTTTAAAAGATACCTACCTGTGATAAAGCGCATGGGGTCCTCTGTGATGGCGTGTACATCCCCTCTAACCTTTTCAGAGATGGATATGAGGTTTAGCTCCAGTGGAGTGCTGGTGTACAACATAATGAAGTCCAAAAGTTTGTATAGGAAAACTCCAATACACTGGTCATCTGTAAGTCATTAGCAGCAGTAAAAGCAATCACTGCCTGCTCTTCAGTCTGAGAGAGGTGCCTGTGTGGAGAGGAAGCAGCTTGTTTGGCACCAAGCAGAAAGTGTATACTGAATGATGAAAACTCTGACGCTTCTAAGGTTTGTTTCGTTTAAAACCCTGATAGTAAGGAATCTATTGGTTAGTAAGAGCTCAAGAGGAGCCAGGATTTTGTTTGTAGGGATGTTTTTGTTTCTTATGTATGCTGATGCTGCCTGCTGAAGCAGTCAATACAATAAAGTTACAGAACTTGTTTATGCAACCTTAGAGGACCGTGCTTTATTAAGGACATAATACCCAGGGCAGGTACAAGGATTATACTATGCATTTATATTTAAGATGTAACTATGGGCACTGTGGCACTTTAGGTTTGGGGCATTTAAAGTGCCTATGTACTGCTGTGGTGCATTCTCTCTGCGATATACCATCAGGGTGGATATACCTTGCTTTGCTCTTAAAGAACAATTTGCATGACATAACTCAGGAGTGTAATTGACAGGTAAATGGATACTCAATACATACAACCTAAGAATCCATACCAGGAGCCATGCCATGTAAGGTGCCGGACAAAAAGTGCACCTCGATGCTTTTATGACGATATACGCCTTATTCCTTTAATGACGTGTGTGAACAAAGAACAAGCTATCCATCAATACAGAGACCTTAAACTATCTGTTTGCTCATACGTGATGGAGCGGCTATAAAGGAAAAAATATCCTAAATGCATATCGTTGCCTAGCTATGTGTAACCGACCTCCAAGGATTCTAATCCAGCAAATAACTTTGAAAGGCCCTTGCTAAAAGCAAGTGATTAAGATACAAAAGGTGACATTGTAAACAGACAGATGCCAAGAGACACTTTCCTTCCATCAGAAGAGCGTGTGATTTTACGTTCCCATGAGAAAGATGCAACGCGTTCCACCTCTTTTCGCAGCCTTCAGTAACACAGCAATTTGAGGATGCATCTGTGCAGAATTCCCATTAATGCCAGCTTTAAACTAACAGATGTGAAAACCGAGGTTCCATGTAATTTTCTGTGGTGAGAGGCAATTATGCATTGGTATGGATACCATTGGGGCGTATTTAGGCTTCACAGTGCTTGGACTCCAAATACTACTACTGTCCCGTCCCCCCCCCCCGTCTGCCAATATCAAATAAATATAAACATGACCAGAAGATGAATATTCAAACTCTGTTAGGGCTGTTTAATAATAATAACATGGTATCTGCACCAAGAGATTTCTAACAATATTTATTGAAAGGTGGAGGCTCAAGGTTGAGCATTTTAAAGTAATACTTTAGTGCAGGGCTAGGCAACCTTGACCCTCCAGAAGTTTTGGAAACTGCATCCCCATGAAGCTCAACCAAGATGATGAGTGGCTGAGCATCAACGGAGATGTAGTTAGAGAACATCTGGAGGGTCAAGGTTGCTGTCCCCTGGTCTAGGGTTAAAAAAAAAGGGGGGGAATAGAGAAAATAAAAAATAACCCCTCCAGACTACCTCACCACCCCCCTCCCGTTATAACCCCTCAATATTAATAGGGCTCGTCTTAATTCCAGCATGGAGATTCCTCGGCACTGCAGCTTCCTCTGAAGTCGTAGGTGTCACGTGGCCGTCAAGAGCCAATCCAATGGGAACCATTGGCTGGAGATTAGCCCAGAAGAATCTGTCTTCCTGAAGCCAATCCATTAAGCGGAGATCGTTGATCTGAGCTTTTGGGGGGAGCCAATCCCTGCACTTGGAGGACTGAATTAGCCCCCCAAGACCCAGAGGGGTGAAGACACTCAGGTCACTGTGACCACTTAAATTACATTGAGTGGTCACAGTGCCTAGAGTCTCCCTTTAATCCTTTCAGCTCTGTTATGTACCCAGTCATCTCATATTTATTGGTCCTCTAAAAAGGGCACTACCACACTTTGAAGTATTAACATAAAAGACTATATTTAGGAAAGACACAGGGTCATACTCAGCAGTGATGTATTGACAGTGATGACTGTTCTATAGAAAGTTTCCCTTTTTCAATCCTTTCCGAGGAAAGCCATGGGGTCTGAGAGATGAAAGAAGCCCCCGCAACCTAGAAGCCAATTCTTGTAATCAGTGATTTACGGCTAATGAATGAAGAAAAATTGATTAATACTTATTTCATTCACGAGATTAATGATTGTACTCTCAGTAGCACACCATTATATATGCGCAGATTATGATACCAGTCAGACAAGAGCCCATCAGCCCTTCAGAGCTGACCCTGTCCAATCTGAAGCACAACCTTAATTATCGGCACAAAGGACCTTCCTACACGAGCCGACCTTGAGGAACATCAGAATAATAAACCTTTAAACAACTGGTAACAAAGTCTAATTTTTGTTGCATCCGGTCCACAAACTCCCCAATAATTGTTAGGTTTAAAGAAAGATGTTAGAGGCAGTTTAGCCTAAGGCTCAAAGAATCAGGATCAAATGCAGGTTTTTTGGGGTTTTTTTTGAGAAAGTATTTTATCAGGAAGGATACATTGAGATTTCTCTCGCTTTCAAGTATGTCCTGGGTGGCGAGTATGTACCGTTAGGTGTCTTGCCCAAGGACACTTACTGGAGAGGTTGCTCGTCGGGATCGAATCCATGACTCCACATGCGCTCTCCACGCAGAGCAGTGACGTTACCTCTACTCCACCCAGCTGGTTCCAAGAATGGCGGTCAGGCAAGCAAGAATGAAAGATCACAGGTAAAGCCAATGGTCAGGTTACCATCAAGAAGAGATAAAATGTGTTGGAATCAGAAACCACTGATAACTGGGAACCTGGGTGTGCGCTGTTTACATATAAACCCTGGATACACCGTGACCAAGGAATACAGGTGGCCAAAGCAACTCCCATAAAGCTCCTGCAATGCAAACGGAACGGCTTTCACTTGGACAGGTCAACCGGCTTCCTACAATGCATTATGTTACTAATTATATATATACTGTATATATACATACACACACATATATGTTGGTGTAGATCAGATTTGATCGAATTAGCTGTTAGTCCAGATGCCAAAATCACCAAGTATTGCTTCTTTTTATTAAGGCAGATGTCACATTTAAAAGATCAGCTTTTACCATTGGAAGCTTGTCTTTTACCCTTTCACAAATTCTTTATTTTGGAATCAGCAGTGCAACAAAATCACAAGAAGAGGTATTGTATGGGATGGATAAGACAAAGGACAATAGAAACAGTAGCGACTATCAGGTATATGGGAGAAAGGGCAAATAACATCCGGACACAACCGTACACAGCAAAATGGATTCAAGTCACGATAGTCCATTGAAAAGAAGAATAAAAAACAAGGGGATGGCCAAGAACAATCACCATAAGAGCATTCTCCAAGTGGGGGGGGGGCCGTGTGCCGGAGCGGGAGGGGAAAAAATGTCTGGGAACCTTCCAAATAGAGTGGCATTCCCAGCAGGGAAGAGAAAGCCGTGGTAGTGGCCATGCGACCAAGCAAGGTAGGCAGTCTTAATGGAAAGCTTGTCTTTCAAATGTAATGTTAGTCAAAGAAATAAAAGTGCCACTGCATCATAATATATATAAACACACATCACCAGATAGGGAAAAGCACTCAGTCGCATGGATGGAATATACTATATATATATATATATATAACGAAACGTTAAACACCACGGTGCTAGCCCAAAAAAAAAAATCGTACATCCAGCAAGTTGAAGGCTGCACACGTGTATTAAAAATAACAAAATTTTATTGTTGTGCAGCCTTCAACTTGCTGGATATATATATATATATATATATATATATATTTTACACACACAGTTGGACCTGATGCATTGATTCTTGCATTAGCTTAATACAGTATTATTCTCTGATAAGACTGAACAGGTGTTCTCGTGTTATATTATTTATAAAGGATTTTACCAGGAAGGATACATTGAGATTTCTCTCGTTTTCAAGTATGTCCTGGGTTCAAGATCATTGAGTGGTTACAGAAATACAAAATAGTAAAATGAAAGATATTAACACAAGACCAAATATACAGATTATTTCCTACATATTTATTTTTCTGTTAAAGTCATTATGTTACATGTTTACAGGTGCATTTCGTATTGAGGTATGTTAATAGGGAACTCTTAAGGGACTTTAGACTGGGGGAAGATTTGACGGTGTCTGGGAGGTTATTCCATAAATGCGGTGCTCTGTAGGAAACTGAGGATCGAGCCACTTTCTTTTTGTATTGCGGTATTGCAAGTAAGGTGCTGGTCCTGGATCGGAGGTTATAGGATGAGGGAACTGCCGGGGGAAGCAGCATATTCAGGTAGGGTGGTAGCTTCCCAGAAAAGCTCTTAAACACCAGGTTGGAAAGGTGAAGGGTGCGTCTAGAGTCTAGTGATGGCCAGTTTAGTTCTTTTAACATGTCACAATGGTGTGTCATGTAGTTACATTGTAGCACAAAGCGACAGAATGAGTTATACAATGTAGTAAGTTTCTGGAGGTGTGTTTGCGGGGCGGCTGCATACACTACATCTCCGTATTCAATGGCTGGCATAAGCATTTGTTGTACAATCTGCTTTCTTACCGCAGGGCTCAGGCAGGATTTGTTTCTGTACAGGGCACCTAGTTTGGGGTAGAGTTTAGATGAGAGTTTTTCGATGTGGGGGCCAAAAGATAGATTTGGGTCTAACCACATACCTAGGTATTTGAGAGAAGTGACTGTGGTCAGCGTGCCATTTGATTTTGTCCCAACACATATATATATAATCTATATATATATATGTATATCTGACAGAATATTGCTATTTTAGGTGACCTGTCCATTCACCTCATAATCCTAAAAATCACCCCTTATAACAAAAAATGCAAATCTTCCACCTAAAACAATGAGATGATCATGCACAAGAATCTACCTTTTCATCTCATGAGAATGATCTGCCCGAAATGTGCATATAACATGTTTGGGCAATGGGAAACTTTCTGGGTCTGGTGCGAATTTCAGCATCAAACCACCCCATGTGTCCTGAATGAATGAATGGAAACAAAGGTACGTGGGAAACACTGCGTAATACAGCGTATGCACAAACATGATGACAAATTGCAGAAAATTAAACATCTTCCCAGCTTGAGCTCCTATCAGCAGAATGGGGGCCCGTTTCATCTTCTGTTGCCAACTCTGTGGGATCCTGCATTAAATGTAATTTATTTTGCTGGCACCATATATGCAAGTGGCGGACGATTATCTGACGCATTTGGTGCGCAAACAGTAACCATTATTTTGCTGATAATTAATGTGTCATAACTGAACACTTGGCGGTAACGCTCACATTTTTTAAAATATTTTTTTAATCTTATTTAGGGGGAGGGGGTTGATTGGACCTTCGTGTGAAGGTATTAAGGTGTTTCAGCTACTCAAGGATGTAAACTCCATCTGGACAGCCCTCCATCTTCATTTTCTCTCATTTAGCGAGTCGCTCCCCATTAACCCTCGCACAATGGATGCTGTCTTCAAACAGCTGCTTTTTATTACAGGAAAACATCTGCCTTATGGAGATTGAGGGCAAACGTACAATGACTATCCCTGAGTGTGTCATGACTGTATATAAACAATGGGCGTAGAATCCATCCAATGAACACCCCACTTGCTGTAATGATCCATTATTAAACCTCTCGCCACATATTTTATTCACTTTCACAGTGATCACTATGTAAAAGGTCTTTAAAAAAAATAAAATACTGTTACAAGATCTTCAAGAAGGCTTTTCCTTATGGAATGTGTAGAAGGCGGCGGCGCTATATATTAGAAAATTCTAAAGACTAAATACTGTTGGCGTTTGGGCTTCACGAGAGAAAGGTTTCTGTGACGTGAGCTACGCGACATCTTGTTGGGGGTATAATGATGATGATTACAGAATAGGCGCTGTTACTATACTAAACCCCTTTGTCACTTTCCTTAGCATGAGCTCTGTATAGTCACTGAGAGGATTAAAAACGTTCTGTCAGAAAAGAACAAAAAAAACAATTCTATAACTGGTACAACGAGACATGGTTATGATGCTCGGAATGGAGCCCTAGGCATAGGACTTATTGTTCCCCCTTTAAATTGTTTTTGTTCTGTGCGTTATCAGATACCTCCACATATTACGGGCCCTATTACATTCTTCACGCAAAAAACGCATGCGCAATGCGTGAATTTGTGCGCCCAGCATTAAACGTTAACGCACGTAAATCAACGCTGGAATTACAATCCTCGTGCATTTTTTCATCCATCGAGCAATAACACGCGCGCAGAAACATAGCACACAGAAATCAGTGCGCGGACTGTTTTTTTCACGCGATTCAGCCAATCGGAATTAAGAACCACAATTGAACGTTAAGTTTTTGCGCCTGTCAAAGTCAATCTGCGCATATATGCTGCAGCAATAATAAATGCACACACAACTTCTCAAATTTATTGGTTGGGTATGTGTAGAATGTGTAACTATACTTTGCTGCGGATTTTTTTTTGGGCTGGTGTATTTGGTTCGGCCAGGTTAATAGAATTTGCCGTTAACACCAGCTTTTAGGAGTTGCTAAAATTATGCGCGCAAAGGCTGTGCGTTACAAACTGCGGATAGATTGTAATACCATCCGCGTACCAGTGCACAAATGCATTTGCGCTCACAATGTTAAGTATAGGACGCGCAAAGTACAGTAAGCACGTGCATTGTTCACGCAGGTTCACCCACGGTAGACGTATACTCGCGTTTGTTGCGCTGACATTGTAATACGACGTTCTGCGCAAAGGATTTTGCCCCTCGCATGAATGCATTTTTTGCGCGGGCGCAAATTTATGCGCGAAGAATAGAATAATCCCTAAATATGTAGGGCCCTATTAGTATATATATATATATATATATATATAGTCACATGCACACCTATATATACACATACATACATACACACCATGTAAGGAGCTCTTGTTCACCTTGATTGATGACAAGAAATTCTGTGCTTTATTCACACATTAAAAAGAAAACAATCAATGTTCCAGATCTCAGGTCTTTTCAAGGAGGTAAACACATTATATATACAAACATAATACTCACACATATACCCAAATTGTAAGGTGGACGTACTCCGAGACTTAAAAACAAAAACATTAGTGAACAAGAATAAAAATATCCATGTTCAAATCCAACGTTTCAGCTCTTGCTGTGCCTTCAACAAGGAAAAGAATACATGTACACATGCCATATAAAGACAAAAAGAAGGATAACCTTCAACAATGAGTGCAGTCACTTTACAGTTTGGGTACCGATGTCATTTGGATGTTGGCACCTGGGCAGTTTTTTTCTATATGTAGCAGTTTCATTCATCAATCGAGTGTTGGACATTCAACACATATATATATATATATATATATATTATTTGCACATTTTTTTACCATACCATTTGACTCTCACCATTTATGACACCTACCCCCACCCATGTGCCCCTTAATGTTCAATTCTAAGATTCGGATCAGTATAGCTTCCAGACCTGAGGAAGAGAGGGTACACTCTTGAAAGCTTGTCTTTTAAATGTAACATTAGGGCAATAAAAAAAAGCTATCACCACGTACTGCTATACTCGTGATATAGAATATATATACACACACGAGTATAGCAGTACGTAGTGATACCTTTTTTATTGGACTAACGTTACATTTAAAAGACAAGCTTTCGAGAGTATTCCTCCCTTCCTCAGGTCTTGATGCTAACTGATCAGTTCCTAGAATGTAACCTTGAAAATGGCTCCTAAGAGAGCCAAAACATCAGTAACTATGGTTTAATTCTGGACAATAATATTTTTATATTTTTGAGTGCGGCCACTCCTTGGAGATATATATATTTATTTATGGACCGCCGGTTCCTGCACTCGTTCCTGCACTCGGTGCACACCTAGCTATTATAACCATTCCGCGCATAGAGAATACTGGTGGCACTCTGCGTCTCTGCAAAAGTCATTTATTCAGAAATAGATCAATATTTCAGTCCACCATCCTCTGCGGACTTTCATCAGGATACAAAGAAACAAATATCAAAGAACGTTTAAATAAACATAAGACTATATATAAACGAACACAAGGGTTCTGCAGTCACGGTTCACCATAAGAGTTTCACTTCACCCGGTGCTCCAGCGGTGGCTTCCATCAATATCAATAGCAAGGACGCGAGCACTCCAAGGATTTTTCAAAAATAATTTCCATTTATTGATCCATAAGTCAACGTTTCGGCTCACCAAAGAGCCTTCATCAGGACAGACATATACAAAACAAAACTGTGTCTTATTAAATAGACACCCCAATTAACAACGATAAAAGCCTCCCCCAGCTACTCACCAACCAATAATCAGAGGTTTCCACACGATGACTCCATCTACACGTGTGAGCCAGCATCTGACGCTGCATGATGACTTCAATCTAGTTGTCCCGGCAACCACGGGGCTAGCTTGGGACGCGACCAAAACACCGCCGGATCAAATCACGTCCCTCACATCCCCACGGCTGATCGGGTATAACAACCAATGACCAAATTCATTGGTTGTTATACCCGATCAGCCGTGGGGATGTGAGGGACGTGATTGATCCGGCGGTGTTTTGGTCGCGTCCCAAGCTAGCCCCGTGGTTGCCGGGACAACTAGATTGAAGTCATCATGCAGCGTCAGATGCTGGCTCACACGTGTAGATGTAGTCATCGTGTGGAAACCTCTGATTATTGGTTGGTGAGTAGCTGGGGGAGGCTTTTATCGTTGTTAATTGGGGTGTCTATTTAATAAGACACAGTTTTGTTTTGTATATGTCTGTCCTGATGAAGGCTCTTTGGTGAGCCGAAACGTTGACTTATGGATCAATAAATGGAAATTATTTTTGAAAAATCCTTGGAGTGCTCGCGTCCTTGCTATTGATATGTATATATATATATATATATATATACACACATACATACATAAATTACATATATATGCACACACGCAGTCTTGCAAAAAGAAAAAAAGTCACCACCTACCATTCACGCCTGTTATGATATGGGGTTGCTTCAGCTGGTCAGGCCTGGATTTCAGGAATGTTATGTGCCCCCAAAATATACTATACAGTCAGGTCCAGAAATATTGGGACATCGACACAATTCTAACATCTTTGGCTCTATACACCACCACAATGGAGTTGGAATGAAACAAACACAATGTGCTTTAACTGCAGACTGTCAGCTTTAATTTGAGGGTATGTACATCCAACTCAGGTGAACGGTGTAGGACTTACAGCAGTTTGCAGATGTGCCTCCCACTTGTTAAGGGACCAAAAGTAATGGGACAGAATAATAATCATAAATCAAACTTTCCCTTCTTAATACTTGGTTGCAAATCCTTTGCAGTCAATCACAGCCTGAAGTCTGGAATGCAAAGACATCACCAGACGCTGGGTTTCATCCCTGGTGATGCTCTGCCAGGCCTCTACTGCAACTGTCTTCAGTTCCTGCTTGTTCTTGGGGCATTTTCCCTTCAGTTTTGTCTTCAGTAAGTGAAATGCATGCTCAATGGGATTCAGGTCAGGTGATTGACTTGGCCATTGCATAACATTCCACTTCTGTCCCTTCAAAAACTCTTTGGTTGCTTTTGCAGTATGCTTTGGGTCATTGTCCATCTGCCCTGTGAAGCGCCGTCCAATGAGTTTGGCAGCATTTGGCTGAATGTGAGCAGATAATATTGCCCGAAACACTTCAGAATTCATCCTGCTGCTTTTGTCAGCAGTCACATCATCAATAAATACAAGAGAACCAGTTCCATTGGCAGCCATACATGCCCACACCATGACACTACCACCACCATGCTTCACCGATGAGGTGGTATGCTTAGGATCATGAGCAGTTCCTTTCCTTCTCCATACTCTTCTCTTCCCATCACTCTGGTACAAGTTGATCTTGGTCTCATCTGTCCATAGGATCTTGTTCCAGAACTGTGAAGGCTTTGTTAGGTGTTGTTTGGCAAACTCTAATATGACCTTCCTGTTTGAGGCTCACCAATGGTTTACATCTTGTGGTGAACCCTCTGTATTCACTCTGGTGAAGTCTTCTCTTGATTTTTGACTTTGACACACATACACCTACCTCCTGGAGAGTGTTCTTGATCTGGCCAACTGTTGTGAAGGGTGTTTTCTTCACCAGGGAAAGAATTCTTCGGTCATGCACCACAGTTGTTTTCTGTGGTCTCCTGGGTCTTTTGGTGTTGCTGAGCTCACCGGTGCGTTCCTTCTTTTTGAGAATGTTCCAAACAATTGTTTTGGCCACGCCTAATGTTCTTGCTATCTCTCTGATGGGTTTGTTTTGTTTCTTCAGCCTAATGATGGCTTGCTTCACTGATAGTGACAGCTCTTTGGATCACATCTTGAGAGTTGACAGCAACAGATTCCAAATGCAAATAGCACACTTGAAATGAACTCTGGGCCTTTTATCTGCACATTGTAATTGGGGTAATGCGGGAATATGACACACCTGGCCATGGAACAGCTGAGAATCCAATTGTCCCATTACTTTTGGTCCCTTAACAAGTGGGAGGCACATCTGTAAACTGCTGTAAGTCCTACACCGTTCACCTGAGTTGGATGTACATACCCTCAAATTAAAGCTGACAGTCTGCAGTTAAAGCATTGTGTTTGTTTCATTCCAACTCTATTGTGGTGGTGTATAGAGCCAAAGATGTTAGAATTGTGTCGATATCCCAATATTTCTGGACCTGACTGTATATAGGTCAGCTGACTCCCTGAAAATAATATATACTAATAAAACATGGGCCCTTTCCCAAGGTTGTTGTAAATTTAACCAGATCTATTGCAAACTTAACTCCATAGACTATAATGGCTCTGGTAAGTTTAAAGGTTTACAACAGGTTAAGTTAACAACAACCTTGGAATGGGGCAACATGTTTTTTTATCAATGGGTTATTTCTTCCCTGATAGTGTAGGCAGGATTCATCGGGCTAAAATTGTGCAAGAGTGGTTCAGGGAGAATGAGACATCATTTTCACACATGGATTGACCAACGCACAGTCCAGACCTTAACCCCAATGAGAATCTTTGGGATAATGTGCTGGAGAAGACTTTACGCAGCGCTGCGACTCTCCCATCATCCATACAAGATCTTGGCCACAAATTAATGCGACTCTGGATGCAAATAAATGCTGTGACATTGCATGAGCTTATTGAAAGGATGCCACGTCGAATGCGTGCCGCAATCACAGCAAAAGGTGACACAACCAAATATTAGTGTGTGACTTTCATTTAGCATGACAGGGTTTATTACACAAATACCATGAATTGATTCTAAACATATCTTTTTCATGTATTTATACAAAGAATTATGCATTCCCATAAAAATTGAGAATACCCTTGCGGAATGTTCATGATTTCTAACCTTACAAAAGCCTTGGAAAATCTTCCTTTAAATCTATTTTATTTTTCCTTGGGGAGCTGTAACACTGCAAATCTTTATTTCACTATATTATTAGGGATAAAAGGCATCTGTTGATTTCAGATTTAACAAAAAGCCCATATATAAAACGCACACACACACCTAGAACCAACATAATTTCCTGGACACCTACAACTCCCCCGCAGTTTGTATTTATACCCCGCAGGAGGGAAATCACTTCAATAATTGCGGCTGTACCTTTGTTATTCCATCATGATAAGGAGATGCACGTTTCTTCTGCAGAGTATGAATTCTAAGTAATCTAGACTCGATTACAGAGAATATATAGTATCTATTCAACCCTATGGTTGTATGAGAATAAAAATGTGAAGGAACTGATTCAAAGCGACAGACTCCTTCTATATACAGTATTCTATGCATAGGTTTTAAAAAATGTTACACATGAACCCTCTCATCCCCTTTAGGCTGGTGCACACTGCATGATTTTTGGAATCCTTTTAACCCTTTCTCTGCTGAGGACGTGTGGGGAACGTCCTCATTGACTCCCAAGGACAGATAGGGGTGGAGATAGGGGGTTCCTTTGAACCCAAATATCTCCCAACGTTTAACAGTTAGCAGGGTCATATTTGGTATCATTAGAAAGACCAGAGCATGGCCTTTCCAATGATATCAAACATGACCATGTGTAAAGTAAAGAAAAAAAATAAAAATAATAATAAAAAAAAGAAAAATGAGTTTTTTTAAGATGTGAAATGGCTCAGCAGTGAAGGGGTTAAGATAATCTGTTGCCAGATTGAAGAACAAAAATTTAGACAGGCAAGACCGATTGCGCGACATGTAGGGTCTTTCATTGCAGACTGTACTATTTAAATCATAAGAAAAGACAACGAGTCGTGGTTCAGCATAGAAAGCCCCATACAAGCTGTCATACTGTACAATTGTGCGCGAAGAATGTAATAGGGCCCATGATGTCTGTGAACATGTCCCACTATGAGATCAAAGACTCACACTTTTGTCCTTTCCCGACAGAAATTCCTTAGGATATCAGAAATTTGACTCTGGTGGCAAAATCATGGCCAAACATCGTACATCGTACACCGACCTTAACATCTTATCCCTTTTTTAGAGGGAATGATGGTAGACCAGGCACAGCATGGGATGAGCGAGATTGGGTTTGTGACCATTGCTCTAAGGCAGGGATCTCAAACTCCGGCCCCCCAGATGTTTCTCAACTACAACCCCCATGATTCTCTGGCCATTCATTGATTGCATTCAAGGAATTCTGGGAATTGTAGGAAATAAACATATGGGGGGGGCCGGAGTTTGAGATCCCTGCTCTAAGGCCAAGAAGGCAGGGCTGTCAAACTCATGATCCCCCTGATGCTGATGCCTACAATTCCCTGAATTCTTTCAATGCAATAGATGGGCAGGGAACCATGGGAGTCGTAGTTCAGATAAACCTAGGCCCCTATTACATTCTTCGCACAATTTCGTTCGTGCAGCGCAAATTTTTTTTGCACGCATCGTCCAGCGTTATCGCACGAAACTTAATGGAGTGTTCCGATCCGAACACATTTTCTCATCCGTCTGAAAATAATGTTCGTAAAAACAGCGCGCAAAACGAAGAGTAATACGCGCGCAGTAACGTAGCGCACATAAATCAGTGTGCGGACTGGTTTTTTCGCCGGATTCAGCCAATCAGAATTAAGAACCTTAATTGACATCAATTTACCTTAATTGACTCACTTACGTTTTTGCGCCTGTCAAAGTAAATCTGAGTATATATGCTGCAGCAATAATAAAAACATGCACAAATTCACAATTTTATTGTTTGGGTATGTGTAGAATGTGTAACTATACTGTGCTGTATTTTTTTTTTTGTGATGGTGTTTTTCGTTTCGGCCAGAACGTTCCGATTTGCAGTTACCACCAGCTTTTAAAAGACGTTAAAATTATGCGCGCAAACGTCGTTTGGAAAAAGATGCGCATCGATTGGAATACCATCCGCGTACCAGCGCACGAACGAATTTGCGCTCACAATGCTAAGTATAGGACGCGCACAGTTCATCTCGCTCGCCCAGGTCCATCTGCGTTAAACAATAACGCGCATCGTTTGAGCGAACGTTGTAATACGACGTTCTGCGCAAAGGGTTTTGCCACTCGCGCAGTTGCGCATTTGCGCGCGCAAACGAAAATGCCCGAGGATTGTAATAAAGCCCCTAGTGGGCTGGAGTTTGACAGCCCTGAAGTAAGGTTTGCCGGGGGTCTGATGACATATTCTGACAACTGATACGTTAAAATCGTGGCACTGGGATAACTAGTCTTACAACAAGTTGAAAGTGACTTTTTTGTCTAATTTCTATCATTTATTTTTTTTACTTTGCTCTTTGCCAATTTGCCTCAAAGTCTTGCAAGTCACCTGGCGATTCAACGCAAACTCACCATTTATTGAACAAGTTCCTTGCCCTTTCAGATAAGCACTACTTTACAAACTGCGCAATGAGGATAATAAAATTGACAGTGACAGCAAACAGATCGAGGATCCAGGAAGCAAAGTATTGAACGTTAGGGATCACGTAATATGGAGCCAGATTAATTTTCGCAAAGCTCCGTAAATCAGTCTTCGAAGTCTCTGATTAGCAGATGGAGAAATGCTCGCACGATTTAATACATTCGATGCATATTGATGCAATTTGGAACAAATCGTGCTTGCAATCTGCCGTTTCTTCCAAACGATTTGCCTGTACGGTTAACGATGGAGCAGATTTCATACACTATACACACATCATTAACAAAGCCCTTGTGCAAAATCTACCTATGGCTTCATAAAGCAAATAAAAAGGGCTATATATTACAGATGCATACTTATCGACAAGAAAGATGGGCTTTTATAAAGATTAAAGCCATATATTTCATTTCTAAATGATTGTAAGCTCCTCTGCCCAAATGTCTTGTTGCGGCAGAATTAATGAACCCTCGGTAGACTACTATGTACAGTATTTTGACAGTGTTAGAGAAGACTCTTACAGATGCCATGAAAGGTTGATGGTCGCCTAAAAAGAGGTTCTGCAGCACATGAAGCCGGAAATATCCCTTGAGGGGAGGATCACCAGACTCTGGCTTTATAACTTTGGCCATGTGATGGATGGGAAACAGATACCCCAGTTTGAGCAATGATGCTTTGTTTGGTCAGTGGAACAAAACAAAAAACACACTCAGGGTTATGCAAAGAGATCCGAATGGCTGGAGAAAGGTAACCGAACGCTGAAAATCAGCGTTCGGTTACCTTTCTTGGCCATTCGGCTATCTAGAGAGCAGGCAATATGCCAAATCCTGTTCGGGGGCAGTGAAATCCCTATAAAAAAAGCACTGCTTCGGCTATTCAGAGAACACAAACCAGCAGTGAAAGGTTCCCGAAATGCCCTGCCATTCGGTGGTTTAATTCGACAGGTTTATTAAGGCGAATCCCATAGGCTTCAATGTTAAAAATATTCCGGTTTTAATTCAATATCTAATAAACCGTTCATTATAAAATTCTGCAGTAAAGAGTCTATTTATAGATTTTTTAGGATATTTTAAGCATTTTTCTGGATTTTTTTTTTTAAGTTTACATATTTTTTCTGTAACAGCCCTTTTTATTATCATTCATTGGATCATATGTAAATTTCAGACATTTTCGCTCCGTAGTTTCTTTGCAAACAGCGTTTCACTTTTCAAACATTCAAGCAAACTGTTTTGCTAATTTATTCACTTCACTCGTCTGTGGTGTCGGCTTTTTCCGGCGGCTGCGCTGTGTGTGATCGGCTCCTGCACAGGTCTCTCCGGCGTGTTAATCCAGATGTTTTTGCGAGTTTCGGCGTGCATTCGCCGGGTTTTTGCAGTGACTTTTCGTTGGGTTTGCAGCAGCTTTTCCCTGCAATTCGACGGCCCTGTGGTGCTTGCTGAATAAAAACCCAGGGTCGCCGAAATGGGATTGCCGAATCGGCAATTGAAGAGAACGAAAAGTCACCGAACATGCGGTGACTTTTCGATTCTCTTTGAATAACCCTGACTGGTTTTGCACCATCTATTTCTATACTGGTCTAGGCATGGAACGGCTAAAGAGCAAAGTGCAAGATCAGAAAGTGTGGAGAGAGACGACCCATAGAAGCACAAAGGGTCGGATACAATTGAATGGATTATTATCATCACTAACAGTTGCAGTGGAAGGTTAAAGGGTCAACCTAGGAAACACAACATATTTTAGCTCAATAATGCCTGTTATTTTGACAGAAATGGCTCAAGCAAGCCAATCATTGTGAGGGTCGATAGTATCAAACTGTGGCCACAAAGCCAATGTCGTAGATTGATTACGTGTTTGCAGGTTGCCAAATGAGCTCAATTTATAAACAAACAAAAAAGTTACGTTATCTGTGCTATAAATCAGATATGTCAATGTGTTTTTATGCTCTGCGATATGGAATTAAAAGGCACAAAAATGCTTTGGGGGTATTTGTTTGTATGTTTGTAAAAGTGCGTGTTGGCATGGGTAGTGAAAATTAAGTTTTTTTCATATAAGTAATTGAATTTAAATGCTTCCCGCTTGGCCGCCGCCATTGCCTATCTACTATTCGCCACTTCTTAGGATCTCACCTGACTGATAAGCAGCGAAACCTCAGATTGCTGTACCAAGGTCCTTATCAAGATATAAATGTCTTGTAGGTAAGTATGACTGGTGCACTGAAAGTGTATTTTAACCTCTATAAATGTACAAAATTCACATTAATAGAACATGCCCTACACACCACAATGGGGGGGGGGGGGAGAAGCTGGCTTCCTGCCAAGATTCTTAACAAGTAGTATGCTTTACAGACCGAGGTCAAAAACGTGAAGGAAAGACATCTGACACAGTGTAACATGTTAATTTTCCAGTGAATATGTGAAGTTGCGATGCAAATATGTAGGGCTGTATTTAGGCTTGATGGAGTCCTAGGTGTATTCCCCTCAAGCAAATATGAACACAAATAGTAACATGAAATTAATATGAATATTCATAACTTTTCAGCACTCTTCAGGACAATAAAAATGTAATTTACTACAAAAGCAAAGTATCTTATTTACAACAACATTTATTACAGTATACAGACTCATTGCTGGGAGTTTTATTGCAATGCAGTTCTGTTATTCACCCGCACACCAGGGACATGCTGTCACGGTAGGCAGGTGAGGCTCTGCCATTAACCTCCCTGACGGTTTTCCAGAATGTGGCTCGGGGTTAACTTTTTGTACCAAAAGCGGTATCCCTGAGCCACACTCGGGCTGGATACTTACATGTCCTGCGCTCCCTCGCTGATCCCTGCAGTCTCCTCCAGCCGCTCGCAAAATCACACTGCCTGGTTCTCTTCTTGCGAGGAGTGAACCAGGAAGTGTGACGTCGGATTGGCTGCAGTGTGACTGCGGGGACAGCGAGGGAGCGCAGGACATGTAAGTAGCGGCCCGAGTGTGGCTCGGGGATACCGCTTTCAGTATTGAAATTTAAACCCCAAACCACACTTATACCGCTAGGGGGCCAAAATAAATAGGACCGATTCTGACATATATAATATGTCAGAATTGGACTGCCAGGGAGGTTAAGTGATAAAATAAACTCACCGGCTCCGCACTCCCCCGCCGTCGGCTCCGTTATCTGCCTCTGCGCACGCATTCTTTACAGTGTAAAGAATTTTACACCACCTACACAATTTGTATAGCGGTACACTTCCCTGCTACGGTAATCGCGTAAGCTGCTCGAGAAGTCTGCACCGCTGCCTACTTCCTGAACACTGCTCGTCAGAGCCTCAGAGAGGCACTGAGCGAGACATGGAATAGCTTGGACCAATGGGAAAGCACCTTTGGTCCAAGCCATTCAAAAGAAACGTCTGCATGGGAGGCTGGCCTCTCACTGACAGGACGTAGCACAGACAGCTCCCTCTGCTCCCTCTAGTGGTAGATACAGAGTATGACAGACACAGGCAGCTCCCTCTTGTGGAAGATACAGAGTATGACAGACACAGGCAGCTTCCTCTGCTCCCTCTAGTGGCAGATATAGAGTATGACAGGCACATGCTGTAAGCTTCCTGCAAGTCGCGACATGTCACGTGACTGTGGGGGATGGAGGGGGAGGCTGGAACCTCCAGCTAATCTGATGGCTCTTAATGAGGGACGTAGGCTCTGAAATAGTTTGTGCTTCTGTGTCCCGATCCCTGAAGTTTTGATCAGCTCTCACTGATCAACTGATGGGAAGAACTAAGCACTAAATCAGTCCAAGATCTCTCCCCCAGAGGTAGAAGAGGGACAAGGAAACTCGGGGAACTTTGACCACTCAACCTTGAGAAGTCACAATGCACAAAGTGTCCCTTAATTAAACAGCTGACTTTTTTACCATAATGGCTCACTTGGAAGGGCCATGCATTAAGAAATAAATGCCGCCTCACCTCAAATGTACTGCCCTATGCAAGAACACACCCCAGCGTATAGGTGACCACTTGAGTATTTGACTAGAATCAGCAATATGACCAGACACATTACAGTGTATCGTCCTTGTTAGTGAGGGAATATTCTGTGGTGTTCCATGAGGGGGAGCAGAACAATCATTAGTTCTGTGATGCTACATTAAAACAAAAAATATGTAATCTATGCTTTATTCCTAACCCTGATGCAGAATAAATAACAGAGATGTTCAGCACTACTGCAATGCGGTACTGTAACCAGTGTTATTTGTTAAACACACTGGGAATTGGGATATACAGTGTAGGAGACACATTTTTTCCTGTTTTGAAGATGAAGTGGGGCCGAGTCTCAGCAGCTCATGCTGCCGCTCAAGGATGGTGGGAGTTTGAGTGTAAGGCTAATTTCAGTGTTGTCATCTTATACTAGTTAATGGGGCTTAGACTCACTGAAATGTCACACAGCCTGTATGTAATGCATTAAGCATGCACCTGGCAATTAAGGGGTTCAAACAACGATTTACATGAAAAGGCTCATAGAGTGAAATCAGTCAAGTCGACAAGGCGCTTCATGTCCCTTCCCTTCACTGCATTCAATAATTATTTGCATATTTTATCTCTATAATAAAAGGTTTTTGAAGTCTCCATACTAGTTCTGCTAGTACAAGTAGTTAGGGTGCATGGAGTCAATGGATGTGCCCCCCCCCCCCCGTCTGCAGCGGTGTGGGGAAAAAATTATTTAACAGTGCAGGAATTCTTTGAACATGAAAAGCAAGGGATATAATCTGTAACAGAAATAGAATAAATAAATAAGCAGGTTAATATCCCATGACAGGGATCAAAATTTCAAGTCCCAAGCTACTAACCAGGCCATAAGAGTTACTCGCCACCAGTTGCTCCACATAACCCCTACCCAGCCCTTAACTCTGCCCCTAAACACACCCCCTTAAATTATCTTATGAAATTACACTGTTAAAGGTTTTATTTACAATATAGTTACAAAAATAACATTAATACCCAGACATCAGACCCCAGCTACATGTATACCCAGACATCAGACCCCAGCTACATGTATACCCAGACATCAGACCCCCAGATACATGTATAACCAGTCATTATTGTGCTGCCTCCGTGTGTATTTCCACTCGCCCTCACTTAATTTTCACTCGCAAATGCGAGTAGGCAAGTGGAAATTTTGAGCCATGTCCCATGATATAACCAAAAGAAGAATGAACACTCCCATGCAACCGGTGGTACGTGTGCTCATCATCATCCCAAATCGGATCCTCTCAGACATCAAGTTTTTGTTGATGCTGCTGAATTCACAATGACCAATATTAAAAAGAAGAGTTTCACCCTTTTTCCTGGAATGCCTATGCAAAGACCAGCAGTAATCTGCCATAGGTAGCTCACAAAATACCTCATTGTTCATAATACTGCCATAGGCGTGCGCACGGGGTGTGCCGGGTGTGCCTGGGCACACCCTAATGCCGGCCCCCCACGCACACCCCGCGGAACACTCTGGGTCCCGGCTGGCCGCATCCAACGGATAGCCGCCGGGACCCTTCAATTCCGCAGGCCTGGCGGCAGCCTCCGCTTCCCTGGTGGTCCGGTGGATGTGGGTGCTGCACCGCGATCTGTGCTTACAGACCGCAGTGCACGTCCCACAGCGAGTGACTGGCTACGAGCCGAGCGCCGGCGATTGCTGATGACTTGTCATCTGACCGCCGGCGCTTACTGACTGTGTCAGAGCGCCGGCGGTCAGGTGACAGGGCACCTGCGATCGGGCGCTCAGCTGGAGTCCAGTCACTCCCTGTGGGACGTGCACTGCGGTCTGTAAGCAAAGATCGCGGTGCAGCACCCACATCCACCGGACCACCAGGGAAGCGGAGGCTGCCTCCAGGCCTGCGGGGTGAGAGGTCCCGGCGGCTATCCATTGGATGCGGCAGCCGGTTCCCCCTCCTTGACCCCCCCCCCTCCCCTCTGGACCAAAATTCAACCCCCTCCCTGAAAATGAAAAAAAAAAAAAAAAAAGTAAGCAGGAGAGGGGGCAACTTTTATATATTATAGGCGCCGCACATTACAGGGGGGTTTATTTCTGTGGATTTTGTGATACGCTCGCACACACAGCACATTACTGGGGGTTTATTTCTGTGGAGTTTGTGATACGCTCGCACACACAGCACATTACTGGGGGTTTATTTCTGTGGACTTTGTGATACGCTCGCACACACAGCACATTACTGGGGGTTTATTTCTGTGGAGTTTGTGATACGCTCGCACACACAGCACATTACTGGGGGTTTATTTCTGTGGATTTTGTGATACGCTCGCACACACAGCACATTACTGGGGGTTTATTTCTGTGGATTTTGTGATACGCTCGCACACACAGCACATTACTGGGGGTTTATTTCTGTGGATTTTGTGATACGCTCGCACACACAGCACATTACTGGGGGTTTATTTCTGTGGATTTTGTGATACGCTCGCACACACAGCACAATACTGGGGGTTTATTTTTGTGGATTTTGTGATACGCTCGCACACACAGCACATTACTGGGGGTTATTTTTGTGGATTTTGTGATACGCTCGCACACACAGCACAATACTGGGGGTTTATTTCTGTGGATTTTGTGATACGCTCGCACACACAAGCACAATACTGGGGGTTTATTTTGTGATTTTGTGATACGCTCGCACACACAGCACATTACTGGGGGTTTATTTCTGTGGAGTTTGTGATACGCTCACACACACAGCACATTACTGGGGGTTTATTTCTGTGGATTTTGTGATACGCTCGCACACACAGCACATTACTGGGGGTTTATTTCTGTGGATTTTGTGATACGCTCGCACACACAGCACATTACTGGGGGTTTATTTCTGTGGATTTTGTGATACGCTCGCACACACAGCACATTACTGGGGTTTATTTCTGTGGATTTTGTGATACGCTCGCACACACAGCACATTACTGGGGTTTATTTCTGTGGATTTTGTGATACGCTCGCACACACAGCACAATACTGGGGGTTTATTTCTGTGGATTTTGTGATACGCTCGCACACACAGCACATTACTGGGGTTTATTTTTGTGGATTTTGTGATACGCTCGCACACACAGCACAATACTGGGGGTTATTTCTGTGGATTTTGTGATACGCTGATACGCACAGCACATTCCTGGGAGGTTTTATTGCTGTGGATTTTGTGATACGCTCACAGAGCACATTACTGGGGAGTTTTATTGCTGTGGATTTTGTGATACGCTTATACACAGAGCACATTGCTGGGGAGTTTTATTGCTGTGGATTTTGTGATACGCTCATACACAGCACTTTGCTGGGGGTTTTATTGCTGTGGAATGTGTGATACGCTCATACACAGAGCACATTGCTGAGTTTAATTGCTGTGGATTCTATGATATGCTCATACACGTTGCACATTAGGCTAGGGTCAGACGAACGCATTTTCACGTTGTCTGTGAAAAAGTACGTTCGAACGAATGGACGCATTTTTTCACGGAGTACGCGATAGCGGTCATACGATGCGCTTTTGCATCCGTGATTTTGTACGGATCATCAATAAAACACTTTGTGCATCTGGACGTTATGTTGGCCGGACATTAGCAGTGTCTGACATCTCCAATTCACGCACACACGCCTCTAGCGGGCGCAGCGCACTCTGTACGTCCGTACTAGAGGTTTTACGTTCTCGACAAAATGCGTTCATTTTCCACTTGCGTTGCGCAGCCGGACTTTTGTGCGACCGTACTTCGTATATTGGCCGTCATTGCCGGCATTTGCTGCTACTGCGGCCGTAATTAAGTGCGCCTGCACGCGCGTTCGCACTGCCTCAGCCTGACCCTAGCCTAACTGTGAGTTTTATTGCTGTGGATTCTGATACGCCCATACACAGCAAACATTACTGTGAGTTTTGTTGTGGAGCTCTGTGACATGCTCATACATACCGCACATTACTGTGCGTTTTTATTGCTGTGGATTCTCTGCTACGCTCACACACATACCACACACTACTGGGAGTTTTATTGCTACATACCCCGGGGTGTAGGGGATATATAGTTATGTGAACGTATGCCTGTGTGTGTAAATGCAGGTATTTGTCTTTAAGGCTAGGGACAGATGAGCGCATTTTCTGCGGCCACCGTCAAAATGTACGTCGATGCGTGCGCACGCATTTTTTCACGGAATACGCTTAAGTGGTCAGACGATGCGCAATTCTGGACGTATTTCATGACGATGGGGTGAAAAGAAGTCTAGGGAAAACCGGCTGTTTGAACGTTATGTAGGCCGCACACTAGCAGCGTCTGACGTCTCCTAATCACGCACACACACCGCTATGCGGCCGCAGCGCACTCTGTACGTCTGTACCAGCGGTTTAACGTTCTCGAAAAAATGCGTTCATTTTCCACTTGCGTTGCGCGGCCGGACTTTTGTGCGACCGTACTTCGTATATTGGCTGTCATTGCCCGTCATCTGCTGCTAGTGCGGCCGTAATTATGTGCGCCAGAACGCGCGTTCGCACTGCCTCAGTCTGACCCTAGCCTAAACAGGCTGCTGTGTGCAAAATTCGGCACCCGTGTCCTTGTCTCAGCCTGGCGTTGCCCCCTTGCCCTGCATCCAAAAGGCTGGTATGGCTGCTAGAATCGCTGCTATATCTTCTGCCTGCTCTGCACAAAGTAAGAATAGTGAATAAAGCATCGTGAGATACAGGTAGGAGACTAAATATTGGTGCTTGGTAACAAGACCTTAACCTCCCTGGCAGTCCGATTTTGACATTTTTATACGTCAAAATCAGTGCATTTATTCAGCCCCCTGGCTGTTTTCCGTGTGGCTCGCGGTTTAAATTTCAATGCTGAAAGCAGTAACCCCGAGCCACACCTGGGCTTTGCGTACCTGTCCCTGCATTCCCTCGCTGTCCTCTCGCAGTCACCTCTGGCCGATCACGGCGTCCTGGTTCCTGTTGCGAGTGGCTGATTCCCTGCACTTTGGGGACCCTGCGGTGAATGGTGAATTCACCGCAGGGTGGGGCAATTTGATCCCCGAAGTGCGGGGAACAACAGTCAGCGGCATTTCAATGCTCTGTGAATGACCCCTATAGTAATGATATATTTTGGCTGAATGCGTGAGTGTGTGTGTTCGCATAAGTATATTTTATATATATATATATATATATATATATATATATAATGTGTGTGTGTTTTGAACTTTGGGTGCACACCCTAATGCAATAGGCTGCGCACGCCTATGAATACTGCATTGTGATACCAGAGGTTTAGCTACATAAAACTATAAGACCGTGTTTCCCAAACCTGTCCTCCGCTGACAGACCTGGTTTGCAAGATATCTGAAGCACAGCAGAGCTGCACAGGTGACATATGATTTGCTGATCAGTGATTGCAGTATTCAGTCTGCATTTCCCCAAAGTAAACCTTAACCACTTCAATGCTAAGGACGCGCTCAGCGCGTCCTCAGCATTGCCCCTGGTATGCGGAGGACGCGCTGAGCGCGTCCTCGCATTGGGGTCAGCGTTCGCCGGGTTCCGGCCGATCGCTGGCCCCTCCGGTGCGGGCTGACATCCTGGATGTCAGCCCGGCATCCGGAGCAGTGGCCGCCATTATTATGTGTCATCGCGCCCCCGCGATGACACATAATTCAGGCGCCCCCCCCGCATGTGCGGAGGAGGCGCCTGAAAGGGAGGGAGGGGAGGTCCTTCGGACCTCTCTCCCTCCGATCGGCGGCTCACAGGGGCTTAACCCAGGCATCATTTGGAAGGGCACAGCCTGCCCTTCCAAATGATGCCTGGCATTAACCCCTGGGGAGCTGGATCGCAAATCGGCGCTGAAAAGCGCGATTTGCGATCCTTCCCGGGAGCTGGCCGACATCTTGGATGTCGGCCAAGCTTCCGGGAACTCCCCCAGAGGACTGGCGTCATCGTGCGCAGCACGATGACGCCAGTCCTAGCATTAACCCCTAACTGCCACGAACTGTGGAGATAGGGGAGTTCCAATGAACTCCCTAATCTCCCGATCCGTGGCAGTTAGGGGTTAAATTTTGATATCGTTGGATCGGCCAGAGCATGGCCGTTCCAACGATACCAAACATGAAAGTAAAAAAAAATGTAAAAAAAAATAAAAAATAAAATAAAAAAAAATAAAAAAAAAAATTAAAAAAAAAAAATAAACACTTTTTTATTTTATTTTGTTTTGTTAATGCAGCAATATTGTTCCCATTTCAATTATAATGTGAACAATGATGCTGCATTAACGATCGTATTTTGTATGCGGTGGCGTTTGTTAAAAATGGTGTCATTTTCCCCAAAAAAAAATGTAACGAGACCCCATCTCTAATTTTTTTAACAAGCGCACCCCATACAAAAATATAACCGCAATTGCTCGCATGTTAAAATGTGGAAAAAAACACTTTACACGCTGTAAATTATTGAAAATACATATTTTATTGCATTTTTGTTATAATATACAAACATGACATAACGTATACATATAATAATGAATATTTATGAATCTACCGAGTCTGACGGAAAGAACGATATATAATATGTCGATGTCATATACTAAAATAAGCCTTCAAAACAGTTTAAACATGATTGCGCAAAACAGGTAAAAAATGACCTCAGCACAGGGGCGGGAAAAGCCTCAGCAGCGAAAGGGTTAAAATCTGGCCTGTCAGAGGGTCCTGGGGACAGGTTTGCAAAAAAACACTGCTGTACAAGGGACCGTTTGACATCTGTATCCATTGACTCCTCTGAATACTCTAAGACAGGGATGTCCAAACTCTGCCCCCCCCAGATGTCCATGAACTACAACTCCCATGATTCTCCATCTATCTAATGCACTCAGAGATTTCTGGGAGTTGTAGTTCAGAAACATCTGGGGGGCCGGAGGTTGGACATCCCTGCTCTAAGCGAACAAAGAGGATATACATAGACCTCCTAAAAGTCAACAGTTCAGCAGGACAGTCCTGATAGTCAGGGACTCTCCTGCCATCGTGGATTACTTTTGGGACACCAGGGAGGAATCACCATTAAAAACAACATGACAGTGACATTAACTCTATCCTTGTGAATCAACCGCAAGCCTCCTTTTCAGTGCTTACCAGTATACTAGGCTGGCACAGTCCCTTGCGTGATGGGACACAGACATTGTATCACTGATGATGATGTAGAGTGCATGTTATTACCCCAACTCCTGTCCTAGATTCATAACCCCAATATTAGCAGGCAAGCATAGGGAACCCATTCGGTAAATACAGATGTTGCCCCCCCCCCCATTGCAAGGGATTTATTCTGTCCTGTACAGACTATAGAAAAAAAAAGGGAGTACATTAAGCATGGGAAAAAGCATTCTGTTCAGGGATCTAGTCCTAAAAAAATAAGTGTATGAACTCTAAGATTTCAGCTCCCCAATTAACCTTTGACATGTCGTAGTAGACATTCAGTCTCAAGGTCAAATATGATATTAAATGTTTAAATTTAATGATAATAATTCACTGAGCTTCTGATAAGTGTAATAATATATATATTAGGGATGCACCGATACCACTTTTTTAAGACCGAGTAACGATACTTTTTTCAAGTACTCACCGATACCGAGTACCGATACTTTTATTTTATGTCATGTGACCACTTTCCAATAAGAACAGACCTCATATAAAAATGCCCCCAGGTCACATGTATATATCCCCCCCGAGATATATATATATATACACATATACATACACACACACACACACACACACACACACACACACAGAATGCCCCCAGCTCTCATGGATATTGCCCCAGCTTATGGATACTGCCCCCAGCTCATGGATACTGCCTCAGCACATGGATATTGCCCCCAGCTCATGGATAATGCCCCCAGCTCATGGATAATGCCCCCAGCTCATGGATAATGCCCCCAAGCTCTCATGGATATTGCCCCCCCCCAGCTCATGGATATTTGCCCCCCCCCAGCTCATGGATATTTGCCCCCCTAGCTCATGGATAATGCCCCCAAGCTCTCATGGATATTTGCCCCCCCCAGCTCATGGATATTTGCCCCCCCCAGCTCATGGATATTTGCCCCCCCCCAGCTCATGGATACTGCCCCCAAGCTCTCATGGATATATGCCCGGGCCCCAGCTCATGGATAATGCCCCCAAGCTCTCATGGATAATGCCCCCAAGCTCTCATGGATAATCCCCCCCAGCTCTCATGGATAATGCCCCCAGCTCATGGATATTGCCCCCCAGCTCATGGATATTGCCCCCCAGCTCAGACCCCAGACCAGACATGGGGCGGCTGTTCGCATGCTCTATCAGCATTCGGACAGCCGCCCCTGGAGCTCTCCGGCATACTCACCTTCCCGAGCGGCGCCAACAAAGTCTTCACGTGTGCGCTCGTTGAAGGACCCCAGCCGCGATCACGTGGGACTCCCACGTGATTGTGGCTGGGGTCCTTCAACGTGCGGAAGTGCGGAAACTTTCCCGGCGTCGCTCGGGAAGGTAAGTATGCCGCGGAGAGCTCCAGGGGCAGCTGTCCGAATGCCGATAGAGCATGCGAACAGCCGCCCAAGCCCCTCGGATGCCGGCAAGCCGGCTCAATGCCGGCTTCCGGTATCGGGGGAAAATATCAGGGGTACTGCACGAGTACCGAGTACTCCTGCAGTACCCGGTATCGGCACCGATACTAGTATCGGTGCAACCCTAATTAATTATATATATATATATTAGACGTAAAAGCATTTCAGTGTTTGGGTCAAAAGGAAAATCCCTTCCTCTTTAAAAAATAATGGAGGAACTATGTTCTTAAGAGTTCCTGGTCTACTTAACCCCTGAGTTTTCATGTAACATGAATGCCAGTTCTGCATGGAGTAGATTTCAGCCCGGGCAAGTGCTGGAGGCCTGGGCAGATCCAGGACTATGCCACACACCAGTATAAAGGCTTTCAAGGATCCTGTCATGTCTGTATGAATCAGAGCTCTGATTTATGTATCTGCTGCTGTTAGTCACCGCTGTTCATATCTTCTGGAGACAGAAAGGTATCAGTCATAGGTCACTGTGGTCTAGGAAAGCCAGCAATGCAGTTTTTGATAGCTGTATCTCTAGCAGAGGGGATGCTCCTGACATTTCAGTGTTAGGTTTGCAAGGCGAGACAGTTCATTGTATAATATCCCTTTGTAAATACAAAGAGACACCTCCAGATACGGTGTCTAACCCAGCAAACAGCAACTGACAGCATCACCTGAGAAATGCCATCATTACACTTTGCATGGCATCAACAGAGAGCAGCAAAGATGCGAGGAGTCATTTAGCACAAACTAATCATCAACTTCTGATTGCATTAAGGTTAGACTAATTGTAGAGGTAAAAAATATTCTTGTTTCAGTCCTCGAGGCAGTATAATCTTATTGGAATAAAAGGTTTAATAACTGTGACCCATTGGTGGAGTAGAGGTAACATCACTGTTCTACGTGGAGACAGAGAGCCTGTAGAGACATAGGATCGATCCCGGCCAGAGCACCTCTCCAGTAAGTGTCCTTGGGCAAGACACCTAACGGTACATACTCGCCACTCAGGACATATTGGAAAACGAGAGAAATCTCAATGTATCCTTCCTGGTAAAATACTTTCTCCAAAACAAAAATAAAAACCTCCTGGTTTACACTTAGGGGGTTATTCCGTAGAAGCCCCAGTGATTCAAACGGTGGCAAGTCACAAAAATGAAATGCAAATCACTGTAAAGTTTCTCCTGTAGCTCTTTGGATTTTACGTTTGAGAAATGTTGGTGTTTGTCGTTGTTGCAACCACTGGCACTTACAAAATATTGCCTTTAGTCATGAACCTCCGTAATTTGCACAATGCTAATTAAAGCTCTGAAACATATTTCGACATGGTAATTTCATATAACGTGTCTAATGGTCTTGTTGTATTTATATTGTGCTAGAAATTAAGTAGTAAGTTTACATTTATCTTCGGCAGTGTTTCCCAAACCCACTAACAGGCCAGGTTTTCAAGATATCTGAAGTACAACACAGGTGATCTCATTTGCTGCTCAGTGATTTTAGTATTCAGTATATGTTTCCCAAAGGTAATCCTTAAAATCTGGCCTGTCAGTGCTCCCTGAGCGCTTGTTTGTGCGATGTGTCCGCAATAGGGTTGCCACATTCCAGGATGCATAATAATAATAATGTTGATGGGCAGCATATGAAGAATGCCAACCCTGCATCATGTAGAATCCATATGCTGCAGGTAAGAAATCAATCCAGAATCCCAGGTGAGCTGCCTTCCTTAATTCCTGCAGCATATGAATTATACATGTTACAGGGTTGACCAGTTGCTGAGCTCTCTCTCTGCATGAATTAGTAAAATGTATCCTGGAAAATCTGGCAGAAGTGGCAACCCTAGTCCACAATGGAGCGGTATGTATAGTTGGGCTGATGAAAACAGAATAAACAGTGACTGTCTCAACAGAGAGAACAACGTTAATATTGAATGAAAAGCTCACCATCAACCACGGAGGGATAGATTCATAAATTGGCAGACGTCAGCATACTGTCTGCTGTAATTCTATGCGCTTGGAGATTGAGAATGCTCGATTGTATTATAAAGCCCTGGTTAGCAGTGAAGAGCCTGGAGACCAGGGATGCCAAATTCTGGCCTCCGCAAATGTTGTTGAACTACACCTCCCATGATTTTCTGACCCATTATTGCGTGGAAAGATTTCTGGGCATCGTAGGCCATCAACATCGGGGAAGCTTGCATTTGACACCCCTACTATAGACAGAAATTTCCATTGCTTCCCTGACTGATAGTGGTGGGATTTACAGTTTGTAGCAGCTGGTGACATTTCAAGTTGGTTGGGTTACAGACTGGAAACATTAATGTTTTTAATCATGAATAGGAACTACTACCTCCAAATGTGAACGATCCCACATATAGGAAATAAACCTTTTATAGACTTATTCCTATTACTGAGACAAATAAAACGGCCACAAATTCAGTAATTACAAGTGTAATGCAGAAATTAGCCACAAGATGTATACATAAAACATTCAGTATAAAAAAATCTAAAAGTAAAAGTGATTTTATTGTTATTTGCTACAAATAAAATCTTGACGCTGATCCCATTTTAAATAACGCAGGATGGAAAACTTTAGTGTGTGAGAGAAGTCCTGTTTGCTGTTGTTGCACATTTCTTTATTTTATTTAGCACATTACGGCAAATGTTGGGGGAATTTTCTGTCTGTAAGGGGTTAAGGCATATTCCTTTTTTGTGTAGCAAATAAAAATCAGCATTCCAGGCTCAGCTGCAAGATTACTTTGGGTGATTTGTTTGACACCTGGCATTGCTCAGTTAGCCAGCACAGGTCTTAGAAATACAAACTGCACCGGTTACAAGATCTTTAGAGCCCTTATCAGATTTCTGGAGGCCAATCTAAGACGAAGAATCCACTTGTTGTGTTGTTTCCACAGCTTTTTTTTTAGTTTTTTGTTATTCTGCCTAGCAACACTTGAGACAATGACACTGCTTAAAGGGACATAACGCATTTTTATCAATCAGGCAAATGTTAAAATGACACAAAAATTAAAGATGCAACCAAAAAATATTGTAGGGCGCTGCCCCATCTGGGCCTGGGGAGCCACCACTGGTCTGCAGCATCTTCAATACAGGTGTGTGTACTACAAACACCCCTTAACCCGAGTCAACAAAAAACCCCATTTTTTAAATGTTTTTTTTGGTGTAAGCACTTACCATCCAACATTTTCTTCCAACTTCCTAAACTCGACCCTGTCGTTTGGCGGCCTCTCCCTCTGACTCCAACTACAGTCCCCTTGTTGTCTTGTCTCTGCCAAATAAACTTAATGGCTTTCAAAATAAAATGAAAAACATGTCAGTCAACATTAAAAGAAAAGCAGGGCATTTTTAGCATATACAGTTGGGCAGGACAATTACATTCCACTGACGCTTTGTTTTTATTTTCAATTTTCATCAATACAAAGCATAAGATTAAATTGGGAATTAAAACTGCAAATATTTAAAAAGACAAACTTGTAAACAATAATAGTTTGAGTATTGCCAGTGTGCGCGTGATTCAGAGAAACACCGGGTTGATTTCCCCCCCCCTTTATAATAATTTATTTAGGACTAAACAGAAATCTACTTTTTGCTTGTGTTGAAGCATATTGTGGATGAGGTCAGTCTCGATGCCTTTTGATTTTCCTGACCAGGATAGTATCAGTGTGACTTTGTATGAGTTAAGCAGGCTGACCACCAGTCTCCATAAAATCAATTTGCAGACATATATCTGTTTGTCCAGAGAAGGTGACCTGTGACCTTATACACTTAATCCACTAATCCAGACCTGTGTAGAATGTATGTCCTTGAATTCCCAGCATGCAGTGGTAGACATGGAAACACTTGCTCAGCTGTGTTGGGGCTAATTACACACAAGGGCAGCAAGACAGGAGGTTGTAAAGAGGTTTCTAGGCTCTGAATATAAAACAAGGCGCGAATCGATCCGCTGTAAGCCGCTGATTTCTTTACTTCAGTTCCATAGATCTGACAATAGCGTACTATGGAACAACAGATCTTTATTGTGTTTCTTTCCCCTAATTACTCTGACATCTTAGCAAGACACAAGCAAGAGTGATCGAATACCCAATTCCTATATGATTTCTTACCTGCAGTGCATGGATTCTACATGCTGCGGATGGAATTTTTCATGCACTGCCCATCAGCAAGACTAAACATTATGGGCCCTATTACATTCTTAACGCAAAAACGCATGCTAAACGTGTGTTTTTTTGCGCAAAGTGTTAAACGTTAACGCACGAAAATCACCGCTGGAATTACATTCCTCGCACATTTTTTCATCCGTCGGGAAATTGCGCTCGTAAAACCAGCGTACTTTGCGCGCAGATATCAGTGAGCGCAATGTAATTTTTAACACGAGTACGTCATTTTGTGCAGACTGCGCACAACAGAAAACAGAAGTACATTCTGATGGAAGACAAGGTAGTGGCCGTCATTTTTGACGGATCTAGTAAAAAAAAACGTGCGCATCGACGTTCTCCGCAGTTTGGTACGGTCAGGTTGTTACAATTTGCCGTTACCACCAGCTTTTCAAAGACGTTAAAATTATGCGCACAAACGTTGTCAGTTAAATTTTGCGCTAAGATTGTAATACCATGCACGTACCAGCGCACAAACGCATTTGCGCTCACAATGTTAAGTATAGGATGCACGCACTAAATTGCGCTCGCAAAGGGTTCGCGCAGGGTCACTTGTGTTAGACGTTAACGTGCATTTTGTGCGTGAAAGTCGTAATATGACGTTCAGCGCAAAGGGTTTTGCCCCTCGCGTTAATGTGTTTTTGCGCACGCGTTAAGATTTGCGATGGGAATGTAATAGGGCCCTATGTGTACAGGAAAGCCTGGCCGATCTGGCAACCCTATAATGACCGCACCAGCTTAGGTAATTGCATAACAAAGGGGTCAGCAACCTTGGAGTTTCGGAACTACATTTCCCTTGTGGCTCAGACAACCTAATGAGTGGCTGAGCATCATGGGAGATGCAGTTCAAAACAATGACAGGGTCAAGATTGCTGACCACTGGTGTAAGGAATGATTGGATAACACTGATTTAGCAAAAGTTTTCTTGCACTATTAGATGAGAAGTTGACAATTATTTTTTACTAGGTGTAAAGCCTGCCCAGAGGGCAGTCTATTGTGGATATACTGCCCCAGCTCATGGATATATGGCCCAGCTCGTGGATACTGCCCCAGCTCGTGGATATTGCCCCAGCTCGTGGATATTGCCCCAGCTCGTCAATATTGCCCCAGCACGTGGATATTGCCCCCAGCTCCTGGATACTGCCCCCAGCTCCTGGATACTGCCCCCAGCTCCTGGATATTGCCCCCAGCTCATGGATACTGCCCCCCAGCTCCTGGATACTGCCCCCCAGCTCATGGATACTGCCCCCTGCTCATGGATACTGCCCCCCCAGTTCATGGATACTGCCCCCCAGCTCATGGATACTGCCCCCCAGCTCATGGATACTGCCCCCAGCTCATGGATATTGCCCCCCAGCTCATGGATACTGCCCCCAGCTCATGGATATTGCCCCCAGCTCATGGATATTGCCCCCAGCTCATGGATACTGCCCCCCAGCTCCTGGATACTGCCCCCCAGCTCATGGATATTGTCCCCCAGCTCATGGATATTGCCCCCCCCAGCTCATGGATATTGCCCCCCCCAGCTCATGGATATATGCCCCAGCTCAGACATGGGGCGGCTGTCCGAATGCTCTATTGGCATTCGGACAGCCGCCCCATACTTACCTTTCCGAGCGGCGCCGGGGAAGTGAAAGTTTCCCGCTTCCGCTCGTTGACCGGGGCTTGGGTCCTTCAAAGAGCGGAAGTGGGGAAACTTTCACTTCCCCGGCGCCGCTCGGAGGTTGGATGCGCTCGGCAGCCGGGTAGAGGCTGCGAGCGCAGACTCTACCCGGCTGCCGTGCGCATCCAACCCCGAGGGACCTTTCCCTTCGCCGCTCGGGGTTGGATGCGCGCGGCAGCCGGGTAGAGGCTGCGAGCGCAGCCTCTACCCGGCTACTGTGTGCATCTTGTAACCGCCGCGGCGAGCCGGCAGCCGGCTCGTGCCGCGGCGGTTGCATGTGCGCGCAACCAACCGCCGCTGGTTGCGCGCGCATACGCAGAGTAAGGCTTGGCGACGGACACGCCAAGCCTTACTCTATTATAGTATAGATTAGCGCTATCTCAGAGAAGCTTTAGTTGCGTGTGCGTTTTAACTATGTAAGCATCATTAAACACGTTCTCACGTTCTATTTTCTTTTAGTTGTCCTGAAAACCGGAGGAGTCTAGCCCTGTCGGGGTGATTGGGAGGATTAAAAGGGTTATTCGGAGAGCACCGAAATTTCGGTGCTCACTCGTTCAGATCACTTCAGCGAGTTCAGTTCGCAAGCAGATGATCCTCCGAACGCTGCCGAACACATCCCTGAACGCAGGCCACAGCCTTGCGAACGCAGTCGCAGACCGCTGCCGAAAAAAGTCGACCAGCTGCCGAACTGGAGGTAAAAAACCGAAAAAAACACGAATTTTTAAAAGGCGTTTAAAACCATAAAAATGCATGGAAATAATAAAAAAGTCCTAATAAAAAAATTCTGTTACAGAATTAAAAAAAAAAACATTTGTTAAAAAAATGGGAATCAAGAATTTTTATGAAAAATGCCTAAAAAATTCTTAAAAATAAAGACTTCTTGCTGCAAATGAAAAGAATAAACAGTTGAATAATAAAGGTTTCTTTTTTTTTTTTTTACACATTAAAACCTATGGGATTCGCCTTTTCAAACCTGTCAAACGAAGCACCGAAAATCTAGGCATTTCGGTGCAATTCGACATTCTCTGAATAGATTAACCTCTATGGGGAATTTCACTGCTGATGAATTGCAGTGAACTGAAGAAACTGTACTGTATTTCGCTGGCAATTCTCCAATATTTGGCGAATGGCCAGCTTTCTGTATAGCCGTGAAATTCACCGTTCGGGGCAATTCGTTGACAAGTTCAGTTCTTATTGAATAGCCCCTTAAGGGAAAACCATGAGGCACATCTGACTTATCTGATCCATGAGGAGCACCAGCAGGATTTCTAGATCCTCTAGATTTTCCTGGACAGGAATTCTTTATATATACACGTGTGTATTCTGATGGACAGTGTCAGAAGAGTCCTGCCCTGCACTATGCAGAATTTGGGATGTATGATGTCATTCATTAATTGGGGTGGGATCCCAAATATAGTGACTTGATTAGGTGAATTCCCTTTTATACTATATCCACCTGATTTCCACATCAAACCTGGCAGCATCTTCAATATGTGCTCTCTATGTGAGGCAGAAATGTGACAGGAAACATGGTGGGTCTAGCAACCCTAGGCATCAGCCAGATACAGTAGATCTCTGCACAGACTGACCGGGTATTGAGGGTTATTATTATTACTTTTCTTTATTTATAAAGCGCTGGCATATTCCGCAGTGCTGTACAATAGGCACAGTATAGACAGGGTTACAATACATTGAACAACATTTGACAAACAGTACAGGAGGAGATGAGGGCCCTATTCCCGTAGGAACTCGCAATCTAGAAGAGTTGGAAACAGGAGGAGAGGACTGCAAGGTGAGAGTGATTGATGGTTGCCTGGGAATTAGAAGCCTGGGATTAGTAAGAGTAATTAGAGAAAGAAGTGTAGACAGTTGGAAAGGATGCCTGAAGATAGAGGCGGGGCAGGACTGCTGAGTGTGTGAATGGATCCTGGCTGGCTGGCTGTGTGTGTGTCTGTGTGAAGAGGAAATTAGTTCAGGTAAGTGTTAGGCATCAGAGGCCTTTGAAATGGGGAGGGGGACACAGGTTAAAATTATATTGAAAAAAAGCGGGATTTTTAGAAAATAAAATCAGCCAAAAATTAAGAAATGCAGATACAAAATACAATTGCGAGGATAGCATATTGTGGAGTGCGCTGGTGGCCATCATGTTGAAAACTGGATACCTGGAGTTCTAAGTCAATTTAAAAGATCTTACAGTAATGGTTCCGCCTGGAATATATAATGAAAAGAAAATATTACATTTAAATCAGTGCAGGGAAATAATACGTGACATCAGCTGTAATGAATATATGTGAAGATTAATCTCTTTTTAAACATTTTTATTTACACGCATTACAAAGCCTCTAGATAATGGGTACAATGCCTCGTGTAGGAGGCATATGTACAGGGTGAATTTAAAAAAAATAAGGAAATTGTGAATCCATAGGGGTTTCCTGCGATTTGCTGAGCTTTTTATCAGCTTTAGTACAGGCTTTATTATTATTGGCATATGCCTGGAGGTAGTGTCTTCTGTAGGGTTGCGATATCAGCCTTTTTCCTGGACACGCATTAATATTTCATGCAGAGGAAGAGAACAGAGGGGGTGCTGCCCTGCAGTATGTATAATGCAAGGGGCGTCCTCAGGGATAACTCTTTGATTTTTGACCTGTAGGTCTTCGTTTTTCATTCACTGCCAGTCAACATGCTAAAATTATTATACAAGAACATACAGTAAAAAAAGGGGGACCTGGCAGCTCCTACTTCCTGACAATACAAAAGGCCATGGAGGAGTTGCTGAAATGACCATATTTTCCTGGACACGTTTTACCATTTTCTGCAGGGGGAGAGCACAGGGAATGTGCTGCCTTGCATTGTGTATAAGTCAAGGAACCTGGATCTAGTTCCTCAGTAGCAGGGTTACAGTTTTCATGTGCTGCCAATCCGCATGATAGGATTAAACATGTCCAGGAAAACATTGAGGATTTGGTAACCCTTGTTGCGGCTCAGGATGAAAGGGCCGGAGATTCTATCTTTAATTTTAATCAAAGCTGCATTAAAACATAACCTCACAGCTCATAAGAGCCTTTATCAATCTTGATAAGGCAAAATGTTATATATATATATATACATATTTTTTAATGCAGCTTTGATTAAAGATTATTTTTTTTTTATTAAGACCCTGGGTGTATCTGTTTAGCATGCTACATAATTTTGGATTCAAGCACCAGGCCATGAACTATATATACCAGGGGTCAGCAATCGTGGCTCCCTAGATATTTTGAAACTACATTTACCATGAGGCTCGTCCTATGGTGAGCCAAGGTTGCTGACCCCTCGATTATAGATACACGTTGGTGTCCATAACAAAGGCCACTGACTACGCAGTGACTGCATGTCGTTGACAGCATCCATTTTTGCTATGGTTGTTCGTTGCTGGCATATTTTAGGTGTTGTGTATGTGCGTCAAGTGTCAGCTGACGACCCTCCTGATGTACCCTGCCTTCACCCACCCCTCTCGGTACCTAAAGCTCGCTGGCATTTTAGGTAGGTTTTTTTGGACACCAACTTTGTGCAGAGGGAGAGCACAGGGCAAGTGCTGCCTATCTGTAAAAAATTTGTATCCTGGAGGAAAAATATGTTCTGATCTAGTGATTAATGCATACATACTGTAGGGTCACAGCACTCATGTACAGCCCATTAGTGCAAATAAACCGTATAAAATGTGGTGGTTTTAGCAGACGTCGCTAGAGATGGGGATGTTTCCAGACATTCAAGGTAAGATTGCGAACCGTAGGGGCCTGCCAAAAATGTAAACGTCATTTTTAGCAAGAGCATTGTGACTTCCAACTGCGTTTCTCTCAGTTTTAGGCAATCCTCCATATATTTTGGGTGTGCGGGTGTATAGCAGAGATGCAATGCAATAAAAATCCCAGCAACGAGTCTCTAGAGCAGGGGCAGCAACCTTAGCAAACCCCAGATGTTTTGGAACTACATCGCCTATACTGCTCAGATACACATTAGTCTGGCAATGCTGCCTGAGAATTGTGGTTCCTGAACACCAGGTGGGCCAGGGCTGCGGCCCTATGGCTTTAGAGCCTCATTGCTTGTAGTTTTAGTGCAATGCAGCTCTGTTATACACCCACACAACCCCAATATATGGATTCCCAAAAAAGAGGGCTTTGGGGAGAAAAGAGATTAATGTAGGCACCACATAGTTACTGGCTCTCCTTCACAGGGACACTTGAGAGGTGTTTGTGGATTATGGGTAATGGCGCCCTCTGTCAGTCACGTCTGGACTCGCTGTAGGACACACCATCTAGTCCCTACGTGGGGTACATCCAAAAGCTGCCAAGTTTACACCTGAAACGCTGCCCTGACAGATTATCGCTTTTTCCGCCGCCATGACAGCCGCCTGAGGGAGGGGCTCTGTCGTGCAGCAGGGCGTGGTCTGTTCTGCGCCGTCCCGCGCGCTGCGTCGTTGTGTTTTTTTTTCCCGCGCAGCCTGCCTCAGAGCGGGAAGCGCGAGCTGGTCTGTCACTCTGCGCCTCAGGGGGAGCGGCAACAATGGCGGCGTGGAAGGGCGGGACCTGGGCGTTCAGGTAGAGAGCAGGTATGGAGGCGTAGAAAGAAAAAAATAATAAAGGGAAGACTTGGTGATTTAGGGAAGTGGTTAAAGAAATATTCTTCTGAAAAATAGAATTTTTATTTTTTTTTGCCCATGAATAACTGGTGCTGACAGCCTCTGCTCTTATTTTACTTGTGTTTTTTTTTTTTTTTTTTGTGATTTATTACTCACCTTTTGTCCCTCGCTGCGCGCAGCAGCTCCATTTCTGCTCGGGGACTCCCAAACCTAGAAGTGCCTGAGTTTTCTGTGCAATTTGTAATCTCTGCGCTACTTGCTTTAGTGTTGTAGTGGAAATAGACTGGAAGATGGCCGCTATTATAAGCCAGGCGACCATCTTGTTCAAAATATTGGTTCACTTAAATATAACTAGGCAGGTTTTTAGCTGAAACTATAATGAGGCACATGTAGAAATTTAGGAATGTGCTGAGATTGGTAGAAAAACAATTAAAGCGCTGAGAGAGAGATCTCTGCTGTTCCAGGCACAGAGAAAGATATGTCAAGGTCGTTGGGACCCGCAGAAATACAAAGGAGCATAGAGATCAGACCAGGTGGCATTTGTAACAAATGATTGTAGGCGCAAGGGAGGGGGGCGCAGCCCGGGATGGGAAAAGCAACTAATTATGATTTACTGTTACTAACATGAAGTTTGCCAATTTACAGCCAAAGTAATGGAATGTCTTTGTATTAGACTAAGGGAGGTATTAACCCACGTGGGGTGGGATAGAGTAACCGGGAGGTGGGCTGATTGGGAGGTACCTAATTGTGTATTTGGGATATAAGATTGGATGTCACGAGGGACTGGGGGCTCATTCTTTGCGATTGAATCCTGTTTGAGCATCTGTTGTGATAGCACAAAGTTTGCCTTTCCTGAAGAGACTCGTGTTCAGACAGTCCTTGTTCTTGTTTGTGTCCGGTCCGGCCTCGTCCCGAGTGAACCCGTCTGATTCCGGTAACAGTGTAAGAAACCCAAATTGCGCACACCACAACGGACTTGCGAACTTTATGTACGCAAGTCCCATAGCGCCTGCGTCGTGCATTGTGCATCCATCGCTGCCTCTCTGAGGCCGATCGCTAATGGTGTTGGTCTCGTAGATAGTGACGTCGGCACATCATCAGTAACTGACAGCTGGGAAATTAAAACTTCCTGGTTGTTGGTGAGGATGGGTGGGGAGGAGGTAAGTCCTCCACTTCACCCAGCATTTTCGGGAAAAACGGGAGAGAGGGCTTACCTCTTTACCTAGGTCTGACTCAATTCTTCGTATTAAAACAAAACAAACATTTTAGTAATTTTACATTTTTATGTATTTCCTACCATTTTAGGACATGTTATTCTTTGAGTCCGGAAGTCTCCTGAACATGTGCGGTTTACATACCAGCTGATTCCCGCTTCTGTGCGCAGTTATGCAAGTTACGCCGGTCCTGAGGTGAAGTCGTTTTGTCTACCAAGGTGGCGCAGGGATGTGATTGGTAAGTAACGCCAATGCGATTCGGTCAGGTGGGAGAAGTCTGTGGACTCTTCTTTTTAAATGGGAATAACTTGCTGAAGGTAGGAAATAAATATTGGATGGAAATGAGGGAAATGCTTGTTTTATCAAATTAAACTGGAAAATGGCTGGCTGGTATTTATTTATTATTTTTGCACTTTTAACAGCATTCTGAAGGAAACCAGGAGCCAGTACAAAGGAGTGAGGTTTGAGTCTGGCAGAAGCGTTCAGTATAGACTCTAGAGACTGTAATTTAAGGCTGCTTAGAAGAGGGTTACAGTAGTTGAGGTGGGTCGTAATAAGCGCTTCGTTGAGCAAATAATAGAGTCCTGCTTTAGAATGGGGCAGATGCGTGAAATGTTTTGTATTTTTGAAAGTGGCAAGATCTATTTGACCTTTTTATGGTGTATAAGTCATGTCAGAATGCATTAACAAACATGTGAAAGTGTAAACTTCCCTTACAGGGTTAATCAGAGCGGTGAAAAGCAGGAGAATGGCTGGAGAATGGAAAATTCTAGGTCAAAATGGCCAAACCAGGAAAATTCTCCCATTTATCTCACTTTCCAAATCGGCTATTTTGACCTAGAATTTTCCTACTTTTCACCTCTCTGAATAACCCTGTTAGTCTTTGAATAATTCACATCTGAAATGGAGAACCTATTTATTACAACGTCTTTCTAAAAAACGCGTTCACACCTTTTATGGACTTCAACACTGGTTCACAGAAAGTATTTGCATCATTTAATTTAAATGCAGGCTATGGGGGGGGGGGGGGGAGACGACGACGACGACTGAAAGTTTCAACCAGAAAGTGCTCTTGATCAAATCCTGGATTTAATAAACTTTTGGTCTAAACATGTTGTATTTTTATTATCTGTCTAGGATTTAGATACAAAGATAACGCTTTTGATTATGGTATAATGTTCATTGGGAGCAGCATTCAATTTCAGGCGACTAATTGCTGTTTGTTAGTAAAACAAAGTATGCAGGTTCCCACTATTGGATACACTAGGACAGGGCTCAATTTCCACTCGCCTGCTAGCATTTGGCGAGTGGAAATAAAGGTGCGGGCGAGTGAAAATGCACCTGCAGGCAGCATGATAAATGATTTTGTTCTGGCTGTGCTGCATATACCTGCGGCAGCTGTGTTTCTTTTTAGGCCCAGTCATCAGCTGGAGAATCCAAGATGGCGACAAACTGATCGGCTGGCGACCCCCTTTGATAATGTCAGAGGGCGCGCCAGACATCTGCTGCCCATTCCTGCCCTGTCCTGGTGGTTCTCTTACGGCCGAACCCTGCCTGCCTGTTGCAACGCAGCTCCACGAGTCAACGATCCCTCAGTCTGCTCACACTGGGGTCTGAAATCTGGGTATACATATATCTGAGGTTTGATGACTGGGTATACATGTATCTTGAGTTTGCTGTCTAATATTTATGTATCTTGGATCGTATTATTATTATTGTCATTTATATAGCGCCAACAGTTTCCGCAGCACTTTACAGGATCTGATGTCTGTGTCTCATACATGTATCTTGGGTCTGATGTCTGGGTGTTCAGTACATGGAGTGATTGTGGTGATGGAAAAAAAAATAATGCACTTTTTTTATTAAAAGTTGAGCACTTACTTAATATTTTTTTGCATCCCCATTGATGTAAAGCACTTTTTTCCTTTTATGTTTACAATGCTTTGTTAATATTGGTAATGTTATTTATTTTTGTAACTTTATTCTGATTTAAAACATTTAACCGTGTAATTTTTATAAGATAAAGACTGTGTGTTTTTCTTACGCTGCAGCAGCTGGGGCAACATAATCTGACTGCGTAAATCTTCAGCTGATGGGATGCTGGTACATCCATTACTGTAGCATCATCCCTGTCAGTGGAGGTTGTAGGCAATGACATGACATGGCAGGACATATAGTGGGGTAGAGATGGAGGAGGAGGACCTATGCAAAGTGTTGTGCCAACGGGATGAGTGGCAGGTGGTCATGTGTCGCCTCAAGCACGTGGTACCCAAGCGTGGGATGTCTTTCCCATGCTTGATCCTCATCTGACATAGATTACAAATAGCAACGGTGCGGTCTGCTGCACATTTCTTAAAGTACTCCCGGACAGCAGACTTCCTGTACATGTGCATAGAGACAATAGCGCTCTGCACCTGAGCAGCTGTGACTTCTGATGCCTTGGACTGGCTACGGTTGGGCATAGAGGACGTTCTGCCTCGTTTTTGTTGTGCCTCCTCCCTTGACTCCTCTATTCGATCAGGCACCCAGGTGGAGTCAGGGGGTGATGACAATGAGGTCACTATCTCTTCGTCACTGGAGCCAACTTGGCAGTATGTTGCAGCTGCTGGGGCAACATGAGTGCCAGTTATTTGTGTCAACACTGGCACCCCCTTCCTCTAGGTTCATTATACTCCCTTCCTCAACCTCAGAGATTGAATCAGAGCAATGTAGTTGCTGCGCATCCTCAAGCAGCATGTCATTGTAGTCAAACAATTCAGCTGACTCCTCCGTGTGTGATAGCGAGGCTACGGCAGGAGTAGCTGTGGACATGGAGGCTGCATTAGATGCTTTGGCAGCTGAGGTGGACTGTAAAGCACTACAAGCCTGGCTGGCAGCGGACTCGGGGGATGAGGATGGCCTGGTTAGCCAATCCTGCAAATCCTCTGTAATGTTGCTGCTGCTTAAGACGGCCAGCACCAGTTAGAAACAAGGACAAGCGTGCCCCTGCAGAGGATGCACCACGATGACCAGAGGCACAGCCGACACCGAGGCTGCTTGCCCTCTTATCTGTGCCTGGGAGCGTCTGCCTGTCCTCTTTTTTTTTTTTTTTTTTTTTGATATAAAGTTTTTATTTTGAAATAAGTCAGCATTACATCATAGTATAAAATAGTAAGTGGTCTCACAAGGCCAAACAATGGAACATGACAGGCAATTATAGCCACACAGGGCCAGAGAACGTCGTCTGGATAACATCTATTAATAACAAACAGAAAAGTCATCAAAGGATAGCGCTATATTGACAAGTAATGTCCCCAATTGGGGGGTCTCACAATAACAAAACTCTGCATGTGTGTAAAAAGAGAAATAAAATATTAATTATAAAATGACGAAAAACATAAAATAATAATAAAAAGGGGGAGGGGTGTGGGGGAAAGGCACAGGCCATAACCGTGACACTCTTGGCACGCTCCCGAAGGAGGCCATGGAGGGACAACGTCACGAGGCCCGGCGGTCCGAGGGCCAAGTACGACAAGCAGAGCCATAGTGGCGCACCTCGGGACAACACGGAGAGTGCCAAAATGAAAAAACAGCATAAAGTGACTCTGAAAGACGACAAAGCGACCCCAGCCGGGGAGCAACAATATAATGTCCAAAAGAGACAGAATCATCAGTACAGAAAAATTCAGTGGGGGGGGGGGGGGGGTCTCATCAGAAAAATAAAAATAAATAATAATAATCAAAAGTCTCTGCATGCGAGGGGGGGGGGGGCGAAATCAACCAGGGGTAGCAACTCAAAGTAACAAAGTCATCCCCAATTGGGGGGTCTCATCGGAAAAAATTAAAGTAAAATATGAAAAGTCTCAGCGTGTGGGCAAACAGAGAGGTCTTGTAAGGGAAACAGCAGGTCATCGTCAAAGAGACAGGGCAGGGAAAATAAAGGACCGTTCTCAGCCTGTGTCCCGAAATGGAGGCATCTGCGAAGCAGGCAGGATGAGGCAGAATAAACAAGGCCCATCAGCGAGGGACAAGGAGGCGTTCCTTGAAAACCTATATGATAAGCGGATAAAGCCGATCTATAAACATTAAGTGTGCGGTAAGCCTTACCCTGATCAAAAACTTCCGTAAGGAAGTCCAGTACGAATCTCAAAGGGGCCTGGAAGGGATCCTGATCCTTTGACAGACAACCCCAGGAGGTTCCTCTCCACTGCCACACCCGTTTCAGTGCTCAGGTGGGCCAGCTTCCCTCCAACGCTGAAAATAGACCCAGCTCCCATCAGGAGGGGGACCTGCCTCCTACTCTCCTCTCGATCGACTTGCGTACCACCAGGTGTGGGTAGCAGTGTCAGCGTCTCATTCGGGATGCCGGCCATATCGTAGCCCTCCATTACAGCCACATGATATGTCTGGGCCAGGCTCAGTTCAGCCACCATAGGTTCGGGAGGTAGTAACACCCCAGACCACGTAACTGCGGACTCCTCCACGATCTCACCACCCGGGTCCTCTGTAGCCATCCGGGCCCCCTCAGGCGCAGTGTCGCTCAGGGTACTTGCGCCTCTGCAGCTCCTCAGGGCCGCCGTGAAGTGTCGCATGACTCCCCGCGTCAACGGGCTCTCATCATCATCCTCCTCCAACAGAAGGCCCTCGAGTGGCAGGAACGCCACTTCCAGGTCGGATAGCGCGGGAAGCGATGGGGCACCCGCCCGCCACCCTACGTGTCCCCCATCCGTTCCTTCCACCCGGTCAGCTGGGGTGATGGGATCAGGAAAGGCACTGCTTTGTTTAGTAGATTCCTTACTCCCAAGCCACGATACAGCCCGGAGGTAGGCCTCAAGATGGCCGCCGGCACACCATGCCTGCCGTGCCTGTCCTTTTTGGTCTTTCTGACATGGTGAGTGATCTATAGATTAAAGATATACAGAACTCTGATTCAACTCTGGTATAAAGATTAAAGATCTCCAGAACTCTGGTATAACTCAGTGAGACACCCTGATAGCTGGCAGCCCGTGACAAGACACAAATTACAATTCCCAGGAACCTCCTATAAATCAGTGAGACCCCCTGAGGGGTGGCAGTGACAAGACACAGATTACAATTCCCAGATATCTGAAGTGAGACCCCCCCCCCCCCCAATAGCTGCTGGAAGTGAGAACACACAGATTACAACATTTAGCTAAATTCGAATTTTAATAATAAAGACTCTGAGGCGAGTATTGCTTCTTTCTTGCTTTATTAAACATAGCAACAACTAGCAAGAACTCTGACAATATGAAGCATTTTATATTGAATAAAAGAGGAAACCTATAGAATAACAGTAGTAACAGATACATATATTTAGTATCTTCCGACATCCCTTCATTCCTTTGGACCGGTTCTCCTCCTTGTCTGTACCCATCAAAACCATGCATGCCCTTCCTACTTCCTCTTTCTTTGCTGTACGAGGTGATCAATGTAGGAGAGCAGTGAACCCAAAGGGCAATCCACAGGAAACGAGGAAATCCTTCACGAGGCTGAGGAAAAAGAAGACGTGCGAGTGGAAGATAGTAGATCCACAGACCCAGTAAACAACAAACCGCGGGAGTGGCGGGCAATACTCGCCTCAGTCTTTTATTAAAATTCTAACTTATCGTCATACTTAGCTAAATTCTATAATTTTAATACATCGACTCTGAGGCTCCTATTGCTTGTTGAAAGCTAACCTACAACTGCGGATGACCAATGAACAACAGGCTTGAAAAAGAAAGATCGAAAGGTGGACTCCCTGGACCAGTCAGCTGATCGCAATAAGTCCTCCAAACGACAACCGGCCGAGACCGCGGAAGACGCCACTGCGAAGCGAATGAGCGCCAAATACCGAGGTATTAACCCCTGGCAAACCCAACAGCCAACGCGCAAGCGTAGTCGTACCAACTGGGGCAAGAGGAGATCTGAAAGAGAAGGTTCAGGACCCCCAAGTGTAGAGGTACGGGATTCATACACCTGGAGACACAGAGCCGGGCGTGAGGGAAATGCCAGGTAAAAGGCAGACGAAATGGATGTCTTAGTAAAGCGGGATATGTCAAAACGAACACCCCCAGGCACGAAAGAACGGGCCCGGAAGTCCAACGCCCTGACATCAGCCACCCACTTGCATGATATCAAGCAGAGAAGGGCCAACAACTTAGCAGAAAGTTGACGCAAATTTAAATCCTGATTAGAAGGCCATTGTGCCAGGAAATCAAGTAAAAGGGTGACGTCCCAAGTTACTGTGTATTGCGGAAATGGAGGACGATCAGACCTGATACCCTTAAGCAAACCAGAGGGTGCTTGCCTAAAGGCGTTCCTTGAAAACCTATATGATAAGCGGATAAAGCCGATCTATAAACATTAAGTGTGCGGTAAGCCTTACCCTGATCAAAAACTTCCGTAAGGAAGTCCAGTACGAATCTCAAAGGGGCCTGGAAGGGATCCTGATCCTTTGACAGACACCAATGATGCCAGGTGAGCCAAGCTGACTTCTAGCCGGCTCTAGTAGCCGGGGCCCACGCATGGCGTAGGAGCTCCGTAGTTCTGACCGAAATCTCTCCGGTTCCCCTGGGCGTCCCGAGACAAGCGAGGCCAATAACAGACTGGAGCCTGGGTACAGGAGCGGGTGATGGCGTCCGTCAGGAGATCTGGGAGAGAACGGGGAAGATCAACCAGTAGATCCAAAAGTATGGGGAACCATGGTTCCGCCAAAAGGGAGTAATTAACACAATCTGAGCTTGTTTTGAACCCTGACCGTTCGCAGTGTGCGCGCAATCAATTGAAATGGCGGGAAGGCGTACTGACGAGCCCCGGACCAATCCTGCAGGAAAACATCCATTGCCTCTGCCAGTGGGTCTGGCCGTCAACTGTAGAAGAGCGGGAGATGGGCGTTGAGCCGGCAGGCGAATAGGTCCGTGTGAAACGGTCCCCACAGGGCCGCCACATCGGAGAACACTGCCAAGCACAGATGCCAATCTCCGGAGTCTTCTGTGTGTCTCGAGCTCCAATCTGCGGATTGGTTCGAGATTCCCGGAATAAACTGCGCTTGTACCTCGATTCCCTTTCTGAAAGCGCCATTCCCAGAGGCGGGAAGCCATGGTCGTCAGAAGCAGGGAACGAGGACCCCCCAGCGAGTTGATATATCTGACTGCTGGGAAATTGTCCATCCGGAAGGGAGGACTGAGCGATGTATGTGATCCTTGAGAAAACTCTGCAGTGCAAACAGCCCCGCCAAGAGCGGGGTTCCATGGAGGAACCTTCGCAATAAGCTCCCCAACCTGACCCACAAGCGTGTGAGTCGATTTTGTAATCGTCGGGGAGACACCAGGACAGGCCTGCCGTTGCAGGAGTGGAGGTGAGTGATCCACCAGTCTAGATCCAGTCTGGCCTCTCCCGAGAGAGAGATCGGATCGGAGTAGGGGAGACCCTGTCTGTGAGAAAGGGCCTTCAGGCGTTGGAGGGCCCGATAGTGCAGGGGTGCTGGCTTCACTGCCAGCCTCGTGGCTGCCAAAAGGCCGATCACGCGAGCAAGATCTTTTTAGGATGGGGCATGTGCCTCCAAAAGGGACCGAACTTCGCGGAAGATCGATCGACATTTGGGTAGTGGAACTGCGAGAGACATCAGAACACTGTTCACCCCGAATTCCAGGAATTCCAAGGTTTGAGATGGAGAGAGGACTGACTTCTCCTGATTGACCAGAAATCCCAGAGACTGGAAGAGGTCCACTGAACATGGAGACGTAGCCGAGTCTCCGAAGAGGCCATCAGTACTACATCGTCCAGGTATATAATGAGACGGACTCCTTTTAGCGCGCAGCCATGCCACAACCGGCTTCAGCAGCTTGGTGAAGCACCAAGGTGCTGAGGACAGGCCGAAAGGCAGACAACGAAATCTCCAGAGACCTTGATCCCAACGGAATTGGAGAAAATCCCGCGATTCCTTGGCAATCGGGATGGTCAGGTAAGCATCCTTGAGATCCACCTTTGCCAACCAATCACGGGGTCTCAACAGGTCCTTGAGCATATGCATGCCCTCCAAGTCACCGACCCATTTAACTCCCTGAGGTTGATGACCGGGTGAACACCTCCACCTTTCTTGGGGACCAAGAACAGGTTGCTCAGGAAACCTGAGGTCCCCTGTGGAACCCGTTCTATGGCCCCTCTCTGGTATAGTTCCGAAATCTCCCGATGCACCAACGTCCGCTTGTCCCCTGAAGAGGGGAGAGAAACTTCATTTGGTGCAGGGGAGAAGAGAACTCAAGAACAAACCCTTGTATAGTGTGAAAAAATCTTAAATGACCCCCCACTTTGGTCGTAGACGAGTGTAGAAGGTACCTGTAGGTCGAGGAAGAATGACTGCCTCTGGCTCCCCGGAATCCTCTGCCACGGCCTTGAGCGGGTAGGGAAGAACGGGGAAGGTGCAGGAGGTGCGGCAGTGGAGGGGTTGCCTCCCGCGGGACCTGAAAAGATGGGTTTTGCCCGGCCGATAGCTCGGCCCCGATATCCACCAGCCCATGGAAAAACCCCAGAGAACACCTTCTTGAGGGAATTGGATACTCGTTCCATTAAAGGCACCAGAATATTCGTTCATGTCTCGTAAGAAGCCTTTGCCGAACAAAGCTCCATTAGCTGCAGCACCTAGCTCGTTATCTGCCACACCAGCCAGCTGGCGATCCATTTTTAAGAGGATGCATTTGCGCCGTTCAGAGGCTAGCGCCGTGTTGGCATTGCCAAGGAAACTTAGAGACCTCTGGGCCCAGTTGGTAATTTGAACGGGGTCCAAGGGATCCCCCGACAATTTAGCCTGCTCTGCTGTATCCAGCAATTTAACCAGGGGACCCATGGTGTCTAGCAGTTTATCCTGGCAGACCCTAAAGGCGTGGTCTATGCCCTTTGCTTGGGGGTCCAGCCCTTAGGGGTGACAAAATCCAGAAAGGCTTTATCCACGTCTGGAGTTAAGCAGGTTTTACCACTCGTGGTGGGACGCGGACATTCCGCTTTCATGCGGTTACGAGTAGCATTGTCTAGGGCTTTTCGCGCCTGTGCATCAACCCACTGTTCAACGTGGGGTAACGGGGACCATTCCGCCGACCTTGGGTGGGAAAGGTCTTCTGGACAGAAAATTTATGCCCGGACGGGCTTTTGAATCGCTCTACAGAAGTTTCTGCCAAGTCCTCATCAGAGGCATATACGTCTATAACCTCGCTATTGTCATCCTCAGAGTCCAGGTTAGTGTCCTGAAGCGGAGCAGGGACAATAGCAGTGTCAGGATTAGAAACTGTGGAAACTTTAACCTTTTTGGTGTGAGCTGACACCGTGTGTGCAGGAGCACGTTTACGGGTTGCAGCAGCAGGGGATGGGTGCATGCGTCCCGGCATTGTTGCGTGGTTGCCAGTTGCGTGTCGTGCATGTTTCACGGACTGTTTCCCCGTGGTGGTGGCCAGGGGGGGTCTCGGGGGGGCCTCACCGTGGTGAGTATATTACCCTTATCAGTAACTGCCTGCGGCGGGAGATCATCATTGTGGCGAGTCTCAGCCATCACTTGTTTTAAGAGAGTGAGTGAAGTCTGCTGACAGGACTGAGACTGCTTTAACCCTTTCAATGCGGTGGACGCGCTCAGCGCGTCCACCCGCATTGATACTTCGCTGCGGAGGACGTGCTGAGCGCGTCCTCCCTTTTGCAGCCGCGATCGGCCGGTATTCCGGCCGATCGCGCGGCACCCCGGCGGGCACGATAGGCGTCATTGCGCATGCGCGATGACGTCTATTTCAGGCACCCCCCGCCATTGCAGGGAAGGTGCCTGAAGGGGAGGGGGGGCAGGTCCTTCGGACCTCTCCCCCCTCCCCTTCCCTGCGGGCCAGCGATTAAAGGCAGGCACCGCCTGGAAGGGCACAGCCTGCCCTTCCAAGCGGCGGCTGTCTTTAACCCCTAGGGGGCTGGATCGCGATATGGCGCTAATCCCCTCTTGGATGTCGGCCAAGCTTCCGGGATATCCCCCTAATGACTGGCGTCATCGCGCAGAGCGCGATGGTGCTAGTTTTGAAATTAACCCCTTGCTGCCACCTGTAGTGGAGATAGGGGGTTCCAATGAACCCCCGATCTCCCGATCCGTGACGGCTAGGGGTTAATGTTTGCTATCATTGGAACGGCCAGAGCGTGGCCTTTCCAATGATACCAAACATGACCATGTAAAATGTAAAAAACAAAAAATTTTAAATAAAATTTAAAAAAATTAAGAATTTTTTTTTCGTTTTATTAGTGCAACAATATTGTTCCCATTTCAATTATAATGTGAACAATGATGCTGCACTAACTATTTTTTCTATGGGGGGCGTTTGCTAAAAAACACGTAATTTTCCCCCAAAAAAGTAACGATTCCTCATTTCTAATTTTTTTAACAAGCGCACCCCATAGAAAATATAACCGCAAACGCTCGCATGTTAAAATGTGAAAAAAAAAAACACTTTACACACTGTAAATTATTGAAATTTCAAATTTTATTGCATTTTTTGTTATGACATAACGTATACATATAATAATGACATATTATGAATCTGCACAATCTGCCGGAAAGAACGATATATAAAATGTCTGGGTCATATATTAAAATAAGGCTTAAAAACGCGTTTAAACATGATGAGCGAAATCGGTAAAAATGAGCTCAGCACAGAGGTGTGAAAAGGCTCAGCAGCGAAAGGACGCCTAAGGTGTAAGGCTGGGAAGGAGCATCCGAGCCTGGATCAGGACGGGTGTGATAGGCTGTTGTTGCTCACCCAAACTTTCCTCTGAGGAGTGCTCCGACTCTTCCGCTGGGGAAGCTGGACGCTGCGGGGTTTTGCCTCGTGGCATGGTGCCTGCTCGATGTCTCTAATGGCGCCAAGAGAAACCCCGCGAGCGCAGACCTAGCAGTGAGCCCCGGCCAGCGAGCGCGTGCAGCATCTCGGGCAGGCAGACGGAGGCACGCCGCGGTCTTTAGAGAGCCGATCGGAAACCAAACTCTGCGGTTAAAGCCGGGCGCCCGCCAAATGAATTTAAGAAAGTTCTACCCCAAAGTCAGACATGACGGTATATACAACATATAAATGGAGAGAAAAGTTTGGAATACTTAGCTAGTCGCGGAGCAGCTAAGAAAGAGGAAGTAGGAAGGGTGTTGCATGGTTTTGATGGGTACTGACAGGAAGGAGGACCGGTCCAAAGGGATGTTGGAAGATACCATATAATCTGTTACTACTGTTATTATGTTTTCTCTTTTATTCAATATAAATGCTTCATATTTTCAAAGTTCTCGCTAGTTGCCACTTGCTGCTATGTTTAATAAAGCAAGAAAGAGAAGCAATAGGAGCCTCAGAGTCGATGTATTAAAATTCCCAGATATCTTGTAGAAGTGAGGACCCCCCCCCCAACAGAACAATCTCCTCTCAAAAAACACGTGCTGGGGCTGTGTGAAGCCTTATATAGTGTGCTGCGGGACTTAGCTCTGTGAGCCCATGATTTGGCATAATTTGCCCATAGTCTTGCACCTGACCTGTCGTCAGGTGCAAGGCTGTAGCCAAAGTCCGTTTTGGGCGAACTCGAACCGAACACGCAGAAATGTTCGGAGTTCGGCGAACTGCCGATGTTCGATGCGAACTCTGAACAGATCGAACCGAACAGCTCATCCCTACTCAGGACTTGAAATTTTGAGCCCTGCACTAGGAGATCAAAACATTTAGTAAAAAATCTATATTCTATTTTCACACTTTAAAATGAATACCACCAATTCGATCCTTCTTGAGCCTTTATTTAGGTTGAAATCAATGTTTGAATGAAAAGAAATGTTTAAAAAAACAAACAAAATCAAAAATGTTGTCTGTAGGAACTTACTCTCTAAAACAAACCACACTGTGCTCTTGCCAAAGTGAGTACACTGCATCCAGCAACACTGTTTTTAAAGTATCGAGGGAAATCCTTCATGAAAGGGAAAAATAAGCCTTTTTAATCTGATTTCTCTCTTAGGGAGCTGCAGTCTGTTACCATTAATATTTAATCCCCCACATGAAATATTAATTGACTAATTACGTTTTGCGTAGCTGAAGTGATGTCTTTCTCATTGCATCTGTATAACCTGCCATCTGCAGCCTGTGTAATGCATAAAAATTCAGAGGAAGGTTATAAATACATCACTTATTCTATCTGGGAATGATCGCGCTGCATGGCACATGTGATTTTCACTTATATAAACATGTCATAGAAATATAGACTAATTATACGCAAGGCATTCATCTCTGTGCATTACTTTGCCAGCGAGTACTGGGAATTAACATTTGGTGCTCCTGGCTGATTTGCATGACAGGCGCATAGGTACATTTCCTGCTTGTGTCACCTAATGGCATTTTTCAGGCCAACCCCTTCAATATAAAAAAAAATACAAATGGTTGTTAATGTAATGTTTGTTTGCAGAATAGAAATTCCTCATGGAGAAGATCGTAGTGCCGACTGTTTATGAACTCCCACGTCAATGGGAATGATGTTTATTATTTTATGTTCAGATTTATAGGCTTGCGAAGTGGCAGGTTTTTAATTGTGGCGGTTCAAAGCAGAGGTTTTTTTAGTGCTACAGGAAAAGTGTAAGCTCAACTGCCAACATCAATCCAATTTAATTCAATCCAAATTTTGTATGGGATCCCCTTATTGTAAAATTCTGCGGAAACTGTTGGCGCTATCTCCCTTCATCATCCTTTTATAACTTCAACTGTTCAAACGTAATGATTGTAAAACAGTATAGACAGCTACGTTGTGATAGCTGCGAAGTAAAGAAACCATTTAAAAGATGTATAGATGAGTCATTGCCTCAGACTCTCATTATGCTTGGGTTGAATTTTTGTGCTTTATTTGGAGACCCGATTAACACAAGCTCTGAAACACGTTCAATGTCCTTAAAGGGATACTCCAGGCAATATGACCACCTCAGCTTTTTAAGGTGGTCATATTGCCTGAAGTATCCCATTTTTTTCCCCAGCCTTCTATCTTTTCCCGATCGACTGATATTGCTGAGAGAAGCGGTGGACTTTACTCCGCCCTCCCAGCTGTCAATCAGCCGATCGGGTTTCAAGGTCCCCGTGTTTTGGAACTCTCGGCAAAGCTGGGACGTCATCGCGCTAGAAGCGCAATGATGTCCCACCACTCCGACAGAGTCGCGGGAACGCGCAGGAGAAGGAGCCGGAGCCGCTGCCTCCTCCTCCTTCTTCTCTGCCAAAGAGTTTTTAGACGAGCAGGCGGGGTGAACTTCAGCTCACCTCGCCGCTCGTGAACGTGCGCTGCTCCACGCATGCGCGGTTGAATGAGCAGGATTCCGGGAGGAAGCCTGCTGATTTGCTGATTGGCTGGTTTACGTGATAGGCGCGCATACGCGCTTTGCACGTAAACCTGTAGCCAAGTTCCAAGTTTCCACGACAAGAGCGGAAGAGGAGGGAGGTGAGTAAAAAAAAAAAAAAAAAACCGCCGTTGGAAAAGTGTCGTTTTTAGGGTAAGTATTACATAAAAAAAAAAAATGCATAAAAAAAAATATATATATATATATTTTTTTTTTTTATGTAATACTTACCCTAAAAACGACACTTTTCCAACGGCGGTTTTTTTTTTTTTTTTTTTACTCCCCTCCCTCCTCTTCCGCTCTTGTCGTGGAAACTTGGAAACTTTTCATACTGAATGACTAGTTAGGGCAATAGCTTTAATATAATGTAAAAAAGGGGGGGGGGGTGTGATTTTCAGACTGGAGTGTTCCTTTAAGTATTGATGCTCAGTGCACTGCTACATGACTGTATCAGGGTAATTCAAAGAGATTCGAAAAGTCACTGCACGTTTGGTGACTTTTCGTTCTCTTCAATTCGGTTCGTTTTGCCGATCCCATTTCGGCGACCCTGCGGTGTATTCAGCAAGCACCACAGGGTCCCCGAATTGCAGGGAAAGGCTGCCGCAAAACTCGGCGAATGCGCGCCGAAAACCCGCAAAAACATTTGGATTAACCTGCCGAAAACGCCGGTAAAAACCCGAGCAGGAGCCGATCACACACAGTGCAGCCGCTGGAAAATGCCGACACCGCAGACGAAGGCAGTGAATAAATTAGAAAAACAGTTTGCATGAATTGTTGAAAAGTGAAACGCTGTTTGCAAAGAAACTACTGAGCGAAAATGTCTGAAATTTACATATAAGATCCAATGAATGAGAATTAAAAGGGCTGTTACAGAAAAAATAAGTAAAGTTTAAAGTTAAAAAAAATCGGCATTTTTTAAAACCAAATTAAAAATCCAGAAAAATGCTTAAAATATCCTTACAAATCTATAAATAAAGAGACTCTTTACTGCAGAATTTTATTATAAACGGTCTATTAGATATTGAATTAAAACCGGAATATTTTTAACATTGAAGCCTATGGGATTCTCCTGATTAAACCACGAATGGCAGGGCATTTCGGGAACCTTTCACTGCTGGTTTGTGCACTCTGAATAGCCGAAGCAGTGCTATGGGGTTTTCACTGCCCTGGAATAGGCACCGTATGTGCAGGCAATTCGCCAGGATTTGGTGAATTGCCTGCTCTGGATAGCCGAATGGCCAAGAAAGGTAACCGAATGCTGATTTTCAGCGTTCGGATCTCTTTGGATAACCCTGTATGAGTTGATGGGGCAGCATCATAAGATACATTGCAGTTCTGTCTCGTCTCAAATAATAATGCACAACCTCTGCCACTCATATCTGGACCACTTTATTGTTTCAAAGTGATCAGGATGTGAGAAATGTCCCCCCCCCCAAATTCGTCTACCCTGACCGGGTGAAAATGCTGCGTGAAGTGAAGGAGTTTCCTTCCACCCAACCCCGTGTCACCAGCAGCTGAGATTTTGAATTTCCTGGCTGTCGATCACCAGATCAGACACCAGTGACATCAGCACGCAGAGAGCAGGCTGACGTCACCGTCTTGGAGACTACCCACAATGATGTGCGTTCTCAGAGAGGTAGCGAGTGATGGGATCTGTGCATGTGTGCTCAGCTTCAATCTATCCGTCTGCACAGGCGCTACAGATCTTGCATCCGTAGTGGTGCTCAACTAGCGGTTGCGTAGGAGTGCAAATTGTGTTAGCTGCAGGGAATTCCCGGTATGGAAGTCCCTAAATTGAAGAGGAGGAGGAGGCTGTCAGCAGCGTTTGCCCAATTATTTAACCTGTTAACACCAGGGGACGTGCTATGATGTCCGCGTGGTGGGGGGGTCTTTAAGACGCAGGGTGTACAATTTCAATGGAACGCCTCGGCCCCTCCCTGCAGCTGATGAATTCAGGACGTCCCCCTGCAGTCAATGAGGCGTGTCGGCTGTGTGGGCGGGCCAAATTAGAGGCCCGCGGCTGCACCTGTCGGCGAGGCGTACCTGTACGCCTCGCCAACGTTAAGTCCTGCCTGACGGGGACACCTGCCCATCCTTAAAAGGTTTAGTGCAAAAAATTTAATTATTTTTCAAGCGAGTATCCGTTTTTTTTTCTTCCTTTTTTGCAATATAAGGCTAGGGTCAGACTGAGGCAGTGCGAACGCGCGTTCTGGCGCACATAATCACGGCCGCACTAGCAGCAGATGCCGGGCAATGACAGCCAATATACGAAGTACGGTCGCACAAAAGTCCGGCCGCGCAACGCAAGTGGAAAATGAACGCATTTTTTCGAGAACGTTAAACCGCTGGTACTGACGTACAGAGTGCGCTGCGGCCGCATAGCAGCGTGTGTGCGTGATTAGGAGATGTCAGACGCTGCTAGTGTGCGGCCAACATAACGTTCAAACAGCCGGATTTCCCTAGACTTCTTTTCACCCCATCGTCATGAAATACGTCCAGAATTGCGCATTGTCTGACCACTTAAGCGTATTCCGTGAAAAAATGCGTGCGCACGCATCGACGTACATTTTGACGGTGGCCGCAGAAAATGCGCTCATCTGTCCCTAGCCTAAATTGAGCATATTGATATCTGATCGCTTGCATATCATGAACCGCAGTGTCTTCTGTTGCAGAGGATTTATTAGTGTCCTTTTAGTCATTTTGTGAAATAACTCTGTTTATAAAATATATATGTGTATTAATATGTGGGTTTATATATTATAGTTTCTTTCCACTCCTTTTTTTTATTCACCTTTTTCTTTTTCAGATGTACTAAAAATTCATGGCTTATTCATCGTTTAATACAGCATTAATTTCCCGGCTCTGTTTGGATGGAGCTCGGCATGTGAATTGGTATTCCAGTTGGCACAAGGTCAGTCTGTCCCTTATCTCTGGCATCAACCCTTAGCCTATCCTTTACCGTTTCTCATCCCTGGCATCGGGTTATGTATGCCTTGATTGCTGTCATGCTTATAATTGACATGATAGAACAGATTTGCGCGCCCCACTAATAACTATACACAAGACAGTTTTTTTTTTTCTCTCTACCAATGCCAGAGACCTGGTTGTAAATTGTGTCAGCTTTTAACCTCTTGGCTGCTAAGGACGTGCTCAGCGTGTCCTGCCAAGTGCTCCTCCTGTGCTATGGACGCGCTGAGCGCGTTCTAGCACAGGAGGCAGCAATCGGCCGGGATTCCGGCCGATTGCTGCACCCCTTCCCCAACTTGGATGTCAGCCCGGCACTCCGGGACCCCAGCAGGGACGATGACCTCTATTTCAGGCCCCCCCCCCCGCGAGTGCGGAGGAGGTGCCTGAAAGGGAGGGGGTGGGAGGTCCTTCAGACCTCTCTCCCTCCCGATCGCTGGGGGCCAGTGGTGAAAGTCGGGCACCGTTTGGAAGGACACAGCGATTCGGCGCCGGATCGTGATCCTCTCCCGGAACTGGCCAACATCTTGGATGTCGGCCAAGCTTCCGGAAACTCTCCGTGACGACTGGCGTCATCGTGCATAGCATGATGACATCAGTTCTGGAGTTAACGCCTAGCTGCCACCTATGGTGGAGATAGGGGGTTTCAATCTCCCGATCCGTGGCAGCTAGGGATTAATGTTTGGTATCGTTGGATCGGCCAGAGCATGGCCTTTCCAACGATATCAAACATGACCATGTAAAAAGTAACAATTTTTGTTTTGTTTTGTTAATGCAGCAATATTGTTCCCATTTCAATTATAATGTGAACAATGATGCTGCACTAACGATTTTTGTATGGGGTGCGTTTGTTAAAAATCACGTAATTTCCCCCCCCCCCCCAAAAAATGTAATGAGACCCCATTTCTAATTTTTTTAACAAGCGCAACCCATAGCAAATATAACCGCAAATGCTCGCATATTAAAATGTGGAAACCCCCCCCTCCCCACTTTACACGTTGTAAATTATTGAAAATTCAATTTTTTTTGTTGTTATACACACACGACATGATGTATACATATAATAATGACATATTCTGAGTCTGCCGGAAAGAAAGATCTATAATATGTCTGGGTCATATAATAAAATAACGCTTCAAAACGCGGTTAACATGATGAACGAAACCGGTAAAAATTAGTTCAGCACACAGGCGTGAAATGCCTCAGCAGCGAAAGGGTTAAACCCTATTCTACTGACAGACAGACATAAGTTGTTTTTGTAAATGATGCATAGAATTGCCAACTGTTTACTTCAACACTCACTACCCTTAACCAAACACTGCATGATTGGGGGTGATTTAATGTGGTAATCCCAGAACAAGAGGCATATTACCATTTAACTTACATTGTAAATATATCGATTTTGTATTATTGTGTAATTGGGCAGAACGTCTGTATTGATCAGATATAATAATGTACCCATGAGTATGTATGACCTTCCTTTTTTATTTTACACCATTATATAATCACTCTGTTGGTAGGAATGAGTAGCTGGCTAGATGTGGACGTATCCCTGCATTCAGTCCTACGATTAAAGCATACCTTTATATTTCACTTTTTCCTTAAGCGAGGCTTGTAGGTTGTGAAAATGGAACTATTGCTTTTCAGAGCATGATCCAATTTTTGATGTTTTGCTTTCTTTATATATGCAGTTCGTATACTGACCGTCTTAGATTCTTTTACCTTTTTGAACACTTTGTTCATTTTGCAACTAAAGAAAAGCCATAGAAAACCAAAGACAACATATACAGGGTTATCCAAAGAGATCCGAATTGCTGGAGAAAGGTAACCGAACGCTGAAAATCAGCGTTCGGTTACCTTTCTTGGCCATTCGGCTATCCAGAGAGCAGGCAATTCGCCAAATCCTGACGAATTGCCTGCACATACGGTGCCTGTTCGAGGGCAGTGAAATCCCCATGAAAATGCACAGCTTCGGCTATTCAGAGAACACAAACCAGCAGTTAAAGGTTCCCGAAATGCCCTGCCATTCGGTGGTTTCATGCGGCAGATTTATTCAGGCGAATCCCATAGGCTTCAATGTTAAAAATATTCCCCATTTTTTTAATTCAATATCTAATAAACCATGCATTATAAAATTCTGCAGTAAAGAGTCTCTTTATTTATAGATTTTTTTTTTTGTGGAAATTTTAAGCATTTTTTCTGGATTTTAATTGGACCTCATGTAAAGTTCAGACATTTTCGCTCAGTAGTTTCTTTGCAAACAGCGTTTCACTTTTCAAACATTCATGCAAACAGTTTTTTGCTAATTTATTCACTCCATTCATCTGCGGTGTCCGGTTTTTTCGGCACCTTCCCTGCGTGTGATCGGCTCCTCCTCGGGTTTTTCCGGCGTTTTCGGTGGGTTAATCCAGATGTTTTTGCGGGTTTTCGGCGTGCTTTTGACGGGTTTTGCGGTTAGTTTTCGTCAGGTTTGCGGTAGCTTTTCCCTGCAATTCGGGGACCCTGTGGTGCTTGCTGAATACACCGCAAGGTCTCCGAAATGGGATCGGCAAAACGAACCGAATTGAAGAGAACGAAAGTCACCGAACGTGCGGTGACTTTTCGATTCTCTTTGAATTACCCTGTTCGTTTATATTGTGCGCACATAGCTCGAGAATTAATTGTTCTAGTGCAGCAGTTGACATCATGTCAATGAGAAAAGCGACTCCATGATTTCCTACATCTCCCCACATACTGTACAAGGCAAAATGATTCTTCAACAAACTGAATTCTGAAGCAGAATAACCTCATACAGATGTTTATTAAACCCTTAAGTACAAGTTTTAATCAAAACAAAACCTAGAATTTGAGCTATGTCTGTTCAACCATAATTTACCACTTTCATATTAAGTTCACCCACACGTATTATACATAATTTTGTTCAGGAGAAATAGGGCTTTCATTTCACATAAAAGATTTATTTATGAAACATTTAATATGACAAAAACCTAAAAGCAAATTGTAAGAAAACAGGCAATTTTGTTATTGTCAACGATCTGCATTGCCTTTTCAACTGTGACTGTTATTATAATATTTGCTTTTACGTCAATAAAATACACATTTGTGTTAAGCAATGTTCAAAGGTATCCCCCCATATTTTTATGGGGTTTTGGGAACGTTGCAGTGCTTCCCCCTTTTTACGGATTCAGAACTGTACAGCAGATACTGTACAGTATAGTGATTTGAGCAGCAGCAAAGGGGTTAAGAAAACAAAAAAACTGCTACAGCTGGCAAAAAGTGGAGAAAACAAAATCTAAATGTACGAAGGTAAAAATCCCCCAGATCTGGCTGGTAATATCAAATCAAAATAAGCTTTATTGGCAGGACCAAATACATTTTAGCATTGCCAAAGCATAAGGGGAGGTTATATGGGGGGGGGGGGTAGTGGGACATATATAGGGCAGAAATGGGCAAGTCCATGGACATTATCAAGGGTAAGGGGATAATGTGAAGTGGGATGGGGGCGAGTCCGTGTTGGAGATTTATAAGTCCGGAATCTCTCATGTTCCTCTCAGTCTGTGACATTCTGTGACGTATTGGGCAGATATTTTCACCGCCGGCTCCTCTTCTCCCAGTATGATGTGGAGTTTCGTCGTCTCGTCTATAGAGGTAAAGTCCGGATGAGAGCAGTGAGTTTCCCTCAGTGCTGAGTACTTGGGGCACTGTAGGAGGAAGTGGACCTCATCTTCCAGGGCCCCCTGGTCACAATGCTGGCACAGTCTATTCTCCCTGGGCTTGTAGGTCTGTCTATGCCGCCCTGATTCGATTTCCAGGCTGTGGGCGCTCAGGCTGTAGCGGCTCAGGATCTGTCTATCCTTGGTCTTGTAGTAGCTCCAGGTATGGGGCCAGTTTGTATTCCCTCTGTAAGGATTGGTAAATGGTGAGTTTCTGGGAGTTTGCTATATCATGTCTCCATTCTCTGATATAGTTTGCCCTGGAATCGTTAATCAGGGCCTTTTATTTGATATTTTGTCAGGTTGCATTCATGGGGGCTTTGGAAGATCAGGGTGGATATGAGTTGTTGCAGCCCACATGGTTTGGGGTGGTCCTTGTCGGCCAGTAGGGCTTTATGGTGGTAAGAGTGGAGGCTACTGATGTTACGGTTATCAGCAGTAAAAGGGTTATTTATTTTTACTTTTGAATCTTGTTTGCTTTGAGGAGAGAAATGCAAAGAACTCAGTGTGTTACAATGTCTCAGTCGATGATTTGTAACAGATCATGTCTACAGTTTGTCACCTGTTATAGGCTGCAGGGGGTACTGCCAGAGTTGCTAATGGACCTCTGGGAAGGGATGCGGGCCATAAAGTCGCAGGGAGCTGTGCTTCCCTGCACCTTTTATCACTCTTGTAGCCAGACAGCATGACATACCTGTTGACGGCAAGGAGTTAAATATTGAACCAACCAAAAATAATACACCAATGTATAATAATGGCGAAGAAAGGAAAGAAACCACATATAACCACAAGAGGGGCTCATACATCAACCCTTTTAAAAAGAATCACTTGTGCTTGGTGGGGAGAAGCCAATTGTAAGCGCAAGAGGCTGCACACACTCAATGAATTAGACGGCATGCATGCACAAAGCTCAACTATGCGTCATAAGAAGAAAATAGCACACGTGGGCATAATGATTCCAGTGTAAAAAGGGTTACAATTTCCAGCATAACAGCCCATAGAATAAGTCACATGTGTAAACACAGATGTAATTATTATCAATCCTGTATAACCTTTACAGCTAAAGAAAAAAAATAAACGAGGGAAAAATATATCTGCAAACAATGGTTAAACCTGTCGTGACACTAACTCCATGGCCAATATTCCAAGGTTGGTGCTAACTTAACCAGAGCCATTCTACTCTATGGAGTTAAGTTAACACCAACTTTGGTATAGGGCCCCATGTGTCTACTAGGGATACACTGATACACTTTCTTAAGACCGAGTACCGATACTTTTTTTTTTTAATGTCATGTGAACGCTTTCCAATAACAGACCTCATATAAAAATGCCCTCAGCTCTTATGGATATGCCCCCCCCCAGCTCTTATGGATATGCCCCCCCAGCTCTTATGGATATGCCCCCCCAGCTCTTATGGATATGCTCCCAAAGCTCTCATGGATATGTCCCCCCCCCAGCTCTTATGGATATGTCCCCCCCCCAGCTCTTATGGATATGTCCCCCCCCCAGCTCTTATGGATATGCCCCCCCCCAGCTCTCATGGATTATGCCCCCAGCTCTGTGTGTGTGTGTGTATATTACACAGACACACAGACCCCAGACCAGACATAGAGCATTCGGACAGCCGCCCTATCGGCATTCGGACAGGCACCTGGAGCGCTCCGTTCATACTTACCTTCCTGAGCGACGCCGGCAAAGTCTTCGCGTGTGCTCTTGTTGGAAGGCTCCCAGCCACGATCACGCGGCTCCATGCCGGCTTCTGATATCGAGGGCACTGCACGAGTACCAAGTACTCCTGCAGTACCCAGTATCGGCACCGATACTAGTGTCTACAAAATCCAAAGTGGTTACTAAGTATAAACCTGTATCAGTAATCTTGGTGTACAACTGTCCCCACATTACAGCTCCATGTTTTGTGAGAACCTCAGGTCTTCTATTTACAAAACAAATGGGCTTTATTAATAGATTTAAAACAAAATATAGAAAATACATAACTCCTGCGACACCATATTAAGTTAAATAAGCACATCATATAAGGAAACGTAAACATTATGCAAAACATAACGGGCCCTATTACATTCTTCGCGCAATTGGTTTAGCGTGTGCAAACGCGCATTTGCGTGAGGGGGAAAAAACATTTGCGCGCAACGTCGTATTACAATCTATGCGCAACGAAAGCGAACGACGTTTGCGCGCTTAATGTCAAAACCAAACGTCCTGGTCGACACGAAGTACACCAGCACAAAAAAAAAATACAGCAGAGTATAGTTACACATTCTATACCTACCCAAACCATAAAATTGTGAATTTGTGCGTGTTTTTTTTTTTTTAATTGCTGCAGCATGTATATTCAGATTTACTTTGACAGGTGCAAAAACTGAAGTGAGTTAATTAAGGTAAATTGATGTCAATTAAGGTTCTTAAGTCTGATTGGCTGAATCCCGCGAAAATACCGTTGCGCAACGTTACTGCGCGCGTATTTCTCTTCGTTTCGCGCGTATTTCTACTGGTTTTGTGCGTCGGCTTTACGAAAGATATTTTTTGACGGGTGACAAAATGCGCGAGGATTGTAATACCACCGTTAATTTTCGCGTGATAACGCATTTTGCTGCGTGCTAAAAACAAATTGTGCTGCGTGAACGAAATTGCGCGAAGAAGTAATAGGACCCATCTTCTTTTGCATTTAGAGTACAGATGTTCAATCACTCTCCTGGACTTTTCCGCTTCAGAATCCTGAAAGCGTTTTAAGTTATTGTTTGTGAGAGATTCGGTTGTGAAGGAACATCCCGAATAACATTGCTTATTATACTTGTATAGGTTATGACGCAAGGAGTCACTACATCTTGGTCTTCTTGTATACAGTGACTCGACTGCAACAACCTGGATATAATAGAGCCCCCTCAGTGACACAAATCACACAGATACAACAGTCTCTCAGACAAAGCAGAGGGATTATCCAGCTCCCTCACTGACTGAAATCGCAAAGACACATATTCCAAGCCCGATGTTGTAAGTCTAACGAGCTTTGGAAAATGTACCAGAGCCATTAAGTATATGACGTTGCTAAGTTTACCAGATTCCCTTGCCGACAGAAATTGTACGGGTGCAATAAAGCCCCCCTCACTGACAGAAATGGCACGTGTGCAACCGAGCCCACTGTCGCTGACAGAAATGGGACATGTGCAACGAAGCCCCTCATTTGACTTTCCATCTCTGTCACACTCTATGCCAGTGGTTCCCAACGGTGGTCCTCAAGTACCCCCAACAGGCCAGGTTTTACAGATCACCTTGGGGAAATGCAGACTGAATCCTGCAATCACTGAGCAGCAAATCATATCACCTGTGCTGTGTTTCAGATATCTGGAACGCAGTGTGAATGCGCGTGCAGCCGCACTTAATCACGGCTTTAGTAGCAGCAAATGACGGCCATTGATGGGCAATATACGAAGTACGGCTGCATGAAAGTGCGGCCACGCAACGCAAGTGGCAAACAAATTTTTTAGAGAACGTGATACTGCTAGTACTGACGTACAGAGTGCGCTGCGTCCGCTAGCGGCTTGTGTGCGTGATTAGGCTGGGGTCAGACGAGCGTAGTGTTCACGTCCGTGATTGCGCCTAAAAGTACGTCCGTGATAGCATGACAGGAAGCCCATTGGAGCCTGACACATGAAGTACGTCCGCACTGAACTGCGGACGCACAACGGCCGCGGCCCACGGACGCAAGGCAGGCAAGAACATACAACCACTAGAACGGCCGCTGCGTCCGCAACGTCTGCATAGCTTTGTGTGTGAGTGATGGAACGTGGTCAGACAGACTGCATTTATACGTCCAGCATTTTTCACGGACAAAATGGTTTTGCTTTTTAATTTATTTTCCCTCCTACATCCGTCAAAATATACGTCAGTGAAAAAAACGGACTGTGTGGCCACTACTGTGTCTGCCTTACTGACGTCCGTCCGTGTGCAAGGACGTACAGTCCGTAGAAATCACGCTCGTCTGACCCTAGCCTTAGGAGATGTCAGACGCTGCTAATGTCAGGCCAACATAACGTCCAGACGCAAAAAGTGTTTTATTGATGACCCATACAAAATCACGGCCGAAAATGCGCATCGTATGACCCCTATCACGTATTCCATGAAAAAATACGTCCATTCGTTTGAACGCACTTTTTCACGGACGACGCGAAAAATGCATCCGTCTGACCCTAGCCTAAAAGCCTCCTCACTGTCAGGCTCACTTTCCACTCGGACTAGAAAACATGAGGGCCATTAGGAAATTGTTGCTGCTTCTAGTCAGAAGTGTTAATTTGAACCCGTGATGAGTAGATGCATTAGTTGTCACAACACTACATATTCCCATGTATCCAGTTGCCATATATTCCTATTATACAGTTTAGGGATAGACCGATATCATTTTTTCTTGGCCGATACGATACAGATTATCGGCAGCTTTTCTGGCCGATAGCCGATATTTGGTGCCGATATTCTGTAAATTGAAAGTTCTGAAAAAAACAGCACAAATCTGACTATGCCATGAACTCAATGGCCTAAACAACAATCTTCCTGCAAACGTTTCCACCGGTGCAAAAAAAATTTAACGCGAATGCCATATTACATAGCGCAACAAACGCACATAATCGTCTACCGCGGGTGAACTTGCGAACCCTGCGTGAGCTTACTGTACGTCGCGCGATTTATACTTAACATTGTGAGCGCAAATGCCTTTGTGCGCTGGTATGCGGATGGTATTACAATCTATGCGCAGTTTGTAACGCACAGCATTTGCGCGTATAATTTTAGCAACTCCTAAAAGCTGAAACGTCCTGGCCGAAACCAAGTACACCAGCCAAAAAAAAAATGCAGCAAAGTATAGTTACACATTCCACTCATACCCAAACCAATAAAATGGAGAAGTTGTGCGTGCATGTATTATTGCTGCAGCATATATGCTGACTTGTGGTTGTGGTTCTTAATTCTGATTGGCTGAATTGCGTGAAAAAAAATGACAGCACACTGATTTCTGCGCGCAACAGTACTGAGTGAGCATTTGGGCGTGTCCGGTTTATGTGCGTTATTGATCGGATCAAAAACGCGCGAGGATTGTAGTTCCAGCGGTGATTTGCGCACGCAAACGTTTAACGCTTGCTGCAAAACTTCACACTTTGCGCAAAGATTGTAATATAGCCCAATGTGTTTAACATGTAAACATTGCACCACGTCCACTTCATTTATTCAATTTAATAAGAATTTTTATTTTACTTAATCTTTTATTTTTTACAAACAATCAGACCATGTCTTTGGCTTTCTTAAAGATCCCTCATATGATCCTGTATGTAAGGGGTTCAGCAACCTTGGCCCTCCAAGGGTTATATTACAAAGTTATATTACAGCTCTGGTTAAGCAGTCACTGTGTAATATTGCCCCACATTTTGGAATTACATCTGCTATGATGCTCATCTTCTCATTAGGTTCTTGGAGCCTCATGAGAAATCCAGTTCCAAAACATCTGGAGGTCCTAGGTTGCTGGACCCTGCTGTAGGAAATAGACCTTGCATCTCCTGTATAGGGAATTCCCTGCCAGATGGGATGGAAGCACCATTTCTGTTGCCATCACGCTCATGCACAATACGGTCAGTGAGCAGGGGTCATTCTGCAGTGAGGGCTTACAGCCTGATGTGGGAGAAGCCCCAGATTCGCACAGTTATGTGGGATCTTGTGTGTTGCAGCTGCAGTGAGCAAACTTGTCCAAATATCGGCAATATCGGCAAATAAAATGCCGATACCGATATCAGTAATTTTCTGAATATCGGTGCTGATAATCGGCTAAACCGATATATCGGTCTATTCCTAATACAGTTACACATATCCTCTCTTTATAACCTTAATAGCCATCCATGAAAGTAACCCTTGTATGACTACATATAACACTTCCCATAACTCCTCATTACTTTACATAGACCTCCATAAAACAGCCGAGTATAACTTCCTTATGACTCGTTAAATGATACAGGGGTTGTATCTCCTATTACTGCATACAACCCTCCATATCAACAGTTTGTGCAGATGATGAGCAGAATCCTCACAATCTTTATTTGCTGTGGTTTGGGGGAGCAGTTTTCATGATCTCCACCTTCCTGCGTCTGGATGACTGTTCTTACTGAGTTTAGTAGGGTCGTGTCAAATTTCAAGCCCCACTCAATGTTCGTTTGTTCTCTGTGGCAGATGAGCACGGCTCATTGTGTGCTGTTAAGGAGACGTGTAAAATGTCACAGCAGAAGAGCATGGAAATACAGATAAAGAATATGACATCTGATAACAACCAATTTGCCCAGGCAGTCTGAACATATTTCCACCTCGTTTAAAATCTTCGACTTGTTTAACCTGTGGCCTTTTCATGCTCAGAATAAGAATTTCTGTGATAAGTGAATGCAGTGACTCATGTGAAGAGACAGGCTCCAAACCACTTTTTTTTTGTATTAAAGATCAATTTTGCAGGAAATCAATCCTTTTATGGAGGCTTTTTTTATTACCTATTATTGCTAAAAGAATTAAGTTCTTTAGAACCATGGGCGGACTGACCGAACGGGCGTCTGGACACCGTCCAAGGGCCCGGATTGTCCTTGCTGCCCCTGCAGTTTATGGATGTATGTGGTGTGTCACGGAGATTTCCTCCCCAAGGCACAGGGCGCTCTACGCATGTCCTGTAGTGTCCCTGCTTGGTGCCGATCTGGCTGTGAGCAGGGGCTTCAGCTGCAGCGGGCTGACATAGCCCTTGCTGTGGGATGGTCCCCCAAGCCATGGGTGTTATAGCTGACTGTACTATACCTGTGCTATCACTTTAACTAGTGGCTCCGCCCCAGGATGACACTGGTCAGAGGGCACGGCAGCCATCTTCAGGAGCCAGTTAGTGTGGTGCAGCTATGAAGGCAGTTGCATGATCCTGTGTTCCTGCAGTTATCGAAGCCTGTATCTACCAGTAAGTGTCCTGCAATAAAGCAATGGTGAACCTGACAGCCCAGCCTCATATCTGAACAAGCAGAGAGCATAACCATAACAGTGGCGACGAGGATGGGATTTGTAAAGGCCTGCTCAGCCTGAAGAAAAGAAAAAAAAAAAACAGGGATTGAAAGCCAGATAAAGCACACACTGCCATCCAGCAGCAAGATCTTGGCACTGATAGGCACATTAACTGAGTTTGATGGAGAGAAAACTTCTTGGAGCTCCTGGGCTGAGAGATTAGAGCAGTACTTCAGTGCTAACACCATACCCCCTGAGAGACAGGTTGCAGTGTTTCTCACAGCCGTGGGGGCTAACACATATGACACTCTAAGACAGGGCTGAAAATTTCAAGTCCTGAGCTACTAGCCAGGCCATAAGAGTTACTCTCCACCAGTTGCCCCACCTACCTGCCCTTAACTCCGCCCCTAAACACACCCTCTTAAATTATCTACGAAATGACACTTAAATGTTTTATTGTAATACAATTGTGAATAAAGTTACAAAAATAAATAACAGAGGCCGGGAGGACGCAGCGTTCATACAGTGTCATTACAGCGCTGCTTTGTAGAGGCTGGAGGACGCAGCGTTCATACAGTGTCATTACAGCGCTGCTTTATAGAGACTGGAGGACACAGCGTTCATACAGTGTCATTACAGCGCTGCTTTATAGAGGCCGGGAGGACGCAGCGTTCATACAGAGTCATTACAGCTCCGCTTTAAGCGCATGGGGGAATGTGGGGTTTGGATAGGGTTAATGGAACCTGCCTGCGAGGAGCCGCGCACTATAACTCCCATCATACACAGCCAGGTGAAAGGTCTCCACGTTTAAAGTGATAGCAGAGGTCCTTCCCTCTGCGGTGACTCGCATGGCGCTGTAATGGAGCTACGTGGCTATGAGGGCTGCACTGTGACTGTCCCACTGACACCAGACAGCTTTCCATGCATTCCTTAGATTGGCTCAGGGCCGGACTGGGAATAAAAAGCAGCCCTGGAAATTTTTTTAGGCCAGCCCTATACTGTGATGAATGCAAACGAAAAGGATACGTATCAGAGCTGCCCAGCAATAAAACTCACACTCATACACACTGCATATTACTATGTGTTTTATTGCTGTAGAGCTTTGTGATACACACTGCACATTACTGTGAGCTTTATTGCTGTGGATACAGTAATGTGCAGTGTGTACGAGCGTATCACTGAGCTCCACAGCAATAAAACTCAAAGCAATGTGCAATGTGTATGAGATCTCCACAGTAATAAAGCTCAAAGTAATGTGCGGTGTGTATGAGCATGAGTTTTATTGCTGTGGAGCTTTGTGATACACACATACACACCGCACATTACTGTGAGTTTTATTGCTGTGCAGCGCTGTGATGCAGTAATATGCGGCGTGTATGAATGTATCACAGAGCTGCACAGCAATAAAACTCACAGTAATGTGCACTGTGTATGAGCGTATCGCATGTAGAAAAGCATTTTTTGTAGGGGTTTGCAGGCAGTATATTTATATATATTGCCTGTGTATCTAAAGTCTGCTGGGCTCTAAATAATAACCATCTATAATAAATGCCTGCAAAACCTCTACAATTATATTTAGATATATATATATATATGTGTGTGTTTATTTCTATATAATGCCCCTCTATGCAAATATAATAAATGCATATACATATTTGCATAAATAGAGGGGCATTATATAGAAATAAACACACAAACATTATATATATATATATATATTTGTATATATATATTTGTAGAGGTTTTGCAGGCATTTATTATAGATGGTTATTATTTAGAGCCCAGCAGACTTTAGATACACAGGCAGGCATTAGCAGACATGTAGGCATACTAGTAACAAGCAGATATACAGTATGCAGGCAGTAATACAATACAGACATTTTATTGAAAGGGCACTTTTAAAATTCCTCACCCTGTCCTGGTGGATTTCTTGCAGCCAAGACACAGGAATGATCAAAGCAGCCTCCTGCTTCTCTCCAGGGACGTGATATCTGATCACTGACCCGGAACCGCACACTACCTCTGACAGCAGTGCAGGAGCTGATGGGAAGGGGCACCCCTTTGAGGAGAAAAAAAACCCTTTTGTGAAGAAACCCTGCTCCTCTGTCGTCCTGCTCAGATTTGACAGCCGCTGCCCGGAATGGAATTAGAGTTTACCAGGGACGCAGAGCATCAGGAGCCTGCAACAGGCGGTGGCTGTCCTTCTCTTTTGTGTCCCACACGCGCATCACATGGTGTGTGAAGGGGCAGCCCCAGCCTTGTGTTCTGGCTCTGGGAGACACGCTGCAGGGGCTGACAAGGAAGAAACCAGCGGCGGCCAGTCAGAGTGTGTACCCACGCCGGCCCCAGCAACCCGCGGGCTCTCAATTTTAATTCAAAAAGCAGCCCAAAGATTAAGTAGCCTACCGGGATCCGATTAAGTAGTCTTACCAGTGTAACTCCCAGGCGGCAGATCGGGCTTCCGCTGTTCTACCTTGGTTTTGGATGACTCCTCTGCCTCCCGCTGGCTCTCACCACCTCTTCTGCGTGGAGAACGCGTGGAGAATACTGCCCTGTGACGCATCACGTGGTGGGTCAGGTGACCTGCCACACGTGGCTATAGCAAGTCACGCGGGAGGGGGCGGAGCCTAACGCTGCCGATATGACTGCTACGGCGGTTAAGAAAATAAAAAAGCCTGTGTCACCTGCCAGGTCAGTCCTCCCCACTTGCACGCATTGAATTTCCACTCGCCAAATGCGAGCAGGAGAGTGGAAATTTCGAGGGCTGCTCTAAGAGACCTTCTGTTCCCTGAGACACCAGCAAGCAAGGCTCTACAGGAACTTCTGAAACGATTAGAGGATCACTTTCAGCCAAAACCGCTGGAAATTGCAGAAATATTTAGTTTTTATCAACGGCGGCAGCAGCCGGGCGAAGATATTAAAGCCTATGTGGTGGCCCTTCGCAAATTTGCCTCCACCTGTTCATTTGGGGAGTACCTACCGACAGCTTTGAGAGACAAGTTTGTTCTGGGACTGAATAGTGAAACGATTCAAAGGAAACTTCTGCCAGAAAAGGGACTCACCCTTACAAGCGCAGTTGCGATAGCATCAGTCATGGAGATGGCTGTCAGGGATACGGAGGAATTGCACCCTCAGATTCACAAAGAAGGGGTGAAAGAGGACGTTTTCAGAACCGCAGTTGCTACAGCCAACTGGAGATACAGACCCAAACCCACGCCAGCTTGTTACCGGTGCGGTAATACAGACCACGACTCCAAAACCTGTCGGTTTAAGGATCAACCTTGTCATCAATGTGGAAAAATGGGCCATCTCAAACAGGTTTGCCGTCATAGGAATGTACGAGGACAAAAGCCGTAGTACCCTAAGAAGAAGACTTACAAGGTACAGAAATTTACATCATCTTCATCTGACTCAGACAACGATGAGGCATTACATAGTTTATCTATACATCGTATACACTCGTCACACCCTGCAATGACCGTACAAGTAACCATTGAAGGGAAGAGACTAAAGCTGGACGTTGATACAGGAGCTGCAGTGTCAGTTATCACACAAAAACAGTGAAAACCACTTCAGATCCAGACAACTGTCCGCCCCACTCCAATAAAGCTGCAGACCTACTCAATGCAAGTACTCCATCCACTTGGTTGCGCAAAGGTAAAGGTATCATACAAGGGCCAGACAAAGAGACTACCATTATATATCCTGAGAAACGGAGGACCGCCTCTCTTTGGCAGAGATTGGATCACTCATCTGGGAATGCCAGATATCAAGAATCCTTGCAACACCCTGACCGTTCCGTCAGGACATGATGATGGTTGGGTGGAATCCTTAAAACAGCGTTTTCCTGAAGTTTTCGTTGACGAGTTAGGGAAAATCAAAAATGACTGTGTGAGGCTCAAGCTGAAACTGGATGCGAATCCCAGATTCTTCAAGGCTCGGACAGTACCGTTTGCCCTTAGAGCGGGAGTGGACGCTGAACTAATCCGGCTAGAAGAACAGGGTGTCATTTCCAAGGTAGAGCGCAGTGCTTGGGCATCACCTATTGTTCCAGTAAAGAAATCAAATGGTGAATTGCGCATCTGTGGGGATTTTCACATGGTACTAAATAGCCAACTGGAGGTTGACCAGTATCCTCTAGCCAGAGTAGATGACATCTTTGCTTCACTTGCTGGGGGACAGAAGTTCAAGATTGATCTACGACAAGCTTACTTACAGTTTGAGGTCCACCCCTCTTCTCGAAAATACCTCACCATTAACACTCACAGGGGTTTGTACGAATTCGATCGAATGGTGTTTGGCATTGCATCTGCACCAGCCATCTGGCAAAGAAAAATGGATGAAATTTTAGCAGACATTCCCTTCACTCAGTGTTGATTAGACGACATGCTCATCACTGGTCGCACGGACCAAGAACACAAGCAGAATGTAGAGCCTGTAAAGACTTCAGCACCAAGGTCTCAAGGTAAATTTGACAAAATGTAAATTCATGGTGCCTAAATTAGAGTTTTGTGGCCACTTAGTAGATGCAGAGGGCATTCATACTGCTGAAGACAAGGTAGATGCTTTAGTCAAAGCTCCAGCCCCAACAAGTGTCCAACTACGATCCTACCTTGGCCTGCTTAACTACTATAATAAATTTCTTCCAGACCTTGCTCATACATTGTTTCCACTGCATAAGCTCCTGGAGAAACACTCCAGGTGGGACTGGTCAGCTAAATGTCAACATGCTTTTGAGTCCTCTAAACGGAAACTGTTAGCGTCACGTATGCTTGTGCACTTTGACCTCCAGAAGCCTCTCACCCTGGCTTGTGATGCCTCTCCTTATGGTCTGGGCGCTGTTATTTCCCACATCCTACCGGATGGCTCTGAGAAACCGGTGGCCTTCACCTCCAGATCCTTGAAGAAGACAGAGAGCAATTACTCTCAAATTGATAAAGAGGCACTTGCATTGATATGGGCAATTCGGAAGTTTCACCTTTACCTGTATGGTAGAGAGTTTACCATATTAACGGATCATAAACCGCTTCTTCAAATTTTTAGCCCTGACAAAGGAATCTCTCAGACAACTGCAGCCGGTCTCTAGCGCAACGCCCTGTTTTTGGGAGCATACAGCTACCGCATACAGTATCGAAGTCATGATGCCAATGCAAATGCAGATGCAATGTCCCGTCTCACAGAACGGCTTCTACAGTCGACACCATCAGTCAAGAGTTGTAGGTACACCACCTCACACCTCCTTACTTCCAGAGAGATAGCAGCCCATACTGTGAAGGATACCCTTCTGACAAACGTGCTTACCTTTATACGAGACGGCTAGCCTGCGACGGTATCACAGGAACATGAACCTTACTACAGGAAGCAAATGGAATTGTTTGTGAAGGATAATTGTGTTTTATGGGGAGACCGAGTGGTCATTCCAAAAACCCTCCAGAGACACATCTTGGACTTGCTACATACTGGTCACCCTGGAACCACGCGGATGAAACAGAAAGCACGGGGCTATGTGTGGTGGCCGAACATAGATGCAGATATCACGGCATATGTCAATGCTTGTGTAGGATGTGCACAAACTGCCAGAGACCCTCCTCGAGGATGCATTCAACCCTGGACTTGGCCCACGGTTCCCTGGTTTCGCCTTCACTTGGATTTTGCGGGTCACATAAGGGGACAAACCTTCTTGATTTTAATTGATGCCCACTCAAAATGGCCAGAGGTCATTCCAGTTACCCAGCTGACTACAAAGGCAACAGTTGCCATATTATTGCATCTTTTTGCTTCGTTTGGGTATCCCAGGGAGATTGTCACAGATAATGGTGCCCAATTCACAAGTCAGGAGTTCAAGTTTTGTTACGGTCCATAATATCAAGCACAAATTAACCGCCCCCTATCACCCAGCCACCAATGAGCAAGCAGAGCGGTTTGTACAAACTTTCAAGAACTATTTCAAGGCCTCAGTAGCTGTGACTAGGCAGAGGTCCATATCGCCTCAGCAGTTGGACTCTTTCCTGTTTACTTACAGAACTACACCACATGCCACCACTGGTACAACACCAGCTGAGCTTATGTTGGGAAGACAGCCATGGACTGCTTTTGACATGCTTCGCCCTCAGACCGTTCATGAACATGTATTACAATCCCAAGAAACGATGGTGAAGTCCAAAGAGTCTCCTGTTTTTGCAGCCCACCAGGAGGTCTGGACTCGATCGTATGGATCCGCCAACACTCGGTGGCTACCTGCTACCGTTGCAGAATTTTTGGGACCCAAGATGTACAGAGTCTGCCTGGAAGATGGTTCCATTACCAGATGACATGTAGACCAGCTACGGTCTCGTTCACAGGTGCCTAAAACCCTTGACGTCCCCAACCCTACGGGGTCCGGTGTCCACATCTAATGCGTCGGAGGACATCTGGAATGGGTGTCTGGGTTGACTCGGAAACTTTGGACTCGTCTCCTGTGGGTATTTGTGACTCTGGTTCAGAGGTTCCCCCTGACCCCTCTGTTCTCATCTTTCATCCAATCCTACCGCCTCCAACACCCCGCCTGCTGGTGGGCGTCCCCAACGTCACCGACGCCCTCCTAAGAGACTTCCGTCGGTCCTCACGTAGGGCCCGGAAAGCTATGGATGATGATTTGGCCCCGCAATTTTCTTCAGAAGACTAGTCATCAGTTTTTCAGTGACACTCTCCAAGTTCCTTAGATGAACTGTGTTCGATTGTTATGGTTGTTGATTTATTACTAGGTTTTTGTTATGTTGTTCTGGTTTTGTTTTTGGGGTGGGGGGGAAGGTGTTATAGCTGACTGTACTATACCTGTGCTATCACTTTAACTAGTGGCTCCGCCCCAGGATGACACAGGTCAGAGGGCACGGCAGCCATCTTCAGGAGTCAGTGTGATGCAGTTATGAAGGCAGATGCATGTTCCTGTAGTTATCGAAGCCTGTATATAACAGTAAGTGTCCTGCAATAATGCAATGGTGAACCTGACAGCCCAGCCTCCTATCTGAACAAGCAGAGAGCATAACAATGGGAATCATGACTCATGTGTGCGATAATGGCATAATCTGGGGTTCCCCCTGCCAGGCAGGGAAATGACCTATGGAAGGATGAACTTTGACACCCCAGATGTTTCGGAGCCATTGATCCCATGATGCCTACTGGCAGAGCATCCTGCCACCTGTAGTTTAGAAACCTCTGGTGTATTGGTTCACCAGCACTGATCTATGAGATTCATTCTCCTTTTTTGAGTTTTCGCTCTTCATGAGTTAGCCGGAAAAAAACTCAGATCTTCTTACTGCAAGAATGGGGATACCCTAATTTTTAGACCTGCTTCTTACATTTGGTCCTCCTGACTTTCATGCTGTCTATACATCCACAGTGTCTCGCTTTACTGTATCCCTTTTAGGTTTGCGATAGACAAATCACTGCTTGGAAAAACTAGTACTTTAAAATTTAAGTGAAACAACCCAGTGACCAAGCGCCTGCAGACATGGCGTGCTAAGTCTGTGTATGCACACTTCTAGTTTTTGGAAGCCAGAGGAGCTTTAGATGGAAAGTGAAAAGCTATTTTTAAAGCCACTTTCTCTGTTGGCAGCTACTGATTGCATTGTTGAATGTAATGGGCCCAGAGCAGATTCATCCGTGAGGATGTGGCAGATGTGGTCTCTATAGGGTTACTAGCTATGAAATTATAACTTTACCACTCATGCGTTCTTTAGAAACGTAACCTAGCGTGCTCTATCCATCGTAATCCCTTTTGTGAACCCTCCTAGAGACACTTACCTAGTGACTTTTTTCCTCCATTCTCCCTGTAAGGATTAAATACAGTGACCCTTGAAATTTCTCCCTTTTAATGTTTCCTATCGCTCCAGATAAACTTCCCATTAGTCCACAGCATCACCCTATAACTAGGGTTGCCAAATCGGCCATGCTTTCCTGGACACTACATCAGGGCTAAAAATTTCAACTCGCCTACTTGCATTTGGCGAGTGGAAATTAAGTGAGGGCGAGTGGAAATGCACACGCAGGCAGCAGAATAAATTATTTTGTGCTGCGTATTCCGGCAGTGCCACCGTGCAGCCCCCCCCTTCCCCAGGCTGCACGGTGGCAGGAACCAGCTGCCTAACCTGACCCAGCTCGTCTCTGTCACTGGCATGGGGGGGGGGGAGAAGAGCTTCCCTGCCTCCTCGCTCTGCTCACACTTGGGTCTGATGACTGGGTATACATGTATCTGGGGTCTGATGTCTGGGTATTAATGTTATTTTTGTAACTTTATTCTAAAGAAGACCTTTAACAATGTAACTTCGTAAGATAATTTAAGTGTGTGTGTTTTTAGGGGCAGAGTCGAGGGCTGGGTAGGGGTTAGGTGGAGCAACTGGTGGCGAGTAACTCTTATGGCCTAGTTAGTAGCTTGGGACTTGAAATTTTGAGCCCTGCACTACATCATGCAAAGGGAGAGCACAGAAGCTCTCTGATGTCTCGCATCCTTTAACCCTTTCGCTGCTGAGGCTTTTCCCGCCCCTGTGCTGAGGTCATTTTTACCGGTTTTGCTCATCATGTTTAAACGTGTTTTGAAGGCTTATTTTAGTATATGACCCAGACATATTATATATCGTTCTTTCCGTCAGACTCGGTAGATTAATAATATGTCATTATATGTATACGTTATGTCATGTCTGTATATTATAACAAAAAATGCAATAAAATATGTATTTTCAATAATTTACAACGTGTAAAGTGTTTTTTTTCACATTTTAACATGCGAGCAATTGCGGTTATATTTTGTATGGGGTGCGCTTGTTAAAAAAATTAGAGATGGGGTCTCGTTACATTTTTTTTGGGGAAAATGACACTATTTTTAACAAACGCACCGCATACAAAAATCGTTAGTGCAGCATCATTGTTCACATTATAATTGAAATGGGAACAATATTGCTGCATTAACAAACCAAAAAAAAGTATTTTTTTTTTTTTTTACAAAATTTTTCACTTTCATGTTTGGTATCGTTGGAACGGCCATGCTCTGGCCGATCCAACCATACCAAAATTTAACCCCTAGCTGCCACGGATCGGGAGATAGGGAGTTCATTGGAACTCCCTATCTCCACCGTTGGTGGCAGTCAAGGGTTAAGTCCAGGACTGGCGTCATCGTGCTACGCACGATGACGCCAGTCCTCAGGGGGAGTTCCCGGAGGCTTGGCCGACATCCAAGATGTCGGCCAGCTCCGGGAAAGGATCGCGAACCGGCGCTTTTCAGCGCCGATTCGCGATCCAGCTCCCCAGGGGTTAATGCCAGGCATCATTTGGAAGGGCAGGCTGTGCCCTTCCAAATGATGCCTGGGTTAACCCCCGCAGAGCCGCCGATCGGGAGGGAGAGAGGTCCGAAGGACCTCCCCCCCCCCCCCTCCCTTTCAGGCGCCTCCTCCGTACATGCGGGGGGGGGGGGCGCCTGAATTAGGTGTCATCGCGCCCCCGCGATGACACCTAATTCCGGCGGCTGCTGTTCCGGATGCCGGGCTGACATCCAGGATGTCAGCCCGCACCGGAGGGGCCAGCGATCGGCCGGAACCCGGCCGAACGCTGACCCCAATGGGAGGACGCGCTGAGTGCGTCCTCAGCATCGAAGTGGTTAACATGTATAATTTATAAGCTGCAGGAGGGAAATTTGCTATATAATTAAGGCAGGTGATCTTGGATTCCTATGAATTCTTTATACTGCAGGGTTGCATTTTTCATGCACTGCCCAGGAGCATGAATAAATTGTCTCGGAAACCATGGCTGATCTGGTAACCTTACCTATAACCCCACCCAAAATCTCTTATCGATCCAGTTAATCCATATGCATACTGTATGAGCTTCCATGAAACCCTTTAACTTTTTTAACTTAATTTAACCCTTCTCTAACCCCTCAATATAACCTCTTCATATAATCCTGCTTGTTAAACTAAATATAGTGTGGATATAGCCCCTTGTCCTGTATCACATTTATCTCGCAGTAATGACCTGACATGTTGGAATAACCTTTTTTAGATTTTCTAAATCCATCCTTTTAAACTGTCCCCCAATTTAAAATACAAATTCTTCCCAAATCCCACTTCCCTGGGAACCATCACACTGCCCGTCCTTCATCCTTTCGGACTGCCTCGCGTGCTGGAATCAGTCACTCTCCACCACTGGTAAGTCACAGCGAGCAGACCCCAAGCTGCTGTTAAACAGGAAGCCTCGTCTGTCCTAATCCATTAATATCCTCTCTGCTGTTCTGACATTTTTTTCTGTTTAATGTCTGCGCCAAGAATACGTTCCCATATGCGAGCTGTGAAAATGTATCAATATAAGGATAAACATTAACCCAGTCATTTTAATCCGCCACAACTGTAATTCATTCTGTCCAAGTCATACACGCATCGCCTTCCGCCACTTTTAACTTCACACACTGCAGAATGCTCCCAGAATTATTTGTTGGCGTTTTTTTTCTTTTATCTCTGAATATTTTAAGTGCTAGAAAATTATTGCTATTTTGTTGAATTGCTGCTGTTTTCTTTTTAGAAAATGTATGAGACACTTGGCTCTGACAGTTGGGTTCCAGTTGAATAGAAACCGGTAATATATACTGGTCTCACAGTAGAGGGGATAGAGGATAATTTAGAAGAGAAATGGTTTGCGTGGTCACATTTATATCACCAATGATCAGATTTTGCTTTACTGCCAAGATTTACTGTGTTTTGCACTGTAGATCTTTGTATTCTTTTTCTGATAGTAAAGAGGTAAAAAAAAAAAAAAGCCGGAAACAGATCTGCTTGTTGATGTTGCAGATAGGCCTCCACTGCATCTACTGCTCTATTTGGTGGACCAGGATTGTCTGAGAGCTCAGCTATTTCTTTATTATCTAGAGAATAACTGGAGATCTTGAGGATTAGATAGAAATGAAGGACATTTAGTGTTGATTTTGTCTTGCTTTACTTTTTTAAATTACAGACGTCAATGTTATTTTGGGTCCGTGCAAAAAGAAGTTTAAAAAAAAATGCTTAAGGCCCCCGGCACACGAGCGTATTTATGGCTCAAATGCGCCCGCACTTCCCTGCGTCCGTGGGGTTTTGATGGGGAAGGTCCTCCACCGGACGTGAAAAAGCCCTCCCCGTCAAAAAGCTAAACGGACGTTGAAAGGATACAAAGCGCGATTCTCCATAGGAGGATCGCGCTTTGTACGCTGAGCGCAGAGAGTGGAAGGAACGTCCACTTTTACGGACGGTCCTTCCTCTGCTCGTGTGCCGCCAGCCTTAATAGGTCATTGCGGAAAGTTCATTAAAGGGATACGGCAAGCTAATGGCATGGGGGCTGGGGGTTTAAGGCTAGGGTCAAACAAACGCATTCTGTGCGGACTGTGCGCCCGTGCACAACGGACGTACTTTCTGACTGCCAAGGTAGTGTCCACACAGTCCATTTTTGTGACTGATGTCTTTTTTGACTGATGTAGAAGGGAAATAAAATTTATAAGAAAAACATTTTGTCTGTCAAAAATGCTGGACGTCAAAAATGCAGTCCGTCTGACTTCGTTCTGTAGCCGGAGTCAGACAGGTTCACTTCATTAACGGCGCCGGACCAGACACAAGCAAGGATTGTCCAAACACGAGTCTCTTCAGGAAAGGCAAGAGTTTATTGTGTCGTCACACAAGTGCTCACACAGGATTGAATCGCTTAGAGTGAGCCCCGATTACACAGAGACATAAGGTTTTATGCCCCAAATACATAATTAGGTACATCCCCATTAGCCCACCTCCCTATGACACTCTATCCCACCCCACGTGGGTTAATACCTCCCATCATTAATTCGAACACAAAGAACATTCCACATATAACTATAAATTGATACACTTCTCGTTAGTTTGACAGTCTGTGATTTGTTTGTGCTATCGGCTATGTTTATTCAGATGGCCTGGGGCCCGGTCTTCTATACTCCTTCGTCTTTCCGCGGGCCCCAACGACCTTGGAGTCGCTTTTCTCCTCCGTGCCAGGAACAGACAGAGATCTTTCATAAAGCTTTAATTGCTTTTCTGCTAATCTAAACGCATTCCTAAGTTTCTACGTATACCTCATTCTAGTCTCAGCTACAAACCTGTCTAGTTATATACAAGTGAACCAATATTCTGAACAAGATGGCCGCCTGTGTACAATGGCGGCCGTCTTCCAGCCTATTTCCACTTCATTCCCCCCTTGGCTCAAGTGTCAGGATCTTTTCCTGGCACTTGTAGCCAGTACACTCCACTATTCTGAAACTACTGAAAAAGGGGGGGTTTCTTTCACTGGGAACATACCCTGTGGAATTATCAGTGGTATCTTCTGTGTTTGTGTAGATATCAGTACTGTTTTGCACAGTGGCCATAAACATAGCCCTATACGGTATATCAGTATCCCTATGATCAAAATCACCACTATCATAAGTATCATGGATCCAATCCTTGAGATAAATCGTAAGATAGAACCAAACCATTCTCCCATTGCTCCAAACCCACGGAGCGGATTCCAGCCTTCGGCAGCAATCCTTCTGGCTGTGCCCTGCAACTGTGCTACCTTCTCCTGATGATCTTGAATTACCTGGTAATAGTCTGGGACTTCGTGTGTAGTGTTTCTGATGAAGGTGCAACATTCATAGTGCATTGTCATTTCACACAATCCATTCAAGGCCGCACTGATCTGCTCAAGCGCCATTTCATGTATCATTTGCACCTTTCGTAACTCACGCATTTCCAGATTCAGCAGCTGGATATCCATACTGGTTCTATTCAGAATCTCATCCATCAGATTGACATAGCTATTCAATCTCCTCATCATCTCTCCTCCCCATCCAGTCCATGCTGGCAACCATGTCCATATTCGATCCATCTTCGCAAACAATTCTCTCTTCGGTCTTTCAAACACCAGTGGGTACCTAGGGTGTAGTTCTGTGTCTGTGTTTGTGTCTTCTCCCCTTAGTTTCTGGATTGGGACCAGCTTAGCCAAATAACACATTCCCGTTATTGTTGGTGGTACCCATGTGTAACACACCCTTTCACAGCACACCTGGTACCCTCCTGTCACTATAAATGGTGATGAATGTAGTGTTCCCTTTGATATCTCTATCGCAAGGTGTCTCAGCCGTCTCATCATATCCACTGCACCCTGCCTCCCATTGGTCACATTCCCAATCACCGCCTCTTGGTCTCTAGTGAGTTGCCTGCATCGTATGTATAAATAAGTCACCTTTTGTCCTGTTTTGAATATGTAAATGTATGATGTCCAGTTGAACTGACTTGAGTTACATAACCCACCCTCGTTATTTGTTTCTTTATCTGGTCCTAGTTGAAAACACCATTCTGGTGGATACACTGGTCCTATTATGGGGTACCCGGGACTGACTGATTCTGTCTTTTCCCTTTGTGCATCGACAGCATGTATTGTGATATTCCCTGATACAAACATACTCAAATTCATTGGAACAGAGGCAAATGGTATATGAATTGTCTCTGGGTGCAGTCTACTACACACCCAGCATGCAGTTTGCCCAGACTTTTTAGCATAGTCATATTTGAATTGCACAAGTAAGTGTCCTCTTGGGTTGGTTCCAGATAGCGCCTCTCGTTTTTGTCTCCACATGGTACGGTTCTCCATCACCGGGTGCGTACCATTCCAGATATGGGAAATATCCACTTTCCCCACATTGCCCGTACAATTAGAGCATACTCCACGCGAGAGTCCATAAATCAAATTAGCAAGATATAAAATCAGCACCACAAATGCCCCCGAGTGTCAGAATTCCTTGGGCAATTCTTTTTACAGTCACATAAACCCAATCCCTCCCCACCGGAATTTCAAAAGTAAAGAACATTTCTGGATGATCAAGGGTGGGGGCCGGGCCCCTAAAAAGCACCCTGTGGGTATCCCCCGTTGGCGGATGGTCAGGACCTGTGCCCATCAAAACACCCACTTGTTGATCCTCTGTATTATCTGGGTTGGGATCATTTAGATACTCATGGCTGTGGTCTTTGTCAGCTTCAGCCTCAGTGGGTTGGTCTCGTTGGTAACGACCTTCCATGTTGGTTCAGGACTGGCTGCGGCTGCTTTTACCCTGGAGTGATGTATCCACGGGACCACCTCGGCAACCTTTACTGCTATAGGGGTTGATAACAGGACAAAATAAAAACCTTTCCATTTTGGACCTAGTGGATCATTTTTCCACTCTTTTACCCATACTGAGTCACCCGGACAATACTTATACAATGAAGGATACAGAAAATGCGGTATATTATCCCCCACCCAAGTATTTAACTTCTGCATTGATTTACCCAGCATTACTACCTGATCATTTAGTTTAGTTTCTCCCAATGCCCGAAGGTCCCCCCTTAGTCCATTAATCAGAGGGGTTGGCCGTCCAAACATAAGTTCGTACGGACTTAGCTTCAATTGGGGGGTTGGTCTGCACCTAATGTGCAAAAGGACTATCGGCAGCAAGTCCAACCAGCCTATTGACGTCTCTTGGCACAGTTTGGACATCAAAATCTTTAGGGTACAGTTCATTCTTTCAACTTTTCCCGAACTTTGGGGCCTGTAGGCGGTCTATAGCTTCCAGGTGATGCCCAGTAGCCGGGCAAATTGTTGTAAACAGTTCTGGATAAATGCAGGGCCATTGTCCGACCCTATCTCGAGTGGAAGTCCGTAACGTGGTATTATTTCTTTCATTAGACTCTTTACCACTTCTGTCGTCTTTTCAGTTCTAGTTGGGAAGGCTTCTACCCATCCTGTCAAAGTGCACACCATCACTAGTAAATATTTGTATCCTTTGCAGGGTGGCAGCACTGTAAAGTCTATTTGTAATAATGCCATTGGAGATAGCCCGATTGGCTGTTTCCCTGGGGGTTGAGATGGGCCTGTTCTCGGGTTGTTTCTGGCACATGTTACACACTGCTGAGCTGTGGCCTTGCAGATTGCTGACAATCCTGGTACGTAGAAATGTGGCTCCAACTGTTGCTCCATCATTTCTCTCCCTCCATGGGTACTTGCGTGAAGTGCTCTTATGATTTCAGGAGCCAGTGTTGCTGGTAGGACCACTCGTCCATTTTCCATCTGGAACCATCCATCTTCTCCATACCCTCCGGGTTCTTCTGTCAGCCACTTCTTTTCTTTCTCTGAGTACACAGGTGTCCATTCGCTCAGTGGCGCCGGTAGAAGTGCAGCCACCACTGGTTTTGGTTTGTATCGTGCCAATTCTCCATGATTTCCCCAGATAAATTCTCCTTTTGGGAAATAGTATCGCCATGCGAAAAATAACAAATCTTGTCTGTCTTGTGGATCTCTTACTGCTGGTATGAAAAAGTTCATTACACTTTTCTTCATTCTTGGCAGTCTGTTCTTGATAAGGATCTCCTTGAGGA